>JANFAH010000006.1:0-1200000 GCA_024663395.1 Pisolithus tinctorius | reverse complement strand
CATGCAGAATAGCCTGAGCTACAGCAGCAGCAAGTCACACCTCACAAACATTGCAACACTTTTGTCCCTCACTGTACCTCTGGCTCCAAGCTAGACATGCGAGCCTGAGATGGACACTGGGTAGGTTTTGACCCTGAGAGTGATGGCCACCACATCTACTGGCCTGACACACAAGCAATCAGAATTGAACAAAGTGTCATTTTCAAGTGCTGAGATGTGTCCATACCACATGGTGTGCTGCTCAAGGGGGAGCAGGAGAATTCCAAAGCCTCAAAATGAAATTCTGAAGCCTCAGAACAAAATCCTGCAGCTTCACAGGGAAATTCCAAGGCCCTGCAGATAGTCGAGTGACCCACCAAAGCAACTTCAGAAATTCTGAGACTCATTTCAGACCCACTCAGAGAGAATTTCAAAACACCTCCACCTCAACCTCATCATTCCACTCGCCAGCACCTCAAATCAGACTATATGAGGTGCCTACATGCAGGGGAAGGCACTTGCGATAGGCGCATCCCTCTTGACTTTGTAAAAGAACTCTGAGAGAGCAATAGCAACCCAAACAGCCTGAAATCCTGAGAAAATGCTACCTATGTATTCAATGAAGAACTAGTTGCCAATGAAGATGACACTAACATTGTGTATGCTATGGTGGCAGGGATGGCTGGACCCATCAACAGTACATGAGGTGAAAGCCTGAGCTGACTGGCTAAAGTGGCAAAATGCCATAAATGTGGAATTACAGAGCCTAGAGGAAGCACACACCTGGGACATTGTTGAGTGCCCAAAAGGTGCAAATGTCATAGGATGCAAATGGGTCTTCAAGATCAAATGCAACACTGCTGGAGAGATCAAGAAGTGCAAGGCCTGCCTAGTTGCTAAGGGCTACTCTCAGATACAGGGTGTTGACTATGATGAAACCTATGCCCCTGTTGCAAGGCTTGCATCACTTCACACAATACTTGCAATTGCCACATGCAATGACTGGGACATTGACGTCTTTGACTTTCACTCAGCATTCCTAAATGGCAAACTCAGAGATGGTGAAGACATCTATATGGAGCTCCCTGAGGGCTACTCTGTAGGGTGGAATTTTTCCTGTCCAGTTGGGAAGTTAAATGTTTCATTATATGGCTCAAAACAAGGTGCACTTCGATGGTACCAGAAGCTATGTGCCACTCTCACAGGTCTTGGCCTCACCAGGGCACACACAGACTGGGGAGTATTCTATGGTCACATAGGATCAGAAATCCTTATCCTTGCCAGCCATGTCGACAACTGCACTGTAACAGGCAGTTCCCCATTGCTAATTCACTCATTTAAACAGGAGATCAGCACCTGTTTTAAAATCTCTGACCTAGGGCCAATCAGTTGGCTACTTGGGATGAAGGTGACATGTCACAGAGAAGCCCACACCATATCACTATCCCAGCAGTCCTACATTGATGCCATCCTAATGAAATATAACCTCACCAACTGCAAGCCTGCTGCAATTCTGATGGACCCTGGAATAAAACTCTCCCATGGAGAAATTCCACAGCCAGCCAGAGAAGCTGCACACATGAAAAACATACCCTACCATGCTGCTGTAGGCTCCCTCATGTGCCTCACCGTTGGAACATGCCCAGACATCACATTTGCTGTCTCCACAGTTGTGCAGTTCAACAACACACCCAACATGACTCACTGGGAAGCCATAAAATGAATCTACAGGTATATTGCAGGCACAAAAGTGCTTGCTTTGATGTTTGGAAATACAGAACAAGGCCTCAAGGGCCATACTGATGCAGATGGAGCTTTGCAGGAGCATCAATGTGCTATAAGCAGATATGCCTATCTACTGGATGGAGGAGCTATCAGTTGGGCTTTGCAGAAACAAGAACTCATAATCCTCTCCACTGCTGAAGCAGAGTACGCCACAGCAACCCATGCAGCCAAAGAGGGCCTGTGGCTTCAATGACTCATTGGGGAAGTTTTCTGACCACTCAAACATCCTATCCCACTGTATTCTGACAGCCAATCTGCCATCACACTCACCAAGGATGGCAGCTACCATGCTCACACCAAGCACATTGATATATGATACCATTTCATTCGTTTCACTGTGGAAAACCATTCCTTTCATTTAATTTATTGTCCTACTGACAACATGGTTGCTGATACCCTTACCAAACCTTTACCTAGCATCAAGGTGAAACACTTCACATCTGCACTCAGACTTCATTCTGATTGAGGGGGAGTGTCGAGAATGTGATCCAGAATTATGGTAGCCTCTCAGAGTTTCTCCCTGACCCTAAGAATTAAATTCTGATGTCACTATGCTTACTAATTATGGTACTATAAATTTTCTGCACTGTTCTTTTCCACCTCAGTGACTACTTCATACACTGAGGTGAGCATACTTATACTTACATTCGTTCACTTGGTACTGACATAGTGTAGATACTCATAACTTCATTAGGTACCAATACAGTGACTACTTTGTACACTGAGATACTCATAACTTCATTACATGTTGCCCATTGCACCTGATCCACTACCTCCTGTTGTGCTTTTGTGCATCACCCCCTTTGTCAACAAGTATATTTTTTTGTGTACAGCTTCTGTAGGACACCATGAGTTTGGGAAGTGAACCATTGTCTCGCTTCAATGCGATGGGTGCTGGCACTGTCAATCATGTCACTATTCTGAGGTGTGCAAATACTGGCCACATGCAGTTGCATATGCTGTGACTGCAGGATTTACAGCCACCTTACCAGGCATGGATGAGGTTGAATGATCAGAAGATGCAGAGAATGCTCTCCTTATCAATGCTGCTACCCAGATAGATGTCTTTGAGAAGATCCACACTGCAATATCACATTGTGGTGTCCAACCCCCATAGTGGCACTCACTACCATCTGAGAGTGCCTAGAATGCTCTGTACCTATCCTTCAGCACATCCAGTTTGTCACTTGACAAGTCTGCACAATGTGTATGTGGCATCACCATTATTGATGTTGCCAATTTTCCACCTTACCAGCCCATGTCCATCAAAGATGCAGTGATATTTGGCCTCACAAAATCAACTCCAGTTTCCATTGAGCTTCTACCCTGTCCAGTCTGTTGTTGTGCACATTGTTCTCTTAGTGCAGATCTTGGGACTCAAGGCCTCTTTAATTGGAACAATGAAATGCTTTTCACACATCAACTCCTGAATGCATTTACAAGTGCATTTACTGCTTCAGAAACACCATTCTCAGCATTTTGCACCACTGTGCAACAAGCCTATTTTGACTACAGTCATTCAATGGAATTCTGTTCAGATGAGACTTTTGTATGAGTCTGGTTTGCCTTTACACAGATTCAAACACTGGACAGTGGGATGTACTGCCCAACCTGTGGAACATCACCTGATGTGATCATTGTTGATGGTATAAGCCTTGGAACTCATGTCTCCAAACTTACTGGATCTATATGCCCACCAACACATGTCAATGAGACAAGTGAGCAGGTCAACTCAATCTCAACTTATCATGCTTGTGGCCTACCTGCCATCATCCAGAAGGACATCTGGAGTGTTGTAAACAAGATCATTAATCTACAGGCATCTGATCCATTTCCTGACATTGCAAAACTTGCCCAATCTTATCCTGAATTGCTTGCATTCATTCATCTCTATCTCCACAGTGCCAACACCATTCATTGATGCTCTTACCTTGACTTGATTGCACAAGTTGCAGCACCTGATATTGTACTGCAGCTCATCCCTGTTGGTGCAATTGAACCCTTGGAAGAGTTATGCACACAGGGTATTGTACCTATATGGTTACAGTCTTTATGTCCAGCAATTGGAGCAGCCCTTGCAAGCCACTGGAGTGAAGGATCATCTTTTCCTCTTGAAATTCACAATCTGGCTGGGTGGCTAGCAAGGCATGCAAATGAAGTCTTCATAAACTTAGGACAGCATGATCCCAGTCAAATAGAACATGGCATCTTGAAGGAAAATTGGTGGCAGACAGGCACATGTTATGGGCTTCCTGCCATTCATAGGCATCAAGTGTATCCAAAGCTCTGCCATGATGCACAGCCACTTGACTGTGATGCAGAGGAAATGGGTGATTGCAACAAATTCTACAAGACATATTCCAAGAACAACTTGACTGGTGGTATCTATAGAAACAGGGTGCTGTAGGCAACCTCAGTAGTGAACAATCTACTGAGGGAACAGTGTAATGACTGTGCAGTAAGTGCACTCTAATGGCTTATGTAAGTGGCCAAACATTGTACCAAATGAAGTGAGAAGACAGGGGAGAATATATCTCCAACAGTATCATGGTACTCTGGTGCACTCACTCCATCTGTCTTGGATTCCATACCATTCCCATTGCAGAAGGCCAGAATGATGTACAGTGGTTCAAAAAAGTGTCCCAATGTTGGGTGATTTTGGAAAGAGTTGAGATTTATGAGGGAGCCAATAGGAATTAGTTCAAACTCCTGCAGAACCAAAAATAGTACTAACCATTGCCTTAACAACAGGGGCTTGCTTATGTAATTTTGTTCACATGGCACCATGATATAGCCATTTTAAAATGACATGTCATTGGGACACTTTTTTGAGCATGATGTTGTCAGTCATTATTTAGTAAATAACATAAAGATTTGACAACTTCTGAGGTATTTTGTGCTTCAACCCTGCCTGATTATGTAATGTACATAATCCTGAGCCATAAAAATGGCTTGGGTCCCACTCAGCTAACCCTACTTCACCATGAAATGCATTTTTGCCTCTGCTAGAGCAAATATCCATCTTCTTTCTGAATCTGGCCTTTCTGCTCATCAAATCTCCTCTACAACTGGTCAGGGGAGCTCTACTGTGGCCAGGGTCATCAAAGAGTTCCAGCTAGATTAAGGGAAACCTCAAACTAGGACATCCTTACCAGCCTTCTTCTCCTGGCTGAGGAGAATAGTCTCTAGTATGACCTCTGGAAGAGCTGAAAATGCTATCCAGGCTACCCATATAATGTGTGTGGCCCTTTCCTCTCCTGTTACTTCCCAAACTGTTTGCAGTGTGCTCAATTCTGCCTCCCTGAAGGTGATTGTCAAGCAGGAGATGCCACTCTTGTCTTGAAAAAGCATACACAACAGTGACTTGCCTTTGATCTTAAGCACCAAAACTGGACTGTGGATGACTGCACTGGGCTCATCTGGTCAGTTGAGCCCAAGATCAATAGTATTAGACCAGATGGAAGGAAATTTGTGTGGAAATGGTAGGGAAGTGTTTGCAGGATAATTCTCCTGCTTGACAATCACCTTCAGGGAGGCAGAATTGAGCACACTGCAAACAGTTTGGGAAGTAACAGGAGAGGAAAGGGCCACACACATTATATGGGTAGCCTGGACAACATTTTCAGCTCTTCCAGAGGTCATACTAGAGACTATTCTCCTCAGCCAGGAAAGAAGGCTGGTAAGGATGTCCTAGTTTGAGGCTTCCCTTAATCTAGCTGGAACTCTTTGATGACCCTGGCCACAGTAGAGCTCCCCTGACCAGTTGTAGAGGAGATTTGATGAGCAGAAAGGCCAGATTCAGAAAGAAGATGGATATTTGCTCTAGCAGAGGCAAAAATGCATTTCATGGTGAAGTAGGGTTAGCTGAGTGGGACCCAAGCCATTTTTATGGCTCAGGATTATGTACATTACATAATCAGGCAGGGTTGAAGCACAAAATACCTCAGAAGTTGTCAAATCTTTATGTTATTTACTAAATAATGACTGACAACATCATGCTCAAAAAAGTGTCCCAATGACATGTCATTTTAAAATGGCTATATCATGGTGCCATGTGAACAAAATTACATAAGCAAGCCCCTGTTGTTAAGGCAATGGTTAGTACTATTTTTGGTTCTGCAGGAGTTTGAACTAATTCTGTTATGCTGATGACTTGTATCATGTCACGAATCGAGTGCGATGTAGCACAAGCATGTGACTGTGCGAGAAGTGACATGTAATTTAACTTCACTAGTGGCAGGACACTAGTCTTGGCCAACCAAAGTTGTACTGTTGAGTCCCTGTGGGTACAGCGAGCAGAGCTAAGGGTGGTTGCAAAGTAGATTTTGAATGGAGAGCTGGTATGATACATGCGGGTTTATATATGTATGTAAAGTACCTGTGGAACAAACATTCGAAAATGTTTAAATGTCCACCTGTGTCCTTGTTAAGGCAAGACACGTCATAGTGAGTCACTGCAACAGGACTACATGCACAACCACATCTGCAGGTGCAAGGGTAAACGGGGTGAATGGACAGTAAGGGACTAACCACATATATGACATATGCAGGGGTAAACGGACACACTGGGGTAACCAGGGTGAACATGTCACATGACCATGTGGATCAGGGCCACCAGCAGATCACAGAAGGAAGGGGAATGGATGCAATGTCCAGCTATAGTACAATGTGGGGTAGACAGGGGTCTACCATAAAAGGAAAGCACAAAGGAGCAACATATGGAACACAAGTCCAACTGTGTAGGCAGTGGCTTGCAGAGGGTAGGGGAATGCCTTGGGAGGCAGAGCAAAGCATGAAAGATCATGTAAGCTTCTACAAGAGGAAGAAATGTGAGTGCAGCGTAACATCACCCCCCCCTCAAGGCCTGAGGTCCTCCGAAGGTGGGTAGAGGCCCTGTTCTACCCAAGAGCGGATTTCTGAGTTAGTTGCTACCATGAGTTAGGCAGTTAGACGACCAATGTCCAAGGCATGAACATTGGTAGCAGGTGAACTGGTGGAGAGGATGCTGCCAATCGACAGGAACAAGCCCACCAAGCTCTCTCTTGCTGAGGGCAGAGATAGGTACTGGGACAAAGGGAGTAGCTGGAAGAGCTCCTGATGTCTGAAAAGCATAGAAGAGGGCCCTTCCAGCGGAGCCTCCTTGGGCCTGAGTGAAAAAGTCTAGCCAGTCATGCGGGGTCCCATTGAACAGGATGCTTGAGAGGGTGTCTGCGATGGCCTGGAAGTGTCCCTGACTCCGGCCTGGTATAATCTCCCCCCAGCAACCACGACACCTCAGTTCGACATCTCTGTTGGCCTCTCCAGCTCCTCTGGGTCCATGTTGTGGTGGCCCTGAATGATTGGTTTCTTCTCTCTTGACCTTCTGTGCTTCTTCTCGGTGAGGGTCCGAAGGTAGGCGCTGTTTGACTCGCCAGAGGGAGGAGCCCACGGACCACAATGTCTTGGGGGAGTCCATCGAGAAAGGAGTGGAAGGACGAGATGAGGGAAGGGCCGAAGTCTTTGTGGACTATTTTGACAGTGGCATCTTGTGTTTTCAGGGCTTCCTGGAGGATAGATGAGTTGGAGTGGTCAAGGTTCTCATACATGTGTGCCTCGAAAGTTCCTTCTGAGGTTCCGACCTGGTCATACACATGCTTACCGATCACTTCTGAGCTTCTGAAGATCGTAGACAGCATCCATAGATGCTGGTGGTGTTCTCCTGCTCTTCAGCCGTGTGATTCCCAGTGCTTGAAGTTGTTAAGCAGCCACACATAACTGACGAAAAGGCTTGCCTTGGGAGCCATCCTGCTGGTGCTTGTAGCAGGGGCTGTGGGTGTTGCTGTGGGGGCTGAGAGGTTGGCCAGTGAGACAGATGGTGCTGGAGCAGATGCACCAGAGTGAGAGATGGGGGAGGGGGATCTGTAACTGGCCTGGGAGAGAGGAGGGGTGTTACATGATCTGAAAGAGGCATCATAGTGGGGCTCAGGTGGTCCCGAGTGAGCCTTGGACTTTCCCTTGTGGGCATCCTTGCAGAGGGCCTGCAAGGAGGGGACCGAGCAGATGACTGGGTATGGGTATGGGCGCATGGTGGAGGCGACGGAGTCGTGAAGGGGTTGGTAGGCACTGCCATGTGCGGAGTGGGGGGATACCATGGGGGATGGGGAGCATAGCACTCTGTGGGGGTGTACTGGTGGTTCAGAGAGGTGTGGAGGGGTACTGGCATAGTGATCGAAGTAGGGGTGAGAGGGGTCATAGGGTTCATCAATATCTGCATGGAAGTCATTGTCGAAGTAGTCAGAGCCGGGGTTCTCGGTGTTTGGGGTGTAGGACATAGCAGTCAGAGGTTGTGGGCATTGTGGGGAGAGGGATCTCCCTACACTAAGAGTGTATGTATAGTGTCATAAGGAAGTCTACTAAGTGGCTATAGGGTTTGCAACATATGTGACACAAATGTGACCCCTCTCGAGTGACTTCGACATCCTCTGCACTCTAGGTCACCCAGTGCTACATCCCCCTCTGTCGACTCACTTCCCCCATGGTCGCATCACCATCTGACACTCTCCCTAGTCAT
Source organism: Pisolithus tinctorius (assembly GCA_024663395.1). Classification (NCBI taxonomy): domain Eukaryota; kingdom Fungi; phylum Basidiomycota; class Agaricomycetes; order Boletales; family Pisolithaceae; genus Pisolithus; species Pisolithus tinctorius. The sequence continues at coordinate 1,191,686 of JANFAH010000006.1, read as the reverse complement.
TGCGACAAAGTCTGACACTTGTGACAGGTGTACAGTTGCCTATACTTGCTCACCGGCACTCTTCAGGTCCGCACTATGGGTATGTAAGCACTTTGTTGTTGTTCTCATTCTCTTCTTGTTCGCTTCTATTCGGATCACTTTCGCTTCATTTACATTTAGTCTCTCTTTTGATTACCAACACTATTCTGGTCTCATGGCCCTCATTATGTCGACCTCACCTAATTCCCATCATTTCCTGTTGATCTTTTCACCTTTGACACTGCTTACTTCATAGTTACATACTTGGCATGTAGCTACACATATACCTGTCTTCGTTGACAGGAAAATAACAACTTTGAAGCCCCCAAGATAGAGACAGAGAGAGCAAGCAAAGTAACAACATCAACATGATCCCTTCACTTTCCCCTGCCTAGCGCTGAGTCACAGGCACAGTTCTGACAGATTTCTGAGCAGGCTTGAGGCCTGCACACTCCCTAAACCATTGCACTTTTCATTTACAGGTCGAGTGACTCAGTCACATTCATTCCCTCCACCCTCCTACTGCTAGAGCGACTCCTCTTGGGTCGAACTCACCCCTTCAGATTGCCTGTCCCTAGGCTGGAGCCCACATCCCCATACTAGGTAGCAGATACCTGCTCCCCACAGCATGCTTGTACTCTCCAAGGACCTCTGGGGCATTTATAAGGTTGTCCTTGCTTTCCCAACTGTTCTGGGAATGTGGGTAACCAAGCCACTTGACAAGGTAGAGGTATTTTCACTGCAGGTTTATACCAGGCTCTTTAGATGATGACTTGATCTTGTGTGCATGTTTGTGTTTAAGAATGGCTTTGACTTCCCATTCGTTCTCATCTCCTACCAATTCTGGTGGAGGCAGGGGTTGAGCCAGGCCATACTCGTGCGTTTTGATGAAAGGGGTGAGTTTGGATGCATGGAACATGGGGTGTATATGCCAGTTAGGGGGTAACTGCAGCTTGTAGGTGACCAGGTTGATCTGTTCGGAAATTACAAATGGACCATGCCATTGGGGCGCAAGCTTCTTTGATGGGACATCCCTTTTTAGGTTGGAAGTGTCCAACCAAACTTTATCTCCCACGGAGAACTCCATGTAGTTTCCCTTTGATTGTTGTTTCATTAACTCCTGTGCTTCTTTATGAGCAATAATTGTGGCATCCCGATTGGTGGCCAACTGCTCGAGTCGATTACCTGCCAGTGACTCCTGTGGGGGTTGTCCCATAGGGTAGGGGGCAGGGTTGAATCCATACATGAATGAATATGGTGTTTGGTTGTGGGACAAATGTATGCATGAGTTGTGTGCCATCTGAGCATCCAGGAGTTTGGTATGCCAATTGTGAGGATCGGTGTCCATGTACATGTGGAGGTAGGTGCTGACTTCTTGGTTCACATGTTCCACTTCTCTGTTAGTCTGGGGGTGGTAGGTGGTGGAGGCTTTCAGCTCGATTCTGAGGGAGTGGTAGAGGTCTCTAGTGAAGGCAGAGATGAACTGTGGACCTTGGTTGGAGATGACAGCCTCCAGTACACCCCAATGAGGGTAGACATAGGCATGGTAGAGGTCTGCAATGCCAACACTGTCTATGGTTTTAGTAGTGGGTAGAAAGAATGCACCTTTTGTAAGTCCTTGGTCAATGATGGTGAGGATAGAATCGTATTTTCCACTGGACAGGGGCAGGTCGGTAACCAGATCCATGGAGATCTGTTTGAATGGGAAGGGGTTTTTTGCTATGTCATGCAGGGTAACGGGCAGAGTTGTCAGGTGTGTTGACCTTGTTGGCCTGGCACAAAGGGCACCCCTTGCAGTAGTTGCAGATGGACTGATACATTCCAGGCCTCCAGACATATTTATTCATCTTCTTCATCATGGCTTTTGCTCTGGGATGTCCGAAAGTGGGGGTGTCATGGTACTGCTGAAGGACATCTTGGTGGACTGGTTCTGGTATGAAGATCCTTCTTCCCTTTCTCCTGACTCTGTCAGACCCTTCTGTTGTTTCTGGGGCAGGCAGGGACATGGAAGCTTTCTTTACTTCCTGGTACAGGTCGGCATTTAGCTGGAAAACACATCCTTCACCTTTCTGAACTTTTTTCTCATCCTCAGTTGGGTGTTCAGCAGGTCTTGGGTTTCTAAAGGAGACCTTCCGGACGGGCTTTGGAACCTTTGGGGGCCCAGGGACAGTCCATTTGATCTTAAAAAGGGAAACAACAGAGGGTCTCACCCCCCCCTTGAGCCAAACAGCCTTTGGAAGTAGGGTGGAAATGGTAGCGGGCTTGGCATTGAAATCCAAGCAGTGGGAGAGGGTGTCGGCAGCAGAATTTTTAGTTCCTGTGATGTGGACAAACTGAAGTGGGTACTCCTGCAGAGTAGCCTGCCAGTGGGCTTGTCAGGCAGTGAGCTTCTGAGGTTGCGCATAGTAGGTGATATTTTGGTGGTCTGTGTAGACCTGAGTCAGTTCCAGGGGTGAGAGCAAGTAAGGGCACCACTGTTTGAGGGTGCGCATTACCACTAGCATTTCCAAGTCATAAACTTGGTAGTTTTGCTCAGCTCCGGTAAGCGACTGAGACATATACATGCAAGGGTGAAGTGTTCCTGAGTTGTTGGCTTGTGACAGGACAGCACTGGTGCCGAGCTTCGAGGCATCAGTGTGAAGTATGAAGGGCTTCTGGAGGTCTGGAAGGCGAAGGACCAGCTTGGATGAGAGGGCCCTCTTCAGGGCCTCAAAGGCTTCGGCCTGCTCGGGTCCCCAGGTCCATTTCATGTTTTTCTTGGACAGGTTGTGCAGCGGTTGGGTGGTCTGCGAAAAGCCAGAAATGAACTGCCAGTAGAAGTTACAGAAGCTGAGGAAGGAACAGAGTTCTTTCAGGGTCATTGGAGTGGGCCAAGTCTTGATGGCTTCGATTTTGATCTCCGATGGTTCGTACTGACCCTGACAGATCACAAACCCTAGGAACTCTATTTCTTCGGCTTTGAAGGTACACTTCTTGAGTTTAAGGTGTAGGTGTTCTTTAGAGGTGATCTGCAGGAAACATCGGACTGCAGCACATAGTCCTTCTTTAGTCTTTGAATGCATGGTGACATCATCCATAAAGATGATGGCTTTCCTCTTGTTCTTGAGCTCTCCGAAAGTGTGGTTCATGTACCTCTGGAAGGTAGGTGGTGAGTTGCACTGCCTGAAGAACATTACCATGGGTTTGAAGAGTCCTCTAGGGGTTATAAAAGCCCCTTTCCATTCGTTGCCCTCCTTCACCCTTATGTTTGTGAAACCCCAATGAACATTGAACTTGGCAAAGTAACGCGAGTCAGCGAGTTCATCGAGAAGGGTTTTTATGTCAGGGAGGGGGTACAAGTCGACAACAGTGTGAGAGTTCAGGTACCGGTAGTCTTGGATGAGTCTTCTTTTGCTGTCTTTCTTTCCTACAAGATTCTCATCAATGAACTCATCCAGGGCTTTGAGTTTGTTGAGGGACAGCGGATAGATGGCTCCTTTCTTCAGCTGGAAGCTGGGCTTCAGGTGTATCTCGTGATCAAGGAAGCCTTGGTGGGGCAGAAGAGGGATTTCTTCTTTGGAGAAGACCACCAAGAAGTCCCAACATTCCAGAGGCAACTCTACTTCTGCTTGTATGTGGGAGGCTTCGAGTTTCGTGGAGATGGACATGCGACTTATTTTGATGGTTCTGGTGAAGTCAGTTCCCCTGACACAATTTTTCTTGTTGAGGCCATGGTTGAGTTCTCCCCAACTGATCAGCTTTCTGGAGGTCCAGCTGATTATGGGGTTGTGTTCCTTGAGCCAGGGCATTCCAAGCAGGAGGGATTCCCAATTTCTGAGCTTGAGGACATATGTGCGGATGCGCATGGTCTTCCCCCAGATCTTGGCTCTGAAAGAGGCGATATGGGTTACCCAATCTCCAGTTTTGCCTTTGTAGCTTCTTGACTCCCATGGTCTTGCAATTTTCCGTGTTGGGATGTTGTACTTCTCGACTACTGCAGGATCGATGATATTTGTTTCAGTGCCTGAGTCAAGGATGGTTCAGACAGTAGCATTTTGTTGGTCGATGAGGTAAGCAAAACCAGCAATAGAAGTGATTGACATATCTTGCTCGTAATCATACACTTTTTCAGTTCCTACCTTAAGCTCTATTTTCCGGGAAACTATGGGCTCTCTTCCTGACGCTACACCAGGGGGGCCTTTCAAAAATCTGGGTTTCCTTTTGGTCCCCTGTTGTCTGTGGGTTTGTCATTCTCCCCACTGTAGTGGTCAACCAGTTCTGAATCTTCCTCCTCTTCAGAATTCTTGCCAAACTCCTCGAGCATTGCCAGGATGTGAGTACAGAATTTCTGGGCCAAGGAAGACTTACTGTTTGTTGCAGACAAGGGGCATTTGGACTTCATATGCCCTGTCTTACCACATCCATAACAGGTAGGAGCTTCACTTTGTGATTGGACCTTAGACTTCTGATCAACATCCATGGCATAAGGGTCTCAGTACAGAAGTTTTGGAGATGAAGAGGATTTTGATCCATGAGAACCTTGTTCTTGTTTCCACAGGTAGTGTCATAACCGTGTGTTCATCATAAGTCTTTGCTCACTCTGCAACCTTTTCCGCTGGTCATCCGCTCACTCCACACCAACTCCGCCCAACTTCTGTTGGTTGCGAACCATCTCTGCTCTGACTGCTGTTGGACTTGTGTCGCTCTCCTACTGGACCGAGCGGTCCATCCTCTGAGGGGTCATGTGACTACCTTTGCAGTCAGGAACTCCGCAGTGCGCTCACTGCATGGTCCAGCACCTGGACTGTTTCCTTTTCTGGATGTTCTGTGTTACCCGTTCGTATGTCCTCCATCTACCCTTCATTCGTTGTCCAGGAAATTTTACTTGAAAATTTATGAGTCTCTGTATGTCAGTTCTGATTCCGATTACTGTACCTCCATAGCAGTATAAAAGCATGTACTGTACTCTGCTGTTCTTCAGTACGAATATCAACTTAGTTCCTACTCCCTCTGATTCCATCTTCTGCCTGTCGGAGTTATCTCCGACTCTCTGTCTGTACTCTCCCTCTGAAATACGAGGGCTGAGACCGTGCAAGGGGGTAGCACACGAGCTAAACCCGACGCCCGCACTCTGCTCTGCCTTTGCCTTGGCGGTCTTTGTTCCTGCCAACACTCCGCTAGTCGGAGTTCTGTTCCTGTGTGTCGGACTTGCTTCTGGACCCTCCTCTAGGCCTTGTATAGCGTCGGAGTTGGTCGGAGTAGGCCCAGACTTGACAGGTAGGAATGGTCTTGGAAAGTCGCCTTTCTGGAAAAGACCTTGAGGGTAGCCATTGCTGCATGCGCTGCCATTGCTTGGTGGATCCAATCTTCCAGTGTCTGGCTTGGGGCCTGACATGAGGATCCACTTATTGACTTCCTCATTAAGTCCCTTTCCAAAGAACACCGTGGCAGTTGTGTTGCGGGTGGAAATTTGGGCTTTGTTGAGGCAGTTGCAGAAGTCAGTGATATATTTGTTGAGGGAGCAGTCCCCTTGATGGATGGTGGAGAGGTAGATCAGCGTGGTTGCTTTGGTGTCTCCTACTTGGAAGGTTTCTTTTAGTTTAGTGATAAACTCGTCCCAGCCATCGAAGATCTTGAGGTCTCCAAGAGTGGTTGTGTTCTCATTGATGTAGGCCTCAGCGAAGGTGTGGGCCGAACTGCTCCCCATGTAAGAGAGGGTAAACACAATCTTGGACTGATCTTCATAGTAGACATGGTCATTGGTTGCGAGGTAGAGTTTGATGCTGCTTAACCAGGCAGAAAAGTCCTGGTGTGCTCTGTTATATGAGAAGGGTTTGTTTAGGCTGATTTCTTTCAGTCTGCCTCCCTTAGAGTCGTGTTCCTTTCCTTTCTCCTCAGAACCTTGGGAGGGGCCTTTAGGCCTTACCACATCTCTTTTGAAAAGTGACTTGTAGAATTTGGCGGCCATTTCAGGGGTTACCCTAGTCTGGCCGGTGAAGGGGTCCTGGATGTTTAGTCCGGAGGTTTGGTGGGCAAGTTCTTCTGCCATCTGGTCGGCTGAAGTAGTAGGAAGGTATATGTCAGTGGATGAAGAAGCTGAGGGGTCTGCTGGTCTGGCTGTCCCTTGTTGAGTTTTGATATCCAGGCTCAAAGGCCTTGGTTCTCGGTAAGAAGTGAAATTTACTGGTGAGGTCGATTCTGCCACTTGCCCAAGTTGGGGCGTTACTGGCGGGTCTTCAAGACCTATTTGGGGGTTTGGAGTTTGCACTGAAGGGTGATGAATAAGTGGCCTCACTTGGAGGACTTCTTTTCCTTTGTGTGAAGGTATGGGAGGTTTGAATGAAGAGGCTGCTGATGGAGGCCTCTTACTTCCTTCTTCTTGGCAGTTTGAAGACACATTGACAAAGTGGAAGGTTAGTGCTGAAGGTTAGGGGCTAGCTCACTGATATTAAACCAGTGGTTCCTGTGAGAGTGGCGGGAGGTGGTCGTTTTGCTGGCTATTTTGCCTAGCAAGGATTCCAGACCACAGGTATCCGAAGTGTAATCCAGGCTTTGATGTGTCTGGGTGATTTGAAATCTTCTGTTATGGCGACGACTCATATTGCATCATGAATCAAGTGCAATGTAGCACAAGCACATGACTGTGCGAGAAGTGATGCATAATTTAACTTCACTAGCAGCAGGACACCAGTCTTGGCCAACTGAAGTTGTACTGTTGAGTCCCTGTGGGTACAGCGAGCAGAGCTAAGGGTAGTTGCAAAGTAGATTTCGAATGGAGAGCTGGTACAATACATGCAGGTTTATATATGTATGTAAAGTACCTGCAGAACAAACATTTGAAAATGTTTAAATGTCCACCCACGTCCTTGTTAAGGCAAGACATGTCATAGTGAGTCACTGCAACAGGACTACACGCACAACCACATCTGTGGGCACAAGGGTAAACAGGGTGAACAGACAGCAAGGGACTAACCGCATATATGATGTATGCAGGGGTAAACGGACACACTGGGGTAACCAGGGTGAACATGTCATGTGACCATGTGGATCAGGGCCACCAGTGGATCACAGAAGGAAGGGGAACAGACACAATGTCTGGCTATAGTACAACGCGGGGTAGACAGGGGTCTACCATAAAAGGAAAGCACAAAGGAGAAATGTATGGAATGCAAGTCCAACTGCATAGGCAGTGGCTTGTGGAGGGTAGGGGAACGCCTTGGGAGGCAGAGCGAAGTGTGAACGATCATGTAAGCTTCTACAAGAGGAAGAAATGTGAGCACAGCATAACAAATTCCTATTGGCCCCCTGTTAAATCTCAACTCTTTCCAAAATCACCCAACATTGGGACACTTTTTTGAACCACTGTACCTTCCCCTTCTTTCTCTCTTGTTTCCTTACTCTTGCTTTTCCTTACTACACCAAGAATGGTCAGATACACTAATACTATGTATATACATTGGCATTCAGTCCCAACCAGCATTTTCACTTGGAGTCCCCCTTGAACACCTCCCCCTTGCTCATCTGGAGCTCCCTCTCCTCCCCACTCTCCAAACCAGACCACTGACCTTTCATGTGCACATCCTTGGACTGGTGCATGATCCCCTTGTCCAGCTCCATCCCCACTCCCTTGTGATCTAACTGGAGACTCTTGAGCTCCAGGTCTGCCATATCTGAGTGCAGCTCCTTGCTGGACTCAGATACTGGGGTGGTCAGGCACAGAACGAACTTGAACTCACCCAGCAGGCCACCCAGCCAGCTGTTGAACCAGTGCTGGGTCTCTCTCCCAGCCCACATCTCTGCCATTTGTTGGTCCATGGCTGCCACAATCAGCTCAAATCCCTTGACTACTGCTGCCACCAAGGGGTCAGAGGGAGTGGCAGTAGGCATGACCACTCCTGAGGGACTGGCTTCTGACTCACCAGGGATCATGGACCTGACTTGGGTGACCTTCTTCCTCTCCCCAGCCCTTGGCGATGTAACATCCTCCAGCACTCTCTTCCTCCCAGCCTTTGCCCTGACCTCTTCAATCTCAGGCTCCACTCCCTTGGGGAACTCACACCTGACCTTCATTTTGGTGCACTGGTCACATGTTCTTTTCTTGTGCTTACTCTGCTGCATGTGACTAAAGGTGCATGGCACCTGACCATTCTCACACTGTCAGCATGACCTGGTGTTCACAACACTGACAGCCTTCTCCCACTCCTTGCCTTTCGGTTCCCCTGTCCTCTGTTGTGCCTGGGTGTCCTGCTCTCAGTGCTCAGCCTCCAGTCGCTCCTGATCTCGCCTTTTGGCCTCTAGTTGCTCCTGCTCCCATCTCCTGGCCTCCACCTGTTCCCTTTTGTGCTGCTTGGCCTCCACTTGCTCCTTTTCACAATGCTCTGCCTCCAGCCACTCTCTCTAAGAGCCTCTCTGCCTCCAGCCAGGCAGCCTCTTCCCTCAGTGCCTTGCACCACTTGCACTTGGCCATCTTGGCCTGGATGTTGGCCTCCTCATTGTCACTGGTGATCTGGAGTTTGGGCATGGTGGCCTTCTGGAAGCTGGATGGTTCATTGGTTTTATGTGGGGAAGCTTGACAGGTAGAAGACATGATGAAGGGGTCAGGAGAAAACAGTCTTCGCAAAAATGCACCTTTTAACCCTGGGAACATGTGTTCCACCAGCATGGTGACTGCTGACCTCATGTACCTTAAGGGCAGGTCTCGAGGGCTCAACCCTAAGGGGGGGATACTGTCATATGCTGGGAAACCCACAGCTCAGTCTTACATTCAGTCACTAGAATGCCAAGTCAATGCCAAATGCTGAAATGAGTTCTGTTCCTCACTATACTTTTCTAGTTAGCTTTTGTACTGCCCTTGCTTGTGCTGAGGCAGTGTCTGTCTTTGGCTCTCCAACCCCTGCCTCCTCACTTGACTTTTAGTTAGTTCCTGGCATTGCTATTTAGGCCCTCACCAGTAACCCTGGCCTTCAGGTTGCTGGTCTTTGATACATATACTCTATGTATGTTGTACTTAGCTCCCCAGTCTGAATGTCAACCTAGTTCACCCCCTAAGCTCCTAGCTTAAGCCTGAGTTGACTCTCAGCTTTTGCTCCTGACCCCCCTCAGCTTCCTCTGACTTCAACCCAGCTTACACAAGGGTCTAGTGCACAAGCTAAGACCAAGGGTTGTTGCACCCAGCACTTGGCCTTTGGCCTTTGGCCTTCAACCCCTGATCCAGTCATCAACTTAACAACCAGGAGGTAATGCCTAGAGAGAATGCAAGTCAATGGTGAAACCTCTGCAAAATTGAATTACTCACATGATATGGGATATTAGATGGGCCAGGATCACAATAGTTTGTATGGTCATCCTGAGAATCCTACATAATTTTTCCTTAGTCTTGTTACTGAAGGTCAGAGACCTGGATACTCACTTGTCATCTGGGAAAAGACTGCTGGGCTGGGCCAGCCTCTCACATTTGAGGACAGCTTGGAAGATTATCCTGATGTAGATCCTATATGATGCTTCATTAGTCTTGTTATCAGACCATAGGAACCAAACCCTACCCCATATTGCAGAGCTGGCATGGGAGGCTTGGATGGGCCAGGCTCTTGAGTGTGCACATGGCTTGGAATTGTGGACAGGTCACAACATGAATCTTGCACAATGGGGCATGCATCCTGGCATTGATTGCATGGTGCAGTTTGACAGTTGGACTGTAAAGCCTTGCAAACATCAGCAGATACCAGATATCAAGTAAAGAGCAGAACTTACCTGGGGACCAATAGTATCATGACTTGATGCCTCCACACAGGGTTGCTTCTGAGAGGGAAAATCCAAGGACCTCCATGCCTTGTTGCTGGCAATCCATTTCCTTGGGGGACTTCTGCCACTCTGGATCATCTGAGATCTGCCACAAAACAGTACCATTGGTGGCTTTGATGAGCACAATCTCACCCTTCAAAGGGTCAGTGTCTGAAATATTGATGACCTCTATGCAGAACTTCAGCATCCAACTGGATGAATAAAATAGGGAATACCTTCATTCCAGCACTTAATCTCAATTTCCAGCACATCATCCAGACTATCTTGTTCTTCCTCATCATCAGTTTGCCCATCATACAAAAGACCCAGTTTTCTCCAAAGGTAAGGTACTACAAGTTGATGAAGAGGGCCAGCCTTAAGTTTCTTGTACTTGAAACCAGGGCCTGGTGGAGATGCACCATGGGGCCAGTTGACAATAGTGAGGTGGCTCTTCTGCAAAAACTTGAGAAGGTGGTGCATGGAAACTTTCTGGGGATCGCTGACTTCAATGCCATGTGTGACTGAGCAAAGGATCAAGATAAATTCACATACAGCACAAGAATAACTGAATGTGCAGATCCCTCAATGTGGCCAACATCTTCTCCTTCATCATGCTTCTGAATACTCTGCAGTTGTGGTCTCTCAGAGTCTCTTTGTATGGCAATATAGTTCCAGTGCAGAGCCCATATCTCCAATGGAACTGGTGCTGGTCAACCTGGCATCCACACTGTTGCCATTCCTGAGACACCTACAACAATCCAATGAGGTCAAATAAACATGCAAGAAATAAACTTCCTTGAAAATCATGGTATACTTATCCATGAGTGACTAGACATTGATGCCATTTTCATTGATGAAATTTCTTATTGTCTTGGAGCCTCCAAATATGCCAGAAGTTTGACATCCTGCAGGGTCCTATCCAACATACATTACCACTCCAACTATCTCAATATCCTCAAGATTGGACCATGTGTCAAGTTTGGGCCTACTCTGACCAACCCTGACACTAGACAAGGTCCAGGGAGAGGTTTGGAAGCAAGTCCAACTCAGGAGAACAGAACTCTGACTGGTGGAGTGATGGCAGGGACAAAGTCCACTGAGAAATAGGTAGAGCAGAGTGAGGGCATTGGGTTTAGCTTGTGTGCTACCCCCTTGCATGATCTCAGCCCTCATATTTCAGAGGTACACAGAGACCAGATGGATAGTCGGAGGTAACTCTGACAGACAGGAGACAGAGAAAGAGGGAGTAGGAACTAAATTGATATTTGTACTGAAGAACAGCAGAGTACAGTACATGCTTTTATACTTACTACAGAGGTACAGTAATTGGAATCAGAACTGACATATGGAGACTTGTAAATTTTCAAGTAAAAACTTCCTAGATGATGAATGAAGGGAAGACAGGACATACAATGGGTAACATAGAACATCCAAAAAAGGAAACAGTCCAGGTGCTGGACCATGTGGTGCACATGCTGCAGAGTACCTGACCATGCACTGTCATGGAGAAGTCTGAAGGGAGGTCACATGACCACTCAGAGAATGGTCTGCTTGGTCTGATGGTAGACCAGCACAAGTCTGATGGCAGTCAGAGTGGAGAAAGTTTGTAACTGACAGAGGATGGGCAGAGTTGGTGCAAAATGAGTGGATGACCAGTGGAGAAGGATGTGGAGTGAGTGAGGATGTAGGATAAATGCATGGTTGTGACAGTGCCCCCCCTTAGGGCCTGAACCCCTGAAGGCTGCTTGTTTGGAATGAGATCAACATGAGTCAATCATTTGAAATTGTTTTGATGCCTCGAGGACAACAGGTCCAGCTACAGCAGAGCTCCATTGGAGTTCAAAGAACCACTTAAAAAACACATGTTAGGGTACTGAACCTTCATATCCCATCCCCACCACCATGTCCTCTCAGCACCAGACCACAACCCCCCATCCCATGCCTGGTCACTCTCATGACTACTCCCAGGTCACTGATGATGACCTAGTTGTCCTTACAGACAACTTGACAGACACTGAACATGAGAAGGCAGCAGAAAAGGCACATTGGTGAGAAGAGGCAGAGAGGAGGGAGTGAGAGCATGAGGCAGAGCACAAGGCCAAATGAGAGGAGGCTAAGCAATGAAAGGTGGAGGAGGCCCAACTGGAGGTGGAGCAAAGGCAGAGAGAGGAAGAAGAGGCACAGAGGAGAAAGGCAGCTGAGCAAGAGGAGGTGCAGAGGGTTAAAGTGGTGGCAGAGGAGGCTGAGAGACAGTGGCAGAGGGCCCAGGCCAAGCAGAGTGAGGCCATGCAAAGGCAAGTGGCAGAGTGTTTTGAGTCAGGTGGAGCTGACTTGTATTTTTATTTTTATTTTTTTCAGGTTAAGCAGCACAGTGTATGATGTCAACACCACTCAGAGGGTCCCTGGGACCTCTGTGGTGGTCACTGTGACTGGGAGGCCCCCCTGCACTTGCTGTATAGTGAGTCTGATGGTGGGGCAGTGTGAGCCAGGGCAGGGGAAGACCAGGGCCTGTGTGCCCTGTCACAACAAGAAAGAAACATGTAGTCAGACATGGGAGGAGGCAGTGGCAGGACCTTTGCAGAAGAGGGCAGGGACAGGAAGCTCCTGAGGGGAGAAAATGAAGAGAATGTGAGGGAAGGGGAAGGTGAGAGCAACAGAGATGGAAGAGGTGGACAATGAGCAGGAGGTAGGCAGAGAAGAAGATGAACCAGAGACCCCACTTGAGGGCCATGAAGGTGTGGAGGGGGATAATGAGGAAGAAGAGGAAGTCAGAGGGGAGCAGGAAGGTGGTGAAGGACAGGAGGATGGTGGAGAGCAGGCAATGGGGGAGTAGAGTAGTTTTTTTCCCTCTTCTTTTTTTTTTTTGTCTTTTTGTTCTTAGTTTGTATTTTTACACTACTACAGAATAGACTTGTGACTTTACTTGTGATTCTGAGGAGTGAGACAGACAAGTGGAGAAAATTCTAAAGTACTTAAGGTAGTTTGGTAAGGGGTGGAGTTGGCCCACAGAGGAGGGTCATTTGGGTGGAGTACTATGGTGGAGGTTGATACAGGCCAGGTTTGTGTGGATAGTGTTCATGGAAAGTGGAGATGATGTCAGAGGTGTGATCCAACTCAGTTGCAAGCAACCAAGAGGTTTCTTTGTCAGTGTTCTTGTAACCAGCCCAGCAGACTAGGTACAAGAGTTGGCAGTGGTGGCAATGGTGGTCCACCTTAGAGTTGAGTATCTCCAGCACTCCGTACTCAAGGTCACCATCAACATCACCTGGCAGAGGCAGAGGTTGTTGTTGGTTTGGGAAAGGGTTAGCTACTGCAGCTTCCAGTTGCAAGACATGGAAGACTGGATGGATCAAGTGCATAGAGTCAGGGAGCTTAAGGGTGACAGAGTGTGTACCTGGCCTGGCCAAGATGGTGAACAGACCTAAGTACCTTTCAGAGAGTTTTTCCAAAGGGTGAGTGGAGTGCAAGTATGTGGCTTTGATGTAGGCCTGCTCTCTGACCTTGAACTCAGGTGGAGGTATGCATTTGGCATCTGCTGGACCCTGGTAGCACTGCTGAGTGGTGGACATTTCAGAGTGGAGGAAGTCATGAAGGGCAGAGAGCTCAATGACATAGTCATGAGCCTGCAGAGAGGTGAAGTCCTGGTCTGGGACCACAGAGAGGTTTGGATGGTATCCCTTGTTAGCAAAGAAGGGAGAAACTCTAGTAGTTGCACTTGGCACATTGTTAAAAGCAAACTCTGCTAGAGGTAAAAGCTCAGCCCAGTTGTCTTGTTGGTAGTTACAGTAGACATGAAGGTACTGCTCAAGGGTCTGGGTCATTTGCTCAGTCTGGCCATCACCTTCTGGGTGGTAACCTAAAGTAAAGTGAAGATGCATATCAAGGGCCTTTCCTAGAGAGCAGAAGAAGTGTGAGATGAACTCAGGACCTCTGTCAGAGGTGACATTGGCAGGTACCCTGTGCTTGCAGAAGACATGGGTAAGGAAGAGCTTAGCGAGTTTGGCAGAGGTGACAGAGTCATGGGTGGGGATGAACACCACTTGCTGTGAGAGGTGGTCCACTACCATGAGGATGGCAGAGTAACCATTGGAGTTGGGGAGGTGTTCAATGAAATCCATGGAGATGGAGTTCCAGGGTCTGTCTGGGACAGGGAGTTGCTTCAGTAGACCATAGGGGCAGTGTGGGGAGAGTGATCTCCCTTCACTAGGAGTGTACATATAGTGTCAATTGGGGGTCTACTTGTTGGAGATTGGATGTTATGCAGAACAGTGAGAAATTCCTACTTACATAATCACCCCTTGTATGGGCAGAACAGTTTTTCCTTCACACCTCAGTCTTTGTCCAACTTGAAGCCTGAGGTAATGTCTTCTTTTTATATCTTAGTACTAGACCATACCAATTCTATTTAGTTACCTTACTCTCCTTTAGCAATAAACTTGTTGTTTGTAACCTTTAAAACTACTAAGTGTCTATAGGGTTTGCAACAAAAGCAATGCAAATGCAACCCCTCTCAAGCATGTTCAACACCCTCTGCACCCCAGGTCACCCAATACTCCACCCCTTTTGGTCAAGTCACTTTTCCTGCCATCGCATGACCTCTGGACACACTCCCTGGCCATTGTGATGAAAATCCAATGGTTCTGTCAGGTTTCTGATCACCTGTTCTTGCTCACTTGTGCTCTTCAGGCCTGCACTATTGGTTATGTAAGTGTGTTTCTGTCACTCTCACTGTACTCTTGTTTGCTTCCCTTCAGACCACTTGTGCTTCCTTGCACTTCCTTTATTTTAGTCACTCTTTTGATTGCCAATGCTATACCAGCCTCATGGCCATTATTATGTCAATCTCAACTAATTCCCATCATTTCCTGTCACTCTTTTCACTTTTGATGTCACTTAGTTCATAGTTACATACTCTGCATGTAGCTACACATATACCTGTCATCATGGACAGGAAAAATAACAACTTTGAAGTCCCCAGGTTAGAGACAGAGAGAGTGAGCAGAGTAATGATGTCAAGATGACCACTTTCCTTTCCCCTGCCCAGTGCTGAGTCATAGGCATATTTCTGACTTTCTAGGCAGGCTTGAAGCCTGTGCACTCCTTAATCCATCACACTTTTCATTTACAGGTTGAGTGACTGTCAAGTCTGGGCCTACTCTGACCAACTCTGACACTAGACAGGGTCTGGGGAGGGTTTGGAAGCAAGTCCAACACAGAAGAATAGAACTCTGACTGGTGGAGGGTCAGCAGGGAGGAAGTCTGCCAGGACAGAGGCAGAGCAGAGTGAGGGTGTCAGGTTTAGCTCATGTGCTACCCCTTTGCATGATCTCAGCCCTCATATTTCAGAGGGAGAGAATAGATGGATAGTCAGAGGTAACTCCAATGGACAGAAGACAGAGACAGAGGGAGTAGGAACTAAATTGATATTCATACTGAAGAACAGTGGAGTATGGTACATGCTTTTATACTTACTACAGAGGTACAGTAATCAGAATTGGAACTGACATATGGAGACTTGTAAATTTTCAAGTAAAACTTCCTAGACAACAAATGAAGGGAAGATGGAGAACATATGATGGGTAGCATAGAACAACTCAAAAAGGAAACAGTCCAGGCACTGGACCATGTGGTGCATGCACTGCAGAGTACCTGACTGCATGCTGTCAGGGAGAAGCTGAAAGGAAGTCACATGATCCCTCAGAGAATGGCCCACATGGTCCAGTGGGAGACCAGTACAAGTCTGACAGCAGTCAGAGCAGAGATGACTCATAAATGACAGAGGGCAGGCAGAGTTGGTGCAGAGTGAGTGAGGACCTAGGATGAATGCACAGGCACAACTTGGTCACATTCATTCCCTATCCCCCTCCTACTGCTAGATCGACTCCCCTTGGGTTGAACCCACCCCCTCAGAATGCCTATCCCTAGGCTGGAGCCCATAACCCCCATATTTGGCAGCAGATACCTGCTCCCCACAGCAGTGATGTGGAGTTTTGCTCTGTCCACAGGTGGTGCAGGACCTGATGTATTCTTTCATGTTGGAGCAGAGGTTAGGCCACACATAGTCCCTGCAGATGAGTTCTAGGGTGTGGTATTGCCTGAAATGGCCTGCCAGAGGGTGGTCATGCTTGAACTGAAGCACTCAAAGGCAGAGATCATCAATGTCAGGGACAAAGATGCAACTGTCAAGGCAGAGTAGACTGTTGGAGTCCAAGGGCTGCTGAGGTTTAGTCAGAGTTGAGAGGTGGCTAGTGGAGACAGGGTCAGATGGTAGGGTGGAGATGATGTCAGAGTGCAAGCACTTGACATCAAAGATCATGGTGGCAGGGAGCACAGGTGCCATGAGGGCGGTGGTACAGAGGGATGACACAAGTTGCTCCTGTGTTAACATAGGGCAGAGATTGTGAGGATTTACCTGCATGTAGTCCCTATCCCCCCCTTTTGGGTAGACATCCCAATGTTGCATAAGTCCATCAGGCTTGGCTCCTAGGTGGCCAGGTTGGAAGCAAATGGAAAGGTTAAACTGGGAAAGGTACTCTGACCAGCAGGCCTGTTGATGGGTGAGAACCTTAGAGGTGGAAAAGTACTCAAGGTTTTTGTGGTCCATCACCACATTGACAGGTAAGGTGGAACCTTCTAGGTAATGCTGCCAATGGTGGAAGGCCTTGAAGATAGCCAACAGCTCCTTGTCATGAGTATTGTAGTTGAGTTCTGGTGCAGTCATGGTGCAGGAGTAGAAAGCAACTGGGTGGAGTTCACCATCAGAGCAGGTGAGTGACACAATGCCAGCAATGGCATAGTCAGGGGTGTCAGTTTCAACTGTAAGTGGAGCATCAGGAACCCAGTGAGTGAGAATAGGAGCAGAGCTGAAGGCATCCTTCAGGTGGAGGAAAGTGGAGTGACACTCCTCAGAAAAGTTCCAAGGAGCACCCTTTCATGTGAGGTGAGTGAGAGGAACAACAATGTTAGAGTAGTTATTAATGAATCATCTGTAGAAATTTGCAAAGCCAAGGAAGGACTGGGTGTCTCACACCATAGCCCTACCTTTACCCTTCTTCTGAAGTCTAGTATAGATTGGGCCACCTTCTTGGTGAGGATGGACAACATCCCCTACAGGATCAGCAGAGTCATCAGACTTGTATGTGGGTGGTGAGAACAGGGGAAGCAGGGACTGGGCACAAGAAATGGTCTGAGCATTGCAAGTGCATGCATCATCATCATCATCATCATCATCATCATCATCTAAGAGTCAACGTGTCAACACAAGGTAGATGCATATATACAGTGGCTCAAAAAAGTGTCCCAATGTTGGGTGACTTTGGAAAAAGTTGAGATTTATGAGAGAGCCAATAGGAATTAGTTCAAAATCCTGCAGGACCAAACATAGTGCTAACTGTTGCCTTGACAACAAGGGCTTGCTTATGTAATTTTGTTGACATGGAACCAAGATATGACCATTTTAAAATGACATGTCATTGGGACACTTTTTTGAGCATGATGTTGTTGTAACAACCAGTAGACTTTTCACTTCCATGTTTCCTGGTTGCCCATATATATCTACCCTCTGGTTAGGGTTACGCTTTAAGGATGCTTAGTCATCTCAGACCTTTCCATTCTGTTTGCTCTTTCATGCTTACATGATACTTAGTAAGGCTGTGCCTCATTACTAATGCATGTTCGCATTCATCCAGTAGCATAGTTCCCTCTTCTGTTTGTTTCTTTCCAGAATGTTCTCTCATGGCAGTATGTACAAACAGTAAGGCAGTATACAAGTCCCATCATTTGTCATAGCCAGGTTCTCTAATCTAGTTCGTTTTGAGCTTGTTTCTCAATCAATGGGTTCCACTCCCAACTCTCTCTGGTTTGAAGTGATAGCTGAGAAGACTTTGTGTTTGGTTGCTTCACTCAAACTAGATTAATAACTTCTCCCCTATCCCTTCATACCCAGTGCTGAGGGTCAACAGCAGTATGATAGTCATAGTGGGCAGTTCTGCCTGTAGTTTCTTTTTCGCCTCTGTCAGTGTGACCAAGAGTGCCCGAGTGACAGAGCCAGTTGGGCAAACATCTTAGGGAGTTTTACTCTACATATATACACTGTCCCGAGGTCGAGCTCAGTGCACGAAGGGTGATGCTTGGTCAAGAGGGCCTGCAAGGTCCAGAGTGGCTGAGCCATACATACTTGTAGTTCCTGCACAGCAGCAGAGGTAGACCCATAGTCGACATTCTTGTACCCACTGTAGTTCGCATAGTGTGCCAGGCTGGTCTCTCCCTATCTCTAGGAGATTGATCAGGTGCACAACAGTAAACAGACTACATGTTTAGTGGTCCTGAACATCATCAGCGAGTAGTACACCTATAATACTTTTACCCCACCACCATTCCTGCCATTAAGAAAGAAGAGGTTGAGTTTGTCTCCCTCTTAGGTTCCTCCCCTACAAAAGGGAACTTTCTACCCCATGCCTCTCATGCTCACTCTCCCCGCTCTCCCTGCTTCCCCTTCTGCCTCTTGAGCTCGTTTACCCTCCTCCCTCACCCTCTCCCGACCTGAACAAACTCAGGTTCGTCTTCAATGTCCCCTACAATCTTTGGAACTGCCATTCCATCTGCCACCCCCTTCATAAACTGGTCCTGCTGACAAGCAGAAATGGACCCCAACCAGCCCCAACTGCCTCCCATTGATTATGCCATGGTGCCAGCTATGGTGGCAGCAATGGCACAAGCCATGCAACAGTACATGCTGGTGCCAGCTGCAGTGCAAACATCTAACTTTGACCCCACAAAGAGGGGTGTTGCTGAACTCAGAACTTTTGATGGTTCCATAAACAAGTACAAGGAGTGGGTGATCAAAATGAGAGCCTATTGCAAAGTGGCTGTCCACCACTATACAAGTCAGGATTGCATAGTGTTCTGGACCTGGATGACCAGTCTGATCACTGGCAACTATGCTCAGGCCAAGTTGGATTATCACTTGGCAAATGCAAATTGGCCTACCATTGATGAGGTGGTAGCAGATCTCAACTCCCACTTCTGGCCCATGAATAATGGGGATTGGGCCCAGAAGAAGATGCAGAAAGCAAGGCAGGGACAGTCACGGATGGACACCTTTCTGGCAGAGTTCGACAGTTGGAAGCTCATGGCAAGCACTTCCGATGACCTGGCTATCCTGTGCCTAGAACAGGCCATAAACCCTGAGGTGCTCCACCTCATGCATCATTTGGGGAAGAGAAAAGATATGTACAAAGAGTACATAATGGAGCTCTGGTTGGTGGCCAGAAAATTTTGAAAACCACTGGTGTCACACACCAAAGGTGTTGTGGACATGGTTACAGCTGACTCTGCCTAACTCATTGGGGAGTTGCATGCAATGCCCATGCATGCAGATGAAGACTAAAGGCCTCATGCATAGAAAGACTGCTGGATGTTAACAGTCATTCTTCACACAAGAATGAGTTGTCAGTGCTAAAGAGAAAAGAGGAAGTGAGTTAAGCACGCATAAAAGGTTTTTAGTGCCTGTGTACAGCATTCTGGTTTTTGATGTATCTCCACCATTTCCAAAGATATTGACTCCATTCTCACACTCGCTTAAAGTGCTCAGCCACACGATTCTGCCTTCCAAATTTGGAGAGGATCCTCACACCCTACACATTTCTACAGCACTCCATCCATCAGACACTCATTTTGCCAGGTCCATCAATCATGGCTGCCTCTTTGTCAATCATCTTGCTTGTCTCATTTGCCAGAGACAGTGGCTATGTATATCTGCCAGGCATTCCCACCAGCTTCTGTCCTGAAGCCCCCTGGTTCATCCCATCATTGTCAGCCCTGTCTCATCCCATGCAGCTTGGTCAGCATGTTCTCCTTGTCAGTATGACTTCCAGAAGGATGTTCTTTGGTCGCCTCAGGTCTGTCACTTGGTTAGAAAGGTCTTATGTGGTCGTTTCAGTCTCCCCAGTTGATGAAGCATATGGATCATTCCTCCCTGCTCCCTGCAACATCTTTATTCCAATCTTGTCCATCATTCTTCCCACATTGTGACAGCTGCAGTATAATCTACTGTCCTCCAGCCTCCCTGATTGCATTCATGACGAGTATGACATGCATCTTGCCTTCTTACTGCAAGATCCAGTGGAAGACGTCCCCCCTTCTCCTCCTCCTCCATCAGAGCCCCGTTCATGAAGTTTTTGTTAACTTCGCTGAGAGGATGGAAGGGTGGGAGACGCAATCGTGTATGCTCTCATTGCCCCACAGACCCCCAACGCCCTAGCCCCCTTTGACACCTGGCTCATGCCCTTCAATTCTGGAATTAATACTTCCCTATCTGGAAACACTGTCCATCTGTCATGCCGTCTTTGGATCTAGAGATGTCTCCACCGAGATCTGACTGGCATCGCCACCCCCTAATGTGATATCAGTGCGCTTACTCAGTTTCTGATTCTGTTTGACTCATTTTGTGATATTTTGACTATCCTTGACTCGTTTATTGCCAATACTTACCAATCTTCTTTGCTTGCTTCCTTTTCATTTCTCGCTTACTCGTCATGATTACTCAGTCCTTACTCATTACTTACCAAGTGTTTGTGCCTTGTTTGTCACAAGCTATGCTCCCCCCACAGTATATAAACCCCCATGTACTTAGCTACCAAGAATCAATTCAGAAGAAGTCACTCAGCAGTCAGTCCAGTGCATATCTCATCATCGACAGTTGAGGCTCATTTGGAAGAGTCTATCTGTCACCATCCATCATCCTTGGTAGTTGAGGCTCCATCAAGGGCCTATCTACCTTCATTCATCATCAGCAGTATCATCAGTGCTTAGTCAGCAACCTCTTGTTTAGTCATTCTTCCACTCCTGTGTAACTCGTCATCGACTTGTGCCAGGAGCATATTCTATTGAAATCCATTACTCCCAAGTCCTTTCGGCTGAACACCCCTGCTCTGTTCAGCATCCCCTTCTCAATCAGTGTTCATTCATCCTCTCCTGCATAACTCATCGACGACTTGCGCCAGGAGCCCTCTACTTGAAGTCCCCCCCACACATTTAGGTTTCTCTGCACTCCAGGTTCCGTGGAGGCTAACCACCACTCGCTCTTATTTGTCTTTTGTGTTGGATTTGTTTGGTTTTCACCAGCATTCCACACTTTGACTCACAACGCCCTGTCAGGGCTGTAAATACTGACACTGGACCTGACCCCTGCCTACAAGCAATGGAGGGGATGAGCTTCGAGCAGATTGTCACTCACATCAACCAGTTAAAAGAATCGGAGCTACAGTGAAACTGGGTCCTGCAGACTCTAACATATGGACACTTGTTCCTTTTTCTCCTTCCTCTTTTTACAGATTTCATTCTACTTATGGACTTAAAAATACAAAAGAAAATACAAAAGTCGAAAATAAAAATATAAAAAATAGTGTACCAGTAGTCTCTTTCAATTGTTTCTCTTTTCTCGATGTCAAAGAACCACAGGAGTTATTTAATGGTTCAGAATCTGTTTCTCCCTCTCCTACTTTTATGTCATCTGAAGTGGAGTCCCAAAAGGGCTCAGGGCCAGATGTAAAACTGTGCCTGCTTAATTCCACTTGCAATAAAAAACAAACAAATGTTTCTTTCAATCTCCTGGATCTGGAAGGTAGTAGTGCAAAGACCTCCATACAGTCTGAAACCCAATGCACACTGAACCTGAAAGATTCTGTGGAGGTTCCTTTGGTTTTATGGATGAATGCCAGTTCAGCATTCAAGGTGAATGCACTACTCAATAGTGGTGCTACTGGAGTATTTATAGATAAGGACTTTGTTGAAAGGAACCGGATTCCAAAGATAGCGCTGCCAAGGGCAGTGGTCATATTTAATGTCAATGGTTTGCCTAATTCCACTGGAAGGATTATGCATCAGGCTCACCTTCAAGTCTCCTATCTTGACCATCATGAGGAGCTCCTTGCTGAGATAACTGATCTAGGAGGTAGTACCATGATCCTGGGACATACCTGGTTACATCAGCACAACCTGCTGATAGATTGGAAAACCAGCGAGGTCAAAATGGGAAGATGCCTGGCTAGATGCCAACAGTTGGCCCCTAGGTCCTCCTTCATACACAGGGTCGAGAAGCTCGAAAGAGAAGCCATGGACTCTTATGTAACCTGGATTTGAAATCTAGGAATGGACAAACTGAAAACAGATAAAACCCCTGAGGAACTTGTTCCAAAGGCATATCACAAATATTTATCAGTCTTCTCCGAAAAGGAATCTGAGTGCATGCCACTTAGGAAACCTTGGGACCACGCTATAGAACTAAAGGAGTCGTTCATGCCAAAGAAAGGAAGGTTGATCCCTCTCCCCTGATGAGCAAAAAGAAGTCAGTGACTTCGTTGATGGTCAGCTCAAGAAGGGTTATATTTGGCCTAGTAAATTGCCACAAATGTCTCCAGTGTTCTTCATTCCTAAGAAGGACAGAAAGAAGTGTATGGTCCAGGACTACTGTTATTTAAATGAGCACACTGTCAAAAACTCATACCCTCTCCCTTTAATATCTCAGCTTGTAGACAAGTTGAAAGGTTGCAAACTCTTCACAAAGATGGATCTTCGTTGGGGTTACAACAACATTAGGATCAAAGAAGGTGATGAATGGAAAGCTGCTTTCGTATGCCATTGCAGTGCTTTCAAGCCCCTGGTCATGTTCTTTGGGCTCTGTAACTCACCTGCCATGTTCCAGAACATGATGAACAATATCTTTGGTGATATGGAAGATGTGCTCGTCGTCTACATTGATGACCTAATGATATTTACAAAAATGGACAATCAGGAGGAGCATGACAAGATTGTGTTGGAGGTGCTTAGAAGGCTGAAAGTAAATGACCTGTTTGTCAAACCCCAGAAGTGTATCTTCAGACAACAAGAGGTGGACTTTTTAGGAATGATCATTGGTGTTAACAGGGTACGTATGGACCCTGCCAAAATCTCTGCTGTGCAAGATTGGCCTGTACCTACCAACGTTTGTGGAGTTCACAGCTTTCTCGGCCTAGCAAACTTTTACTGACATTTCATTAAGGACTTCACACAGATCATGAAACCCCTAAACAACCTCACGAAGAAGGATCTTCCATTTGTGTGGGATGACAAATGTCAAATGGCATTTGATATGCTAAAAGAAGCCTTCACTACTGCCCCTATCCTTATGTTCCCCAATCAGGATCAGAAGTTTCAGTTAGAAATGGATGCTTCAGACTATGCCACTGGAGCAGTGCTCTCAGTAGAATGTGATGATGGTCTCTGGAGACCCATTGCCTACTCCAGTCACTCTCTATCTGGGGCTGAACTCAATTATACAGTTCACGACAAAGAAATGCTGGCCATTATCCACACACTAGAGCAATGGTGTCATTACCTTGAGGCAACTCTGTACCAGTTTGAGATTTGGATGGATCACCACAACCTCAAGTGGTTCATGACCGCACAGAAGCTCCAGCCACACCAGGTGTGTTGGGTGCAGTACTTTAGTTGGTTTAACTGTATTATAGTTCATAAACCTGGAGTCACAATGGGAAGACCAGATGCCCTGTTGAGACAAGAGGACTTTGTAGAAGGAAAAGAAAGGGCAAAGTCAGAAGAGTCCCTATTTATAAACCCAAGTCAGGTTCACTCAGTAAAACTAGAAAACCCCTTCATGGAAGATTTGTAGATTGAATCTGCTAAAGCCAAAGGAGTGCCCACTGGATGCGAGCTCCAAGGTGGTCTTCATTACGATGGAGAAAAGGTCTGGGTGCCTAGCACACTCAGAAGGAAGCTACTTAATGCTCTGCATGACTCTCCCCTAGCAGGACATTGCAGAATGAAAGGAACTCAGGAGTTGATCACATGCTGGTTCACATGGTCTACCTTGAAACCTGATGTAGAAGAGTATGTAAAGCATTGCCAAACATGCCAAGCCAGCAAGTCTGGAAATAGGCCACCTGTAGGGAAACTCAAACCTTTACCTGTCCCTGATGGGCCTTGGAGAGAGTTAATGACTGACTTTATGGACCTTGGAGTCAAGGGATCTTCTGGGAAGTCCCATGTCCTAGTCGTCATTGATAGGTTCTCTAAGGAAGCAGAGTTCATCCCCTGCACTGCAGAAGAAACAGCTGCTAGCACAGCTCATCTTTACCTGATGCATGTTTGGAAACACCATGGACTTCTGGACTCTATCATATCAGACTGAGGCCCACAGTTTGCCTCTGCTTTCATGAAGGAACTATTTAAAATTCTGGGAGTACAACAAAAACTCTCTATGGCTTTCCACCCACAAACAGATGGACAAACAGAGTGGTTGAACCGTGAGATTCAGCAGTATTTATGGATGTATGCCAACCAACAACAAGCTTGTTGGGAGGAATGGCTACCTTTGGCTCAGTTTGCATACAACAACTCTGCCTCATCTTCTACTGGGAAGTGCCCCTTCAAAGTTACTTGATCCTATAGACCTAGGATGGGTGTTGAACTGATGACTTCGAAGGTAGAAGCAGCAGAGGAAGTTGCCAAATCCTGGTTCCAGGTGTTCCAGGACATAAAAACAAACCTTGCCAAGGCACATTCCCAGCAGAAGCAACAAGTGGATGGACACCACTCATCTGCCCCTTCCTACTCCATTGGATCTCAGGTCTGGCTAGCTACAGACCATCTGTCCCTGAAAGAATGGCAGAGCCATAAACTTTCCAAAAAGTGGATCAGTCCATATGAAGTTCTAGAGGTACTTCTGAACACTCTTAACTTAAAGTTGCCATGCAACATGAGGATCCACCCAGTTGTGAATGTCTCACAGGTCAAACCCTATCTCAGTGCTCTCGATGGGCAGCCTGGTCACAGGCCTGGACCACAGAGGGTTACTGACGAAGGAGATGTCGAATATGAGGTTGAATATGTTGTTGACTCCCATTTGAAACATGGAGCTCTTCAATTCCTCATGCATTGGAGGGGATACCCTGAAGAAGATCATACTTGGGAGCCAGCCTCTGCCTTGAAGAATTTGCAGTTGGCAATCAAGGATTTTTATCAATCCCATCCTGGGGCACCCCATAAATTATCTCTCTTGTCATCAGAAAGCTTTGACAGCTTGTTCTCACCTGTGCTGGAACCATTTACTACCATTCGTCCTATTTGGTCTCGCCTGGAAGTCGAGCCTTGGGAGGGGATAGTGTAATGACTGGTGGACTTTTTGCTTCTGTGTTTCCTGGTTGCCCATATATATCTACCCTCTGGTTAGGGTTATGCTCTAAGGATGCTTAGTCATCTCGGACCTTTCCATTCTGTTTGCTCTTTCATGCTTACATGATACTTAGTAAGGCCATGCCTCATTACTAATGCATGTTCGCATTCATCCAGTAGCATAGTTCCCTCTTCTGTTTGTTTCTTTCCAGAATGTTCTCTCATGGCAGTACATACAAACAGTAAGGCAGTATATAAGTCCCATCATTTGTTGTAGCCAGGTTCTCTAATCTAGTTCGTTTTGAGCTTGTTTCTCAATCAATGGGTTCCACTCCCAACTCTCTCTGGTTCGAAGTGATAGCTGAGAAGACTTTGTCTTTGGTTGCTTCAGTTGTCAGTCATTATGTAGTAAATAACATAAAGATTTGACAAATTCTGAGGGATTTTTTGCTTCAACCCTGACTGATTATGCGATGTACATAATCCTGAGCCATAAAAATGGCTTGGGTCCCACTCAGCTAACCCTACTTCACCATGAAATGCATTTTTGCCTCTGCTAGAGCAAATATCCATCTTCTTTCTGAATCTGGCCTTTCTGCTCATCAAATCTCCTCTACAACTGGTCAGGGGAGCTCTACTGTGGCCAGGGTCATCAAAGAGCTCCAGCTAGGTTAAGGGAAACCTCAAACTAGGACATCCTTACCAGCCTTCTTCTCCTGGCAGAGGAGAATAGTCTCTAGTATGACCTCTGGAAGAGCTGGAAATGCTGTCCAGGCTACCCATATGATGTGTGTGGCCCTTTCCTCTCTTGTCACTTCCCAAACTGTTTGCAGTGTGCTCAATTCTGCATCCCTGAAGGCTGTAGTCAAGTAGAAGATGCCACTCTTGTCTTGCAAGCATACACAACAGTGATTTTTCTTTGCTCTTAAGCACCAAAACTGGACTGTGGATGGCTGCACTGGGGTCATCTGGTCAGTTGAGCCCAAGATCCATAGTATTAGACCAGATGGAAGGAAATTTGTGTGGAAAATGGTAGGGAAGTGTTTGCAGGATAATTCTCCTGCTTGACTACAGCCTTCAGGGATACAAAATTGAGCACACTACAAACAGTTTCAGAAGTGACAGGAGAGGAAAGGGCCACACACATTATATGGGTAGCCTGGACAGCATTTCCAGCTCTTCCAGAGGTTATACTAGAGACTATTCTCCTCTGCCAGGAGAGGAAGGCTGGTAAGGATGTCCTAGTTTGAGGTTTCCCTTAATCTAGCTGGAACTCTTTGATGACCCTGGCCACAGTAGAGCTCCCCTGACCAGTTGTAGAGGAGATTTGATGAGCAGAAAGGCCAGATTCAGAAAGAAGATGGATATTTGCTCTAGCAGAGGCAAAAATGCATTTCATGGTGAAGTAGGTTAGCTGAGTGGGACCCAAGCCATTTTTATGGCTCAGGATTATGTACATTACATAATAGGTCAGGGTTGAATCACAAAATTCCTCAGAAGTTGTCAAATCTTTATGTTATTTACTAAATAATGACTGACAACATCATGCTCAAAAAGGTGTCCCAATGACATGACATTTTAAAATGGCTATATCTTGGTGCCATGTGAACAAAATTACATAAGCAAGCCCCTGTTGTCAAGGCAATGGCTAGTACCAATTTTGGTTCTGCAGGAGTTTGAACTAATTCCTATTGGCTCCCTTATAAATCTCAACTCTTTCCAAAATCACCCAACATTGGGACACTTTTTTGAGCCACTGTAAGGTCAGAGCACATCAAGCCAAGACACACCACACGGAAAAAAAATCTGTCTAGTAACATGTTGTCTCAGCATGCAAAGTTCTGGATATAGCACCAGCAAGGACATATGAAACCATGAAAAGGGGATATGATGTAAGGGGGACAAAGGAAAAGCATGCATGAAAGAAGTGGTTGTAATGCATAGTGAGGATGACACACCTACTAAAATGGAAACATATGGGTGGAACTCCAATGAAAATCCAGAACAGCAGTATTCCATCTGTGTGACCCAGAAAGTTGGTTTCCCCATGACTGAAAAACCACAAGAGTTCATCAGTATCCAGTAATAGAGAAAGGAATGGGCTTACTAGACAGAAAATGAATTGTTCAAGCCCCTAAGGGCAGTCACTGACAAAAGCAGGGTCAACAGAGTTCAATAGATGCAGTCCCTTTCATGTGATTGATAGCCAAATCAAGCAAATAATGTAGACTGAGCATCAGAGGTATGATGACCTTTGGGTGAAGTTATTGCTGAAACAAATCTTCGATATTGAGCAATGAGGGTCATTGTCATCTGTGCAATTGATCACTGGATTGACACCAAGACCACCCTTGAAGGCTCCAAGCCTTCAGGGGGGCTGCCAAGGCCACCAAGCCCACAACACCAAGCATTCCACTGCTAAGTAGTAGAGCTTGAATGGTAGAAATTTATGAAGGATGGAAAGTGCTGAGTTGCAACTTGCCTCACAGTCAGGCTGCCATACACAATATGCAGCCCGAGGATTTATACTTCATAGTAATTAATTGGAGACTGATGTGAGAAATACTTGCCAACAGATAATACAATAACTGTTAGTTTTTACATGGATATGGTAAAAAAAATTCCAGTGGCAGTATGCATGCAGTCATCTGCTAGATATGGAACCCTTGCTTCATGATCTGGGTGGCTGCCAACAAGAATAGTGGTGGGATCAGTCAAGTCAGGTGGCATCAGATGTATTGATACTGGCAGTGTGGGACATTCTGCATAAATGGGGATTGGGGGGGATAAGGTGGTAGGTGTCAAGTCCGGGCCTACTCTGACCAACTCCGACGCTATACAAGGTCTAGAGAAGGGTTCGGAAGCAAGTCCGACACAGAAGAACAGAACTCCAACTAGCAGAGTGTCGGCAGAGACGAAGTCCGCCGAAGCAAAGGCGGAATGGAGTGAGGGCGTCGGGTTTAGCTCGTGCACTACCCCCTTGCATGATCTCAGCCCTTGTATTTCAGAGGGAGAGTACAGACGGAGAGTCAGAGATAACTCTGACAGGCAGAAGGCGGAATCAGAGGGAGTAGGAACTAAGTTGATATTCATACTGAAGAACAGCGGAGTACAGTACATGCTTTTATACTGTTACGGAGGTACAGTAATCAGAATCGGAACTGACATACGGAGACTCATAAATTTTCAAGTAAAATTTCCTGGACGACGAATGAAGGGTAGACGGAGGACATACGAACGGGTAACACAGAACATCCAGAAAAGGAAATAGTCCAGGCGCTGGACCATGTGGTGAGCGCGCTGCGGAGTACCTGACTGCAAAGGTAGTCACATGCCCCTCAGAGAACAGACCGCTCAGTCCGGTAGGAGAGTAACACAAGTCCGACAGCAGTTGGAGCGGAGATGGTTCATAAACAGCAGACGTTGGGCGGAGTTGGTGCGGAGTGAGTGAACGACCGGCGGAGTAGGGTGTGGAGTGTATAGGGACTTATAATGAATGCACGGTCGTGACAGCAGGTGTACACTCTTTGTGGGACTATGATCCTCAAACTCTGGACCCAATGGGCATAATGCCACTGTGGGGTATGTGGGTTGCAAGCCAGATGACCCTATGAAGGCTGCAATGTGATCAGTCCAGAAATGTCACTTAAAAAGAATATACTCACCTTCAGCACAAGATCTTAGTAACACAGTGCTTGCTAGTGTTTCAGCATCTGCTGCATTCAATTTGAGGTTTCCAATCAGAGTAATTAGAGTACCTGTGTCAAAATGTGTTAGTTGTCAGGAGTTAGTCAGAAAAATACATACTGAGGTTGGTAGAGCTTATATCCAATCCAGTACTGGGCAAAGGTGTTTTGAACATGGTGGCACTGGAAGCATTTCTCAATTTCTTTGCTGAAAACATTTTAAAAAAAGATTGAAAAATGAGACTCTTTAATTTGGGATGTTTTTGTGACAAATATTGTAAAAATATATAGGATTTGTATTGTCTATGATGCCTCACAAAATGCCACCAGAAAATTTTAAATCTTTGCATATAAAAAAACCATGGATGCTCAGCAGAATGATTTTGAACACAATATGCATGATACATTGTAAATAATTTTCCAATATATGTCACTTGTTTTAGAATTAACAATCTGCTTTTTTGTGAGCAGAAAGTTTAAAAAGTAGGCAGTATTTATTTAGTCTAAGTACTGTATTGCAATGATGAATTGTGTGCTGAAGTTCATATGAAAAACATTCTGCTTTTTTTGTGCTCAAACATGTAATATACAGTGAAATATTTTTCAACAAAAAATCAAATCAGAAATAAAGTCTTTCCACATTAAAATCATAGGTCAAAACATCAAAAATTATTTCTAGATGAAATATTGGGTATATTATTACACATGCTAAGAGCAATTGATACAGTATAAATAAGAAAGTGACTGATAAGATATACCTAATAGACAAGATTGACTGAGGCTCTGTAAGTGAAAAAATTCAATTGAGCATTATAACTGAAAGAGAGCATGTTCCCCAAGAATGCCTGTATTGAGTTGAGCCAACATATATTGATTCATCAGGCTCAAGAGATCAATATTTCATTTTGATTCCATGGCATTGAGCATGTGGTTACATTGTACTAAGATGCACAATGAAGAACAACAATTGAATTAGTCCCTTTGAGAGGCACAAGGGAGTCTTTGAAACAGGTCATTCAATGCATGCAGAATGTAGTATTAAGAAGTGGACTACTGTATAGTTGTAGATCTTGTGACTGCCATTGCTTTCAAGTGTGTTGCCACTTTGAGCCAAGCTGGTCATACTACCATCTGAGTATCATCTAATTGCCAGATACTTAGATGATAACAAGTGGCCAATTTTGAAATGGGGGTGCATGGATATAGTGGCCTGTGGGTGAACTAATTTTGCAGTGTTTGTAATTACAATTGTGGCTCCCCCTCATCTTCATCCTGCTGCTCCTGCCAGTGGTTGTCCCATCCATTGTCTGAGCCTCCCTATACCAAGTGCACATGCCTCCCCTACAGCTCTTCTTTAAATACAGCTTTGTACCAATTTAAGTACCTTGAGGTCAAAACCTAACAGTCAGGACCACTCACTCTGACAAACTCTGACACTCCCAGAGGGCTAGAATCAAAGTGCAGAGGAACTTTGACAAAGCAGAGAGGCAGAAGTGGAGTGAAGGCATTGGGTTCAGCTTGTGTGCTGCCCCCTTGTATGTTACTCAATGGAGGTCAACAGCTGTCAGTTGGGTGCTCTTAGATGAATATGGAAACTTTGAATAGTGCAACAAAAAGGAATATGTACATACTAGTAGCCTCAGGGGAATCCACATGCCCCATCAGTAGATTGGATGTCAGTGGTTGCACATAACTAGCTATCAAGCCATTCTGAGGACATAATAAAGCACAATTAGACAACACCATCAGTGGCAGGCAACTACAG
The DNA here is from genome assembly GCA_024663395.1 of Pisolithus tinctorius. Classification (NCBI taxonomy): domain Eukaryota; kingdom Fungi; phylum Basidiomycota; class Agaricomycetes; order Boletales; family Pisolithaceae; genus Pisolithus; species Pisolithus tinctorius. Next base: position 1,161,287 of record JANFAH010000006.1, on the reverse strand, counting down.
TACAAAAGTCACTCACCTTGGTTCCTTCTGATATGTAATCAACTATGTGTTCCAGGGATCAATGTTGATGTGGTACAAATCATGAGTGCTGTGTGACAATGCAAGGTCACATGATTTGTCTGAAACCAGCCTTTCAGGAGCTTTTTTCTTGGTTTCTTTCTGATTATAGTACATCTGTTTTATTAATTGTTTGTGTAATGGATGACTGCATTGCTAATCATAGCTGTCAACACTGGGGAACTCTTAAATGATATGCATGAAACTTACTTGACTTTCTTGTCAAGGAACTGCTCAGCAGTCTCATGCATCTTTGTAAGTACCATGGATGACAGTTCCTCAGCACTCTGGAGAGAACATGAGTTGTCTTACTGATCAAAACATTTGCCATGACATATGACTTGTTGGCTCTTGCTACCAATGTCAACCTCAACAGCTGGTCAAGCATCTGACTTCTCAGCAATTTTGAATGCTCTGTAGACAATATAAGATGCTGTCCTGTTTGACAGTTGTTGCATGTACTAACCAGTGCTTCAAGTCCTCCTGGACATCCACACCCTTGAACTTGCAGCCAATCAAGCCCTTAAATGTGAAGACAGTGTTGATGGATTAACCATTGCTTGACACTTGGCAGGCAGGCCAACAAGATGCTCCCCATGTTTTGTGAAGGCCACTACTGATGGGGTTGTCCAGGCACCTTTGGAGTTCTCAGTCACACATGCCTGCTTGCCCTCTATGATGGCAATGATGAACTTGTTGTACCAAGGTCAATTCTAACCATGAGGCTTTCAATAAATGCCAAACTCTTTTTTTTCCTGCAGGAGGGTCATCAACATACCAATGACTTTGGAGTTCATGTTCCCCATGATTGAGGACCACAGGATGTCCTGTATGAGTGAGGATGTGGTTCCCAGCATGAGTCAAGTCTGAGGTTACCAGGTTCAAGACTGGACCAGAGACTGGTACAGGCATGAGGCCAAGGGGTCAGGGATCAGAGGGGTGCAGGGGTCAGATGGTGGACTGTTTGGACTTAATGAGACTTATTTGATTTCAGACTGAGGCAATACAGGCCAAGTATCTATGGGTTTACATACTGGGGGTAAGTATAGTATGGAGACTGGTAATGCCAGTCTCACAGAGATTGGTAACTGATTGGTAAGAATTGTATTAGTAAGTCATGACAATGATAACCAGAGACTGGGACAGAGACAAGGGCAGACTGGGGACAAGGCTGGGTCAGGCTCAACCAAAATGACACTTCATAGCAGCACTCCAAAGCAGTGCTAACTGTGCTAGACCAACTGGGGGTAGGGGTTTGGCAAGGCTGAGGCTGGACTGAGTGAGTGCAAGGCTGAGTCTGGCTGGGGTCAAGGCATGGCTATGACAGCATGCCATATCTGCATCAGCATACTATACTGTATCAATTGCTCTTGACATGTGTAATAATATATGCAATATTTCATCTAGAAATAATTTTTGATGTTTTGACCTATGATTTTAATGTGGAAGGACTTTATTTCTGATTTGATTTTTTGTTGAAAAATATTTCACTGTATATTACGTGTTTGAGCATAAAAAAAGCAGAATGTTTTTCATATGAGCTTCAGCACACAACTCATCATTGCAATACAATACTTAGACTAAATAAATACTGCCTACTTTTTAAACTTTCTGCTCACAAAAAAGCAGATTGTTGATTTTAAAAAAGAGTGACATATATTGGAAAATTATTTACAATGTATCACACATATTGTGTTCAAAATAATTCTGCTGAACATCCATAATTTTTTTATGTGCAAAGATTTAAAATTTTCTGGTGGCATTTTGTGAGGCATGACAGACAATACAAATCCAATATATTTTACAATATTTGTCACAAAAACATCCCAAATTAAAGAGTCTCATTTTTCAGTCTTTTTTTAAAATGTTTTCAGCAAAGAAACTGAGAAATGTTTCCAGTGCATGGGTCAGGGAATGGGAAGGAAAGGCTGGAGGGTGAATATGCAGAGAATTGGCCATTGCAGGAAAACTAGAAGTTCAACCATGATGAATCATGCACTTAGATGTGACATAACTGTTCATAATACCCTAGAGGAAGTAGCAGAAATTGATGGATAAGATACACTGAAAAGCTAAATACATACCCACATTAGAACTTTGCATGGTTGATCATGAGGCATCCTGGAGAAAATTCATAGTAGAAAGGAGAACTTGAGATCAACAATCAGAATCACAACAGGACTGCCCTTGAAGGTAACATTGCACCAAGTCTCCAATACTGTAGAGGAACATGCCATGTATTCAATCAGCAGGGATAGATATGAATGGATGTGTCACTAACTCGAAGCTTTGGGACTAAAAGGCAAGGGGAGAACTGCACTGTCATCTATGCAATCAACCACTGAATCTGTACCAAGGGTAGATGTGTGGGGAGACAAGGGCATCGCTATAGAAGGCATATATTGGCCAGGTGGAACAATGGTGTGCAGCTGGAGGTGGGGAGAACAATAGGCCTAGTACACATAGTATGTGCTGGTAAATGGGTCAGTAGACTATGAAGCATAATGATGCATAATTTAAGTCAAAAGCACTGACCTGCAAAACCTTCATTAATGTTGCTGAAAGATGAGGGTCAGTCTTGACTGTCATCATGTGATTGATGGTCAGATCCACTGGATACCAAGACTGCCCTTGAAGGCTCCAAGCCTTCAAGGCTGTCAAGGGCACCAAGCCCCTGACATATGGCAGAGGAATGCACCAAGCATTCCCCCAATACCATGTGGACAGCATAAAGGAGATGAGAGTATTGCTAAGTACTAGCTGCAGGTGTGAATGTTTGTTTCAGCTGTGATGATGTAACAATTGTGCAATTAAAAAATGACATGTTAAAATTCTGTCATTCATCAAAACTTTAGTCACATTGGTAAAAGTGGCCAAATCTATTAACAAAGTAGCAATGGGGCACTAGTACTTGTAACTAGGAATTACTATACATAGCTTATCAATATGTCTACTGTAATGCACAAACACATCTCCCATGAATATTACAATAGGCAGTCTGGAACATTGAGGAATGAAATATGGAACACAAAACTTATATCTAATCACTCAATTATTTGACAATTTAGAGCCTAGACTCAATGTCTTCCTCAAGCACACTGTAAGTCAGGCATTGCATTCATTTGTGGGACAGGTCACATGCACAGCAGTACCCATAATATTTCTCACTACTACTAGTAAGTGCTACCTGCTACTTCGAGTTGCTGACACCCCTCCATATAAACAATTCACTGCAAGGTAAGTTTCCCTTTTCCATCTTACTTTTTCAGACAGCCTGGTCACTCTTTCCATGAATGTTTGGAGTGTTCATCTGTCAGTGTCATATCCATGACTCTTGGACTCAATCCCAGTCCAATCCAGAACCCCAGCCCCTAACTCTGGTCAAGTCTGGTCCTAGTCTGGCCTAGAAAACCTAACTCCAGCCCTAAGAAACCCAACTCCAGTCTAAATAACTTGGGCTCTGAATGGCAGCAACATTTCTGCTTCTTTGTGCAAAACATATGCAAACCAAGTCTGTGTGCAGTTCAGCAGACTTTGAAGTTGATACCACTCAGCTGTTGAGCATAGGTGACTGCTTATCATATATTGTTGAGGCATACTGCTACTGCTATGGTTGAAGATCAAGATCACCCTATCAACACAGAGGATGAAGATCATCACTCTGATGTCATTTGGACATTGGCAGTCATTGAGCAGATTCAAAACTTCAGAATGACTGGCATTGTACTTGCAATGTACTACATCACATTGGCATCCATGCAAGAAGGCACCCTATGTCAACCCTATCATACATCTGCTCTCTTTCAGGGCAGGGCTGGTTGGATGAATTACTAAATGGACAACCAGAGTGAATCAGAACTGAGCTTGGCCTTCACAAGCATGTCTTTCTCCAGGCCATATCCATCCTTCATGAAGTGGGCTTCCAGGATTCAAAGAACATCATGCTAGAAGAGCAGCTTGCCATATTCTTGTATGCAATTGTGACAGGCTTGTCTTCTCAGCATATTGGTGAGTGATTCCAACATTCGATGGATACCATATCATGGTGAGTGCATGGTGTGCTGAATACTTGCTCTGGCTAACAACAGATTTACCCAGATATTTCAAATGAATGCTCCATGCCTTCTCAGAGGGCCCAATATATATCACATATGTTCACCTACGCAGAGTTGATTTGCTGATCCCCATTCATATCACCAGTAATCCAAATTTTTTTCCTTACTTCAAGGATGCCATAGGAGCCCTTGATGGCACACATATCACATGTGTGCCATTGGCAGGTGAACAGGATCTGATGCATAATTGCAAAGGATTCCTATCTCAGAATTGTCTTGTTGCATGCTTGTTTAACAATGTTATTACATATGTTCTCAGAGGTTGGGAGGGATCAGCCACTGATGCTACAGTCTACCACAATGCCCACTTGTGGGATTTCACAATCCCTGATGGTTGCTATTATCTTGCTGATGCAGGATTCCCATCAACTCTGCAATTGCTTGTGCCATACCATGGCCAACATTATCATCTGGCTGAGTGGGGCCAAGCAAATGTCTGGTATGTACCAATACATCGACTGTACATTTGACTATCACTCATTCCCTACAGGCCAAAGGATGGAAAAGAACTCTTCAATCTTCGCCATGCTATGCTTCAAAACAATATTGAGCAAAACTTTGGAATTATAAAGTAACACTTCTGTATCCTCACTCTCCCACCTGAGTATAGCATGGCAGTCCAATCCCATTTACCTGCTGCTATGTGTTGCATTCATAATATCATCCACCTTCATGAACCTGATGACATGGACATTCCAGATCCCAATGCAGATGATGAAGATGATGGGCAACTCCTGGTGCCTGAAGATGTTGATGTCAGAAGCCTGCAAGAAACTCTGTTGAAGGCCAAGTCACATAGGCAGATGAACACCTTGCATGCTGTGATTGCAGTGCAAATGTGGGATGATTACCATGCTGAGTGCATGAGACAGGGTATGCCATAGATGTTTTTTGTTTTACTTTCAATATCTTGTACTTTTGTCACTTGTCATGACTGTGTCCAGACTACCCCAGACCGGCTCTACCCCGGTCTCGACCAGTCTCGTTCAACCCTTGCCCCAGTCCTGGCCTTAACCCTTCGACCCAGAAACATGTTAGCTTGTGTGGCACTGCAAGGCAGTGCCCAGTCGAGTTGTCCCCTCAGTTAGTACCGGGCTGGTGTAACACCCAGCCCAGCCACATGTCCTGCCCCAGTTCCCGGTAATCCCTTGTTCATAGTCCTTGCTTGATAAGATTCTTTGTAACACTACTTACCAATCATTGCTGTACCAGTGCAGACTGGTCTCCAGTGCTACATTACACTTAGGTTACTTCTAGTATTTAAGCCGTAGGATATTCTGTTTAGCCTCAGTCTGAAATCAAACTAGTTCTCATCTTAACCCAGTCTCTCTCATCCTCTGTCTTCTGTCTCTCGACCAGACTATGGCCCACACAAGGGAATAGTGCTGCGCCCTCAGTTGCTAAGTCCAATAGTCCAAAACCCCTTGATATCTCATATTACCCTCTAACCCCCGACCAGACTCCGGACTGGCCTTGGACCAGTGAAGACCCAGACTTAACAGTATTTCAGACTCACACTTGTGTGGGTCATCACCCTTCTGCTCAATCCTCAGCATCACACCCTTGGCATGCCTACCCAAACCAGAACCCAAGCAGCACAGGCACGTGCTACCACCAACCCAGATTCCACTTCAGCAGTCGACTTGTGCTGTGCTGCTGCCCTGGTGTCCTTAGGGACAGCCAGAAGGTCACCCAGTGAAGTCAACAACTTCAGGGGCTTCTCAGCCTGTAAATCCACTACCCCCATCCCTAATCGAGCTCTTGCACCCACTAACGATCTGGATGATGAACTGGACCTGGACGAACCAGATGACTTCAATCACCCCAGTGATGATGGTCCTGGCAACGATGGGCCGGGAGATGACCCAGATAATGACGATGAAGAACCCCTCCCAGAGGATGATGTCGAGCCTGGTGTAACCGTGCTTGATAACCTTGCCAAAGCCATCGAGCTCCTCGCACATAATGCTCGCACTGGCTCTGAGTCATCCTCTAGAACCAAGTTGCGCGAACCAGACACCTTTGATGGGACAGACCCAAAGAAGCTGCGTGCATTTCTTATCCAGTGCGAACTTAACTTCTGGGACCGGCCCTGGGCCTGTCAAAGTGATCAAGCCAAGGTCACTTTCGTGCAGTCATTCCTGAAAGGGATGGCTCTCGAGTGGTTTGAACCAGACCTACTTGGGACTGAAGACCTGGAGGACCGGCCCTACTGGATGGACTCCTGGAAGGAGTTCATCATAGAACTTCAAACTACTTTTGGACCTCACGACCCGGTGGCTGACGCTGAAAGCCAGCTAGACCACCTCCAAATGAAAGATAATCACTGGGTCAATAAGTACATGGTTGAATTGAACCGGCTTGCCTCACAAGTCCGGGGATATGGTGATGGCGCTCTGCACCACTTCTTCTACACCAGTCTCCCTGACTGTATCAAAGACAAGGTCTGCTGGGTTGGCAAACCAAGAACCCTTCACAAGCTTCGCCACCTAGCCCAGGAGATTGATGCACATTACTGGGAGCGCAAAGAGGAGGTTCAGTGGTCTAGTAAACACCAGGGGTCGTCCTCTGGTAACAAGTCTACTCCCAACCCTGGCCACAACAATCAGTCTAAGCCCAGTCAAGAGAAGTCCAAGACCAGCAATAACTCTGGAAATAGCAACTCCGGTAACCAAACTCAGTCCAAACCCGCCTCGACCAGTCAGACTGGCTCTAACACACCCAAGCTGGACTCAAACAAACTGGGCAAGGATGGCAAGTTGACACTGGAGGAGTGCAAATGCTGTAGAGACAATAACCTTTGCATGTTCTGTGGGGGCACCAGACATTTTGCAGATAAGTGCCCCAAGAAAGCCAGGAAAGCCAAAGCTCGCACTGCGGCCACCTCTGAGGCAGCACCGGCCTCAACCTTGGGCTCTGCCCCTGAGGCAAAAAAATAGGTAGCAGCTCTCAGGACTCCACACAGACTGAGAGCTGCATTGACTCTGGCTGTGCACCCATGGAGGCTCGCCTCAATGCGTCCGCTCTTTCTAATCCAAACTTGTTAACCCCCCATGTCTCTATTGTCAGTCACAATTTACCCTGGTTTCGTACACTAGTGGACTCCGGTTCCATGCGTAGTTTCATAGATAAAGACTTTGTTAATCAACACTCTTTTGCCCCTTATCCCGTGTCCCCTATCCAACTCCAGCTCTTTGATGGGTCATCAAGTTTCATCATCACTCAAGCAGTAGATCTTTCAGTTCAATTTGCGACCGGCGATGTCACCCTGGTAACCCTGTTTCTAGCCCTGTTGGATTCTGAATGTAAGATAGTCCTTGGATATGACTGGCTCACCCGCTACAATCTGTCAATTGATTGGGTATTGAGCAGTCTAACTTTCTGGACATCTACAGGAGGAATGCCAACCCCGTCGACACCCCCTGCCACACCGGTCTTAACCGGTCCTCCCAAACCCGGTCTACTCGACCAACCCAACCCTGGCCCTGCGCCATCTGTACCATCTGTCAACTCACTGGTTCGCACCCCCCTGAAAGCTCCCCCTATCGCCCTGATCAATGCAGCTGCGTATTTACGTGCTTGCAAACTAGAGGGACCTACCCAATTCCAACTTCACCTATGCCCATTGGACCCAGTCCTGGCCCAGTCTACTTCCACCGGTCCTCCACCAGACCTGGCTGGTGTACCAAAGGACTACCACGACTTTGCTGATGTCTTTAGCAAAGCCAAGGCCTCTACTCTCCCCCCACACCAAGAGTATGACCTTAAGATCGAATTGGAAGAGGGTACTACACCACCCATAGGAACCATCTACTCGCTATCCCTGGTCGAGCTGCAAGCTCTCCGGGCCTTCATCAACGAAAACCTGACTACCAGTTTCATCCAGCCCACCTCTTCCCCCTACACTGCACTGGTCCTCTTTGTAAAGAAGAAGGATGGCTCACTCCAGTTATGTGTTGACTTCCGGGGCCTTAACAAGCTCACCAAGAAAGACTGGTATCCCCTACCACTAATATCTGATCTACTCGACTCCCCTAGCTGCGCCAAAATCTACACTAAGATCGACTTAAGGCACATGTACCACCTCGTCTGGATTGCACCCAGGGATGAGTGGAAAACTGCCTTCAGAACACGCTATGGGTCTTACGAGTGGTTGGTGATGCCTTTCGGTCTTACCAATGCCCTGGCCACCTTCCAGCAGTTTGTCAATTCAATCTTTGCAGATATGCTAGATGTCTGTGTTGTCGTCTACCTCGACGACATTTTAATCTACTCCAGAGATGAGTCATCACACAAGCAGCATGTCCAGGAGGTTCTTCACTGGCTCCAGTTGCATGGCCTGTATGCCAAACCGGAGAAGTGTAAATTCCACTCGGACTCTGTGGAATACTTGGGTTACCACTTGTCCCCAGCCAGCCTTACCATGTCTTCAGAGAAAGTCAAAGCTATCTGCGACTGGCCTGAGCCCCAGAAGGTAAAGGACATTCAGTCCTTCCTGGGCTTCACCAATTTCTATCACCAGTTCATTTTTAACTACTCAGACATAGTGGTACCTCTAACCCGGTTGACACGCAAAGGTGCTCCCTGGAACTTTTCTGAGGAGTGCCACTGGTCTTTCAACAAACTCAAGCAGGCCTTCACCACTGCCCTGGTCCTAACTCACTTTTCCCCAGAAGCTCCTATTACTGTTGAGACTGATGCTTCTGATTACACCATAGCTGGCATTTTGTCCATCACTGGTGGTGATGGTCAAATCCGGCCAGTTGCATTTTATTCTCGTACCCTGACAGCCCTGGAGCTAAATTATGACACCCATGATAAGGAGCTACTTGCGATCTTCGAAGCATTCCAGATGTGGTGGCATTACTTAGAAGGCTCTGCAGTACCGGTTGACATTGTCACCGATCACAAGAACCTGGAGTACTTCTCCACCTCAAAGGTTTTAACCTGGTGCCAGGTGCGCTGGTCTGAGTTCTTGTCCCAGTTCAATATGGTTATCCAGTTCAGACCCGGTAAACTCAGTGCTAAGCCTGATGCCCTAACTAGACAATGGGACGTCTACCCCAAAGAGGGGGATAGCGACTATGCCCAGGTCAACCCACAGAATCTCAGACCAGTCTTCACACAGGAACAGCTAGCCACCTACCTTGAATACCCGGTCCTATGTGCTGTTGCACTAATGGATGTGGAGAAGTTGCATAATGATATTCTCTCAGCCCTACCCTCAGACCCAGTCGCCCAAGTCCAGTTCTCAGACACATCAGATTCCTGGTGGTCAGTTGATGACACTGGCTTCCTCTGTCTAGATGGAAGAATCTATGTACCGGACTCTAATGACCTTCGCCTTCGTGTCTTGAGGTTTAAACATGACCATCCCTTGTCCGGCCACTTCGGCCAAAACAGAACTCTAGAGCTCATCTGGTGCAAATACACTTGGCCCAGCCTAAGGACATTTGTCAAGGACTATGTCCAGTCTTGTACTACCTGTGCCCGGGCCAAGGTACCCTGCCACTGGCCTTATGGCCTACTCAAGCAACTCCCAGTGCCAGAGAAGCCATGGAATTCCATCTCGATGGATTTCATAGAACAACTCCCGGCCTCAACTGGCTTTACCGCAATCCTCATCATGGTCAACCGGCTCTCAAAGCAAGCCATCTTCATACCTACTCACAACACCATCACAGCCCCTGAGCTCGCCAAACTCTTCCTCATGCACATGTTCTCTAAGCATGGTGTACTGGCTCATGTAACCTCAGACCAGGGATCAGAGTTCGTATCTCACTTCTTCCGGTCTCTAGGTAAAGCTCTAGACATGTGTCTACATTTCACCTCCAGGTATCACCCAGAGGGGGATGGTCAGACAGAGCACACCAACCAGACCCTCAAACAGTATCTCCAGGTCTACTGCAACTATCAGCAGGACAACTGGGCCGAACTACTACCGCTAGCTGAGTTTGCCTACAACAATGCACCCAGCGCTACGACCAGGGTATCACCCTTCTTCGCTAATAAGGGTTATCACCCTAATATCTCGGTCTTCCCTGAGTGCGACCTCACATCCAACCAGGCTCGTGATTATGCAGTCGACTTAGATTCACTGCACCAGTACCTACATGAAGAAATGGCTCTTGCCCAGCAATGCTACCAAGGACTGGCAGATGCCAAGTGCATGCTGGCCCCAGACTTCAAGGTGGGCGACAATGTCTATGTAAAAGCCAAGTACTTCTGGTCAACCCAGCCCTCCAAGAAACTGAGTGAGAAGAACCTGGGACCCTATTCCATAATAGCCCAGGCCAGTTCTCACTCGTTCACCCTACGCCTACCAGACTCTATGCGCACTGTACACCCAGTCTTCCATGTATCCCAGCTTGAACCAGCCATCCCAAACACCATACCCAACCAGACTCAACCTCCACCCCCACCAGTAGATGTTGATGGCAACTTAGAATTCGAAGTAGCAGAGATACTCAATTCAAAGGTTGACCAGCACAGAAAGTGTTGGTTGCAGTACCTGGTCCAGTGGACTGGTTATGAGGGAACTGATGAAGAAACTACCTGGGTACTAGCAACAGAGCTGGACAATGCTTCAGAACTCGTCCAGGAGTATCATGACTGGTACCCAGACAAACCTGGTCCTTTCAAGAAGTAACATAGAACTGGTCTCAAGTTTTCTTTTCCCTTATCTGTTTCTCCTATCTCGTAGTTACTATGTCTTGATCCCTCTTACTTTTCTTTTATTTGTCCTTTCTTTCACACCTTAGAACTGGAACCAGGCATTGACATTGGCAACTATACATGTACAAGAAAAAACGGTACTCTATGCGCACACGACCTCAGATCTGGGACCCAGCAGAACCAGCACCAGCCTGGTCACCTGACTCAGGCCGGGACCGGCTTTCCTCCTCTTCCTCCCTCAGCCCCTCCAACTCATCGTCAAGCCCCTTGATGTCCCTGTCCTCCTTGTCGGTGGTGTCCCGGTCTGAAGGCACGTCCGGCACCAAGAACTCGAAGTGTTCTTTGACGTAGGTCTTGTAGGACCAGGCAAACCAGTAAAAGTTCCTCGAGACCTCCCTTTGGGCCACCATTAGGCCGACCACGTTGTCAGTCATGCGCTCCACTGCCTTGATCAGGTGCTCCATCTGATCGCCAGTGACAGGACTGGCCCTGGCCTCAGCACCGGTCTTCTTTGTCGAAGGCCCCTCCTCCATGTCGTCCTCCTCATCACCAGCACCCTCGAGCACCTTAGCGGATGGGCGCCACGACCTCTTCTTCTTCTCACCAGTGCGTGGGGATGTTACATCAGCCTTCCTCTTACCCTTGTCAGCACCTGAGCCGGCTCCCTGACCGGCCTCACCTTCGACCAGCCACCGGCAACGCTCCTTGAGTTTGTTGCACCAGTTACAGGCCAGGCACTTCTTCTTGCTGTCAGTGTTGTGCAGACAGGTCATGTTCGTCTGAGCGCAACGAAGACACCTGGGAGGTGGTCAACCGGTCAACTACCAGTCACTTGGTCAATACTCACCAGGGGTTCATCACCTCCACATTTGAACTGGCCCTGGCCGAACTACCCACCAGGGCATCTGCCCGCCAGCTCTCCTCCACCTTTCTGGCTTCTTCAGCCTTGTGCGTGGCCTCTACACTCTGCGCCTCAGCCTCTGCATGTGCCCTCTCCTCTTCAAGCTGGGCTTGCTCCTGCCTCTCAGCCTCCAACTGGGCTTCCTCCTGCGCCTTCGCCTTGTGCCTCTTGCGCTCAGCCAGCTTTCCCTGGATGGCCTCGTCGTCATTGTCACTGCCCACCCACAGCTCTTTGCTTGTCGCCCAGGTCAGGTTGGGCAGGAGTTCTTGGTCGTAGGGTGTTCTGGACCAGCGAATAGACATGTCAAAGTGAAAAACCAAACCTGGGGTGAACCGGTCTTAAGTCCACTGGTTTTCAAGGTCAGACACAAAATTTTCATTCTCAGCATTGTCCTCATTGGAGCCTCGTGGGCTTGGCTCCAAGAGGGGGATACTGTCATGACCGTGTCCAGACTACCCCAGACCGGCTCTACCCCAGTCTCAACTGGTCTCATTCAACCCTTGCCCCAGTCCTGGCCTTAACCCTTCGACCCAGAAATGTGTTAGCTTGCATGGCACTGCAAGGCAGTGCCCAGTTGAGTTGTCCCCTCAGTTAGTACCGGGCCGGTGTAACACCCGGCCCAGCCACATGTCCTGCCCCAGTTCCCGGTAATCCCTTGTTCATAGTCCTTGCTTGATAAGATTCTTTGTAACACTACTTACCAATCATTGCTGTACCAGTGCAGACCAGTCTCCAGTGCTACATTACACTTAGGTTACTTCTAGTATTTAAGCCATAGGATATTCTGTTTAGCCTCAGTCTGAAATCAAACTAGTTCTCGTCTTAACCTGGTCTCTCTCGTCCTCTGTCTTCTGTCTCTTGACTGGACTATGGCCCACGCAAGGGAATAGTGCTGCGCCCTCAGTTGCTAAGTCCAATAGTCCAAAACCCCTTGATATCTCGTATTACCCTCTAACCCCCGACCAGACTCTGGACTGGCCTTGGACTGGTGAAGACCCGGACTTAACATCACTTGTCTTCATGAATACATTGGCTGCTTTCATTGCATGGTCATGCACAGAACTCAGAATACAGATTTGATGGAGTATGGATACACTACATATTTCTCACTACACATGCATATTCTGGAACCTGGAAGCTGACTGCCTCAAGCCTCATCTTCACCCAAATCATTCTCTGTGTTGCTGAGACAGTGGCAGCATTCCTGTAACCCATGATGTAGGTGGGATGTTCTTCAAAAATCATCTGCAAGCACATCTGGTTCTCCAGTGAAAGCTTCTTCTCCAGTTGGTATATCATTCTACACACTTCATCTAAATCATGACTCTTGCTTGCAGGCTTGAGTGTGGCAAGGGCCTTGCTAAGTGCTGTGTCAGAGGTCTCTTGCATATTGGTCATGAAGCCTTTGATCTCCTGCATAGTGTCTGCCATGGTGGCCACCTGAGAATGCTGCTTCTGAGAACCAGAGCTTCCCACAATGCTGGAGGATGTCATGGATGTAGGTTCCAGCTCAGTCATGGCATCACTCTTGCACTTCCTGCCATGAGATGACATACTAGATGACAGATTGATGGACATGGTTGATACCATTGCCAAAGATGGTGGTGAGATAGGGGTGGATGAGGGGGAGACTGTGGGGATGAATATGGATGGCACAATGAGTGGTGCTGTGGGTGTTACTGGAGTGTCTGTGGTAGGTTCCATGTTTCAGCACATCTGTGTGATTTGAGTTTGATCCAGAGACTTGGGTTGGTACTGCACAAAGGTGAGCTGTGTGAGTGACAGTGTGGATGATGGGTGATATTGAATGGGAGGCTGTGCCAATGCTGGCTGAGGCGATATGATAGACTGCTTGATGGTACTAGGAGGTTTAGATGTGGAGACCTGAGACATTTGAGCAGGGGGCTGGGCACCAGTGGCATGGTGTGCATTGGTGCCTCTCACCATGTCAGGAGGAATGAACTCTTGCATACAGTCCAAGAACTTGAAGCCTGTGTTTTGGGACTGGGCAATGTCTGGCCAATTCTTATGAATGGTTAAAAATAAAAGCATTTCATGTACTAGGAGAGAAACTAGACATACCTTGACCAAGTCATCCATCATGAGCTGCCCTGCCTCAGTTACAATGTCAGCACCTTTGTTTGCTGAATATGCTTGTCCTGATCCCCCTGCAACAGCTGAAGCAGCATAGTATTCCCACCGAAGGAGAGAGATCTCCTCACTATGGGATTGGGTATTAATTTCTATTTTATTTGTTTTATGGTTTCTTTACTTACTGTTGTGGGTACTACACTTGAGTACTATAGTTCGCTTTTTGTGTGCTTGGTCAGCACTTACTTACAGTTTGTTTGTACTGTAAGTTTTTACCAATAGACAAGTTACCCCCAAAGACAAGAACAAGAGAAAGACAGCCCCAGACAGCCCTAGACAGTTTCCTATCCCTCTACACTCTTTGCTCAGGCTAAAGGAGCCCCTTTGGACTTACTCTCCCTGTCAGATTCTTCTACTCCTTCCTCAATCATCACATTTATCTTTCCCCACACTGCTTCAGCTTTGTATGATATGAGTAACACTGAATACAACAATAAATTGACAAACATATGCTCTCCCACTTATCATGACAATTTTTTGCTGTTTTATGGTGGCCATTGGGCTGGACAAGGAGTTGCAGCAGTAGGTCATTGAAGTGTCCTTCTTGAAGGACCATGTGATCACCTGCTCTGAATTGGTTTTCCCCCACATAATTGAGAGGCATGTCAATATCTGCTGGGCTCCATGAGGCTCATGCCTTTGGTTGAAGCTCAGAGTTTGAAGTGATAGATGCAGCACCCCCCTTTGACCCAGAGCCCTTACCTACCATCTTGTTGCAAAGTCAAAGTGATTGGCAGGCTGGTGGGTATTGGGGATAATCTTGCTTGTGATGATGAAGAAGGTCTCTTCATTGAGGCAACATGTGAACCCACAACTTATCCCATATCCACCTCACTGATAATACTGCAGTCAGACAGTCCATGATTATCAACTTCAAAGTCCACTGAACTCTGCACAGACTTGGTTTGCATATGTTTTGCACAAAAAAGTGGAAATGTTGTTGCTGTTCAGAGCCTTAAGTCCAGTATTTTACCCCTATCTCCGGTCCATTCTGACCTCCCAACCTTGCACTGCTCCACCCCAGTCCTCCCAGGTCCATGTCTGGGTCACCCAGAGATAACTCCAGTCTGTTTTCCATTGTTTGTACTATATTTAGCTTGGTCCTCTCATCTAACTCTGCTTACTGTACAAAACCTGTGTCTGACTCTGGTTATGCCAGTGACCTGGACTTTGACTATTAGTCTCAGCACAGCCTCTGTGGCTATCCTCTCTTTCTAATCATCTTTCTAATAGCTTATCAACAAGTCTGATCTATGTTTGTTACCCTGGACTGGCCTCATGTATTTAACCCCTGTACATACTTTGTAGCACCTCAGTCACAATGTCAACTTAGTATTACCCTCAACTCCATACTACACTCTGAGTCTACTCTATAGCTAAGGCAGAGCCTTAAGCTATCCCCGGCCCCTGTCCTGGACCTCTCCCTGGCTTGCATAAGGGTACAGCACATAGGCTGAGACCAAGGGAGGTAGATCCAACCCCAGACCAGCTTCCCCCTGTGCACACTCCAAGAGCAGTCAGATTCCCATGCTACTGGTCTTGTTCCCATGCTCCCTGTCTTAAGTCCAGACCTCCAGACTTAACCCCTGACCCCCAGCCTTAACTCCAGTCCAACCAGACTTGGCCCCTGTCTCCCAGCCTTGACTTTGGTCACCTGGACTTAGCCCCTGTCTCCCAGTCTTGAAGCCCAGTCACCTGAGGGTAAACCCATACTTAACAGTCAGGCCTCAGGGGTTTGGTGCCTGTGAGTTCTTGATAGGCTTGGGGCCTATCAAGAGTTATCCTTGTGGTTTCTGGTGCATTTCTTCATCAAAATTCAGGCATTAACATAGTCTATATGTGTGCAGAGTCAATACACCAATCAATGTCACCTCTGTCAAGAAGATGTTTTTTGAAAGTAAGTTTTTATTCTCTTTCATTCATACTTTTCTTTCAAACATCCAGTCAACTTATGCTGTACTCAGAGCCAAACGTTTGGAGCATTTGCCTGCCAAGTGCTCTGGGGTTCAGTGCCTCACAAGTTCTCAATAGGCTTGGGGCCTATTGAGGGCAACATTCTCATTTCATTTCAGTTACACCAGCCTTAATGCTGCATGATTCATTTTTTTCTCCCCTTGCCATCATCTCCATCAATTTAAATAAGTACTGACTGACTTTTTTTGTTTCCAGAATGAATGTAGCTAGCCTTCACCCTTATGAATTATCATTGCACAACCACCCTGGGAACAGTGCATTCTCACTGTCCCTAACTCAGCTCAAATTGATTATCATTATTTTCAGGGAGACGGGGTGCATTCAATGCATGCATCCTAGTGAAATGTGATGACCACTGGATCATGTTGCCCAATGCTGACTATGTTCCCCAACCCTTCATCTTTGAGGGAGAAATAATTACACCCCTACACAATGGATGGTTTGGCCATATAGACTGTTTCCAATGGCCACAGTTGTTTGCAGAATGCTACACATGGAGTCTGTGTGTCCCTCAGAAAGTGGCCTATGGAGACAACCCAATGTGGAAGTGCTATGACTGTGCATTTACATATCCTAAGTCCTCACTCACTCCACACCCTTCTCTGCCAGTCATTCACTCACTTTGCACCAACTCTGCCTGCCCGCTGTCATTTACAAACCTTCTCTGCTCCAACTGCTGTTGGACTTGTACTGGTCTCCCACTGGACCATGTGGGCTGTTCTCTGAGGCATCATGTGACCTTCTCCTTGACAAGCATGTGGTAAGGTACTCTGCAGTGCATGCACCACATGGTCCAGCACCTGGACTGTTTCCTTCTTGGTTTGTTCTATGTTACCCATTGTATGTTCTCTGTCTTCTTGTCAAATCCGGGCCTACTCCGACCAACTCCGACACTATATAGGGTCTAGAGAGTGGTCTGGAAGCAAGTCCGACACACAGGAACAGAACTCTGACTAGTGGAGAGATGGCAGGAACGAAGTCCGCCGAGACAAAGGCGGAGCGGAGTGAGGGCATTGGGTTTAGCTCGTGCGCTACCCCCTTGCACGATCTCAGCCCTCGTATTTCAGAGGGAGAGTACAGACGGAGAGTCAGAGATAGCTCCGACAGACAGAAGACGGAATCAGAGGGAGTAGGAACTAAGTTGATATTCATACTGAAGAACAGTGGAGTACAGTACATGCTTTTATACTGCTACGGAGGTACAGCAACCAGAATCGGAACTGACATACGGAGACTCATAAATTTTCAAGTAAAATTTCCTGGATGACGAATGAAGGGTAGACAGAGGACATACGAACGGGTAACACAGAACATCTAGAAAAGGAAATAGTCCAGACGCTGGACCATGTGGTGAGCGCACTGCGGAGTTCCTGGCTGCGAAGGTAGTCACATGACCTCCTCAGAGAACGGACCGCTTGGTCCGGTAGGAGAGTAACACAAGTCTGACAACGGTCGGAGCGGAGATGGTTCGTAGATGATAGAAGGTGGGCAGAGTTGGTGTGGAGTGAGCGAATGACCAGCAGAAAAGGTTGCGGAGTGAGTAAAGACCTATGACGAACGCACGGTTATGACAGTGCCCCCCCCTTAGGGCCTGAACCCCTGAAGGCCGTATGTACGGAACGAGATCAACACGAGTTGATCATTTGAAATTACCTTGATGCCTCGAGGATAATGGCTTTAGCCATGGCGGAGCTCCGTCGGAGTTCGAAGTACCGCTTAAAAACACGTGTTAGGGCACTGAACCTTCGTCCTTTCCTCCCATCATCATGCCTTCCCAGCGCCAGAGCGACACCCCCCAGCCAACCCCCGGCCATGTCCGCGACTACTCTCAAGTTGCGGATGAAGAACTGGTCGTCCTCACTGACGATTCCACCGACACCGAGTGGGAGAAGTCTGTGAAGAAGGCGCGCCGACGAGAGGAGACTGAGCGGAGAGAGAGAGAACACGAAGCAGAGCACAAGGCCAAGCATGAGGAGGCCAAGAGGCGGAAGGCGGAGGAGGAGAGGTTGGAGGCGGAGCGGAGGAAGAGAGCAGAGGAGGAAGAGGAGGCTCGAAGGAAGAAGGTGGCAGAGGAGGAGGTAGAAAGGCAGAGGCAGAGGGCCCAGGCCAGGCGAGACGAGGCCACACAGAGGTGAGTGGCAGAGTACTGTGAGTCAGGCGGAGCTGACTCAATTTTTATTTTTTATGTTTTGACCTTACTCTACCTCAGGTTAACCGGCGCGGTGTACGACATCAACACCGCCCAGAAGGTCCCTGGGGCCTCTGTGGTGGTCACCATGACCAGAAGGGCCCCCTGCACTCGCTGTATAGCGAGTCTGACAGCGGGGCAGTGCGAGCCGGGACAAGGTAAAACCAGGGCCTGCATGCCCTGTCACAACAAGAAGACCTGCAGTTGGACGTGGGAAGAGGCAGCAGCGGGGCCCTCGTGGAAGAGAGCAGGGATGGGGAGCTCCTGAGGAGAGAAGAAGAAGAGGACGCGAGGAAAGGGAAAGGAGAAAGCGACAGAGATGGAGGAAGTGGATGACGAGTGGGAGGTAGGCGGAGAAGACGAGCCAGCAACCCCCCTCGAGGGTCCCTCAGGGGCAGGGGTACACACGCGGTGGGTGGAATGGGAGAGGGAGCGGCAGCTGCAGGCCATGGAGAGGCAGGCCGAAGCACATGAGACCGCTGCGCTGGCCTTCGAGAGGATGGCAGAGGCAGCGGGGCGGATGGTGGTGGCTGCAGAGCAGACCGCTGATGAGTGGGCGCTGTACCACGCCTGGGCAGAGTGGGCGGAGATGAGGAGGAGGGAGGACGTGCGAGAGGCCAGGATGGCTGAGCTTGAGCACAGTGGTGGGGGATGGAAGAGACCTCAGTCAGAGGTGGAGGACAAGAACGAGGAAGCGGATGAAGGTGCGGAGGGGGATAACGAGGAAGAGGAAGACGTTGGAGGGGAGAAGGAAGGCAGAGAAGGACAGGAGGGTGGCGGAGAACAAGCGATGGAAGAGTAGAGTAGTTTTGTTTTTCTTTTCTCTTTTTTTTTTTTTGTCTTTAGTTTGTATATTTTTGTACTACTACGAAATAGACTTGTGACTTAAGTAGTTCGGTGAGGGGCGGAGTTGGCCAGCGGAGGAAGGTTATGTGGGCAGAGTTTATGGCGGAGGTTGGTATGGGCCAGGTTTGTGCAGATAGCGTTCATGGAAAGCAGAAACTATGTCGGAAGCGTGATCTAGCTCAGTTGCAAGCAACCAAGAGGTTTCTTCATCGGTGTTCTTGTAACCAGCCCAGCAGACCAGGTACAAGAGTTGACAGTGGCGGCGGCGGCGGTCCACCTTAGAGTCGAGTATCTCTGATACTTTGTACTCAAGGTCACCATTGACATCCACTGGCGGAGGCATCGGTTTCAACTGTAAGTGGAGCGTCAGGAACCCAGTGAGTGAGGATAGGAGCGGAGCTGAAGGCATCCTTCAGGCGGAGGAAAGTGGAGCGGCACTCCTCAGAAAAGTTCCAAGGAGCACCCTTTCGTGTGAGGCGAGTGAGTGGAACAACGATGTCGGAGTAGTTATTAATGAATCGTCTGTAGAAATTTGCGAAGCCAAGGAAAGACTGGATTTCTCGCACCTTCCATGGCTCAGGCCAGTCGTGGACTGCCTGAACCTTCTCAGCGGACATGGTGAGACCGGAGGGAGAAAGAACATAACCGAGGTACTCGATGGAGTCAGAGTGAAACTCACACTTCTTTGGCTTGGCATAAAGACCATGCTTTCGAAGGTGGCGGAGTACCTCTTTTACGTGTTCGCGATGCGACTCCATGTCCTGTGAATAGATTAGGATGTCATCAAGGTATACCACGATGCAGACATCGAGCATGTCTGCAAAGATGCTATTGACGAATCGCTGGAAAGCCGCAGGCACGTTAGTCAGACTGAATGGCATTACCCGCCACTCGTAAGAACCATAACAAGTGCGGAAAGCCGTTTTCCACTCATCTCCGTCTGCTATGCAGACCAGATGATAGGCATGGCGGAGATCGATCTTGGTGTAGACTTTAGCACGGCTTGGAGAGTCGAGTAGGTCGGAGATGAGCGGCAGCGGATAGCGATCTTTTTTCGTGATTTTATTGAGTCCTCGATAGTCGACGCAGAGGCAGAGTGAACCGTCCTTCTTTTTCACAAAGAGGACAGGGGCACCGTGAGTGGAGGTGGATTGTTTGATGAAACTGTAGCCAAGATGCTCGTCAATGAAGGTGCGGAGAGCCTCAAGCTCTGGCGGAGAAAGAGAGTAGATTGTACCAATGGGCGGAGAAGCTCCTTCCTCGAGGTCGATCTTGAGATCGAACAAGCGGTGTGGCAGAAGTTCAGTGGCCTTGTCTTTGCTAAAGACGTCGGCAAACTCATGATACTCAGAAGGAACCGAGGAGAGGTCAGGAGGCGGAGATGAAGCGGAGGACGCACGAAGCTTCACATCATCAGCGGAGAGTTGTAAGCGGAACTGTCTAGAGCCAGGGAGAGCACAGGCTCTGACATACGCAGCAGCATTGATGAGTGAGACGAGCAGAGCGGAGCGCGGCGAGTCTGTCGGAGGTGCAGTCAGAGCTGCAAACGGAGCGGAGGGTGTCGGATCCAGAGCGGAGGTTGCAGCGGAAGGTGACGAAGGCGCCTGGGGTGTCAGCATTCCCTGTAACGATGGTTTGAACGATATACTGCCCAGTACCCAGTCAATCGACGGATTGAAGCAGGTGAGCCAGTTGTGCCCTAATACCAGCGAACATGAAGAATCCAACGGAGTAACATAAAATGAAACGGAGTTGACATCGCTGGAAGGAAAGCGGAGGGAAAGATCTACTTCTTGGGAAATGACAGCATTGGTACTACCATCAAACAAGCGGAGCGGAATTGGCAGAGAAATGGAGGAGACAGGAATGTCATATTTTTTGATTATAGACGGGTCTACGAAACAATGAGAAGAGCTGGAATTGATCAATGCAGAAACAGTATCAACAGAATAATCCGGAAGAGTTACAGACGGAAGTAAGGAGTTGGGACTAGAAAGAGCGGACGTGTTGAGTCGGATGTCCAGTGGCGCACAGTTGGGTTCAATGCTTCCTCCAGGCTGTGTGAGCTCCCTGGAGGAGCGGACTAATTTTTTGACTCTGCCTTCTCTGCAGGTGGAGTAGGCGGAGTTTCAGCTGTAGCTGCACAGGCTTTGGCTGTGCGAGAGGTGGACTTGGGACAGTCCTTGGCAGAATGGCCAGCCTCACCACAGAAGAGGCAGAGGTTGTTCTTCATCCTGTGCTGGCGCTCAGCGGAGGTGAGTTTGCCATCTTTACCCAGAAGGTGGGCAATATCGGACTTGGGCGGATCTTTCTGTTTGCCCTTGCCCTTGGTGTCGGACTTTGGAGCGGAGGACGAGGAGGACGATGATTTAGTTTTATTGTCGGAGTTGGAAGACTGCGACTTGTCGGAGGTGGACTTGGTGGTGCGCGAGATCTCTGCTTTGCACTCCCAGTAGCGCGCATCGATGGTCTGAGCGAGTTCGCGGAGTTGTGCGAGGGTAGAAGGTTTTCCGACGCGAGCGATCTCGTCCTTGATGCGGTCTGGAAGTCCACTATAGAAGCGGTGGCAGAGTGCACCGACACCGTAGTCCTTGACTTGCAAAGCCCAGCGATTGAACTCCACAACATATTTGGTAATTCGAGAACCATCTTTCATGGTTAGGTTCTCGAGTTGTTGGACGGCATCCACTATGGCATCATGCGGACCGAAGTTAGTTGTGAGCTCTTGTAAGAACTCATGATAGTCGTCCATCCAGAGCGGGCGGTCATAGTTGTCGGGGTTTAGTAGATCTGGCTTGAACCAAGCCAGAGCCATACCCTTGAGATAAGATTGAGCGAAGGTAACCTTTGCTCTGTCGGAGTGGAATGCGCGAGGGTGGTCTTGGAAGTTCAGCTCACATTGAACGAGGAACTTGCGGAGTTTCTTAGGATCAGAGCCGTCGAAGGTGTCAGGCTCGCGGACTTTGGTTTTCGGAGCGGAGTCCCCAGTGCGCGAACTAGACCGCACAAGTGCATGGACAGCTCTAGCAAGAACTATGAGGGGATCCTCTGGCAGCTCAGCCGGGTCTTCGGGGACATCCCCGTCACCGCTGCCCCCGCCATCGGGATCACCATCAGGATAGTCAGGGTCGGGGTTGGGTCCATCATCTTGGTTACGAGGAGACGGAGTATGGAAAGTTGTTGGGTGGGGGTCGGAGCGACCAGCTTGCAAAGCGCTTTCGCCTTCAGCGTGAGAGCGGCGTCGAGCGGAGAAAGACTGGAATTGTTCAACGATGGAAGGGAGTCGACGTGGATTAGCTAGCGCAACAGCGAGGTTCTCAGTGACCTCTCTCTGGGATTGAGCTCGAGTTCTCATAATGGCATAAGTTTTTTGGAAGACAGAAGAGGAGATCGTACAAGTGTGAGTACGAATATACTGTCAAGTCCGGGCCTACTCCGACCAACTCCGACGCTATATAGGGTCTAGAGAGTGGTCCGGAAGCAAGTCCGACACACAGGAACAGAACTCCGACTAGTGGAGAGATGGCAGGAACAAAGTCTGCCAAGACAAAGGTGGAGCAGAGTGAGGGCGTTGGGTTTAGCTCGTGCGCTACCCCCTTGCATGATCTCAGCCCTCGTATTTCAGAGGGAGAGTACAGACGGAGAGTCAGAGATAGCTCCGACAGACAGAAGACGGAATCAGAGGGAGTAGGAACTAAGTTGATATTCATACTGAAGAACAGCGGAGTACAGTACATGCTTTTATACTGCTACGGAGGTACAGCAACCGGAATTGGAACTGACATACGGAGACTCATAAATTTTCAAGTAAAATTTCCTGGACGACGAATGAAGGGTAGATGGAGGACATACGAACGGGTAACACAGAACATCTAGAAAAGGAAATAGTCCAGATGCTGGACCATGTGGTGAGCGTGCTGCGGAGTACCTGACTGCGAAGGTAGTCACATGACCTCCTCAGAGAACGGACCGCTCGGTCCGGTAGGAGAGTAACACAAGTCCAACAACAGTCGGAGTGGAGATGGTTCGTAGATGATAGAAGGTGGGCAGAGTTGGTGTGGAGTGAGCGAATGACTGGCGGAAAAGGTTGCAGAGTGAGTAAAGACCTATGACGAATGCACAGTTATGACACTTCTCTTCATTTGTCATCTAGGAAGTTTTTACTTGAAAATTTATGGGTCTCTGTATGTCAGTTCTGACTCCAATTACTGTACCTCTGTAGCAGTATAAAAGCATGTACTGTACTCTGTTGTTCCTCAGTACAAATATCAACTTAGTTCCTACTCCTTCCCTCTCTGTCTTCTGTCTGTCAGAGTTATCTCCAACTGTCTGTCAGGTCTCTACCTCTGAAATACCAGGGCTGAGATCATGCAAGGAGGTAAGCACACATCATCAACACATGCAAGAACTGCTCTGTTGGCCATGGGGGCCTCATCCTGTATTATAAGAGAGGCATGATGTGGTGGAACATTACCCGGTCAGTGGAGGATTTTGTGCTGGAAAGAGGGTTGGCCTTCAAAGTTGGCAGGATTCATGCTGACAAGTGGAAGTCAATGGAGACCATTTATAATTGACTAGATGAATGTTTTCAACATTGGCTAAAGAAGCACCCCTACTATGAAGGTCCTCTGAAACCCAATTCATGGCTGGGGTCATGTTGGTGATGTCTCCTGCATCTGAAGGTATGATTTTTTTCTGGTTCAGATTTCACTAATTAAAATTTTCTCTAGCAACTCCCATTTACATTTTGAGACACAGTCATATTGGTTCCTTTTTGTCAATGCCTTCTCCTAGACATCTTTGGCATGCTAGAATATCTGGACACAGACCTTGACCCTGCTACAGGCACTTTTGTCAATTCATTTGACTGCTGGATCAGGGCATTCATGACAGACCCTGACATTTGCCAGTGCCTTTTCAAAATATGTGTGCCTGTCTGGATGGTCTGTAAACCCAATCATGTACCCCCAGATATGTAACTAGGCAGAGGTGGAGGGCCTCTGAGGAGAGGGATCAGGCCAGGTGGGATGAGACTGCACAGAGGTGAGTGGCAGAGTACTGTGAGTCAGGTGGAACTGACTCGTAGTTCCTTTTTCTTAGGTTATGCAGCATGGTCTACAATGTGAACACCACACAGAGGGTCCCTGGGACCTCTGTGGTGGCTGTTGTGCCCAGGAGGCCCCCATGCACCCACTGTATAGTGGGTCAAATGGCAGGACAATGCAAGCCAGAGCAGGGCAAGACCAGTGCCTGTGTGCCCTGTCATAATAAAAAGAAGGTTTGTAGTTGGATGCAGGAGGTGGTGGTGGTGGGACCATTGTGGAAGAGATCAGGGACAGGAAGCTCCCAAGGGGAGAAAAAGAAGAGGCCACAAGGGAAAGGGAAGGTGAGGGTGACAGAGATGGAAGAGGTAGATGATGAGCAGGAGGTAGGTGGAGAGGAGGATGAGCCAGTGACTCCACATGAGGGCCCTTCAGGGGCAGAGGTCCACATGCAGTGGGCAGAGTGGGAGTGGGAGCAGCAACTGCAGGCTGCAGAGAGGCACACAGAGGCACATGAGAGGGCTGTGCTTGCCTTTGAGAGAATGGCAGAGGCAGCAGAGTGGATGGTGGAGGCTGTGGAGCAGACAGCCAAGGAGTGGGGGCTGTACCATGCATGGGTGGAGTGGGCAGAGATGAGGAGGAGGAAAGACACATGCAAGGCCAGGCTGGCCAAGTTTGAGCATGCAGGAGGAGGTTGGAAGAGGCCACAGTTGGAGGCAGTGGAGGACAAGGACAAGGAGGCAGATGAAGGTGCAGAGGGGGATAACAAGGAAGAGGAAGAAGTCAAAGGAGAGCAGGAAGGTGGTGAAGGACAGGAGGGTGGTGGAGAACAGGCAATGGAGTAGAGTTGTTTTCTTTTCTTTTCTTTTTTTTTTGTTTGTCATTTGTATCTTTGTACTACTACAAAATAGATTTGTGATTTTACTTGTGATTCTGAGAGGTGAGATGGACAAGTGGAGAAAACTCTAAAGTACTTAAGGGAGTTCAGAAAGGGGTGGAGCCAGCCTGTGGAGTATGGTTATGTGGGCAGAGTACTATGGTGGAGGCTGATACAGGCCAGGTTTTTGCAGATAGTGTTCATGGAAAGCAGAGATGATGTTGGAGGTGTGACTGAACTCAGTCATGAGCAACCAAGAGGTTTCTTCATTGCTGTTCTCATAACCAGCCAAGTGGACTAGGTACAAGAGTTGGCAGTGGTGGCAATGGTGGTCCACCTTAGAGTTGGGTATCTCCAACACTTCATACTCAAGGTCACCATTGACATCAACTGGTGGAGGTAGAGGTTGTTGTCAGTTTGGGAAAGGGTTAGCCACTGTGGCTTCCAGTTGTGAGACATAGAAGACCAGATGGACTGAGTGCATAGAGTCAGGGAGCTTAAGGGTGACAGAGTGCATACCTGACCTGGCCAAGATGGTGAACAGACCTAAGTACTTTTCAGAGAGTTTTTCTGAGGGACAAGCAAGTGGAGCAGAAGTACCTGGCTTTGATGTAGGCCTGTTCTCTGACCTTGAACTCAGGTGGAGGTATGCATTTGGCATCTGCTGGACCCTGACAGCACTGCTGAGTGGTGGACATTTCAGAGCAGAGGAAGTCATGGAGGGCAGAGAGTTCAACAACATAGTTGTGGGCCCACAGAGAGGTGAAGTCCTGGTCAGGGACCACAGAGATGTTTGGATGGTGTCCCTTGTTAGTGAAGAAGGGAGAAACTCCAGTAGTTGCACTTGCTGTGTTGTTAAAAGTGAACTCTGCTAGAGGTAAAAGCTCAGCCCAGTTGTCTTGTTGGTAGTTACAGTAGACATGAGGGTACTGCTCAAGGGTCTGGTTCATTTGCTTGGTCTGGCCATTGCCTTCTGGGTGGTAACCTGAAGTGAAGTGAAGATACATATCAAGGGCCTTTCCTAGAGAGTGGAAGAAGTGTGAGATGAACTCAGGACCTCTGTTGGAGGTGACATTAGCAGGTACCCCATGCTTGGAGAAGCCATGGGTAAGGAAGAGCCTAGCAAGTTCAGTGGAGGTGACAGAGTCATGGGTGGAGATGAACACCACTTGCTTTGAGAGGCAGTCCACTACCACAAGGATGGCAGAGTAGCCTTCAGAGTTGGGGAGGTGTTTGATGAAGTCCATGGAGATGGAGTTCCAAGGTCTTTCTGGGATGGGGAGTTGCTTCAGTAGACCATAGGGGTGGTGACATGGAGTTTTGCTCCATCCACAGGTGGTGCAGGACCTGACATATTCTTTCACATTGGAGTGGAGGTTAGGCCACACATAGTCCCTGCAGATGAGTTCTAGGGTGCAGTTTTGCCCAAAATGGCCTGCCAGAGGGTGGTCATGCTTGAACCAAAGCACTCAAAGGTGGAGATCATCAATGTCAGGGACAAAGATGTGACCATCAAGGCAGAGTTGATTATCAGAGTCCAAGGACCACCAAGGCTTAGTCAGAGTTGGGAGATGGCTGGCAGAGGCAGGGTTGGATGGTGGGGCAGAGATGATGTCAGAGTGCAAGCACTCAACATTGAAGACCATGGCAGTGCAGAGCACAGGTGCCATGAGGGTAGTGGTATGGAGGGATGATGTGAGTTTCTCCTGTGTAAACATAGGGTGGGGATTGTGAGGATTTGCCTGCACATAGTCCCTATCCCCCCCTTTTGGGTAGACATCCCAACATTGCATAAGTGTGTTGGGTTTGGCTCCTAGGTGGCCAGGTCAGAAGCAGATGGAAAGGTTAAACTGGGAAAGGTACTCCAACCAGAAGGCCTGTTGATGGGTGAGAACCTTAGAAGTGGAAAAGTACTCAAGGTTTTTGTGGTCCATCACCATGTTGACAGGTAAGGCAGAACCTTCTAGGTAATGCCACCAATGGCAGAAGGCCTCAAAGATAGCCAACAGCTCCTTGTCATGGGTATCATAGTTGAGTTCTGGTGTGGTCATGGTGTGGGAGTAGAAAGTGACTGGGCAGAGTTCACCATCAGAGCAGGTGAGTGACAAAATGCCAGCAATAGCATAGTTGGAGGCATTGTTTCAACTGTAAGTGGAGCATCAGGAACCCAGTGAGTGAGAACAGGAGCAGAGCTGAAGGCATCCTTCAGGCAGAGGAAAGTGGAGTGGCACTCCTTGGAAAAGTTCCAAGGAGCACCCTTTCACATGAGGTGAGTGAGAGGGATGATGATGTTGGAGTAATTATTAATGAATCATCTGTAGAAGTTTGCAAAGCCAAGGAAGGACTGGATGTCTCACACCTTCTGTGGCTCAGGCTTGTCACAGACTGCCTGAACCTTCTCAGCAGACATGGTGAGACTGGAGGGAGAGAGAACATAGCTGAGGTACTCAATGGAGTCAGAGTGGAACTCACACTTCTCTGGCTTGGCATAGAGACCATGCTTTCAAAGGTGGCAGAGTACCTCTTTTATGTGTTCATGGTGCAACTCCATGTCCTGTGAATAAATTAGAATGTCATTGAGGTATGCCATGATGCAGACATCAAGCATGTCTGCAAAGGTACTATTGACAAAATGCTGGAAAGCCACAGGTGCATTAGTCAGACTGAAGGGCATTACCTGCCACTCATAAGAACCATAATGAGTGCAGAAAGCTGTTTTTCATTCATCTCTGTCTGCCATATGGACTAGATGATAGGCATGGCAGAGGTCAATCTTGGTGTGGACTTTAGCATGGCTTGGAGAGTTGAGTAAGTTGGAGATGAGTGGCAGTGGATGGTGATCTTTTTTCATGATTTTATTGAGTCCTCAATAGTCTATGCAGAGGCAGAGTGAACTGTCCTTCTTCTTTACAAAGAGGACAGGGGCACTGTGAGTGGAGGTGGACTGTTTGATGAAGCCATAGCCAAGATGCTCATCAATGAAGGTGCAGAGAGCTTCAAGCTCTGGCAGAGACAGAGAGTAGATCATGCCAATGGGCAGAGAAGCTCCTTCCTCAAGGTCAATCTTGAGATCAAACAAGTGGTGTGGCAGAAGTTCAGTAGCCTTGTCTTTGCTAAAGATGTCAGCAAACTCATGATACTCAGGAGGGACTGAGGGGAGGTCAGGAGGCAGAGAAGAAGCAGAGGACACACAAAGCTTCACATCATCAGCAGAGAGCTGTAAGTGGAACTGTCTAGAGCCAGGGAGTGCACAGGCTCTGACATATGCAGCAGCATTGATGAGTGAGATGAGCAGAGTGGAGCACAGCAAGTCAGTTGGAGGTGCAGCCAGAGTTGCAGACAGAGCAGAGGTCACAGTGGAAGGTGATGAAGGTGCCTGGGGTGTTGGCATTTCCTGTAATGGTGGTTTGAATGATATACTGCCCAATACCCATTCAATCAATGGATTGAAGTGGGTGAGCCAGTTGTGTCCTAATACCAGTGAACCAATGGAGTAACATGAAATGAAACAGAGTTGACATCACCAGAGGGAAAGTGGAGGGAAAGATCTACTTCTTGGGAAATGACAGCATTTGTACTACCATCAAACAAGTAGAGCAGAATTGGCAGAGAAGTGGAAGAAACAGGAATAGCATACAGTGGCTCAAAAAAGTGTCCCAATGTTGGGTGATTTTGGAAAGAGTTGAGATTTATGAAAGAGCCAATAGGAATTAGTTCAAACTCCTGCAGGACCAAAGATAGTACTACCCATTGCCTTGACAACAAGGGCTTGCTTATATAATTTTGTTGACATGGCACCAAGATATAACCACTTTAAAATGACATGTCATTGGGACACTTTTTTGAGCATGATATTGTCAGTCATTATTTAGTAAATAACATAAAGATTTGACAACTTCTGAGGTATTTTGTGCTTCAACCCTGACTGATTATGTGATGTACATAATCCTGAGCCATAAAAATGGCTTGGGTCCCACTCAGCTAACCCTACTTCACCATGAAATGCATTTTTGCCTGTGCTAGAGCAAATACCCATCTTCTTTCTGAATCTGGCCTTTCTGCTCATCAAGTCTCCTATACAACTGATCAGGGGAGCTCTACTGTGGCCAGGGTCATCAAAGAGTTCCAGCTAGATTAAGGAAAACCTCAAAGTAGGACATCCTTACCAGCCTTCTTCTCCTGGCAGAGGAGAATAGTCTCTAGTATGACCTCTGGAAGAGCTGAAAATGCTGTCCAGGCTACCAATATAATGTGTGTGGCTGTTCCCTCTCCTGTCACTTCCAAACTGTTTGCAGTGTGCTTAATTCTGCATCCTTGAAGGCTGTAATCAAGCAGGAGAATTATCCTGCAAACACTTCCCTACCATTTTCCACACAAATTTCCTTACATCTGGTCCAATACTGTTGATCTTGGGCTCAACTGACCAGATGACCCTGGTGCAGTCATCCACAGTCCAGTTTTGGTGCTTAAGAGCAAAGGCAAGTCACTGTTGTGTATGCTTGCAAGACAAGAGTGGCATCTCCTGCTTGACAATCACCTTCAGGGATGCAGAATTGAGCACACTGCAAACAGTTTGGGAAGTGACAGGAGAGGAAAGGGCCACACACATTATATTGGTAGCCTGGACAGCATTTTCAGCTCTTCCAGAGGTCATACTAGAGACTATTCTCCTCTGCCAGGAGAAGAAGGCTGGTAAGGATGTCCTACTTTGAGGTTTTCCTTAATCTAGCTGGAACTCTTTGATGACCCTGGCCACAGTAGAGCTCCCCTGATCAGTTGTATAGGAGACTTGATGAGCAGAAAGGCCAGATTCAGAAAGAAGATGGGTATTTGCTCTAGCAGAGGCAAAAATACATTTCATGGTGAAGTAGGGTTAGCTGAGTGGGACCCAAGCCATTTTTATGGCTCAGGATTATGTACATCACATAATCAGTCAGGGTTGAAGCACAAAATACCTCAGAAGTTGTCAAATCTTTATGTTATTTACTAAATAATGACTGACAATATCATGCTCAAAAAAGTGTCCCAATGACATGTCATTTTAAAGTGGTTATATCTTGGTGCCATGTCAACAAAATTATATAAGCAAGCCCTTGTTGTCAAGGCAATGGGTAGTACTATCTTTGGTCCTGCAGGAGTTTGAACTAATTCCTATTGGCTCTTTCATAAATCTCAACTCTTTCCAAAATCACCCAACATTGGGACACTTTTCTGAGCCACTGTATTTTGACAGGTCTACAAAACAATGAGAAGTGCTGGAATTGATCAATGCAGACACAGTATCAAGAAGTGTTACAGATGGAAGTAAAGAATTTGGACTAGAGAGAGTGGATGCATTGAGTCTGATGTCTGGTTGTGCACAGTTGGGGTCAATGCTTCCTCCAGGCTGTGCAGACTCCCTGGAGGAGCAGACTGATTTTTTGGCTCTGCCTTCTCTGCAGGTGGAGCAGGTGGAGTTCCAGCTGTAGCTGCACAGGCTTTGGCTGTGAGAGAGATAGACTTAGGACAGTCCTTAGCAGAGTGGCCAGCCTCACCACAGAAGAGGCAGAGGTTATTTTTCATCCTATGCTGGTGTTCAGTGGAGGTGAGTTTGCCATCCTTACCCAGAAGATGGGCAATATCAGACTTGGACAGATCTTTCTGTTTGCCCTTGCCCTTGGTGTTGGACTTCAGAGTGGAGGTGGAGGGCATTGATTTGGACTTGTTGTCAGAGTTGGAAGACTGTGACTTGTTGGTGGTGGACTTGGTGGTGCATGAAATTTCTGCTTTGTGCTCCCAGTAGCATGCATTGATGGTTTGGGCAAGTTCATGGAGTTGTGCAAGGGTAGAAGGTTTTCCAACACAAGTGATCTTGTCTTTGATGTGGTCTGGAAGTCTGCTATAGAAGCAGTGGTGGATGGCACTGACACAATAGTCCTTGACCTGTGAAGCCCAGTGATTGAACTCCACAACAAAGGGAATGGGAAGGAGAGAGCAACATCCTGCCATTGTTAAGGAGGCCCTGAGGAGGGGATACACACAGGGAAATTATCTTCAGATGACCATTGCCTTTCAAGAAGTGGCCCTTGCCAGGGATCATTTCAAACTTCTTTATAACCACTATCCTGATGAACCCACCCCCTGCTCCTCCTTGTACAACTGCCCTTCCTACTCCTCTGTTAAGTTCATGGAGTCTGGGTTGAGGCCAGACCAGAGACTGAAGCAGGCATGAGGCTGAGGGGTTGGGATCAAGTGGGGAGATGAAGGTACAGATGGGTGGGCTGATTGGACTTAGCAACTGAGGGTACAGCGCTATTCCCTTGTGTGGGTCTCAGTCCAAGTCCAAGGCCAAGATGAGATTATTGGAGTAAACTTTGTTGATTTCAGACTGAAGAGTACAGGCCAAGTATCTATGAGTTTATATACTAGAGACAACTATAGTATGGAGACTGGTAATGCCAGTCTCACAAAGATTGCTAAGGAGATTGGTAAGACAGGTATTAGTAAGGTATGACAAAGATGACAGAGACCAGGGACAGGACTGGGCAGAACTCAACTGAAGTGACAGGCACTGAAAAGCAGTGTATACCACACTAGACCAACTGGAGATAAGGGACTGGTGAGGCTGAGGCCAGACTGAACGAGTGCAAGGCCAAGTCTGGCTGGGGTCGAGACATGACTATGACAGTATCCCCCTCTTAGGGGTTGAACCCATGAGACCCCTGTGAGAGTGGTAGGCTGAGTCTGAAAACTGGCTGAGTTTGAAAAACTGATACTTGTGGCCTGCTAAGCCCCTTGTATCTTTCATTCACATCTTCTTCATCATGTCCAACTCAAGGCCAATCATTGCTGCCAACAACAACAACAAAGGCCAAGTCATGGTCAACTGGGCCCAAGTCCCTGATGATGACATCAGGTATGACACCAACAACAAAGAGGAGGTGATGAGGGTGAAGGTGAAGGAGAGGAAGAGAAGAAAGGCAGCTGAACAAACCCGGCAGGAAGAGCAGGTGCAGCTGGAGGCCAAGAGAGTGGAGAGGGAGAGAGTCAAGGCTGAGCAAGCAGAGAGGGAGGCAGAGGAGAAGAGGGCATGCAAGGATGAAGAGAGACGCAAGGCCAAGGAGGAAAAGGAGGCCAAGGCTGGGAAGGGCAGTGAGGCCAGGGGTGAAGTGAAGAAGGTGGTGATGGACCCCAGGTGAGTATCATTTTCACCTTTGTGCATGTTTTTTCTTCTAACCTCCTTTTTAGTTGTACTCGTTGTGCCCAGGCTCAAGTCATCTGCAAGTTTCTCATGGACAGCAACAAAAAACAGGTTGCCTGTGTTCAGTGTAACCAGTCAAAGGGCAAATGCTGCTGGCCTGGTGATGGCAAGGACACTGAGTCCATTCCCAAAGCTGGGGGAGTTGCCAAGGGGAAGAAGTGAAAAGCTGACAAGGACAGTGCTGAGGCCAGGCCCAGCAAACAGAAGTGGGTGAAGATGAGTGCGAGGCTGACTGAGGTTCTGGACCTCAATGAGCCCAAGGTCAGTGGGAGCAGGGCTAGGGAGGCCATGGAAGAGGGGTTCTTGGGCTTGGAAGAAAAGCTTGAGCAGCTTATTGACATCGCAGGGCTCATTGCCAACAACTTGGTGGGCCTTTTTGAACTCCAAGAGGCCACAGTCGAGAACTTGGGCTGTATTGCCAACATGCTCAAGTCAATAATCAACAAGTCCTATGGCTTTGGGGTGGCAGTCACTCCCTTGGACTCGGGGTCATCTGAGCTTGACTCAGATGAGTTGCAAGAGGAGGCTGCCTGGCTGCAGGCCAAGGCCAAGGGTGAAGAGGAAGAGGAAGCTGAGGGGGAGGATGAACCCATGGCCAAGGCCAAGTAGTACCTTAGTGTAGTGCCTTGTTACCCCTGTCTGCAAATGTGACATGTCCAGTGTCCAGTGCCCAGTGTCCGGTTTTCTATAGCAAAGTAAGAGAAAACAAGAAAAAGAAAACAAAGTAAGTAAGAGATCAAAGGGACACTAGATACTGATAGAAAACTGAAACTGAAACTGAGGCTGGTTGAGACCAGTCCTCATTGGTATGGGCCAGGTTTACCAGGGTAGCAGGAATGGAATTCTTGTACAAGTTCAGACATGTTGTCCAGCTCTGTAGCTAGTACCCAAGTGGTTTCTTCATCAGTCCCCTCATAGCCAGTCCACCGGACTAAGTACTGAAGCCAGCACTGGCGATGCTGGTCAACCTTTGGGTCAAGGATTTCTGCTACCTTGAACTCTAGTTCACTGTCAACTTCGACTGGTGGAGGTGGTGGTTGACTCTGGTTCGGGATGGTGTTAGGGATGGCCAGCTTGAGTTGGGAGATGTGGAAGACCAGGTGGACTGTGCACATTGAGTCCGGCAGCTGCAGTGAGAATGAATGGGTACTGGCCTGAGCTATGACCAGGTATGGTGCAAGGTTCTTCTCTGAGAGCTTCTTGGAAGGCTGGGTAGACCAGAAGTATTTGGCCTTGACATATACCTGGTCACTGACCTTGAAGTCTGGAGCTGGCATGTGTTTAGCATCAGCTGGTCCTTGATAACACTGTTGTGCGAGGGTCATTTCCTCATGCAGGAACTGGTGCAGTGAGTCTAGGTTGACTGCATAATCATGAGCCTGGGTGGAGGTGAGATTGCGCTCCAGGTATGCTGAGATATTAGGATGGTAGCCCTTATTAGCAAAGAAGGGTGAAACACCAGTAGTAATGCTAGGGGCATTGGTGTAAGTGAACTCGGCCAGAGGTAGTAGGTCAGCCCAGTTGTCCTGCTGGTAGTTGCAGTACACTCAGAGGTATTGCTCAAGAGTTTGGTTGGTCCTTTCGGTCTGACCATCACCTTCAGGGTGGTAGCCTGAGGTGAAGTGTAAGCACATGTCTAAAGCCTTACCAAGTGACTGGAAGAAATGAGATACAAACTCCAAGCCTTGGTCTGAGGTTATGTGGGCCGGCACTCCATGCTTCGAAAAGACATGGAGTAGGAATAGCTTGGTGAGTTTCTGGGGCTGTGATAGTGTCATGGGTGGGGATGAATATGGCCTGCTTGGAAAGCCAGTCAACTACAACAAGGATGGCCATGAAGCTGGTTGAGGCCGGAAGCTGCTTGATGAAATCCATAGAGATGGAGTTCCATGGCTTCTCTGGCACTGGGAGTTGCTTGAAGAGGCCATAAGGCCAATGGTGGGGAACCTTAGCCTGAGCACAGGCTGTGCAAGACCGGACATAGTCTTTGACAAATGTCCTGAGGCTGGGCCAGGTATACTCATGCCAGATGAGCTCTAGGGTGCAGTTTTGGCTGAAATGGCCAGATAGAGGGTGATCATGCTTGAGGTGCAAGGCCCTAAGGCAAAGGTCATTTGAGTCCAGTGTAGGGAACGAGTTCAAGTTCCCTAGGAGAAGCAGTCTGGGTCATGAGTTCAGGGGTGGAGAGTTTTCTTTGTTTTGTTTCCTTCTTTTGTTTTTGCATTGTACCACTGGACTTGGTGGCGAGCAGCCACATTGCTGACTAAGCACGTGTGCTGTGTTCGCACAAGTTCAGTTTACCAAGAACCAATCCATGTCACAGGCCCTCAGTAGTAGGGTGATTTAGTCTCGCATTTTGGCAAGTTTTTGAAGTTAGATTTATTACTTTGGGGAGTACCCAAAGTGCCAGGAGGACTGGCAAGAGTATTAGACAGGCACAGCTAAGTATCCTTTTTCTAGTTCGCATTTTTTACTTTTTACTACACTTCTTTCTCCAGAGAGAACCTCCCTTTTGGGTCAAGCACAATATACTTGCCCATCACTGACTATTACTATTCTAGGTATCATCATTTTACCTATTCCTACATCTGGAGCCCACTGCGAGGGGGGTTCTGTTCATTTTGGGGAAAGAAGCCACCGCTTTATCACCACACAAAAGTTTTTCTGGATTGGGTTTGGACAAGCTAAGTGTTCAGAATCTCGATTCTAGCTACAGTCTACTCTCAGGAATTTGGAAAATTTTCAGAGCTATTTTTCAAGCAGCAAATGTCGAGCAAGTATCTAAGTTGAAGATCCCTCGAGCCGAGAAGCAAGTCTGAAGGCAAATTAATAGTCAAATTTCTGCGAAGAAGTCATGAGAATGCACCGAGAGAACTCGAGGGAATGCCACCGAGGCATTCAAGGGATGCACCATGGTTCTCAGGGTGTGCATCTGACCTTTTTAGGTATTTCGAAGAGGTTCGAAGTCTTTGCGAGCACGAGAATTGCTTCGATGACCAAGAATGGGCAAAATGGGTTTGCTGGTATGCAAGCGGCGAGGTCTCAGATTCATGGTATGAATTCATTGAAGATCAGCTGAGTTGGCCCGAATTTGTGGTGGCCATTGCGTGTTTGTATCCTGGGTCCTGGAAAATGGATCAACAGTACTCGAGGAATGACCTTTACAGCCTTGTTGACAGCCAAGCAAGAAGAGAAATTCATACAGAGGAAGAACTGATGAACTACAGACTCTATTTTCTAGATTTAGCAACATATCTACAGGTTTCGAAGCAACTCGAGGCTGACGAGCTCGAAGACCTCTATTTACAAGGCTTCGACAAGGAATTTTGGTGCAAAATCATTTGGAAAATGCAGCACGACAATCGACAGCGACATTCTGACGATCCATGGCCCATGCAGCAAGTAACGTATGCAGCAACATGACTACTACACAAAGGATTTTGCTCAGAGCGAGCGCAAACAAGCACAGGAGACTACTATGAGCCACGAAGTGACCCAGAATCAAGTTCAGACAAGCAACATCTATCTACGAAGTGTTTTCTGCCTACAGCTACACATGACTCACTGACATCCAATATACAGGGATCTACAGAGTTATCAGGATACATAGAGTGCGAGAAAGTACCAAAGTTAGTTTCAACAAGTCGTGCACAGCCACGCAGCCCACCTGAGAAGACAAATAGTGAGGACCGAAGCCCTGGCAGGCTCGTCGAAGCAGCTGCAATGACCTGTTTTGAGATGGAAGAGTTTTCTTCAAGTACAGACAGAATACTGACTACTGAGTTACAGGAAGCAGTAGAACTCGAGTGAGTCGAAACAGCATTGGTGGAGGAACCGCTCACAACGAAAGTCCCATTTGAATTCAAGGCGAATTACAACACACAAAGGGGTTTTTCGTTTTGTTTGTATCGAGCTTCTCTGATGGCTACTGGTGTGTTACTACAGGAGTCCTACCTAAGAGGTCGAGGCAATGAAAGAAGTGGCCTCGGAGTTCCTGCAGTCAGCAGATATACACATCAGTTAACCAACGACCTATTTGTATCAAAGATACCACTCGAGTTCGAAGCAGAAAGGCTCGAAGAACACCTGAAGCCCACAGGAGTTGAAGTCGAGGGGCTCAAAGTGCTCACAGACAGTCCCAAAGCGAAAAGGGCAGCAGACAAGGAGGTCATTGGCTCGCACAGGATGCCACAGCATGTGAATCATGCTGAGTTGAGGGTTATTGCAGAGAGGATCAAGATCGAGAAGCCATCGAGGCTCGTCATATGAAGGAAGCCACCAGAAGAAATTTTGCAAATCGAAATGTTGAAGCACACGGCAAGGGTGGACAACCTCGCACTTGAAATGTTCCACAGCAGTGTGGTGCCAGCAATATATATTTTATTCAAGAATCCGTCGAGAGAATCGATGCATGCACTCAGTATTAGGACTTGTAGAGGAAGTCCAGCAATGTTGACTAAGCGGAGTCACGTGACCGCTCAGCGCATTGTGGCCGTGCACACTCAAGTACTACATACTGACGACTCTACTGTTACAGGCCGACTATGCAAGATCGTGGCGATCAAAGAATATGAAGAATGGGGTGAGTGGCATACTGTGTGGAAGTTACCGTGACTATGAGCAATGGCGACAACAGCAAGGATGACAATGGTAGCAACCCGAGCGACAGCAACGACGATGACGACCCTACTTAGCGCAGATAAATGGCCGTACGAGGTTGGAGGTGCCATCCGATGGGAACGATGCACAACAAGTGTGGATACTGAGCTCAATGGCTCAGAGGTATGTTTTGATTTCGAGATGCCTTACTTACATCTATGTTATTCCAGGGAAGGTAACTATCTATGACGAACAGCAATGATCGCAATACAAGCGACAACAACGATGATTGCACTGAGTGCAGATCAACGACCAGGCAAGATTGGATGTGCCATTCTATGGAAACAAGGTGCAATGAGCACGTGTACTGGGCTTGACAGCCCAAGGTTTTGTTTCGATTCCATAGCATCTTACTTACAGCATTTCTACACTAGGGAAAATGGGTATAGACGATGAAGACCGAAGGAAATCCAAACAATCGTGATACAAAGAACGACGATGACCCTACTTAGTGTGGATCAAAGGCCATACAAGACCAGAAGAGCCATCCGATGGAAACAGGGTGCGACGAGTGCAGATATTGAGCATTTCGGCCCAGGGTTTTGTTTTGATTTCATAGCAGTCTACTTACAGCTATCCTACTCTAGAAAAAATGGATGTATGCAATGAAGAGTGCGAGCAATGACAACGAGAGTGACAGTGACGTCAACAACGTTCAACACAGATCAAAGGCTGCACGAAGAGAAAATAGTCATTTTATGGAGACAAGGTGCAAGGAGCACAGGTACTGAGCCTGATGGCTCAATGGTTTGCTTCGATTTCTGCATGTTTTACTTACATCCTGGTTGTTCTAGTGAAGCCAGATGTCTACAACAGACAACTATCGCAGTGCGAGGAACTACGACAGTCTACGAGGAAAGACAGCGAACCATCAAGAAGATGCTATGTGACACGATACAATGGTATTACTACAAATGGGGCGAGTGGATAGAACAAGCCGAAGGCTTGAAGATAGCATACAGACTAGCAACTGCGACAGCAATGGTTACAACGATGACAATGGCAACAACTACAGCAACAGCAGAGATGACAACGATGGCAATGTTAAGTGCAATGATGATGGCGATGGTGCTTGGTGAGGGTCGAAGGCTGTGCGAGGCAGGGACAGCCATCCAAAGGGAACGAAGCACGATGGAGACCACTGAGCTTGAACGCTCGGAGTTCTGTTTTGATTCTAGGATACTTTACTTACATCTTCATTGTTCTAGGGAAGCCGACTATCTATGATGAACAGCGATCGCCGTTCAAGAATCTACAACGGTCTACGAACAAGGGACGTGAGGAAGTACAGCAAGACAATCGCAAGGACTACAGTTCAGTCTTCGACAGCGATCACCGAGGATACGAGGTCTGACGAGTGTGGATACTGAGCCTGATGGCTCTGGGGTTTATTTTGGATTCAGAACATTTTTCTTACAACTATGTTACTCTAGGAAGAACAGATGTACACGACAAGGTGCAATGAGCGCAGATACTGAGCACTGTGGCTCAAGGTTTCATTTGGATTTCAATGCGTTTTACTTACAGTGTTTCTATTCTAGGGAAGATGGGTATATGCAACGAAGCATGACCAACGCCCCAGCAGTTCTTTTCCAAGCATCTATGATGGTCTACGAATGAAGATTGTGTGGAAGTACAGCAGGACTAGAGCGACAACTATGGTTCGAATTACAACAGCAATCTTCGAACATACAAGATCCAATGAGCATGGAAATGGAGCCTGATGGCCCATGTCTTTATTTTCATTTCGCAACTGTTTACTTATGAGTACATTATTCTAGAGTGAACAACGACTTAGCAGGAAGTCCACATTGCCTTACAGTGCTACAAGAACATCGACCACAAAATGTCGCAGGGAGCAAGTTCGAAGCGACTCTATGGAATTGCACGCAAGACTTAATACGAATAGCGGCACAACAGAGGATTTCAGAGTTGCAACTTCACGCACGACACACAAGGCATATCGAGACCACACTGAATGGGCTCAAAGGCCCAAGTTCTAGGCTTTTCTTTCTAGCATTTTACTTACAGCTACAACATTTTAGGGAATGCAAGATTTTACAGAGTGTTGACAGATCTTCAAGCAACAGCATGCCTACAGTACGAAGGCTCACATCAAGACCAATGACCATTGCCCTTCGAGATGGAGACACTTACCTTACTGCCGATCGAAGCAAGTTTGTAGGTCAAGGAATCATAGAACAGTTAGCAAAGGGAGACGCCGTCCCTGGGTTGGATGTTGTCCAGAGACACAGCGAAGTCTCATTTTATTTGGGAGACATCACAGATGAACAGGACGTGTTGGATATATTGAAGAGATCAGGCGTTATATATACTATATGGAATACCTCACTACAGCGAGGCACGAAGGACCCCCCCATCTACATCGAGGCCAACATCAAGGGCACCTGAGCCGTTGTCAATGCAGCTACCACAGCTGGCATCTGTAGGCTCGTCTGCACGAGTTCCGCAGGCATCGTGTTTAATAGCACTGACATTGTGAATGTCGATGGACAGACATCCTATTTGCACAAGCCATTCGAGGCATGTAATCTACTGCCTTACCACTCTACCATGTCGAGTGAACCCAAACTAGACCCCAAAAGTACTATGGCTGTGTTCATCGAGTCTCTACACTGCGCTCTCCCTCCCATATGTGCTGCAACCAAATATCACTGCACAATACATGGCTCCATGTGGAAACTCGATCCCTATGTCACACCACCACCCAATGCTGAATCCATCCTATCCACGTTCAACACCCCATTCAACCCACATGAACTGGAGCACCCAGCCATCCATTCTAGAAGCAATGGACAAGCATTCTTCGTCGCAATTAGAGGGCTGGGTTATATCTTAGACTTTACAGGAGTATACAATGAGTACGGGTGAAGGCTATCAAGCCTGGAGGTACAGGGTGTACAGTGAGGGACAAAAGCGTTGCAATGTTTGTGAGGTGTGACTTGTTGCTGATGTAGCTCAGGCTATTCTGTACAGATAATCATGATACCTATACCATTGGAAAGGGGTGACTATAAGCTTTCCAGAGCACTAAGGTTCAGTCCAAACAAAGCAATACATGCTTAGATACACCCTATTCTTTCCAAAAGGTGCATTGCAACGCTTTTGTCCCTGACTGGTGAAATCATGAAATGTGACCTTTTGATGGGATTGAGGGCATGGAGGATGGGAAAAAATGATTACATAATAAACCACATGATTGTCCAGATGATTTGTCAGCATGTAAACAATGACAAACATTGGACTTGTACCATTAATCCTCCCTCTTTTACCACAACTCATGAAATCATCTCTTTAGCTCACATGGTCATTTTCTCAAGGAATTCTTATCAAATACTGGTGGCCACCACAGTGCCATCAGTATAACATGCTCTCAGATCCATCAGTCCCTCAAAAAACCTGCTGTCAGTCATTTCCTGGACTGTTTCCCCCACCATGCCTGATGTGATCTGGGACTAATCAGTACTTGGAAGGCTGAAAATGTTATGGAGGTCAGTCTGGCACTTCAGAACATGATGTACAAACCAGTCCCCTCTCAACCAATGCATTTCTGGCACAGGAACACTGATATGGAGGTTGGGGTGAGACAAAACCTCCTTGTGCTCTGAGCACCATAAGAGGGTTCACTAGATCTTGCTCTGATCTGAACTGTAGATGACTGGGGAAGGATTATTTGGTCATATGTGACCAAAGGCAATATTCAGGGCCAGATGGAAGCACAGGATTCTGCTCCATGGTAGTTCAGTAGCATATCCTTCTGATGATGCCCAGGGGTAAAGAGGATTTTGTCTTGCCCTAACTTCCATACCACTGTCCCTGTGCCAGAAATGCATTGGTTGAGAGGGGACTGGTTTGTACATCATGTTCTGAAGTGCCAGACTGACCTCCATAACATTTTCAGCCTTCCAAGTACTGATTAGTCCCAGATCACATCAGGCATGGTGGGGGAAACAGTCCAGGAAATGACTGACAGCAAGTTTTTTGAGGGACTGATGGATCTGAGAGCATGTTATACTGATGGCACTGTGGTGGCCACCAGTATTTGATAAGAATTCCTTGAGAAAATGACCATGTGAGCTAAAGAGATGATTTCATGAGTTGTGGTAAAAGAGGGAGGATTAATGGTACAAGTCCAATGTTTGTCATTGTTTACATGCTGACAAATCATCTGGACAATCATGTGGTTTATTATGTAATCATTTTTTCCCATCCTCCATGCCCTCAATCCCATCAAAAGGTCACATTTCATGATTTCACCAGTCAGGGACAAAAGCGTTGCAATGCACCTTTTGGAAAGAATAGGGTGTATCTAAGCATGTATTGCTTTGTTTGGACTGAACCTTAGTGCTCTGGAAAGCTTATAGTCACCCCTTTCCAATGGTATAGGTATCATGATTATCTGTACAGAATAGCCTGAGCTACATCAGCAACAAGTCACACCTCACAAACATTGCAACGCTTTTGTCCCTCACTGTATATGAACCACTACACGAAGCAACAGGGACTCGATTTATCACCAAACGATGGTTGTTTGAAGCAACAGTAGATGTTCAATGGGAGAGAGGCATGGGAGATACACCCGCTGAGCTCGATGGCTCATACTTTCTCTTCTGTTTTGTGTCATATCACTTACAACTGCGTAACTATAGGAAGATCCGACGTCTACACTGGAGTACAATGACATACGAGATAAGATGGTGGACCGTCAATGCGGTCTGACAATGCTACTTTGAGTGGGGTGAAGGGAAAAGACGACACAAGAAGGCAATGAAGTACGTCCTTGGAGCGGAGAGGTCTAAGACATACAAGGAAGACGATGCACAGCCACTGGTATCCGAAGGAGAAGAAGACTGTGTGGGCTCATGAGCAAAGTGCGAAGACCTAAAGACAAAACTCAGGAAAGGGATATACAAAGTCCAGGTGACCTTTTTAGTTTTGATTCAAACACTTTATACTGCGAAGTACAGGTACTTTAGTGTGAAGGAAAAGGTGATCGACAGGGGTGGACGGCTCGAAGCCATTCATTGGCACTTAGTATCAAGACTCTGTCTGCCTGACTGCGAGGTTGATGGCCAACAACCAAGGTCAAATGAAATTAGCACCTACACCTGTCGAGGTCAAAGACCTATCACTGAAGAGAGCTCGAGAGTCTACAGACTAAAGGTGACGGGTTTTATTTTAGTTCAAACATATACTACGTCAGTGTCCCTTGTGTCTAGGGTTGAAAAAGTAGCAAACAAAGACAGACGACTCGAAGTTGCTCAGCGACACTTAGTGTGAGGGCTTTGGCCACCAGGCGAAGTGCCAGATGAAGTACGAGGAGTCAAGCATACACATGCACAGAGAGTTGAGGCTGTCGAAATGGGAATGGGACAGATGGACGAAGTGAAAGTCCCAGTGAGCAGGTTGATATATAGTTTTTTTTTTAATATGAGTTTTACTTTGTGCGATGTCACTCAACCGAGTTGTGCCAGCCTTCAGGTGATTCTACTCACCCTGACTTATAATTTCAAGTTCTGTTGTTTTTTCTTGGTGCTAAATCGTCTTAAGGACGAGCAGTAGTCGAGAGCACATATGCATTTAAGGATAGTAAATACACGACTGATGGAGATTTGTTTTAGGTACATAAATACGTCTTTGGGCTGCCTCATAAAGGGAAAATGTCCGCTGTACCAGCTGTGGCACTGTGTCACACCATGTTACTGTTTGCGCCGAGACTGTGCCTCGAAGAGCTGTCATTGACTTGCTCTGCACTCGATTTATTACTCACTTGTTCGCTTGCCTGGAGATTATCTCCGTCGTCTTTTGGTTCGAGGTTTGGGCCTTGAGGGGAGTGTTTGAGAGGCAGGGTGTGTGTTCGAGAGGCCAGGTGGCACTTTGCAGGTGGAAAGGGTTATGTTCAAGGGCGAGAGGATTTGAGGACCAAGAGGGTTTTTTCTGCAAAGTCGGGAGCAGGTCTTGGGAGAGAAGGGAGTCGTGTTTGAGTAGTGCGAGGTTAGAGGGGCAAGGTGCCGTGTTCAAAGGTCGAGGGAAGTAGGTGTGAGGGCGAGGATGTTCATGTGGGGAGGAGAGTGACCGAGGACAGTCGAATTCTAAACTGCCCCTCAGATGTAGGGAACGAGTTCAAGTTCCCTAGGAGAAGCAGTCTGGGCATGAGTTCAGGGGTGGAGAG
This sequence comes from Pisolithus tinctorius, assembly GCA_024663395.1. Lineage (NCBI taxonomy): Eukaryota > Fungi > Basidiomycota > Agaricomycetes > Boletales > Pisolithaceae > Pisolithus > Pisolithus tinctorius. Next base: position 1,118,369 of record JANFAH010000006.1, on the reverse strand, counting down.
TTTTCTTTGTTTTGTTTCCTTCTTTTGTTTTTGCATTGTACCACTGGACTTGGTGGCAAGCAGCCACATTGCTGACTAAGCATGTGTGCTGTGCTCGCACAAGTTCAGTTTACCAAGAACCAATCCATGTCACAGGCCCTCAGTAGTAGGGTGATTTAGTCTCGCATTTTGGCAAGTTTTTGAAGTTAGATTTATTACTTTGGGGAGTACCCAAAGTGCCAGGAGGACTGGCAAGAGTATTAGACAGGCACAGCTAAGTATCCTTTTTCTAGTTCGCATTTTTTACTTTTTACTACACTTCTTTCTCCAGAGAGAACCTCCCTTTTGGGTCAAGCACAATATACTTGCCCATCACTGACTATTACTATTCTAGGTATCATCATTTTACCTATTCCTACACCGGCATGTAGATCCTTCCATCAAGCTGAAGGAAGCCAGTGTCATCTACTGACCACCAGGGATCAGACATGTCAGACAGGCAGATTTGTGAGACTTGGTCATCTGGCAGTGCAGTCAGGATATCATTGTGTAGTCTTTCAACATCCATTAAGGCAACTGCTCATAAGACTGGGTACTCAAGGTATGTTGCATGAAGGGAGACCGCTAGTTGCTCCTGGGTGAAGACTGGTCTCAGATTTTGCAGGTTCACTCGGGCATAGCCACTATCCCCCTCTTTGGGGTAGACATCCCATCATCTAGTTAGGGCATCAGGCTTAGCCCCGAGCTTACCAGGGGCGGTCTTGAGGTTATTGAATGACTGGTGGCACTCCTCAGAAAAGTTCCAAGGAGCCCCCTTGCAGGTAAGCTGAGTCAGTGGTACGACAATGCCTGAGTAATTGAATATAAAACAATGGTAAAAGTTGGTGAAGCTGAGGAAAGATTGAATGTCTTTGACCTTGCAAGGCTCAGGCCAATTGCAGATGGTCTGGACTTTTTCCTTTGACATCATGAGGCCAGCAGGGGAAAGGTGGAAACTGAGATATTTGACTGAGTCCAAGTGGAATTCACATTTCTCCAGCTTCACATAAAGGCCATGAAGCTGAAGCTGGTGGAGGACTTCTCAGACATGCTGCTTATGAGACTCCTTATCTCCAGAGTAGATTAAAATGTCATCTAGGTAGACAACCACACAGATGTCCAACATATCTGTGAAGATGGTGTTGACAAAGCACTGGAAGGTGGCCAGGGCATTACTAACCACTCATAAGACCCATACTGAGTCTGGAATGTGGTCTTCCATTCATCGCCCAGGGCAATCCAGACAAGATGGTAGGCATGCCAAAGATCAATCTTAGTGTAGATCTTGGCTTGGCTTGGTGAATCTAATAGGTAGGAGATGAGCAGGAGTGGGTAGTGGTCCTTCTTAGTGATTTTGTTCAGACCATGGAAGTCTACACAAAGCCGGAGGGAGCTGTCCTTCTTCTTAACAAAGAGGACTGGTGCAGCATATGGGGAGGAAGTAGGCCAAATGAAACCGGTAGTGAGGTTTTCATCAATGAAAGTCTGGAGAGCTTGGAGCTCAACTGGGGAGAGCAAGTAGATGGTGCCAAGAGGCAGGGTTGTTCCTTCTTCAAGCTCTATTTTCAGGTCATACTCCCAGTGAGGTGGGAGTGCCGAGGCCTTGGCTTTACCGAAGACATCAGCGAAATCATGGTACTCTTCTGGTACATTGGGTAAGGCTGGAGGAGGGGAAGCTGAGGCCGATTGGGCTTGAGCTGAGTCTGAGGGGCAGAGCTGAAGTTGGAACTGGACAGATCCTTCAAGTTTGCAGGCACGCACAAAGGCAGCTGCATTGATTAGGGAAACAAGAGGAGCCTTCAGGGGGGTGTGAGCCAGGGAGTCAGAGACTGGTACAGATGGCACAAGGCCAGGTTGGTCACTAGGACTGGAGTCAGGGAGGCTGGTGGAAACTGGGCTTACAGGGGGTGTCAATGGGATTGGCATTCCTTGTGTATGAGTCTGGAAAGTAATACTGCTCAATACCCAGTCAATCAACAGATTGTATTGGGTGAGCCAGTTATGCCCAAGAACTACTTTACACTCAGAATCCAATGGAGCTAGATACAGGGTTACCAGGGTGACATTGCCAGACATGAAGTGGATGTTGACATCTACTGCTTGGGTTATGGTAAAGGTGGATGTTCCATCAAAAAGCCAGAGTCAGATTGGGGAGACTGAGTATGGGGTAAATGAATGTTGATTAGCAAATTGATTATCTATAAAACAATGCATGGAACCAGAGTCCACTAAAGTATGAAGCTGAGGTAAATCTGGGTTTTCTAATGTGACATATGGGGTTAATGAATTCAGGCTGGAAAGAGCAGACACGTTGAGTCTAGGCTCCAAGTTTGCACAACTGGAGTCAACACAGCTCCTGGATTGTGTGGAGTCCTGGGAGCTGCTACCTATTTTTTTGTCTCGGGGGTAGTACCCAAGCCCGAGGCCAGTGCAGCCTCAGTGGTAGCCACAGTGCAAGCCTTGGCCTTTCCAGCTTTCTTGGGGCATTTGTCAGCAAAATGGCCAGACCCTCCACAGAACATGCAGAGGTTTCTGTCTATGTGACGCTTGTGTTCTTCTGGGGTGAGCTTCCCATCCTTTCCAAGTTTGCTAGGCTTGGGCTTGGATGAGTTGCTGCTATTATTGTTGCCCAGCTTCGATGAGGCTGGCTTGGGGGAAGACCCAGAGTTGTTATTGTTGCTGGTCTTGGCTTTCTCTTGACCAGTCTTGGATTGACTATTGTTGCCGGAGCCTCCGGACTTATTGTTGCTGGGGTTGGATGAGCTTTGGTGCTTACTTGCCCTTTGGACTTCTTCCTTGCACTCCCAATAGCACGCATCTATCTCCTGGGCGAGGTGGCAGAGCTTGTGTAGAGTCCAGGGTTTACCAACTTGACAGACTTCATCCTTAATCTGGTCTGAGAGCCCAGAGTAGAAGTGGTGATGCAGCACACCATCTCTGTAGCCTCAGACTTGCAAAGCAAGCCAATTAAAATCAACTACATATTTGTTGATGTGCTGGTTATCTTTCATGTATAAGTGGTCAAGCTGACTCTCAGCATCAGCGACCGGATTGTGGGGGCCAAAGGTGGTTTGTAACTCCAGGATGAACTCCCTCCAGGAGTCCATCCAGAGAGGCTGGTCACTGGGGTCATCGAGTCTGAGCAAATCCAGCTCAAACCATTCAAGAGCCATGCCCTTGAGGTAAGATTGGGTGAAGATGACCTTGGCACAGTTGGTCCTAAAAGCCCAGGGATGGTCTTGGAAGTTAAGTTCACACTGGATGAAGAAAGCATGAAGTTTCTTTGGGTCAGTACCATCAAAAGTGTCAGGCTTGTGCAACTTGGTCCTGCTTGAGGACTCAGGACTAGTGTGGGCATTGCGAGCCAACAGTTTGATGGCCCCTGTGAGGTTGTCCAGGACCATAATCACAGGCTCAGTGTCCAGATCTGGGAAGTCTGGTTCATCCTCTGGGTCATTCTCATCCAGATTATCATCACCAGGACCATTATCATCAGGATCATTGCCAGGGTCATCATCATCTGGGTTACTATCATCATTGTTGCCCAGCCCATCATCGCCAGGGTCACCCTCAGGGATGGGAGCAGTGGGGCGATGTGGTGTGGGGGTATTGGATGTGCAGGCTGAAAAGCCCCTGAAAGGACTGACAGGACCTGGAGAATTCCTAGTGGTGCCCAAAGCAGCTAGTGCTGTTTCGCAGTGAGCCCCACTGGCTGAGGCAGAGTCAGGATTGGTGGCAGAATGGCCACAGGGAGGTTGGAAACAAGTTTTGGTTGCCATGATAAGTTAGACCCACACAAGTGGTGAGTCTGAAATACTGTTAAGTTTGTGGAGTCCAGGTTGAGGCCAGACCGGAGACCAAAGCAGGTGCAAGGCCAAGGGGTTGGACAGCTGCCATGTACTCTGCCTCTGTGGTAGATAAGGCGACGACTCCCTGTAGCTTAGAGCACCAGGAAACAGCTCCAGTACCCATCTTGACCACATAACCACCTGTGGAACGACCAGAATCCTTGCAGCCACCATGATCTGCATCAGAGAAGGTGGTAAACAGTTCTGAAGTCGAAGGATCAGGGGAATATGTGATGGTATAATCCAGAGTGCCCTTCAGATAGCGCATTAGGTGTTTGACAGCCAGCCAGTGAGTCCAGCCAGGATTAGAATTGAATCTGGCTAGAACTCCAACAGTATAGGCGATGTCTGGACGAGTTGTGGTTGCTAGATACATCAGGGCACCCACAGCAGATAGATATGGGACTTTGCGCATGGTTTCAGCTTCCTCAGGGGTCTGAGGAGATTGCTGGCGAGATAGGCGAAGGTTGGGCTCCATGGGAGTCGAGATTGGCTTACAATCAGCCATGCCAAACCGCTCCAAGACATCTAGGCAGTATTGGCGCTGAGAGAGCGAAATGGAGTGATTTGTGCGGTCTCTGTCGATTTTTATTCCTAGGAGCTGAGTGGTAGGGCCCAGGTCACGGATTTTGAAGTGCTGACCCAATTGTGAGACGAAGGAGTCGATGGCAGCTGCAGAGCGTGCGGCAAGAGTCATATCATCAACAAACACAGGTAGGATGATGGTGACATCATTGTGGGAGTAGATGTAGATACTGGCATCAGAATATGTTTGTCTGAAGCCTAGGGATTCAAGAACTGAGCGCATTTTCTTCTTCCAGCGATTTCCGCCCTGTTTACTGCCATAGATCGCTTTTTGGAGTAGACACACCTGTGATTTGGGATCTCCCTCTACAAATCCCTCAGGTTGGGCCATATAGACTTCGCAATCCATCTCCCCATTGAGGTAGGCATGGGAGACATCAATTGATCGCAGGTGCAGGTCCTGGAGTGCTGCAAGAGCCAGAATGACTCTGATGGATGAAAGACGAGCTGTAGGGGCGAAAACCTCGAGATAATCGAAGCCAGGGCGCTGCTTATAACCCTTGGCAACCAGGCGAGCCTTGTAGCGATCGATGGAGCCATCAGCATTGCGCTTGATCTTAAATACCCACTTGGAGCCAATAACTTTGCTCCCAGGAGGCCTATGGACAAGTTTCCAAGTGCCATTGCTCTGGTGAGCAGCTAACTCCTCTAGGGCAGCTTCTTGCCATGTTTCCGCATCAGGGCACTTCATGGCTTCAGCATATGTCAATGGCTCATCAGGGAGAGCTGCAGACATGGCCAGTTCATCATCACTGTCATCCTCATCAACAACATCATCCAACTGCGCAGGGGAGAGCTTCCACCACTCCCTAGGTTTTTGCCTTCACCTTGGAGGCAATCTAGCACCAATTCCGATAGGACTGGGAGGCCTGGGAGGTGGTAGAGGTGATGGAGTGTGAGGAGGCGGTGGGACGAGCTCTGGGATAGCTGCTGGAGGCTGAGTGGGTTCTGGATCACCTGCTGCAAGGTCTTCATCTCCCCCCTGATCCAGGACATCATCTGACTTGCTTTCTGAGTCCAAATCTGGTTTGGAATGGTAGTAATCAGTGTTTAAATATCCCACTCAGTAGGCCTTGTGCCCAGTGTAAGAGACTTATATTGAGGGAAATACTACAGACAACATACCTTGTGCCCAGTGTAAGAGACTGAAGAAAATTTCACTGGGCACAGAGCAGTAAGTGCGCAAAAATGATAAACAAATGTAAATAATAAACACAAGCCAACCAGGGACACTTAGAGCGAAGACAAGTGTCCTCTAGAAGTCTGTAGGGTGAGAAAAGAACATAATAAAGTATAACATGCGAAATGAGGTGCACAGGCACCACATATGAACAATCAGAAGCAGGTGGTGGGCAATTGCTGGTCAGAGGTATGGGTGAGATTGTGGGCGAGTTGGGAGCAACTGGCACAAGAAGGGAAGGTTTGGAAGGGCGATTAGCCAGTGGGAAGTATCTCTCATCACAGTCAGCCCTTTCTGAGATGATGGTGCGCTTGGAGGTGGGATTATAGAATTTCCAACATTTGTAGCCTTCAGGATATCCCTCTCAACTCCTATGGAGCCAAATCTGCGCCTATCTCGTCAGCAATCGCCCCAATCACCTCAGGAAGTCGAAACCATGCGGAAAATCCCTTACCTGTCGGCTGTGGGTGCCCTGATGTACCTAGCCACCACCACTCGTCCAGACATTGCTTATACAGTCAGAGTTCTGGCCAGGTTCAACTCCAACCCTGGATGGACTCATTGGTTGGCAGTTCAACACCTCATGCACTATCTTAAGGGCACTCTGGACTATTCCCTGACCTATTCCCCTGATCCTTTGACTTCTGAGCCATTTATCACCTATTCTGATGCAGATCATGGTGGTTGCAAAGATTCTGGGCGATCAACTGGTGGATATGTGATCAAAATGGGTACTGGTGCGGTTTCCTGGTCCTCCAAGTTGCAAGGAGTCATCGCACTGTCCACAACTGAGGCAGAATACATGGCTGCAGTCCAGGCTGGAAAAGAAATCAAATGGATGCGAAACCTCCTGCAGGAAATTGGCCATTCTCTCCCAAACCCCTCCTCCTTGTGTATTGACAATCAACCTGCGATCTCAGTGGCGAAAAACCCAGAGCATCATGGTAGAATGAAGCAACTGGACCGATGCTACTACTGGCTCAGAGATGCAGTCCAGCAACACCTTATTTCGCCTATTTTTGTCCCTACAGTCAAACAAGCAGCTGATCTCCTCACCAAACCACTACATCGCACCAAGGTCGTCGAGTTTTGCAAGATGCTGGGACTTGGCTCATCAGGGGGGAGTACTTGAGTGCAGAGGTGCACATTCAGGGGGGAGTACACTGGGCACCAGGTATGTCTTATGTACAATTTCCTCCAATATCAGTCTCTTACACTGGGCACCAGAGGTTTCCAATTGTGATTATTTGAACATGGGAGTGTTCTTCGGCCATCAGGGTGATTTTTGAGTGGAGTGTTCAGATAACCACAACTTCAGGCCACTTGTGCCCAGTGTAAGAGACTATATATTGAGGGAAATACAACAGATATCATACCTTGTGCCCAGTGTAAGGAGACTGAAGAAAATTTCACTGGGCACAGAGTAGTAAGTGTGCAAACATGATAAACAAATGCAAATAATAAACAACAGCAAACCAGGGACACTTAGAGCGAAGACAAGTGTCCTCTAGAAGTCTGTAGTACTAGTAAGAAAAGAACATAATAACCTGTTCAAATCACCCAACCTTAAGGCCTTGTGCCCTGTGTCAGAGACTGAAGAGACAATACACTGGGCACACACAACTGCTAAGTGTGCAAAAATGGTACACAAAGGAAAATACAGAGGCACAACACACCATAAAACTGTATAGTGTAGGAATGCGAAGTTAGACCATATTAGTGTAGCTAATAACAATAGAATAAATGAAAATGCGAACAGAGGTGCAGAGGCACCACTGTAACATTGTGTTAGCACTGATCTGTCATGCATGAATATTACACATGGCAAACCCCTTTAGGGGAGGGATCATCTGTTCCAACATCACTTGCCTCAGCCTTGCTGTGATCATCCAAACTGTCATCCACACTGTCATCTATGCTATAATCTGCACTATCATCTGTGCTATCATCCATGCTATGATCTGCACTGTCATCCATGCTGTCATCCACCACTCCCTCTTCCTGCACTTTATGTTGCAATAAATGCAACCAGACAAGGATGCAGTGATCTCAGATGGAGTTTCAATCTGCATGTACATATAATATTATAGAGGTGATGAAATCATTGATTCAGTTCAGGCTGCAATGGTCATGTCAGGGGGCATCCCCCACCCCTGTTACACAGGGCCTCAATCGTTTCATTTTGACTCACACATGCATTTGTTGGCACCCATGCCATTGCCATGTAGTTGTTGGCATTTCCACCAGATTATATGCCAGGTGGCCAGCATTTATCTTTCTTACCAGGCATGGAAACATGACATTCATGACTCCTGCCTTGTGGCAGATGTTCCCATGGTTGGGTGTTGAACATTGATATTTGGAGCAGCAATGGCTTCCAACAAGTGAAATTGTTTCACTATGGCAGACCAAATTCCCCAGGGAGTATGCTTTAATCCCAGAGGTTAGGTTCATTTGATTTCATACCACAATTCCATTAATCATTCATAGTTCATATTTGCCACATTGAAGCCAGGGGAGAGGACCCTCCACAATCTGCAGGCCCCTCAAGGAGGGGTCAAAAGGTGGGAACCACCTGACAGTTGACAAGCCATGGTGGACATAGCCAGATGCTGGAGCACCTTCCACCTCCACCATGGCTTTCTGAGGTTTCCGCATCAATGGTTGATCCAATTCCACCACCACCTCTGCCCTGTGAGGACACTGCACTAATAGAAGATGACATTCCACCCCCCTGCTGCCTCCTGACAATGACATTCCACCACCCCTGCTGCCTCCTGATGATCTTGAGGATGTGGCTGATGAGGTGCCACCACTGTGACCTAGTGAAGAAAGTGATGATAGTGAGGAGCAAACCGCCCCACCACAGTCTGATGAAGATGAGACCAACAATGGCCTCATCTCACCTCCACCTCCACCCTCAGATGACCCAGGGATGATAAATGAGCCAATCCCACCTCCACCTCCCTCCTCACAAGAATCTGACTCCCACCATTCTGTTCACATGTGGTGCCTGTGCACCTCATTTTCGCATTGTCTATTTTAATGTGTTCTCTTCTCACTCTACAGACTTGTAGTGGACACTTAGCTTCGCTCTAAGTGTCCTTGGTTTGCTTTTATTTACTATTTATATTTGTTTATCATTTTTGCGCACTTACTGCACTGTGCCCAGTGAAAATTTCCTCAGTCTCTTACACTGGGCACAAGGTATGATTCCTGTATTATTTACTTCAATATCAGTCTCTTACACTGGGCACAAGTGGCCTGAAGTTGTGGTTATCTGAACAGGTTATGAGTCCCGCGCTCTAGGACTTTCCCGACGCGCCATTCGCCACGTCATCCACCTCTGCGCAAAATCTCGACCGCCTCAGACCACATTCTCGCCCTCTATCGATTTTTCTTCACCCTCTCACCCTCCAGACTCACCCCATCCACCTCCCAATCATTCTTGTTGTCCCAATTTCGCTTCCATGACTGAAGAACACTCCAACTCGTCATTCTCAGTCACCAAACTCACATCTTCCAACTATAATACCTGGAAAGGCGAAATGAAGGCCTTCCTGCGCACTAAAGGCCTCTGGACCATTGTTAATGGCTCTGAAAAGCGCCCAGATGAGTCCAAAACCGAAGCTCGCTCTAAATGGGACCTCAGAGCGGACAGGGCAGCTGGAGAGCTTTATCTGGCGCTTTCTAGCGAACAGAGGACCCATGTGGAGGCTGTTCAGGATGATCCTGTCCAGATCTGGTCGACCCTCGCCTCAATTCACCTCCAACAGCGCCCTGGTGCTCGTTTCAATGCCTGGGACGACTTCTTCTCCATTAGAAAGCAACCAGATGAGTCTCTGAGCTCTCTGATTGCTAGGATCGAAGATTCCATGTCTAAAATCCAGGAATTGCGTCCCAAAGGCACCTCCAGTCCCTACACCATCAAGGACTTGGATAATGAGCTAGTTTGCATGGCTATGGTTCGCTCCTTGGGCGAAGAATACTCCCATTTTGCGTCCTCCTTACTCCTCTTCCAATCCCTGGACAAGGAGAAACTAAAAGAAGCCTTCCTGGCTGAGGAATTGCAGCGAAAACGACGCCCTGATGCCCACACATCCGAAACCGCGCTATTCAGCTCCTCCAGCAATTGCAGGTGCTCTACCTCGACCCCATGCTCGTTCTGTGAATTTTTAGGACACTGTGTCCATAAATGCCAAAACCTGGCAAGAGCGAAGTCCATCTACCTCTCCCAGAAGTGCCAGCGCAACAAAAAGCCTGCCAACACCGCGAATCAGCCCTCCAGCGCGCCCCAGTCGACCCCAGCTACAGGCACCCCGCCTTCTACCTCCTCGCCGAAGGAGAGTGCCTCCCAAGCAGTGGAATTCGCAGGAAATGCAAGTCTTCGTTCCTCTGACCCCTCCTCGCTTCTCTGCCCTCTCCAGCTCGATGCTGACACTTCTTGGATCGCAGACACAGGCGCCACTGCTCATATGACGCCTCATCGCCATTGGCTGCGAAATTACAGCCAAAAATGCGTCCCTGTGAAGTTAGCAGACAACAAAATTGTCTATTCAGCTGGAGTTGGGTCTGTGGTGTTCCATCCTTTAGTGGGGGGTCAGAAGCGTCGTCCTATCGAGTTTACAAATGTCCTGCATGTCCCTGACCTGCGCAATAATTTACTTTCTGTGTTATATCTCTGTCGCAATAAGGGCTTCACTGTGAGCATCAATTCTTCGCAAATCGCATTCAGGCAGCGCCCTCGCCATACCCTCTTCGTTGCGCGAATTTCGGACCAAAACTCGGCCCTCCTGGAGGGGGAGACCATCCCCATCACTGAATATGCCTCTGCAGCGACCACACTGCCTCTGGACCTTGACCTCTGGCACAGGAGACTTGCTCACCACCATCTGGCAGGTGTCAAGTCGCTACTAAATCGAAATCTGGTCACTGGGATGGCCATAAACTCAACAACCTCTCCTGACCCCATCTGTGAGCCCTGCTTGGCTGGAAAAATGCATGCCAATCCATTCCCCAGCTCCTCAAATCGCGCCTCCAGACCCCTAGAACTCGTCCACAGCGATGTACACTCTGTAGGGTATGCCTCCTTCTCTGGATTCAAATACTGGGTCACTTTCATCGATGATTATTCGCACTATCGCTTTGTTTTGCCTATCAGAGCTAAATCAGAGGTTTTCGAAGCATTCAAGACCTTTAAGGCCTTTGCAGAGAACCAAAGTGAACGAAATATCAAGATTTTGCGCGATGATAAAGGAGGAGAGTATATGAGCAATTCCTTCATCGATTTTACCACCCAATGCGGCATCCTGCGCCAGCACACTGTCAGGAATCGCCCTCAGCAGAATGGAGTTGCTGAACGAGCTAATAGGGTGCTTTCAGAGCGAATTACTGCGATGCTGGATGAGTCTGGACTCCCCAAAGCCTTCTGGGGAGAATGTCTCGCTTCCCTGGTCCATGTATGGAACAGGTGCCCCACTGAAGCTGTCCCAAATGCGACCCCATATGAACTATGGCATGGACACAAGCCAGACCTCTCTCACCTTTGAGTCTGGGGCTGTACTGCCTATGTGCATGTCCAGAAAGACAAAAGGCGGCCCCTTGACTCCCATGTGGAGAAATGCGTCTTTATTGGCTACCCTGATGGCTACAAGGGCTGGAAATTCTATAATCCCACCTCCAAGCGCACACTGATCTCTGAAAGAGCTGATTTCGACGAGAGGTACTTCCCTCTAGCTGCTCGCCCTTCCACACCTTCGCTATCTGCGCCTATCCCTCCTAAATCTCCCTCAACCTCATTCAAACCTGTACCTGACAACCACAAACCACCTGCCACTGATATCTACCATCCACAATGCAATCTAGACTCTGAAAGCGAGTCTGATGATGATCTGGATCAAGGGGGAGATGATGACCTTGCAGCAGGTGATCCAGACCCCATTCAGCCTCCAGCAGCTATCCCAGAGCTCATCCCACCGCCTCCTCGCACTCCATCACCTACACCACCTCCTAGACCTCCCAGTCCCATCGGAATTGGTGCTAGATTGCCTCCAAGGCGAAGACAGAAACCTAGGGAGTGGTGGAAGCTCTCCCCTGCACAGCTGGATGATGTAGTTGATGAGGATGACAGTGATGATGAGCTGGCCATGTCTGCAGCTCTCCCTGATAAACCACTCACATATGCTGAAGCCATGAAGCGCCCTGATGCAGAGAAATGGCAAGAAGCAGCCCTAGAGGAGCTAGCTGCGCACCAGAGCAATGGGACGTGGAAACTCGTCCCCAGGCCTCCTGGGAGCAAGGTCATTGGCTCAAAGTGGGTATTTAAGGTCAAGCGCAATGCTGATGGCTCCATCGATCGCTACAAGGCTCAATTAGTTGCCAAGGGATATAACCAACGCCCTGGCTTCGATTATCTCGAGGTTTTTGCCCCTACAGCTCGTCTTTCTTCCATCAGAGTCATCCTGGCTGTTGCTGCACTACAGGACCTCCACCTGCGATCTGTTGATGTCTCCCATGCCTACCTGAATGGAGAGATGGATTGCGAAGTTTATATGGCACAACCAGAAGGATTTGCGGAGGGAAACCCCAGATCTCAGGTGTGTCTACTCCAAAAAGCAATTTATGGCAGTAAACAGGGTGGAAACCGCTGGAACAAGAAGATGTTGCGAGTGTAGTACTCCAGCACTCAGCAATGCTAGTCCCTACTAGCACTTGGTGGTTAAACCACACCAAGTAAGCCAAGATACCTTGACCAAATAGCTCAGTGGTTAGAGCACCTGGTCGAAACCTGGGAGGTCCAGGGTTCAATCCCCTGTCTGGTCACATTTATTGCAACAGAAGATGCGCGCTGTACTCAAGTCCCTCGACTTCCGACAAACTTATTCTGATGCCAGCATCTACATCTACTCCAAAAATGGTGTCACCATTATCCTCCCAGTGTTTGTCGATGATATGACTCTTGCATCGAAATCTGAAGCTGCCATTGACTCCTTTGTCTCCCAACTCAGCCAACACTTCAAAATTCGCGATCTGGGCCCTACCACTCAGCTGCTAGGCATTAAAATAGACAGGGACCGCCCCAATCGCTCGATTTCGCTCTCCCAGCACCAGTACTGCCTAGATATCTTGGAGCGATTTGGAATGGCTGATTGCAAGCCTATTTCGACTCCAATGGAGCCCAATCTTCGGCTATCTCGTCAGCAATCTCCCCAGACTCCTCAGGAAGTCGAAACTATGCGCAATGTCCCTTATCTCTCTGCTGTAGGTGCTCTGATGTACCTAGCCACTACCACTCGCCCAGACATCGCCTATACTGTTGGAGTCCTTGCCAGATTCAACTCCAATCCAGGTTGGGCTCATTGGCTAGCTGTGAAACACCTTATGCACTATCTCAAGGGTACCCTTGACCATTCTCTCACTTATTCCCCTGATCCTTCGAGTTCTGAGCCATTCATCACCTTCACTGATGCAGATCATGGTGGCTGCAAGGATTCTGGGCGATCTACTGGTGGATATGTGGTAAAGATGGGCACTGGGGCAGTATCTTGGTGTTCTAAGCTGCAGGGAGTGGTCGCTTTGTCCACCACTGAGGCAGAGTACATGGCAGCTGTCCAAGCAGGCAAGGAGATCAAGTGGATGCGAAATCTCCTCAAAGAAATCGGTTTCTCACTTCCTGGACCATCCACCCTACTCATGGACAACCAATCCACAATTTCTGTGGCTAAAAACCCTGAGCACCATGGCAGGATGAAGCAATTGGACTTGTGCTACTACTGGCTTAGAGATGCGGTCCAAGAGAAGCTGATTTCGCCCACTTTCATCCCTACTGCCTCCCAGGCAGCTGACCTTCTCACAAAAGCACTACCTAAACCCAAGGTCATGGAATTCTGCAAGGCCCTTGGACTTGGCACATCAGGGGGGAGCACTTGAGTGCAGAGGTGCACATTCAGGGGGGAGTGTTCACATGTGGTGCCTGTGCACCTCATTTTCGCATTGTCTATTTTAATGTGTTCTCTTCCCACTCTACAGACTTGTAGTGGACACTTAGCTTCGCTCTAAGTGTCCTTGGTTTGCTTTTATTTACTATTTACATTTGTTTATCATTTTTGCGCACTTACTGCACTGTGCCCAGTGAAAATTTCCTCAGTCTCTTACACTGGGCACAAGGTATGATTCCTGTATTATTTACTTCAATATCAGTCTCTTACACTGGGCACAAGTGGCCTGAAGTTGTGGTTATCTGAACACATTCAGTCACATCACTGGATGGGAATGATACCCATATGTCAAGTTGATTTTATACATGTTGGGATTCCCATCTGATGAATACAGTGATGGACATGGACACATCTTTGGAACTACCCCTGTGACCCCCATCCAATGGTAAGTGTTCATTGGCCCATTCAACCCCATCAGTAATTCTCATTGATAGGTATAGACACCCAATTCTTCGCTGAAGACATCAGCAATCCCCAGCTGCCAATTCTTGAAGATCAGCCAGATGTTTTTTTCCATGCAGAATGGCACCAACTGCAACAGAAATTTATGCACCTATATTCCACCTGGATGGGTGAGTTTCATTGCATTAAATGCAATTAATTCAGCTGGTTGATGCAGTACAGGCCATGACCTGTCTGATGAGGAGAAGTGGGAAATGGAGGTGCATGGTTTCATACATCCAGGAGCTGATCATGCCAGTCAGCACCCCAGACAATGTTGTTCATATGTGGTGCCTGTGCACCTCATTTTCGCATTTTACTCTTTATTATGTTCTCTTCTCACTCTACAGACACAAGTTGTAGTGGACACTTAGCTTTGCTCTAAGTCTCCTTGGTTTGCTGTTATTTATTATTTACATTTGTTTATCATTTTTGCGCACTTACTGCTCTGTGCCCAGTGTTATTTTCTTCAGTCTCTTACACTGGGCACAAGGTATGTCTCCTGTAGTATTTACTGGAATAAAGTCTCTTACACTGGGCACAAGGGCCTCAGCAAAGTGGATATTTGAACAAATGTTCCTATCCTCACCTGACTCCCATGCAGTATATTGGGCCATTCATCAGCTTAGGCTTGCCTGTCATCCTGTCTGGTATCATTTCCCTTTCCACCTGAATGACCAGTTTGATCCAGCAGTTGCAGATGCAGTGGCATGGATGGCAACAGATTTCACCTATGTGGTACTATGACAGATGGACCTCTGCAAGGAAGCAGAGTGTCAAGTCCAGGCCTACTCCGACCAACTCCGATGCTTAACAAGGTCCAGAGGAGGGTCCGGAAGCAAGTCTGACACACAGGGACAGAATTCTGACTAGCGGAGTGTTGGCAGGAACGAAGACCGCCGAGGCAAAGGCGGAGCGGAGTGAGGGCGTCGGGTTTAGCTTGTGTGCTACCCCCTTGCACGATCTCAGCCCTCGTATTTCAGAGGGAGAGTACAGATGGAGAGTCAGAGATAACTCTGACAGACAGAAGACGGAATCAGAGGGAGTAGGAACTAAGTTGATATTCGTACTGAAGAACAGTGGAGTACAGTACATGCTTTTATACTGCTATGGAGGTACAGTAACCAGAATTGGAACTGACATATGGAGACTCATAAATTTTCAAGTAAAACTTCCTGGACGACGAATGAAGGGTAGACGGAGGACATACGAATGGGTAACACAGAACATCTAGAAAAGGAAACAGTCCAGGCGCTGGACCATGCGGTGAGCGCACTGTGGAGTACCGACTGCGAAGGTAGTCACATGACCCCTCAGAGAACGGTCCGCTCGGTCTGGTAGGAGAGAAACACAAGTCCGACAGCAGTCGGAGCGGAGATGGTTCGCAACCAACAGAAGTTGGGCGGAGTTGGTGCGGAGTGAGTGAATGACCGGCGGAGTATGGTGCGGAGTGTGTAGGGACTTATAATGAACGCATGGTCGTGACACAGAGAGATCCCTCCATCAAATCACTGATTTGGACAACTTCTATGACCCATTCACTGCAATAGGCCTTCAGCAGTTCACAGCACAACCTCGATACCTGGTCTGGCATTTGGTCACGGACATGATCATCATGTACATGGGCTGCCACACCAATACTGCCATTCAGCACCTAGACCTCTGTTCGCATTTTCACTTATTCTATTGTTATTAGCTACACTAATATGGTCTAACTTCGCATTCCTATACTATACAGTGTTGTGGTGTGTTGTGACTGTTTGTTTTCCCTTGTTTATCATTTTTGTGCACTTAGCAGTTCTGTGTGCCCAGTGTATTTTCTCTTCAGTCTCTGACACTGGGCACAAGGTAATGTCAATACTTAGCTGTTGAATATAGTCTCTTACACTGGGCACAAGGCCTTGAGGTTGGGTTATTTAAACACTTTTGGCCATTGGAGAAGTCACCCATCGAGGTTTACCTCCATGGGATGTTGGAATTGCACATGGAGAGGTACAAGAACAATGCATGCAGAGTAGAGGCACTACTTCCCAACCTTAATGCACAAGTAGAAGAATTATTTGAGCGGTTGACATACATGGCACAGATGTTGGGATTGTACACTGATGGCGCTAGATGCAAATTGTGTACTTATGTATAGTAGATATACATAATCATCTCCCACTGCACCTGGCATGACAGAGATTGATATGCAATGTGTTGGAATATCCCACAAAGTAGGCCTTGTGCCCAGTGTAAGAGACTGATATTGAGGGAAATACTACAGACAACATACCTTGTGCCAAGTGTAAGAGACTGAAGAAAATTTCACTGGGCACAGAGCAGTAAGTGCGCAAAAATGATAAACAAATGTAAATAATAAACACAAGCAAACCAGGGACACTTAGAGCGAAGACAAGTGTCCTCTAGAAGTCTGTAGAGTGAGAAAAGAACATAATTGTTCATATGTGGTGCCTGTGCACCTCATTTCGCAGTTTGTCTTTTATTATGTGCTTTTCTCACTCTACAGACTTGTAGTGGACACTTAGCTGCGCTCTAAGTGTCCTTGCTTTGCTTTTGTTTACTATTTACATTTGTTTATCATTTTTGCGCACTTACTGCTCTGTGCCCAGAGACATTTTCTTCAGTCTCTTACACTGGGCACAAGGTATGTCTCCTGTAGTTATTTACTTCAATATTAGTCTCTTACACTGTTGCAAATGTAATACTCCAGCACTCAGCAACGCTAGTCCCTACTAGCACTTGGTGGTTATACCACACCAAGTAAGCCAAGATACCTTGACCAAATAGCTCAGTGGTTAGAGCACCCGGTCGAAACCTGGGAGGTCCAGGGTTCAATCCCCTGTCTGGTCGCATTTATTGCAACATACACTGGGCACAAGGCCTTCAGGTTGAGTTATTTGAACAATAATAAAGTATAACATGCAAAATGAGGTGCACAGGCACCACATATGAACACAATGAACCATGATTTTGGCACAATGACAACCCCAAACATTGAGAATCATCCTTTGATATGCATCAATAAATTAATATGCCTATGTCTTTAATGTCCAGACTGCCTGCAAATCCATTGCTATGTCCAATATGTGTGGCCTCTCTCATAGTGGGACTTGAACATATCAATGGACATTCTCTCACATGTAATATGCCAGGCATGCCCAATTGCCATCTATGCCATCAACTTGGTGAATCAATGCCAAACCTGCAAGTGCAATTATGGTGCCCAGATTGTACTGCAGCTATATTCTGAGCTCCAGGACCAAGAAGTGGAGTCACAGGTAGTTGCCAATGGTAAGCAAGGTATCCAGCCATACCTTCCAGCCATTTGTATCTTGCAATTCACCATTACTGACATGGATCTGTAGACTGAGTTCCACATTGGCAAGATGGCCTCCATATCTTCATCCTGACATGTGGCAGCCTTTGATCTGAGTCATGTGATTGCCTCCCATCCATGCAGGTACATTTTCAGGTGCATGATATGCAGTGCACCTGATAGGATGGCTTGTAGCCAGAGTAGTGATACTTTGGGGTGATGCACATTGTTGCTTGGCTTGCAACTGCATTTGAGCCTGAACCATGCATGAATAGAGTATGCCCTGCCCCACACCCTTGTTGAAACCATGCAGGTGAGAGGTTGATGGTGCCTTTAAGATTTGTGTTGTTGTGAAAGTTTGTCCCATCATTCTGCCATCCTCCCATTCCATTTGACTTCAGGCTACATTGAAGTGGAATGCTGAGTGTCCAAGAGAATTCCAAACTTCTGACTGCTCCCCCATTGTAAGCAATCTGAAATTCAGAAGGTCAACCTGATAGGCTTGGCTGATGGCATTTGGAAGATACCATAGCAGGATGTTGCCCTCCTTTGTTTAAATAACCCAACCTCAAGGCCTTGTGCCCAGTGTCAGAGACTGAAGAAAATTTCACTGGGCACAGAGCAGTAAGTGCACAAAAATGATAAACAAATGTAAATAGTAAACAAAAACAAACCAAGGACACTTAGAGCGAAGCTAAGTGTCCACTACAAGTCTGTAGAGTGAGAAAAGAACATAATAAACGATAAACTGCGAAATGAGGTGCACAGGCACCACATATGTGTTCATATGTGGTGCCTGTGCACCTCATTTCGCATTTTATCTTTTATTTGTTCAAATATCCACTTTGCTGAGGCCCTTGTGCCCAGTGTAAGAGACTGAAGAAAATAACACTGGGCACAGAGCAGTAAGTGCGCAAAAATGATAAACAAATGTAAATAATAAATAAAAGCAAACCAAGGACACTTAGAGTGAAGCTAAGTGTCCACTACAAGTCTGTAGAGTGAGAAGAGAACATAATAAAAGATAAAATGCGAAAATGAGGTGCACAGGCACCACATATGAACATTATTATGTTCTTTTCTAACTCTACAGACTTGTAGTGGACACTTAGCTTCGCTCTAAGTGTCCTTGGTTTGCTTTTATTTATTATTTACATTTTTTTATCATTTTAGCGCACTGACTACTCTGTGCCCAGTGAAATTTTCTTCAGTCTCTTACACTGGGCACAAGGCCTACTTTGTGGGATATTTTAACAGGTTATGAGCCCCGCGCTCTAGGAATTCCCAGACACGTCATACGACACGTCATCCACCTCTGCGCAAATTTTTGACCTGCCAAACCCACTCCCTTGTCCTCTATTGTGACTTTCTTGCCTCCCAGCATCGAGACTCACCCGATCCATTCCCTGCTCCTCTTCTACTCGCAAAAATCGCCCCAATGGCCGAGGACCACTCCCACTCGTCGCTCTCTGTGACCAAACTCACCTCCTCCAACTATAACACCTGGAAAGGCGAAATGAAGGCTTTTCTGCGCACCAAAGGCCGGTGGACTTATTGTCAGTGGCACTGAAAAGCGCCCTGATGAGTCCAAAACTGAAGCTAGAGCCAAATGGGACCTCAGAGCGGACAAAGCGGCAGGAGAACTCTACCTGGCCCTCTCTAGCGAGCAGAGGACACATGTGGACGCTGTACAGGATGATCCTGTGAGGATATGGTCCACTCTATGTTGCGAGTGTAATACTCCAGCACTCAGCAATGCTAGTCCCTACTAGCACTTGGTGGTTAAACCACACCAAGTAAGCCTAGATACCTTGACCAAATAGCTCAGTGGTTAGAGCACCCGGTCGAAACCTGGGAGGTCCAGGGTTCAATCCCCTGTCTGGTCGCATTTATTGCAACACTCTAGCCTCCATCCATCTCCAGCAATGCCCTGG
Organism: Pisolithus tinctorius; assembly: GCA_024663395.1. Classification (NCBI taxonomy): domain Eukaryota; kingdom Fungi; phylum Basidiomycota; class Agaricomycetes; order Boletales; family Pisolithaceae; genus Pisolithus; species Pisolithus tinctorius. The sequence goes on along the minus strand of JANFAH010000006.1, from coordinate 1,099,047 downwards.
AGCTCGTTTTAATGCTTGGGACGATTTCTATTCGATCAGAAAGCAGCCAGATGAGTCCTTAAGCTCCCTAATCGCGAGAATCGAAGACTCCATGTCTAAGATTCAAGAATTGCGCCCTCAGAATTCAGCTACACCTTACTCCATCCAGGATATGGACAATGAGCTTGTCTGTATGGCTATGGTGTGCTCCCTAGGCGAAGATTACTCTCACTTTGTTCATATGTGGTGCCTGTGCACCTCATTTCGCAGTTTGTCTTTTATTATGTGCTGTTCTCACTCTACAGACTTGTAGTGGACACTTAGCTGCGCTCTAAGTGTCCTTGCTTTGCTTTTGTTTACTATTTACATTTGTTTATCATTTTTGCGCACTTACTGCTCTGTGCCCAGTGATATTTTCTTCAGTCTCTTACACTGGGCACAAGGTATGTCTCCTGTAGTATTTACTTCAATATTAGTCTCTTACACTGGGCACAAGGCCTTCAGATTGGGTTATTTAAACAGGTTATGAGCCCCGCGCTCTCGGACTTTCTGGACATGTCATACGAGACGTCATCAGTCTCTGCGCATATTTTCGACCCGCTACACCCACTTCCTCGGCCTCTACCGCATTTTCCTCACACCCAAAACTTCGAGACTCACCCCATCCATTCCCTGCTTGCCCTTTCTGCTCGAAAATCGCCCTAATGGCCGAAGACCACTCGCACTCGTCGACCACTGTGTCAAAACTCACCTCCACCAACTATAACACCTGGAAGGGCGAGATGAAGGCTTTCCTTCGCACCAAGGGCCTCTGGACCATTGTCAGTGGCACTGAGAAGCGCCCTGATGACTCTAAACTCGAAGCTCAGACCAAATGGGACCTCAGAGCGGACAAGGCAGCTGGAGAACTCTACCTGGCGCTTTCTAGCGAACAAAGGACCCATGTAGACGCTGTACAGGATGATCCTGTACAAATCTGGTCCACCCTGGCTTCCATCCACCTCCAACAACGTCCAGGAGCTCGTTTTAATGCCTGGGACGACTTCTTTTCGATCAGGAAGCAGCCAGACGAGTCCCTGAGCTCCCTCATCGCTAGAATCGAAGATTCTATGTCTAGAATCCAAGAACTTCGCCCCACAGAGACTTCTAAGCCCTATTCCATCAAGGATCTGGACAATGAGCTTGTATGTATGGCTATGGTGCGCTCCCTGGGTGAGGAATATGCCCATTTTGCATCATCACTCCTGCTCTTCCACTCCCTGGACAAGGAAAAGCTAAAAGAAGCTTTTCTGGCCGAAGATGTTTAAATAACCCAACCTGAAGGCCTTGTGCCCAGTGTCAGAGACTGAAGAGAAAATACACTGGGCACACAGAACTGCTAAGTGTGCAAAAATGATAAACAAGGGAAAACAAACAGTCACAACACACCACAACACTGTATAGTGTAGGAATGCGAACTTAGACCATATTAGTATAGCTAATAACAATAGAACAAGTGAAAATGCGGACAGAGGTGCAGAGGCACCACTGTAACACTCCCCCCTGAATGTGCACCTCTGGAGAGTCAAGTGCTCCCCCCTGATGCGCCAAGTCCCAGCATCTTGCAGAACTCTATGACCTTGGCGCGGTGTAGCGGTTTGGTGAGGAGATCAGCAGCCTGGTCGGTTGTAGAGACAAAAACAGGCGAAATCAGGTTTGCCTGGACTGCATCTCTCAGCCAGAAGTAGCATAAGTCAAGCTGCTTCATCCTCCCATGATGCTCTGGGTTTTTCGCCACAGAAATCGCAGACTGGTTGTCCATGCGCAAGGAAGAAGGGTTAGGGAGAGAAAGGCCAATTTCTTGCAGGAGATTTCGCATCCACTTGATTTCCTTGCCAGCCTGGACTGCAGCCATGTATTCTGCCTCAGTAGTGGACAGGGCAACAACTCCCTGCAGCTTGGAGGACCATGAAACCACACCAGTGCCCATTTTCACAACATAACCACCTGTAGAGCGACCAGTATCCTCGCATCCACCATGATCTGCATCAGAGAAGGTGGTAAAAGGCTCAGAACTTGAGGGGTCAGGTGCATAGGTGATGGAGTAGTCCAGAGTGCCCTTTAGATAGCGCATAAGGTGCTTGACAGCAAGCCAGTGAGCCCAGCCTGGGTTGGAGTTGAATCTGGCCAGAACTCCAACAGTATAAGCAATATCTGGGCGAGTTGTGGTGGCTAGGTACATTAGAGCACCCACAGCAGAGAGATAGGGGATTGTGCGCATAGTTTCAATCTCCTCAGGTGTTGTTGGGGATTGCTGGCGAGATAGGCGCAGGTTGGGCTCCATAGGAGTGGAAATGGGCTTACAGTCTGCCATTCCAAATCGCTCGAGGATATCTAGACAGTATTGGCGCTGGGATAGCGAAATCGAGCGATTGGGGCGGTCCCTGTCAATTTTGATGCCTAGGAGTTGAGTGGTAGGTCCCAGGTCGCGGATTTTGAAGTGCTGGCTCAGTTGTGAGACGAAGGAGTTGATGGCTTCAGCAGAGTGCGAGGCGAGGGTCATATCATCGACAAAGACAGGTAGAATGATGGTAACATCATTTTGGGAATATATGTAGATGCTGGCATCTGAATAGGTTTGCCTGAAGCCAAGAGACTCAAGGACAGAGCGCATCTTCTTGTTCCAGCGGTTTCCTCCCTGTTTACTGCCATAAATCGCTTTCTGTAACAGACACACCTGGGATCTGGAGTCTCCCTCAACAAATCCTTCGGGTTGCGCCATATACACCTTGCAGTCCATCTCTCCATTTAGATATGCATGAGAAACATCAACTGAGCGAAGATGGAGGTCCTGGAGAGCTGCTAAGGCCAGAATGACTCTGATAGAGGCAAGGCGAGCTGTAGGAGCGAATACTTCAAGGTAGTCGAAGCCAGGGCGCTGGTTATATCCCTTGGCCACCAAGCGAGCCTTGTATCGGTCTATAGAGCCATCAGCATTGCGCTTCACCTTGAACACCCACTTGGAGCCAATAACTTTGCTCCCAGCTGGCCTAGGGACCAGTTTCCAAGTGCCATTGCTCTGGTGCGCTGCTAACTCCTCCAAGGCAGCTTCTCGCCATTTCTCAGCATCAGGGCGTCGCATAGCCTCTGCAAATGTGAGTGGCTCATCAGGAAGCGATGCAGACATAGCCAGTTCATCATCACTATCATCCATGTCCTCCACATCATCCAATTGGGCTGGAGATAGCTTCCACCACTCTCTAGGTTTCTGTCTGCGCCTCCTGGGAAGTCTGGCACCTATTCCGACAGGGCTAGGCGCACGAGGGGGTGGTACAGGTGATGGGGTGCGAAGAGGAGGTGCAGGAGGTTCTGGGGGAGGGAGCTGAGGCTGAATGGGATCTGGATCAGCACCTATTTGCTCAATATCACCCCCTTGATCCAGCATGTCATCAGACTCGCTCTCAGAGTCCAGATCTGGAGTGGGGTGGTAGTGGGTGTTCAAATAACCCAACCTTAAGGCCTTGTGCCCAGTGTAAGAGACTGATATTGAAGTAAATACTACAAGAGACATACCTTGTGCCCAGTGTAAGAGACTGAAGAAAATATCACTGGGCACAGAGCAGTAAGTGCGCAAAAATGATAAACAAATGTAAATAGTAAACAAAAACAAACCAAGGACACTTAGAGTGAAGCTAAGTGTCCACTACAAGTCTGTAGAGTGAGAAAAGAACATCATAAAGGATAAACTGCGAAATGAGGTGCACAGGCACCACATATGAACAGTGGGTGCAATCAGGAGTTGGTGAGGCGATTTGGGGCGCCTTGGGTGGTTCTGGGGTGTCCAGAGATGGTGTAGAAAGGCGAGTGGATAGAGGGAAGTACCTCTCATCGAAATCAGCCCTCTCAGAGATCAGGGTGCGCTTTGCGCTTCACCTTGAACACCCACTTGGAGCCAATAACTTTGCTCCCAGCTGGCCTAGGGACCAGTTTCCAAGTGCCATTGCTCTGGTGCGCTGCTAACTCCTCCAAGGCAGCTTCTCGCCATTTCTCAGCATCAGGGCGTCGCATAGCCTCTGCAAATGTGAGTGGCTCATCAGGAAGCGATGCAGACATAGCCAGTTCATCATCACTCTCTTCCATGTCCTCCACATCATCCAATTGCGCAGGGGAGAGCTTCCACCAGTCTCTAGGCTTCTGTCTGCGCCTCTTAGGGAGTCTAGCACCGATTCCAATAGGGCTGGGAGCTCTTGGAGGTGGCACAGGCGATGGGGTGCGAGGAGGAGGTGCAGGAGGTTCTGGGAGAGGCACTGGAGGCTGAATGGGGTCTGGATCAGCACCTACAGGTTCAACATCTCCCCCTTGATCCAGTACACCATCAGATTCGCTGTCAGAGTCCAGGTCTCGAGCAGGGTGGTAGTACACATCACTAGAAGTCGATGAGGGCGATGAGATGGGTGTTGGCGAAGGTTGGGGTGAATTTGGAAGGTCAGGAATGTCTGGAGAGGGGCTAGTAGGGCGAAGGGACATGGGGAAGTACCTCTCATCGAAATCAGCCCTTTCTGAGATCACTGTGCGCTTTGTAGTGGGATTGTAGAACTTCCAGCCTTTGTAGCCTTCAGGGTAGCCAATAAAGACACATTTCTCCATGTGGGGGTCTAGAGGTCGCCTCTTGTCCTTCTGGATGTGTACATAGGCTGTACAGCCCCAAACTCGAAGGTGGGAGACATCTGGTTTCCTCCCATGCCACAGTTCGTAAGGAGTCGCATTTTGGACCGCTTCAGTAGGGCATCTGTTCCACACATGCACCAGGGAGGCGAGGCACTCGCCCCAGAAGGCCTTAGGCAGGCCAGACTCGTCCAACATGGCTGTAATTCGCTCTGAAAGTAGTCTGTTGGCTCTCTCTGCAACTCCATTCTGCTGGGGTCGGTTTCTGACTGTGTGCTGGCGCAGGATGCCGCATTGGGTGGTGAAATCATCGAATGCCTTGCTCATGTACTCCCCTCCTTTGTCATCGCGCAAAATCTTGATTTTTCGCTCTGTCTGGTTCTCAGCAAAGGCTTTGAAGGTTTTGAAGGCCTCAAAGACATCAGACTTCGCTTTTAGAGGCAAAACAAAGCGAAAGCGAGAGAAATCATCGATGAAAGTGACCCAATACTTATAGCCAGAGAAGGAGGGGTGGCCCACATGGTGTACATCGCTGTGGACGAGTTCCAGAGGCCGTGAAGCGCGCCAGGACGAGGTAGGAAAGGGATTTGCATGCATCTTGCCAGCCAGGCAAGGTTCACAGACAGGGTCAGGTGTAGACTTTGAGTCTATGGCCATGCCAGTCACTAGATTTCGCTGTAGGAGTGATTTAACACCAGCCAGATGATGGTGGGCGAGTCTCCTGTGCCATAGGTCGAGATCCAGAGGCAGGGTAGTTGCTGCTGAGGCATACTCAGTGAGGGGAACAGTCTCACCCTCCAGTAAGGCCGAGTTGTTGTCTGAAATTCGTGCAATGAAGAGGGGATGTCGAGAGCGCAGCCTAAAGGCCATCTGCGAAGAGTTGATGCTCACAGTGAAGCCCCTGGTGCGACAGAGAAATAACACAGATAGTAGATTATTGCGAAGATCAGGGACATGAAGAACATTGCTAAACTCGACAGCACGCCGCCTTTGACCTCCCACCACAGGCTCATAGAGTACAGACCCAATCCCAGCTGAATAGACAATTTTATTGTCTGCTAGCTTGATAGGAATGTTCATATGTGGTGCCTGTGCACCTCATTCCGCAATTTGTGTTTTATTATGTGCTGTTCTCACTCTACAGACTTGTAGTGGACACTTAGCTGCGCTCTAAGTGTCCTTGCTTTGCTTTTGTTTACTATTTACATTTGTTTATCATTTTTGCGCACTTACTGCTCTGTGCCCAGTGATATTTTCTTCAGTCTCTTACACTGGGCACAAGGTATGTCTCCATGTAGTATTAACTTCAATATCAGTCTCTTACACTGGGCACAAGGCCTTCAGGTTGGGTTATTAAAACAAGGAACGCGTTTTGGGCTGTAATTTCGCAGCCAATGGCGATGGGGCGTCATATGAGCAGTGGCCCCCGAGTCTGCGATCCAATGGACGTCAGCATCGAGTTGGAGAGGGCAGAGAAGGGAGGAGGGCTCAGGGAAGCGAAGACTTGCATTTCCTGCGAATTCTACCGCTTGGGATGCGCTCTGGCTCGACGAGGAGGTTGTTGGCGCTGTCCCAGTTGCTTGGGAGGAAGCAGGAGGCGAGGAGGCTTGATTTGCGGTGTTGGCAGGTTTGTTGTCCTTCTTATTCTTCCTAGAGCGGTAGAAAGCCTTAGATCTTTCCATCCTTTCGCATTTATGGATGCAGTGCCCTTGATAATCGCAGAACGAGCAAGGGGACAAAGCTGGGCACTTGCAATTCGCGGAGGAGGTGAATAACGCGTGGTCCGATCCGCCTGCATCAGGGCGCCGCTTCCGCTGCGATTCTTCGGCCAGGAAAGCTTCCTTTAGCTTATCCTTGTCCAGGGAATGGAAGAGCAGCAAAGATGACGCAAAATGGGCATATTCCTCACCCAGGGAGCGCACCATAGCCATACAGACAAGCTCATTATCCAGATCCTTGATGGAATAGGGCTTAGAAGTATCCCCAGGGCGAAGTTCTTGAATCCTGGACATAGAATCTTCGATTCTGGCAATCAGGGAGCTCAGGGACTCGTCTGGCTGCTTCCTGATCGAAAAGAAGTCGTCCCAGGCATTAAAACGAGCTCCTGGACGTTGTTGGAGGTGAATGGAAGCCAGGGTGGACCAGATTTGTACAGGATCATCCTGTACAGCGTCTACATGGGTCCTTTGTTCGCTAGAAAGCGCCAGGTAGAGTTCTCCAGCTGCCTTGTCCGCTCTGAGGTCCCATTTGGTCTGAGCTTCGAGTTTGGAGTCATCAGGGCGCTTCTCAGTGCCACTGACGATGGTCCAGAGGCCCTTGGTGCGAAGGAAAGCCTTCATCTCACCCTTCCAGGTGTTATAGTTGGTGGAGGTGAGTTTTGACACAGTGGTCGACGAGTGGGAGTGGTCTTCGGCCATTAGGACGATTTTCGAGCAGAAAGGGCAAGCAGGGAATGGATGGGGTGAGTCTCGAAGTTTTGGGTGCAAGGAAAATGCGGTAGAGGCCGAGAGAGTGGGTGTAGCGGGTCGAAAATTCGCGCAGAGACTGATGACGTGTCGTATGACGTGTCCAGAAAGTCCTAGAGCGCGGGGCTCATAACCTGTTTAAATAACCCAACCTGAAGGCCTTGTGCCCAGTGTCAGAGACTGAAGAGAAAATACACTGGGCACACAGAACTGCTAAGTGCGCAAAAATGATAAACAAGGGAAAACAAACAGTCACAACACACCACAACACTGTATAGTGTAGGAATGCGAACTTAGACCATATTAGTATAGCTAATAACAATAGAACAAGTGAAAATGCGGACAGAGGTGCAGAGGCACCACTGTAACAGAAGAATCGCAGCGGAAGCGGCGCCCTGATGCAGGCAGATCGGACCACGCGTTATTCACCTCCTTCGCGAATTGCAAGTGCCCAACTTCGTCCCCTTGCTCGTTCTGTGATTATCAAGGCCACTGTATCCATAAATGCGAAAGGATGGAAAGGTCTAAGGCCGCAGCCCAAGCGGTAGAATTCGCAGGAAATGCAAGTCTTCGCTTCCCTGACCCCTCCTCCCTTCTCTGCCCTCTCCAACTCGATGCTGACGTCCATTGGATCGCAGACTCGGGGGCCACTGCTCATATGACGCCCCATCGCCATTGGCTGCGAAATTACAGCCCAAAACGCGTTCCTATCAAGCTAGCAGACAATAAAATGTTGCAATAAATGTGACCAGACAGGGGATTGAACCCTGGACCTCCCAGGTTTCGACCGGGTGCTCTAACCACTGAGCTATTTGGTCAAGGTATCTAGGCTTACTTGGTGTGGTTTAACCACCAAGTGCTAGTAGGGACTAGCGTTGCTGAGTGCTGGAGTATTACACTTGCAACAGCCTCCCCTAATCCAGTGCACAGCAACAAGGCACAAGCGTGGGAATTCATTGCCTAAAGTAGCCATTGCCTCATCCAAGGTCTTACAGCATGTTGCCTCCTGCAAAGGTCTTACGAGGCTCAGGGGCCATTGCCTTAATTGGTAGGGCTTACACATGTTGCCTCGGTCCAGGTCTTATCAGGCACCACTAGGTCTTATCAGCGAAAACCCACCATGGGAATCCATTGCCTTAAGCAGAAAGGACTTATCAGGACAATCCCACAAGCGCCCGGGGCTCATAACCTGTTGCAATAAATGCGACCAGACAGGGGATTGAACCCTGGACCTCCCAGGTTTCGACCGGGTGCTCTAACCACTGAGCTATTTGGTCAAGGTATCTTGGCTTACTTGGTGTGGTTTAACCACCAAGTGCTAGTAGGGACTAGCGTTGCTGTGCACTGGATTAGGGGAGGCTGTTGCAAGTGTAGTACTCCAGCACTCAGCAACGCTAGTCCCTACTAGCACTTGGTGGTTAAACCACCCCAAGTAAGCCAAGATACCTTGACCAAATAGCTCAGTGGTTAGAGCACCCGGTCGAAACCTGGGAGGTCCAGGGTTCAATCCCCTGTCTGGTCGCATTTATTGCAACATAAAATTGTCTATTCAGCTGGGATGGGGTCTGTGCTCTTTGAGCCTGTGGTGGGAGGTCAAAAGCGTCGTGCTGTCGAGTTTAGCAATGTCCTTCATGTCCCTGATCTTCGGAATAATCTATTATCTGTGTTATTTCTCTGTCGCACCAGGGACTTCACTGTGAGCATCAACTCTTCGCAGATGAACTTTAGGCTGCGCTCTCGACATCCCCTCTTCATTGCGCGAATTTCGGACAACAACTCGGCCTTGCTGGAGGGTGAGACTGTTCCCCTCACTGAGTATGCCTCAGCAGCAACTACCCTGCCTCTGGATCTTGCAAGACCTATGGCACAGGAGACTCGCCCACCACCATCTGGCTGGTGTCAAATCACTCCTACAGCGAAAACTGGTGACTGGAATGGCCATAGCCTCAAAGTCTACACCTGACCCTGTCTGTGAACCTTGCCTGGCTGGCAAGATGCATGCAAATCCCTTTCCTACCTCGTCCTGGCGCGCTTCACAGCCTCTAGAACTCATCCACAGTGATGTACACCAAGTAGGCCACCCCTCCTTCTCTGGCTACAAGTATTGGGTCACTTTCATCGATGATTTCTCTCGCTTTCGCTTTGTTTTGCCTCTAAAAGCGAAGTCTGATGTCTTTGAGGCCTTCAAAACCTTCAAAGCCTTTGCTGAGAACCAGACAGAGCGAAAAATCAAGATTTTGCGCGATGACAAAGGAGGGGAGTACATGAGCAAGGCCTTCGATGATTTCACCACCCAATGCGGTATCCAGCGCCAGCACACAGTCAGAAATCGACCGCAGCAGAATGGAGTTGCAGAGCGAGCCAACAGACTACTTTCAGAGCGAATTACAGCCATGTTGGATGAGTCTGGCTTGCCTAAGGCCTTCTGGGGCGAGTGCCTCGCCTCCCTGGTGCATGTTTGGAACAGATGACCTACTGAAGCGGTCCAGAATGCGACCCCTTATGAGCTCTGGCATGGGAGGAAGCCAGATGTGTCCCACCTTCGAGTTTGGGGCTGTACAGCCTATGTACACATCCAGAAGGACAAGAGGCGACCCCTAGATCCCCACATGGAGAAATGCGTGTTTATTGGTTATCCTGAGGGCTACAAAGGATGGAAATTCTATAACCCTACCACAAAGCGCACCCTGATCTCTGAGAGGGCTGATTTCGATGAGAGGTACTTCCCTCTATCCACTCGCCTTTCTACACCATCTCTGGACACCCCAGAACCACCCAAGGCGCCCCAAATCGCCTCACCAACTCCTGATTGCACCCACTGTTCATATGTGGTGCCTGTGCACCTCATTTCGCAGTTTATCCTTTATGATGTTCTTTTCTCACTCTACAGACTTGTAGTGGACACTTAGCTTCACTCTAAGTGTCCTTGGTTTGTTTTTGTTTACTATTTACATTTGTTTATCATTTTTGCGCACTTACTGCTCTGTGCCCAGTGATATTTTCTTCAGTCTCTTACACTGGGCACAAGGTATGTCTCTTGTAGTATTTACTTCAATATCAGTCTCTTACACTGGGCACAAGGCCTTAAGGTTGGGTTATTTGAACACCCACTACCACCCCACTCCAGATCTGGACTCTGAGAGCGAGTCTGATGACATGCTGGATCAAGGGGGTGATATTGAGCAAATAGGTGCTGATCCAGATCCCATTCAGCCTCAGCTCCCTCCCCCAGAACCTCCTGCACCTCCTCTTCGCACCCCATCACCTGTACCACCCCCTCGTGCGCCTAGCCCTGTCGGAATAGGTGCCAGACTTCCCAGGAGGCGCAGACAGAAACCTAGAGAGTGGTGGAAGCTATCTCCAGCCCAATTGGATGATGTGGAGGACATGGATGATAGTGATGATGAACTGGCTATGTCTGCATCCCTCCCTGATGAGCCACTCACATATGCAGAGGCTATGCGACGCCCTGATGCTGAAAAGTGGCGAGATGCTGCCCTGGAAGAGTTAGCAGCGCACCAGAGCAATGGGACATGGAAACTCGTCCCTAGGCCTCCTGGAAGCAAAGTTATTGGCTCCAAGTGGGTATTCAAGGTCAAGCGCAATGCTGATGGATCCATAGAGCGCTACAAGGCTCGATTGGTCGCCAAGGGCTATAATCAGCGCCCTGGCTTTGATTATCTCGAAGTATTCGCTCCTACAGCTCACCTTGCATCCATTAGAGTCATCCTGGCTATTGCAGCCCTCCAGGACCTTCACCTTCGCTCCATTGATGTCTCCCATGCATATCTGAATGGGGAGATGGATTGCGAAGTTTATATGGCACAACCAGAGGGATTTGTGGAGGGAGATGCCAGATCTCAGGTGTGTCTGCTACAAAAAGCGATTTATGGCAGCAAACAGGGCGGAAACCGGTGGAATAAGAAGATGCGCTCAGTACTGGAGTCCCTTGGCTTCAGACAGACCTACTCTGATGCCAGCATCTATATATACTCCCAAAATGATGTCACCATCATCCTACCTGTGTTTGTCGATGATATGACCCTTGCCTCGCGCTCTGCAGAAGCCATCGACTCCTTCGTTTCACAACTGAGCCAGCACTTCAAAATCCGCGACCTGGGCCCTACCACTCAGCTCCTAGGCATCACAATTGACAGGGACCGCCCCAATCGCTCAATCTCTCTATCTCAGCGCCAATACTGCCTAGACATCCTGGAGAGATTTGGAATGGCTGACTGCAAGCCCATTTCAACTCCAATGGAGCCCAATCTTCGCCTATCGCGCCAGCAGTCACCCCAGAGCCCTGAGGAAGTCGAAACCATGCGCAAAGTCCCTTATCTCTCTGCTGTAGGTGCTTTGATGTACCTAGCCACCACAACTCGCCCAGATATCGCATATACTGTTGGAGTTCTAGCCAGGTTTAATTCTAATCCTGGCTGGGCTCACTGGTTGGCTGTCAAACACCTAATGCGCTATTTGAAGGGTACTCTGGACCACTGCCTCACATATTCCCCTGATCCTTCGACTTCTGAACTGTTTACCACCTTCTCTGATGCAGATCATGGTGGCTGCAAGGATTCTGGTCGCTCCACAGGTGGTTATGTGGTCAAGATGGGTACTGGAGCTGTCTCCTGGTCATCCAAGCTGCAGGGAGTCGTCGCTTTATCAACCACTGAGGCAGAATACATGGCAGCTGTCCAGGCTGGCAAGGAGATCAAGTGGATGCGAAACCTACTCCAGGAAATCGGTTTTTCACTCCCTGGGCCTTCTGTTCTGCTCATAGACAACCAATCTGCGATTTCTGTCGCAAAGACCCCTGAACACCATGGGAGGATGAAGCAACTTGATCTCTGCCACTACTGGCTCAGAGATGCGGTGCAGGAGAGTCTTATCTCTCCTGTTTTCGTTCCTACCACCTCCCAGGCTGCAGATCTCCTCACCAAAGCGCTGCCTTGCCCCAAGGTCATTGAATTCTGCAAGATGCTAGGACTTGGCGCATCAGGGGGAAGTTCTTGACTGCAGAGGTGCACAATCAGGGGGAAGTGTTCATATGTGGTGCCTGTGCACCTCATTTCGCAGTTTGTCTTTTATTATGTGCTGTTCTCACTCTTCAGACTTGTAGTGGACACTTAGCTGCGCTCTAAGTGTCCTTGCTTTGCTTTTGTTTACTATTTACATTTGTTTATCATTTTTGCGCACTTACTGCTCTGTGCCCAGTGATATGTTCTTCAGTCTCTTACACTGGGCACAAGGTATGTCTCCTGTAGTATTTACTTCAATATTAGTCTCTTACACTCGGCACAAGGCCTTCAGATTGGGTTATTTAAACACACTTTGCCTCTTCCCTTCTCCTGTTCCAATCCCTGGACAAAGAAAAACTCAAAGAAGCGTTCCTGGCCGAAGAATCGCAGCGAAAGCGTCGCCCTGACTCAGGGACATCGGAGACCGCGTTATACACCTCCTCCACAAATTGCAAGTGCCCAACTGCGTCCACTTGCGCATCCTGCGATTATCCAGGGCACTATATCCACAAGTGTGTAAATATGCAGAGATCAAAGGCTTTCTATCACTCTAGGAAGAATAAGAAGGAAAAGAAGAGTACCACCACCGCAAATCAGGCTTCAACGTCGTCTGCTTCCTCCCCAGCAACTGGGACAGCGCCAACCACTCCCGCTTCAAACCAGAGTGCTGCCCAAGCGGTAGAATTCACAGGAAATGCAAGTCTTCACTTCCCTGAGCCCTCCTCCCCTCTCTGCCCTCTCCAACTCGATGCTGACATCCATTGGATCGCAGACTCTCAGGCGCCACTGCTCATATGATGCCCCACCGCCATTGGCTGCGAAATTACAGCCCAAAATGCGTTCTCATCAAGCTAGCAGACAACAAAATCGTCTATTCAGCTGGGATTGGGTCTGTAGTCTTTGAACCTGTGGTGGGAGGTCAAAAGCGTCGCCCGATTGAATTTAGCAATGTCCTTCATGTCCCTGCACTTTGAAATAATCTATTATCTGTGTTATTTCTCTGTCGCACCAAGGGCTTCACTGTGAGCATCAACTCTTCGCAGATGGCCTTTAGACGTCGCCTCCGACACCCCCTCTTCATTGCACGAATTTCAGACAACAACTCAGCCTTGCTGGAGGGTGAGACTGTTCCCCTCACAGAGTATGCATCTGCAGCTGCGACTCTACCCCTGGATTTCGACCTATGGCACAGGAGACTTGCTCACCACCATCTGGCTGGTGTGAAGTCCCTTCTGGAGCGAAACCTAGTGACAGGAATGACCCTAGACTTGAAAGCTATGCCTGATCCTATCTGTGAGCCTTGCTTGGCAGGCAAGATGCACTCAAACCCCTTCCCTACCTCATCCTGGCGCGCTTCACAGCCCCTAGAACTCGTCCACAGTGATGTACACCATGTGGGCCATCCCTCCTCCTCTGGCTACAAGTATTGGGTCACTTTCATTGATGATTTCTCTTGCTTTCGCTTTGTTTTGCCTCTAAAAGCGAAGTCTGATGTCTTTGAGGCCTTCAAAACGTTCAAAGCCTTTGCTGAGAACCAGACAGAGCGAAAAATCAAGATTTTGCGCGATGACAAAGGAGGGGAGTACATGAGCAAGGCCTTCTCTGATTTTACCACCCAGTGCGGTATCCTGCGCCAGCACACAGTCAGAAACTGACCTCAGCAGAATGGAGTTGCAGAGGAAGCCAACAGGCTACTTGCTGAGCGAATTACAGCGATGTTGGATGAGTCTGGGCTGCCTAAGGCCTTCTGGGGCGAGTGCCTAGCCTCCCTGGTCCATGTTTGGAACAGATGTCCCACTGAAGCAGTCCAGAATGCGACCCCTTATGAGCTCTGGCATGGGAGGAAGCCAGATGTCTCCCACCTTCGAGTTTGGGGCTGTACAGCCTATGTACACATCCAGAAGGACAAGAGGTGACCCCTAGACCCCCACATGGAGAAATTGGTCTTTATTGGCTACCCTGAAGTGTTCAAATAACCCAACCTGAAGGCCTTGTGCCCAGTGTCAGAGACTGTATTGCCTTGTCCCAAGGTCATTGAATTCTGCAAGCTGCTAGGACTTGGCACATCAGGGGGAAGTTCTTGACTGCAGAGGTGCACAATCAGGGGGAAGTGTTCATATGTGGTGCCTGTGCACCTCATTTCGCATGTTATACTTTATTATGTTCTCTTCTTACTCTACAGACTTCAAGAGGACACTTATCTTCGCTCTAAGTGTCCCTGGTTTGCCTTTGTTTATTATTTACATTTGTTTATCATTTTTGCGCACTTACTGCACTGTGCCCAGTGAAATTTTCTTCAGTCTCTTACACTGGGCACAAGGTATGTTGTCTGTAGTATTTACCCCAATATTAGTCTCTTACACTGGGCACAAGGCCTACTCTGTGGGATATTTGAACAAGAATGAAGCAGTTGGACTTGTGCTACTACTGGCTCAGAGATGCGGTCCAGGACAAGCTCATTTCGCCCATTTTCGTTCCTACTGCCTCCCAGGCAGCTGACCTACTCACAAAAGCGCTACCTAAGCCCAAAGTCATGGAGTTCTGCAAGGCCCTTGGAATTGGGACATCAGGGGGGAGCACTTGAGTGCAGAGGTGCACATTCTGTTGCAAGTGTAGTACTCCAGCACTCAGCAGCGCTAGTCCCTACTAGCACTTGGTGGTTAAACCACACCAAGTAAGCCAAGATACCTTGACCAAATAGCTCAGTGGTTAGAGCACCCGGTCGAGAAAAACCTGGGAGGTCCAGGGTTCAATCCCCTGTCTGGTTGCATTTATTGCAACACATTCAGGGGGGAGTGTTCATATGTGGTGCCTGTGCACATCATTTCGCATTTTATCTTTTATTATGTTCTTTTCTAACTCTACAGACTTGTAGTGGACACTTAGCTTCGCTCTAAGTGTCCTTGGTTTGCTTTTATTTATTATTTACATTTGTTTATCATTTTAGCACACTTATTACTCTGTGCCCAGTGAAATTTTCTTCAGTCTCTTACACTGGGCACAAGGCCTACTTTGTGGGATATTTTAACAATATGAACATCCTTGTCAATCACTACTGTAGGATGCAAAATTTCCATATAGTTTGAATGGGCTGGGTCAGTCTGAACACCCCACTTTATGTCACCAGTCACTTGTTGATGCTTTAACCACTTTCACCTTGTTTACAAGGTCACTGCCCCCCAAAATTCGTCACGCATTTTTTGTCAACTGTGATCCACCCGAAAACAAACTCCGATTCAGCTCACGGGGTTAAACGTTAACACGTGATGCTAGGTACCTGACAATGTTTACACACAAGAGATACACGAGACGATGTTTTATTGGAATGTGATTCTCAATTCTAATGGATGTTGTACCGGATTTTATGCTGCTTTCACTTTTTCCCAGTCCACATACGTCTTGCGATCAAGAGTTGCCAGCCGCTGATCCTCCTGCCGGAGATATTCACTTGGATGTTGAGTGAATAACCTTTCATCAAAGTCGTGCAACAGTTGAATTGTGTCTCTGCCGCAGCTGCGCGACAACGCCACGTATGCATTGAACGGTGTAAGACCCCCAGATGGTGGCGTGCCGATGTCGACAATACAATATTCAATCGTCTGCACCTGTGATCGATAATCTGTGAATGCGTATGCAGGTGTCACAGGTAATTGCTGTCTTGTCACTGTCTTTTTCTCGCCATTTTCAGTCACAATTGTAAAGGTTCTCAAAAGCGGTGCAATTGGAAGAACGCCTTGTGGTAAGCCATCCAGCCCCTCAGCTTTCGTTCGGCTCATGCGGACCAAAACGTAGCAAGGAGGATATTGCAAGTCGACGCAGTGCGTACCAAGTTTTGTTGTCTCCTCTCTCGCATCCAATACAATTTCTTCAATGTGTCCGCAGGCGCCATTTGCCATGTCCAAACTGGTCCAAATGTTAAATGTTACCATAACCTCCATGCCAACAGCAAGGACAACCTCATCAGCAAGGCCACCGCGCTCTTGCCACTTACGACCCTGGGACCCTTTCGGTTTCGCAGCAACTGCAAATTGCTCCTCCAACGTTAAACCCCTGCCGTCTATTGTGTCGAAAGCTGGACTTGTAAAGAGTGTCGTGCCCTGTGCGTGTGTACACGCCTTTGCTGTCATTTCATTCCACTTTATGCGCACTGCATGACATGGCGTCACCAAAAGAGCATTGCTCCATGGGAGCTGCATGAAGTCAACCAGAGCGCACTGCTCATTAGTAAGTACCAGGCTACGAAGCATAGAGATGTGTTTCTCTTTGCAGTTACCATGATGGACGTGTTGTAGGAGTTCTATCCATTCAGTATCAGTGACCCTGACTTGAGTTTTCAGGCGCACGACAACATCGAACTGTTTGTATAGCTTGTGGCCTAGCATTTCAAGGTCGGTATCCTTCTCCGCGTTGGATGGCCAATACAATGGTGCCGACGCTTTGCTGGCAACTGGAGGGAATTGGTGAAAGTCGCCAACAAGGATAATGTTCAGCCCTCCAAAGGGCTCATCTGTTGTAGAGGCCTCACCAGTCCGGGCGTGACTGATGGTGTCGGAAAGCATCGTGAAGAATGAACGGGACACCATGGAAATCTCGTCTATAATAAGATACTCTTTATTTCGCCAGTATGTTTCCAGAGCCTTCTTGGTTTTTGCTGACTGCTTCCCACCATGAAGAGGTATCATCACGATGTAATGCAGCGTTTGTCCGTCTATGGTTGATGCTGCAATTCCAGTGTAGGCTGCTTTCACCAGTAAGTGCTGTACTCTGCGTGAGCGAAAGTTGTCGGTGATGGTCTGAATTGTCTTCGATTTCCCAACGCCGGCTTCGCCTGGAATGACCATTCGCAATTGTGGAGGGTTGTGCCCTGACAGATGGCATTGTAAATGCCAATCAATGATGTCGTATGCACGCCGCTGATCATCCAACAGCTCAGCAACAGGTACAGATTTCAGGACATTGATGTCCCTGGTCAGCACACTGAGTAGGGCTGTGTCTCCGTGGTCGCTTTCCATGAGTGCACTGGTGAGGTTGCTAATGCTGTTCTCGACACTCGTTGCACCGTCGAAGATAGTCTCTGTTTGTGAGTCAACCGTGCCCGTCATCTTTGAAGCCATTGTATGCATGGTTTTGAGCCATCTCAGAAGGCATGTATGATCATCCCCATGGGCTATATGGTAGCTGACCAGATTTGAAGCTGCTCGTGGTTCTGACATCGTAAAGAAACCACGGCTCATACCGATGATGATTGCCTCTTCCGCATGCCTCTCCTCATTCCGCGACACTTGATCGCGTTTGAACTGTATGAGGTCGGCGTGTGTTAAAGGGATGCGCGATTCTTCCATACACAGGTCCCCGTCCTCATCTAAGGGTAAGCCATCTCGAGGTACTCGTGTATTTTGCCTTGGAAACATTGATGCCTCCATTAATGTGGTGTCGCATGCAGCTCTTGAATCATAATAGAATTGTATTCCTGCCAGAATCCATCTATGGCAAGGCCCCATCTGTGCCTTAAACGAGTCGAACTCTTCAATCCAAGATGCTGTATTACGTTTGAGGTCTTCAGCAGTCCGCCATGGTTTCAAAAGAGCAAGCATACACGTGCAGTAGAATTCATTACTGGTGTCCACTCGAGGGAACCACAGCCCTGATATTTGTGGTAGTGTGTTGTGACCTTGGGCTCGAAAAACATGATGGTGTGTGTCTTTTCTTGGATGATTGTTCATGTAATGCGATCGCACATGAGCTGGCCGGCCTCGTTTAGGGGTGACATGCTCCATCTGTTCATGCGCAATGAGTGGTGTATAAGTTTCTTCCCATGTATTGACTACAAATGCTAAAAGGCTGCAATGGTACATTTCCGAGCCACGGTAAAGATAATCATTGAGCTGTGAACATGTATAAACATCGCCACGTTCATTGGCATGAAGTGTGACCATCTCGCCATCCTCCTGAATACATTCGTCATTAATGTGCCTCATTTGATTGTGCTGAGCTTACATCTCTGTTTCTGCTAACCTCTGGCAGTTTGGCGTCATCAGGTTCGACGTCATCTGTAATGCGCTCCATGTTGCATGAATCTGTGCACCCCTCCGCAGTTCTGATCGCAGGGAGATGAGTATTCGGTCCCAATATCATACATGGCTCCATACTTACCTGTCAACTTTTGCAGTTGAAAGGTTTGGAAACATTCATCTGATGGCTGAGAACAGCGCACTGGTGTATAACGGTGTGTAACTGTGTGACCTGAATGTATCCCCATAACCCATGATGTAGGACACCACCTGCGGTCCTGACAATTCCGCCTCACGGTTGATGACGTTGATACAGTGATATAGTAGCAGTCGGTTGCGTTCCCGTAGGTCCTCATACTGAGGATTGTTTTCATGGTAGGCCAACACCGATGCCATTAGTGCGGAAAGGTTATGAGACCTTTTTTGTTTCTTCGTGGCATATGCAGTAACATAAAATGTAACGTCCTTCGTATCCTCGCCATTGGTGTTAATCTTAATGTCGTTGTTGCATCGCAAATTTGTTAGTATCAATGGACAATAATTGTTGATATACCCATGGGTTCTCTTTGGTCTCCAGTTCCCCTTTTCATCAATGTAGACTTCTTCACTGAGAGGCCAGGGTGCATGTCATTTACATAGAAGTTGCCCGTTTTGGACCTGAAGACATGTAGAGTGGGAACAGGTGTGAAGCTGTTGAGATCGCAGAAGCTGTCGCTCGAGCGTGTGACTTTCTTTTGCCCAATCATCTGCAGCGGGGTCAGGTGGCTGCGAATATGCTATTTGCAAGTTTCAAGGCATCGTCTTCAAATCCTCTTCCGTAATGTCGTCCAGATGGGCCCGTATGTTCTCCCAGATGTATTCTCGAATTTTCTCGCAGAATGCTGGTGTTTGCAAGAGCTGCTGCATTTCTTCTGGGTTGGGGTTGCCAGCCAACCATAGCAGCATGTGCACGTGTAATGTACCTCTGCCTTGCGCCTCCACCACACTGAAATACCCGGACAGTTCACCAAGAATGCCCATCTCACTAGTGGTTTGCGACAGCCGCCTTTTAATACCCAGCAAACACTCCAACGTGCTTTCAATCAAGAGATTGAAAAATTTGGCAGCTGCGTATGGGTTGCTAGCAATATTGATCGCGTGCTGATGACTATCAGGACCACCAAGAACGTCGAATTTATCGAGATTGATTGCCTCTCCAGCCAAGACTTGAGCGATCAGATCGTGTACATCTGCAGGATTGATGGTCATCCATATCATAGGTCCACCCAGAAAAAGACAGGTTCCCCATATCATTCCCCGATACTGAGTGCGGGCATTGTCAGAGCCCTCAACCTTACTGTTCGCAGTGACTACATGTTTTTGCAATGCTTGTACCCTTGGATTGCTAATCTTCGCTTTTCTGCCTTCCTCCTCTTCTGCCTTCCGTAAGTCCACGACAGTCAGGCAAGACAGCACCAGGGCATCTTGTTCAAAGTCTTTTCTCTGCATCTGCAGATGAGTGGACTGCATCGCATCCTGCTTTTGGATCATAGCAAAGATCACGAAGGGGAATGCATGGTGGATGACAAAATGGTGGTCGTAATACTGCATTGCCCACCTAGCATGTTCGCAGAGGCTGACATTAATCGAGTGTTCGGCCTCAACACCACCGAGTCCATAAGGAAACAAGCACGGGAAGGCTGCTGCAAGCGGATTGGGAGTACCGTTTTCTATTGTGTTCTTGCCAAAGTCTCCTATAGGCCTGACACTGTGGCGCACCACGTATCCTCCTTCCTGTGTCGCGTCCATCAGGTTGGCGAGCACGTACATCATGAGCTCCGAAGAAGAGACCCTTGCGAGATCGGTATCCGTGACGCCGAGAGCATGCAGAGGTATGACATCTGCTTCTATACGTCGTTGGTTCAGACGCTGCTAAGAGTTGTATACAGTCCATGCAACTTCTCACCGTCATCTTTGGTTTCGTCATCAACACCGGCGGAACCACAATCACTGTTCACTGCAACATCAATATCATCCTTGTTTACTTCATCAGTGGTCTCTGTCAACGTCATGAATTGTAAGTCACCGTTGTCTGTTATATGAAAATCATACCCATTTCATTGTCTATGCTATCCTGGACATAACCTTCGTTCTCTTGCGCTGCGACTGCAGCATCATCCTTGCACTGGATAATGGCTTCTATTTCGACCAGAATTTCATCGTCAGGTAGTGTCATCAGTCGCTGTGTGGATATCGTAATATCATGGTAAAGATGATTGTTTGCTTTCAGCCAGAGTAATGCTTCATGAACTGCTTCCCGGCGCGCCTGAAAGGTGTGCGACATCCAATTCTTTGGCAACGTCCTCGTTCCCATGAATGTGATTGCGATAACATTGCTGAGCGTTGTGACCTCTTGCGGCATCATACTGCCTTCCACCATGTTCGCAATCGCCAACGTATTGACCTCGTACAATGTGACGTTGCCAGCCATGCCACGTTGAAGGTGAGCGGGATTATATCCATGTGAACCGTCTTTGGGGTATAACTTGAAAATGTAGCAGCAAGGATAATGCCGTGCCACCAAAAGCGTTTCTGCGAAGGTCAATTTTCGCAGTACCAGTGGTGCATCTCCCAACCACATGTTATTGTTTAGTGCTAGCTTCGGCATTCTGTCGCCACTCAAGGCTCGAAGGCAGTCCACACACACCCATCCCGTCCCAGTCTCGTCCATGTGTGCCTTCAACAGCAATAGGCCTTGCCATAAATTGTGCGCGTGATGCTCAACTTCGGGCATGAGATGGCATTCAACATTGGGTATGTTTTTAATAACCTGTTCTTTCCCTGTCATCATAATTAAAGGTTATAATATTCATGACTGCGAAATCTAACCTTCACTGCTCATCAGCTCGTGTGCGCACACAACACATACACACTGACGTAATGCTGCATTGCCAGTTGCCTTAATGAATGATGTGACACAGGCCCGTACTTCTTCGTGCGAAGGTAATTTCAGGTACTCGGCCTCCCACATGCCAACTTGGAATGTATCTTGTGTTGAAGACTGACCAGCCTTTGGTATCGACTGTCTGAGCCGCATTAATGTTCGCCGTTTCGCTTGGTATGCCCTGTCTGCTTCACACTTTCGCTGCTTCTTAGTTCGCTCCTTTTCAGCAGCAACCACCTGTATATGTTGCTGAACATCGACTGGCAGTTGGCTTATAGCAGGTCTGAGCTGCGCCCATGTCCGGAGTCCTTGCGGCAGTGACCCGGGTGGGATGCAATCGTAAACTTCTTGCTGTGTAAGTTGTCCCCAAAGATCTCGCATCGATGGTGCGTTTTGTCCTCTGCCGGTGCGTCTTTTCTTTACTTGCCACAAGTTGTCGTATTGACTCCACATGGCACCCCTATCCCCCTTTTTTCATGTCCCTTTAAAATACCTCGGTCCTCTAGGGGACTGTCCTTTGTCCCTTCCACTCAAACAACCATGGCCCCCCATTCCTCGAACAATAAACAGAGAACGCTGTTGGCCACTACAGGTTGGTGGTAGTCCCTACTGCCCGCTTGTGCTTTTTGACTGGCTACTGGTTGTCGTACCACAGAACACGAATCCGTCGAGAGTCTATCATCACCAACAGAGCATTTGCATGCCACTGATGCTGTGCCTCCTATGGGCTCAACCACTATATCCAGCGGCACATGTTCTTTCTCCGAGGATGGGCAAAGACGGCAGGACAACTCGGACGAGGTAGACAACATCATACACATGCTGAAAACAAGTGCCATTGGTTTCTATGGCACAACTCCACTGCTTGCCTCTCGCACTGAGTTCTTCCAAGGCGGCTTTTCTGGGGACATCGCAGTGGTGAAAGACAGTGGTGATGACATGACGGAACTGCTCATCAGTGGGATTTTTCAGATTGATCGCCAAAACTTTTTCTTGGGTCCAGAGGGAGGGTACACGCCATTGAGTTCTTTCAAGCGGGAGTTCTTGGAAACAAAACTGAGCTGCCAACTTATTCCTGTTCAGAGAGATGCTGCCTTTGACACAGCTAGGGCTGACTTCGGTGCTATTGTGAGCAATGTCAAGGCTCTCGAAAAGCTTATTCTGTCCAAGAAGGGGGCAACCTTGGTTTCATGCGTACATGAGGTAGATGGCGTGGCGTCCATCCGTCTTAGCCACTCTCTGTTCATGGTACGTCCTGAAAACCCCTCGACTTCATGTGTATGGTGGCTTACACTCGCACTCCTCAGAGGAAAGATGAGAATGCGGACCCAGACACCGCTTACCATGATGGTATCGATTTCCTCTACTTATTCTGGTCCACATTGAGACAATTTATGCTTCACAGAGACCCGAACTTTGGATTGGCCTGTTCAAGAACGTACCAAGGGAGCCTTAGAACGTGCTGCGCTGACACATGTCATTTGTCCCTTGCCTGCATTTGATCAGAATCATGAAAGCATTGCGCCCTCTGATTATCATCAGAAACTATATGGAGCTGTCATCATCGCACATTTTGCCTTAGTCCACTACTATTTCAGACAGGACAAGAAATCTGTTTTCAGCGGAATAGTGCGCGAAATGGTGGTCTTACGCAATCCACTGCCTCCACCTACCAACCCTCTGAAAAGGTCTCTTGACAGTGAAGGACCATCGTTCACCCACACACCATCCTTCAAGAAAAATCGCCTGGTATGCTTCTCAGGCAAATAGCTGCAACCATCATTTGCTGATGTCTGTTTCAGGCCTAACAGCCACCTGGTTGCTGAAAGCGGAGTGCCTGACACATTGCTGGAAATTTGGATGTGTTAAAAATTGTCTCTGTGTTGTCGTAGCTGGAAAGGCAAACCATTATGCGAATGTGGCCATCTGATTATGTACATTGGGAATACACGTATTCGCCCACCACATCTGGCTGAGCTGTGTTTGTATTGTGGCATAAGTTCATTTTATGTTGCCTTAGTGTCTCCTAGTGGCCTTTGACACTGATATCGACCCCCACCGTTAGATGAGACACTTTAATCAGAATCGCGCAGCTGACGAATGTTTTCCCTTCGACTTCTCGCAAGGTAAGACCTCCTGTGGATTTATGCTGCCAATTGCTGATTGTTAGGAGGGCCCCCTTGTTATTTATCGAGTCACTATCGTGTCTCGATCGTAAAGGGGTAGCCCCTCCCCTTGCATATTTAAGTGTCTATGTTGCATGACATGCTGCCTCACTCCCAACTTTCAAACTACATGTAGGTACCACCTACATCTTCAACTATTTCTCATACGGTTTTTCCTCTCTACAGACAATGGATAGTGGACAGCAATCTGTTGCTGCCGAAGAGGACAACACCCTTTATACTGTATGGGGTTTCCTGTTTGGCAGAAGCTCTGGTCCTCGCAGACTGAGCATCTGCATTGACAATACTGGCACTATGACAATCAGTGGAAATCAGTTCCTTTTTCCTGAAGACAGCTCAATCACCTCTGCGTGTGTCCATGTTCAACACAGGCTATACATCGCGTTCTTTGATCAACAGCATCACCAAAACGATCGAGAAAACGCAACATACATTTTCGTCAGGATCCTCCCTGGCCATCAACGTCCTATGCACATTCGTGCAGAGGACAACCTCCAGGACATCATGAATGTCCTTCTTGTGTGCGTGTTTTGTATGCATCAACAGCGGCTACACACTAACAGTGTATCAGCTTGGCGAGACATTTCCCAATTTCTGTGTCTGCGTCCTCTGCCACTCCTGAATCTTAGCTGTGTTGGGTGATTTACTCTGCATTCTTTTGACACATAACAAATGTTCTATGTAAATGGTGCCTGTGTTATTGCAATATTATGTATGCTTGTGAGGCTGTGCTACAGTTTGCCACGTTTCGCCCTTGCAGCATGACGCACCAAGCCTTACTCTGTGAAGTATGGGTTTACCCTCGGGTGACCAGGCTTCAAGACTGGGTGACAGGGGTTAAGTCCGAGTGGCCAAAGTCAAGGCCGAGAGACAGGGGCCAAGTCCAGTTAGACCGGAGTTGAGGCCGGAGGTTAGGGGCTAAGTCCGGAGGACCAGACTTAAGACCGGGAGCGTGGGAACAAGGCCGGTAGCGTGGGAAACCGACCGGTGTTGGAGTGCGCACAAGGGGAAGCCGGTCCGGGGTTGGATCTACCTCCCCTGGTCTCAGCTTATGTGCTGTACCCTTATGCAAGCCGGGGAGAGGTCCAGGACAGGGGTCAGGGATAGCTTAAGGCTCGGCCTTAGCTATAGAGTAGTCTCGAGAGGTAATACGGAGTTGAGGGTAATACTAAGTTGATATTCTGACTGAGGGTGCTATGAAGTATGTACAGGGGTTAAATACATGAGGCCGGTCCGGGATAACGAACATGAAGCCGGACTTGTGAATAAGCTATTAGCAAGATGATTAGCAAGAGAGTGGATAGCCACAGTGGCTGTGCCGAGGCTAATAGCCCAAGTCCGGGTGACTGGCATACCGGGGTCAGACACAGGATTTGTACAGTAAGCAGAGTCAGATGAATGGGCTAGACTAAATATAGTACAAACAAAGGGAAACAGACCGGAGTTATGTCCAGGTGACCCAGACATAGACCTAGGAGGACTGGGGTGGAGCAGCACAAGGCCGGGAGGCCGAAACGGACCGGAGATAGGGGTAAAACACCGGACTTGAGTTATGCAAGCCAGAGTTGAGTTATCTAGGGCCAGGATTGGGTTTTCTAGGCTGGACTAGGACCGGACTTGACTGGAGATAGGGGCTAGGGGTCCGGACTGGGCTGAGTCCGAGTCCGAGAGTCATGGATATGACATACTCACTACCTGAGTCGTGTGTTGCTCATTAACCCTCAACCAACCAACTACATTAAGTCATATGATTTTTGCCTCGGGCCCCCCATACTTAGTGGATGTTACATTGGTCACCATCCTTCTCACCCCTTAGGCCCCTCAACCCCTTAAACTATACTGTACTATAAATCTCGCATCCATGCTGCTGCTGAGGTTGCTCTCATCTTCCAAGTATGTTTCGATTGCCAACAGAACTTCGACATCACATCCTTGGCTATTGCAACATTCATGACATAGCTAACTTTGCCAAATCTTCTCCTAGGGCTGCAGCACTTGCGCATGAATATCTCTGCTACTGCCTCACTATGAGGACAGCTCCTTTCTTTTCCAACTGCAATGTGTTGCTAGAAATGTTGCGTTCTTGCGAAGCCGTCGTCTCTGGTTCCTTTGCGCTCCACATGGTATTGCCTGCAAACACCTGCACATGGATGCCGACTGATCTGGATCTCTACGTCCCTTTGTGTCATATGTGTTACTTGTGTATGAAACTCGAATGCGAAGGTATTAATCTCTCGAGGTTATCTCGCAAAAATGTCCATTGACTGGCCAGCTGCAGGTTACTACATCATTCACCAGTCGCGCATCGATGCCAGCGCTTACAGCACTGCTGCTGTTCGCAACATCCTCACATTCTCCAATGGTTCTCACTACATTGATGTTGTTGTGTCCAAGACGATGACCGCCATCTCACCATTGTTTCAGTTCCACAGCACAGCAGTAATGAATTTTATTAGCGCAGACAGCATTTTTTGCGCATATCCTGGCTTGACCCTCCATGGGTGTGCACTGATTAATGCATATCCCATTTATTCTGGTTCTCTCAGATCCAAGACGATGGCTGCCCTCCAAAAATATAACTCACATGGTTTCGACTTCATTCCATGTGAAGACGTCCATCAGTTGCCTCACATTTGCCGGTCAATGCCTCGGTCCCTGACTGATGGGGGCTGTTTCTGGGTTCAGGTTACTGACCTGACTTGTGACCTCGTAAGTGCTGCTGACACCTTCAATTGCTTGGGTGTTATCAACATCGTGTGGTTGCTGGGGGGGTACGTGTGTGGTGCTTATCCTGCATTCACAGACGGCTACTCATTGGTGTTCAACAACGACATGTAAGTTTGTTATCGTCTACTGTGTGCAACGAAGCTCATTTTCCAAAGTGAACTTCTCTCAGATGGCCGTTTCATTGGAAGTGAAGAAATTTAAGATTGATGTGGTGGTATTTTGGGGAATAGTGAGTGCGAGCACAAGGGGGGTGCGGATGCTGGCTGAGATAGTTGGGGCAATGCGGTTTTATGGCGTTTACCTATCCAGTTCTGGCATGTAAATGATAGTCTTAGTGACGTTGTTCTGTGTTTGGCTTTTATGTCGCATTTGTAAACAAGGTGCCTGCCGTCCCTGACGGCCCTATCTTCTAGTTCATTTGGCATATCTAGTGTACTCACCACATTCTTGATATGCTTGTATGATGACAGCTACAATGTGGTCCACCTCACAAGCTATTTTCATTGGAATTGATATTGCTGGGAGGGCATGTGGGCTATCCACTATCTCTTCATGCAGTCTGGCTGTCATGTACTTGCAAACACAGTCTGTTAGATGCATTTGCCAATTATTGGAGGTGTTGGTGGGACATTGCATGGCAGCCATTCTATTTCAGACAAGAGGCAGATGGCCTGATGGAAATCCTGAGATGCAAGAGTACTGACACCACATTTGCAAAATTTTTGACTTGGTTAAGTCCAGTTTGTTGCCAGTCCAAAGCCAGTCTGGAGTCAAGTCAGGGGTCAGAGGGTAGATGAGATACTAGAGGGTTGGACTGTTGGACTTAGTGACTGAGGGCACAGTGCTATTCCCTTGCATGGGCCATAGTCTGGTCAAGAGGCAGAAGGAAAAGGACAGAGAGGACCAGGTTAAGATGAGACTAAGTTGATTTCAGACTGAGGCTAAAACAGATTATCCTACAACTTAAATACCAAGGGTATAGTAAGTGTAATGTAGCACTGGAGACCAGTTTGTGTTACAGTGGTGCCTCTGCACCTCTGTTCGCATTTTCACTTATTCTATTGTCATTAGCTACACTAATATGGTCTAGGTTCGCATTCCTACACTATACAGTGTTGTGGTGTGTTGTGACTGTCTGTTTTCCCTTGTTTATCATTTTTGCACACTTAGCAGTTCTGTGTGCCCAGTGTATTTTCTCTTCAGTCTCTGACACTGGGCACAAGGCCTCCAGGTTGGGTTAATTGAACAGTTTGCACCAGTACAGCAATGGTTGGTAAACTGATTGGTTGTCAAGTCTGGGCCTACTCTGACCAACTCCAATGCTAGACAAGCTCTGGAGAAGGGTTTGGAAGCAAGTCCAACACAAGAAAGCAGAACTCTGACTGGCAGAGTGTTGGCAGGAACAAAGTCCACTGAGACAAAGGCAGAGTGGAGTGAGGGCATTGGGTTTAGCTCATGTGCTACCCCCTTGCACAATCTCAGCCTTCATATTTCAGAGGGAGAGTACAGATGGAATGTTGGAGGTAACTCTGACAGGCAGAAGACAGAGACAGAGGGAGTAGGAACTAAGTTGATGTTCGTACTGAGGAATGGCAGAGTATGATACATGCTGTTATACTACTATGGAGGTACAGTAAACAGAACCAGAACTGACATATGGAGACCCAGAAAATTTCAAGTAAAACTTCCTAGATGACAAATGAAGGGTAGATGGAGGACATATGAACAGGTAACATAGAACATCCAGAAAAGGAAACAGTCCAGGTGCTAGACCATGTGGTGCATGCACTGTGGAGTACCTGACTGCGCACTGTCAGGGAGAAGTCTGAAGGTAGTCACATGACCCCTCAGAGAACAGTCTGCTCAGTCTGGTAGGAGAGCAACACAAGTCAGACAGCAGTCAGAGCAGAGGTGGTTTGTAACCATCAGAAGTTGGGTGGAGTTGGTGTGGAGTGAGTGAATGACCGGTGGAAGAGGGTGTGGAGTGAGTAAGGACTTAGAGTGAATGCATGGTTATGACATTGGTAAGTAATGTTAAAAAGAATATTATCAAGCAAACTATGAACAAAGGATTTACTGGGAACTTGTCCATGACTCTTGGACTCAATCCTGGTCCAGTCCGGACCCCTAGCCCCTAACTCTGGTCAACTCCGGTCCTAGTCTGGCCTAGAAAACCTAATCCCAGCCTAGAGAACACAACTCTGGTCCTAGATAACCCAACTCAGGCCTAAGTAACTCAAGTCCCTTTTACCCCTATCTCTGGTCCATTCTTGCCTTGCACTGCTCCACCCTGGTCCTCCCAGGTCCATGTCCAGGTGACCCGGACATAACTCTGGTCTGTTTTCCTTTGTTTGTACTATATTTAGCCTAGTCCCCTTTGCTGATCTTGCTTACTGTACAGACCTGTGTCTGACTCCAGTTATGCCAGTCCCCTGGACTTTGACTATTAGCCTCAGCACAGCCCCTATGGCTGTCCACACTCTTGCTAATAGCTTATTCACAAGTCCAGCTTCATGTTCATTACCCTGGACTGGCCTCATGTATTTAACCCATGTACATACTTCATAGTACTCCAGTCAGAATATCAATTTAGTATTACCCTCAACCCTGTACTACTCTCCAAGTCTACTCTATAGCTAAGGCTGAGCCTTAAGCTATCCCTGGCCCCTGCCCTGGACCTCTCCCCAGCTTGCATAAGGGTACAGCACATAAGCTGAGACCAAGGGAGGTAGATCCAACCCCAGACCGGCTTCCCCCTGTGTGCACCCCAAGACCAGTTGGTTTCCCATGCTACTGGTCTTATTCCTGCACTCCTGGCCTTAAGTCTGGTCCTCCAGACTTAGCCCCTGACCTCCAGCCCTAACTCTGGTCCAATTGGACTTGGCCCCTGTCTCCTGGCCTTGACTCTGGCCACTCAGACTTAGCCCCTATCACCCGGTCTTGAAGCCTGGTCACCTGAGGGTAAATCTGTACTTGACAGAACTGGGGCAGGACCAGTGGCTGGGCCAGGTATTACACCAGTCCAGTACCAACTGAGTGGACAACTCGACTGGGCACTGCCTTGCAGTGCCTCACAAGCCAACACATTTCTAGGTTGAAGGGTTAAGGCCAGGACTGGGGCAGTGGTTGGGTGAGACTGGTCAAGACTGGGGTAGAGCCAGTCTAGGGTGGTCTAGACATGGTCATGACAGTATCCCCCTCTTGGCGCAAAGCCCATGAGGCTCCAATGAGGACAATGCTGAGAATGAAACCTTGGTGTCTGACCTTGAAAACTGGTGGACTTAAGACCAGTCAACCTCCAGCCTGGTTCCTCACTACAACATGTCTATTTGCCAGTCCCAAACACCCTATGACCAAGACCTACTGCCCAACCTAACCTGGGTGACAAGTGTCGAGCTGCAGGTAGGCAGTGATGATGACAAGCAGGCCATCCAGGGGAAACTGGCTGAATGCAAGAGGTGCAAGGTGAAGCTGCAAGAAGAAGCCCAGCTGGCTGAGGAAGCCCAGTTGGAGGCTGAAAGGCAGGAGCAGGCCTGGCTTGAGGAAGAGAGGGTGTGCACAGAGGCTGAGGCACAGAGGTTAGAGGCTGCATGCAGGGCTGAAGAGGCCAGGAAGGCAGAGCAGAGCCAGTGGGTAGTTCACCTGGGGCTGGGTCCAACATTGATGTGATGAACCCTTGGTAAGTCTTATTATGGTCATCACCAGTGCTCTTTGACTAACACTTTACCAGCTGCCTTCAATGCACTCAGACCAACACAACCTGTGCATGCAGCACAGACAGAAAAAAGAAGTGCATGACTTGCAACCGGTGCAATGAGCTCAAGGAGCATTGCCAGTGTCTGGTCAAGGGTGAGACTGGTCCAGGTGTTCACCTGGCTGTGGACAAGGGGAAGAGGAAGTCTGACATGACCTCCCCTTGTGCTGGGGAGAAGAAGAAGAGGTTGAGGCAGCCATCCACCAAAGTACTCAAGGGAATGGGTGATGAGGAGGATGACATAGGTGAGGGCCTTTGACATTGAAGAAGACTGGTGCTGAGGTCAAGGCCAGTCTGGTGACCAGTGCCCAAATGGAGTGCTTGATCAAAGTGGTAAAGCACATTGCTGACAACATGGCTGGTCTTGCAATGGCACAAAAAGAAGTCTCCTGAAACTTTTACTGGTTTTCCCAGTTGTATGAGACCTACATCAAAGAGCACTTTGAGTTTTTGGTGCCAGACCTGCCTTCAGACTGGGACACCACTGATGAGGAGGACAAGGACATTGGAGGGCTCAACAAAGAGTTGGAGGGGCTGAGGGAGGAGGAAGGGGAAAGCTGGTCCCAGTCTGAGTCTGGTGACCAAGCTGTTGCCAGTTCTACTGGGTCCCAAGTCTGACATCACATGCATAGAGTAGTGTTCCTTCTTGTATGCATATGCCTGTGAATGCCATTTCCCAGTTCTGGCTCTAAAGTATGAAAGAAAACAAACAAAAGAAGAGTAAGGGAAATCAAGACATGGTAACTACAAGATAGGTGAATCAGATAGGGAAAAAAAAGAAAACTTGAGACTGGTTCTTGGCTATTTCTTGAAAGGACCGGGTTTGTCTGGGTACTGGTCATGATACTCTTGAATGAGTTCTGAGGCATTGTCCAGCTCTGTTGCTAGTACCCAGGTAGTTTCTCCATCAGTTTCCTCATAGCTGGTCCACCAGACCAGGTACTGCAACCAACACTTTCTGCACTGGTTGACCTTTGAATTGAGCATCTCTGCTACTTTGAATTCTAAGTTGCCATTGACATCTACTGGTGGGGGTGGAGGTTGAGTCCAGTTGGGTATGGTATTTGGGATGGCCAGTTTGAGTTGGGATATGTGGAAGACCAGGTATAAGCATGCATTGAGTCTGGTAAGCATAGGGTGAATGAGTGAGAACCAACCTGGGCTATTATGGGGTATGGCCCAAGGTTCTTCTTGCTCAACTTCTTGGAGGGCCAGGTCAACTGGAAATATTTGGCTTTTACATAGACATTGTTGCCCACTTTGAAGTCCAGGGCCAGCATGTGCTTAGCATCTGCCAGTCCTTGGTAGCATTGCTGGGCAAGAGCCATTTCTTCACAAAGGTACTGGTGCAGTGAGTCTAAGTTGACTGCATAATCACAAGCCCAGTTAGATGTGAGGTCATGCTCAGGGAAGACTGAGATATTAGGGTGGTAACCCTTATTAGCAAAGAAGGGTGATATCCCAGTCATAGTGTTGGGTGTGTTGTTGTAGGTGAATTCAGCTAGTGGTAGTAGTTCAGCCCAGTTTTCCTGCTGATAATTGCAGTAGACCCAGAGATACTGTTTGAGGGTCTGATTGGTGCACTCTGTCTGACCATCCCACTCTGGGTGGTACCCAGAGGTGAAGTGTAGATGCATGTCCAGAGCCTTACCAAGAGACTGGAAGAAGTGGGATATGAACTCTGATCCCTGGTCTGAGGTCACATGGGTTGGTACACCATGCTTGGAGAATACATGCATGAGGAAGAGCTTGGCAAGCTCAGGGGATGTGATGGTGTCGTGAGTAGGTATGAAAATGGCTTTCTTTGAAAGCCAGTTGACCATGACAAGGATGGCAGTAAAGCTGGTTGAGGCCAGGAGTTGCTCTATGAAATCCATCAAGATGGAATTCCATGGCTTCTCTGGCACAGGGAGCTGCTTGAGCAGGCCATAAGGCCAGTGGTGGGGTACCTTGGCCTGGGCACAGGTAGTACAGGACTGGACATAGTCTTTGACAAATGTCCTTAGGCTGGGCCAGGTATATTCCATTAGTAGTGAATATGCTTCATCACTCCTTTTGCCTTGTTTCAACTCACAAGCATTTGTCAAAGCACTCCCCCCAACAATGCACCAAAAGGGCCCTGACCAGGAGGCAGCCCCTTGTCTCCCCCCACCCCCAGCCAAAGCACAACCCCACCCACACACGAGGCTGTGCAGCACCAAACACCTGCAATGCTCATCGACCCCCTCCAGCATCCAAGTATTCACCTCTTCCTCCCTCATCACTGCCTGAGAACTCACCTTGCTCATCTCCTCCACAAGCTATGCATGATCCTGCTCTGGTAGCATGTCATCTACAACATGGTGCCTCCCACAGCCACTCTCCAACCCTGCACTCCCACCACTGCCCCTGCCACTGATCATGGAAGCATTGTCAAGAATATCCAGAAGATGGAAGCAAGAATGATGCAGGCCCATCACAGGGAAGGTCCCATCACAGGTATGCTGTTAGTCTGACCTGAATGCATTATACTGACCCAATGCAGTGTGGTTGAGTATGTTTATTGGAGCCCCCCACACAAGAGACACCACTATCCATCTGATGATGAAGATGGCTACCCCTGTACACCTCTGTTACATTCCCCCATCTTCACTGATTACATGCATAACCCAGTGCTCATTGATGATACCCCCCTCCCCATTCATTAGTACTATGGACACTGATCCTTACCTTTCAGCAAGCACCACCCCACATGGCCATTGCTGTGGAGGTATGTCATATGCACATCAATTACCATCTCATCCCCACTGATTCTATGCATGGCCCAGTTGCTCACCAATGATACCCTTGCTACCCTCGTACTTCCCATTCATTAACACTGTAGATACAGAGTCAAAGACTTCATCCCCACTGATTCTATACATGGCCCAGCATTCACCAATGGTACCCTTTCCTACCCTCATACTTCCCATTCATCAACACTGTAGATATGGAGTCAAAGACTTCATCCCCACCAATTCTATACATGGCCCAGTGTTTGCCAATGATACCCTTCCTACCCTTGTACTTCCCATTCATTAATACTGTAGATACAGAGTCAAAGGCTTTGTTTAATCTTACAGTGTGTTGCCTTACATAATGTGATGCTGGATGCCTCAAAGTCCAGTCTGAAATTTGGTTTGTCCTGTGTGTTTTTGCTGGACTGGTGACACCTATCTTGTTGGAGATTATAAAGTGCCAGTGTGGTTGTGACTTAGGTGCGCTTCAGCCATGCTTACATAATCACCTTAGAGCATACATAGTGATACATTCCCTTCACCATTCCCTCAGTAGTTTCGCACCTACTGAGGTAGGCTATAGGTTTCAATATATCTGTGGCATGGTCTGACCTGCCCATTGTTTTTTTGGGAGGTGTCTGATGATTCATGATTTGTAGAGGGGCTGATGTGCATGACTACATCCCTTGTTTGTGCTGTCCACTTTGCCAGTACTAGTGCAGTCTCACAGTGACAAACATGATGCAAATGTCAGATATCCACCTGTGTCAGGTGGCAGAGTTGTAGTAGGAAAGTGTATACCATTTAGCTTCCACCATTGGATGTTACCTCACTTTACCAAGGATGACTTCAGTTCAGAGGTGAGTGGATTGATGGAGAACCATACCTGTGTGGGCTGACCCTGCAGGAGTTCTGTTTCCATGCCATGGTTGGTCAAGAAGCTCTCATTGATACTGTTGTCAATGGGGGAGACAGGCTATATCCAATGATGTCTCATCAAGATGCTGGAGGATGTCATGGTCTACTATGGCAGTGTGGTGCATGATCCATTGGGTGACCTCATCCAGTTCATGTACAAAAAGATGGTTGGTGTGACCCAGGGCAGTCTGATACATATTGTCTTCTGCAAGAAAGGTCCTGCCATGTGTCAGGTCTTCACTGGTATACAAATGGTCATCAACTACTGGCTTTTCCATAATGGGTTCAGTATCAGCAAAGGTGATCTATTGCTGGACTGAAAGTGACAAGCTTCATCACCAAAGAAAATTGCAGAAAGGAAGCAGAGGGTCCAGGAGATTATTGATGATGCATATCACAACCACTTGAAGGCCATGGCTAGCATGACTATCCTAGAATCCTTCAAAAGTATGGTTGAGTGTGAATTTAACCTTGATTGTGACCATTCTGGTTGATATGTGCAGGAGCACTTGAAGGAGGACAACAATGTCAAGCAGATGGTTACTGCAGGATCAAAATGTTCATATATCAATGTCTTGCAGATGGCTGTCTGTGTTGGGCAGCAGAGTGGAAGGAAAGTGTATACCATTCAGCTTCCACCATTGGACATTACCTCATTGTGCAGGGAGTTCAAGCACAAGTACTGTGTTGATGTTACAGGCAAGAAGGGTGGCTTCCATGCTGGAGTTCTGCAGATTGGTATTGATTACTCCCCACTGCATGCTGGTCAAGTTGCAAAATATCATTCACAATGCTGTTCAGATCTTCCACATTGAGCACTGCAAGCCTAGCAACCTTGAACCAGGATACATTGTCAACCAAGTCCACCAACTCCTGGAGAAGCTCCTGGCTGTGCTAGGTGATGATGAACTCAGCAGGAAATGTGGACCTCCTACACCTGCTGGCACACCTGCGATGATCATTAATTATATGTATGACACTCCTTGCATGCTTGTATTGATGTTGTTGTACTGCCTGTACCATATCAAGGTGGGCATTTGTGGCATCCAGGGATGGCCAGAAGGCTTATGGGTATGCTAGGTGATTGATGTCAAGGGTAGGGATCTGCCATGTCAAGGATAGAAAATCTCCAACTTGACATGGAGAATCCCCAGTGGGCCATGGGGAATCCCCAGCTAAATCATGGAGAATCCCCAACATGACATGAAGAATCTCCACCCTTGACATGGAGAATCACCAGTGGGCCATGGAGAATCCCCACCTTTGACATGGAAAATCTCCAACATGGCATGGAGAATCCCCAGTGGGCCATGGAGAATCCCCAACATGGTATGGAGAATCCCCACCCTTGACAAGGAGAATATCCAACATGTCATGGAGAATCCCCAATGTGGCATGGAGAATCCCCAACATGGTATGGAGGATCCCCACCCTTGACATGGAGAATCCCCAACATGGCATGGAGAATCCCCATCCTTGACATGGAGAATCTCCACAGGCCATGGAGAATCTCCAACATGACATGGAGAATTGTCACAACCATGACTAGACCACCCTAGACCAGCTCTACCCTGGTCTCAACTGGTCTCATCCAACCCTTGCCCCAGTCCTGGCCTTAACCCTTTGACCTAGAAATGTGTTAGCTCATGAGGCACTGCAAGGCAGTGCCCAATTGAGTTGTTTGCTCAGTTGGTACTGGGCTGGTGTAGTACCTGGTGTAGGAATAGGTAATAGATATTACCTAGAAATAGTAATTAGTCAGTAACAGGTGAGTATGCACTTGACCCAAAAGGGAGATCCTGTTTTGGAGAAAGGAAGTGGAGTAAAAGTGTAAAAATTGCGAACTAAAAGACTACTTGGCTCTGTCTGTCCAATATCTCTTGCCAGTCCTCCTGGCCCTTTGGGTACTCCCCAAAGTAATCATTCTAACTTCAAAAACTTGCCAAAATGTGAGACAAAATCACCCTGCTACTGAGGGCCTGTGACATGAACTGGTTGTATGGTAAACTGAACTTGCACAAACACAGCATGCATGCTTAGTCAGCAATGCAGCTGCTCACCACCAAGTCCAGTGATACAAACATGAAAACAAAAGCAAGAAACAAAACAAGTCCCTCAACCCCTAAACTCCTGACCAAGACAAATTCTCCTAGGGAACTCAAACTTGTTCCCTACATCCAAGGGGCAGTTTAGAATTTGACCATCCTTGGTCACTCTTCTCCTCACACAGATGCCCTCATCCTTGCACTTGCTCCCCTTGACCTCACCACATATCCTTTGCTCTCTAACCTTGCACCCTTCAAACACAACCCCCTCCTTTCCCAAGACACACTCCTGACCTTGCAGATCAACCCTCTCAACCCTCTCAACCTCTTGCCTCTGAACACATCTCCTTCCACCCAGAACCACCACCTGGCCTCTCAAGCATGCACCCTGCTTCTTGAACTCCTCACCCTCCTTGCAGATGACCCCTTCGACCCTCAATTGCTCCACAGCCCCCAAACTCCTTGAACTGAATGACCACAGAGGTAACTCTGAGCATGCAAACAAGTGAGTAATAAACCACATGCAGAGTAGAGTAGCAGCTGCTCCTCGAGGCACAGTTTTCGGCCCTCTACAAAGAATCTCAAATACATATATGTACCTAAAGAAAAAGACTCCCAATCAGTGGTGTATTTACTATCCTTATATGCATGTGCTCTCAATCATTGCTTGTCCTTAAGACGACTTAGCACCAAGATAAACAATGGAACTCAAAATTATAAGTCAGGGTGAGTAGAATCACCCAAAGGCTGGCACAACTTGGTTGAGCAATGTTGCATGAAGCAACACATCCTGGTAAGGAAAAACTATATATCAATACTCTCACCAGGTCCTTCTCTATACTGTCCTTCTCATTCTTGTACCATCAACTCTGTGCATGCACATGCACTTGACTTCTTGTACTTTGATCAGTACTTTGTCTGGTGGCCAAAGCCCTCATGCCATGTGTTGCTGAGCAACCTTGAGTTGCCCATCTTTGTTTACCACTTGTTCACTGCTAGAAACAAAATACCTCAAAGTAGCACATGTCTGAACTAAAATAAAAGCTGTCACCTTAAGTCTGTAGATCCTCAAGCTCTCTTTGGTGATAGGTCTTCGACCCTGATGGGTGTAGGCACTGACTTCTTTTGACCCTAAGCTTCAGCCTTCAACCTCACAGTCGGGCAGATGGAGTCTTGATACTAAGTGCTGATGAACAGCTTCAAGCCATCCACCCCTGTTGATCACCTTTCCCTTCATGCCAGGGATGCTGTACTTCACAGTAGAGCATGTTCAAAACAAAACAGAACTGGTCACCTTGAACCTGTGAGCTCCTTTGCTGAGCTTCTCTTCCTGTGCAGCCATCCTTGGGTCTGCACCCCATCAGGCTCATCCCAGCTCTACATATTGCTCCCATAGCAACCTTTCATGGCATGCAAGGTTCTCCCCTCCATCTTCGAGGGACTCTGCCTCTGCTTCATTCAACACTGGCCCCAAGAAGCTTTCATGGTTGATGCTTGTCTTCACAACTTGGTAGTCTCCCTTGATCATAGCTGACTGTTCATGTTCACACTCATTGAATACCTTAACACTAAACATTCATCTTGTCACAAAAATGAAAGGGGATGAAGAGTGCTCAGGCTCTGGGTGTGAATTCATGTCGCTTCAAATGTGTCAAGTGCTACTTTGTTTATCTGGCAGTTGATTCACATTGAGGTGACTTAAAACTTTGCCCATACTTCGCAGTCCTTTGCATATTCTAGAATAAAGAAGTCATAAGTAAAGCAGCTCAAAGTAAAAGCTGAACATTGAGCTGTTGTGCTTGCTCTGCATGACTTGGATGCTTCTCACACACTGCACACCCTCTTGTCTACTTGAACTTGCACCATCTTCTTCTCCTTCAGATGTCTGCAGTCGCACACTGAACCAGGCTACAGTAGTTGCCATGAAACCAATTAAAGTAGTGAGTTGGAAGTGGTTCTGCACTTCATCATATATCTTAGCACTGTAGATCCCCAAGTAAAATGTCATGAAAACCAAAGACAAAAATGAGCACTTGGGCTCAGTGCATGAACTCATGTCACTTGGTACACTTTGCACATGTTGTTGTTGTTCTGTCAGGCATTCCCTTGCCACAAACTTTGATGCATGGCTACACTGCTTATCTACTTGAAACCTGGCATCGGGTACCCTTTCACTGTATCCTGCTCACTCGCCCCATTCATAGTAGTACTGTTGAGTTGCCTCATGCAACTTTGACTCTTCAGTACACCATATCTCCTCATATGTCACTGTACTCCATTGTAGATACTGGGTTTTCCTATCATAATGCAGCTGTGAGTGGAATGACACAAGCAAAGGAGAAGGTATGGGCCATTGAGCTCAGTGTGTGATTCTACTATGTCTCTCCTCAATTGAAGGCTCACTGTTGCTTTGAATGACCATTGTTCAGTGATAATTTGAGCCCTTGTCACTTCACATAGTTGTTCATGTATACCCTGTGCCTTTGGGCTCTGTAGCCTTCACTCATACTCATTGCATACTCCTGTAAAGTCCAAGAAGTCAACTGACTCTCTGCTTGAGATGAAGAATGCTTGTCCATCAGCCTGAGGATGGACAACAGAGTCTGAAAGTTCACATGGGTCACATGGGGTGTTGAACACAGATAGGATGGGTTCTGCGTTGGGTGCAGGTGTGACATAGGGACCAAGTAGCTGCACAGAGCTGTGTGTCATGCAGTGACACTCAGTTGTGGCACATATGGGAGGGAGAGTGCAGTGTAGAGGTTCACTTGACATGGTAGGGGAGTAAGAAGGATGAGCAGCAAGCCCATCCCCTGTGAGTATGACTGTGCATGCAATGTTCCCAACATAGGTATAATTGAACAGATTTTTGCTGCCATCAATCAGTATGTCTCTGGGCTCAAACACCTCTTGGGCCCTCTTTGTCATATGCTGGGATGCCCACAGCTTGGTCTTAGGTTCTGAGCACTGAGCCAATGCTGAACACCAAAATGAACTCTGTTCCTTACTATACTTTTCTAGTTAGCTTTTGTACTGCCCTCACTTGTGCCAAGGCAGTGTCTGTCTTCAGATTTCCGATCCCTGCCTCCTCATCTAACCTTTAGTTAGTCCCTTGCACAGCTATTTAGTCCTCACTGGTAACCTTGGCTTTCGGGTTGCCAGTCTTGGGTATATATACTCTATGTAGATTGTACTTAGCTCCTCAGTCTGAATATCAACTTAGTTCATCCCAAGTTCCCAGCTTAAGCCCAAGTTGACTCTCGGCTTTTGATCCTGACCCCCCCTCAGCTTTCTCTGACTTCAACCCGGCTTGCACAAGGGTCTAGCACATGAGCTAAGACCAAGGGTTGTTGCACCCAGTGCTTGGCCTTCAGCCTTCGACCCCCGTCCTAGTCACAAACTTAACACTCTTATACACATCAAATGGTTTCTCCAGATAGGGTACTCACTTGTCAATATTCACAATGTCAGTGCCAATAAACACAATGCTCACAGCACTCATGCAGATGAGCATATGGATGCCAGCTGTGATCCAGGTGCCCTTGATGTTGGGCTTGATGAAGACAGAGGGGTCTTCCATGCCTGGCTCTAGTAAAACTGCCCATATGACACATGTAGCATCTGCCTTGTTTGATATATCCAATGCCTCCCATTCATCTGTGATGTTTCCCAAACTAAACGAGACACTGCCATGTCTCTGCACAATATCCAACACATCTTGTTCATCTGTGATCCTGGCTCTACAGAACAAGACACCACCATGTCTCTGCATGGTATCCAGCATGGAGATGGCATCTCCCTTTGCTGACTGTTTGACAACATGTCGACCTACAGAGTGGCTTTGACCAAAGACAAGATAGGCATCTTCAACTTGAAGGGGGATGGTCATTGGTCTTAATGCAAGCCTTTGTACTGAAGGCAATTTGCTGCTTGATGGTCTGTCAATGCCTTGTGAAAACTTGTATTCCCTGAGATGACATAGCCTTAAGTAAAACACTTCAAAGAAATGACTAGGACTTGGGCCTTCAAGCCCACTTGGCATGTTCTTGATGCTCTCTGCCAAACCTGCACCTTGATGTGACTCTGAAATTCACTGTGGTACCATGATTCATAGCTGTTCTTGCAAGTAAGTCTGTAAAACCCCCTTGAATGCCTCTCTTCGGGCATTTTGTAGTTGTAGTTGTTGCTCAGTATATCAATATGTTCTTTCTTCAACACCATTGTCTACTCTAGAATAATGTAGCTGCAAGTATAAAGTCACAGATCCAAAACAAAAGCTTGTACCATTGTGCTCAGTATCCATGCTCATCAGACCCCGTATCCTTGAAGATCACTGCTGTAGGTTGAACCACAGTTGTCGTGCTAGTCTTTCTTGAGCTGTAGTGCTCAGTATCTGTGCTCCTTGCACCCCATTTCCACAGAATAGCCATTCTAGCCTTGCATGTCTGCCAACTGGTGTCAAGTCTTGTTGTCATCATCACTGTTGTGCCAGTCATTGCTGTTGCTCATACTTGAGTTACCATTGTCATTCTTGTAGCTGTCACTGTCACTAGTTTCGAGCCTTCAGCTCGTCATGACCACTCACCCAGTCTGATGCAGTGCCATCATATCATGTCGCAGGGCTTCTCCTTGATGCTCTGCTGTGTTTCCTTGTAGATGGTCATAGTTCCTTGCATTGTGGTGGCTTGGATGTTGCTTGGATGTCATCTCATATAGTCATTTTTCCCAGTGTAGAACCAACATAAGTAAGATGTTCCAAATTCAAAACAAACCTGTGAGCTGTCAAGCTCAGTGTCTGCATTCTTCACTCCCTGTCTCCATAGAATGGCTGATCTAGTGTCATGCAGCCACCATGACACACCCAGTGCTGTTGCCATCATGCCTTGTACTGTGATCACCTGGATGCCCTTCAGTCTCTGTTGTATATAGCTATTTTCCCTAGAATAGTGTAACTGTAAGTAAAACACCATGGAATCAAAATGAAACCTTAGGCTGTCAAGCCCAGTACCTGTGCTCGTTGCACCTTGTTCCCATTGAACAGCTGTTCTAGCCTTGTGTGGCCTTTGATCTGTGCCAAGCATCATTGTTGTTGTTGTTCTTTGTATCACAATTGTTGTCCATTGTAGATATCCAGCTTTCCTAGAACAAGGCAGATGTAAGTAAAGTGTTCTGAAATCAAAACCGACCTTTGAGTCTTCATGCCCCACATTTGTGCTCCTCATGCCTTGTCTCCACAGAATGGCACATCCAACCTTGCCAGGCCATTGGTCTGCACTGAGTCTGATCATTGTCATTGTTGCTATCTTGCTATTTGCTGCCATTGTTGCTCTTGTCATGGTTGCTGTTGCTCATAGTCATGGTAGCTCCCATATGGTACCTTGTTCACCCCATTCTTTGTATCCTTTGATCGCTGTGATCTTGCACAGTTGGCCTATAACACTAGAGTCATCAGTGTGCAGTATTACTTGTGTGCACACAGCCATGACACACAGAGTGGTCACATGACTTTGCTTAGTCAACATTGCTGGACTTTCTCTACAAGTCCTAATACTGAGTGTGCATGTTGATACTCTCAACGAATTCCTGAATAAAATATATATTGCTGGCACTGCATGGTTGCAGAACATTTTGAGTGTGAGGCTGTCCACCCTTGCCACATGCTTCAACATCTCAACTTGCAGAATTTCTTCCAGCAGCTTCCTTTGCATGACAAGCCTTGATGGCTCCTTGATCCTAATTCTTCTTGCAATAACCCTTGACTTGGTGTGATTCATGTGCTGTGGCATCCTGTGTGAGTCAACAACCTCTTTGTCTGCTAACCTTTTCACTTTGGGACTGCCTGTGAGCATTTCAAGCTCTTCAGCTTTGACACTTGTGGGCTTCACCCTGTTCTTTGAGCCTTTCTGCTTTGAATTTGAGTGGAATCTTCGACACAAGTGGCTCATCTGCCAATTGCTGAACCTCTTTGCTGACTGTGGGAACCTTGATGGTGTTTTCTTTGAGACTTCAACATCTTAAACTGAAAGTATCAGTAGCTAGTTGAGAAACTCAGTGAGAATGAAATGAAAAACCCCCTTGAGCATGCTCACTCACCTCAAATTCAACTGGCACCTTCATCATGAGTAGTTCTTCCACTATAACAGGTTCAACTTGCTGGAGCTTTGGTGCTTCCTGTAACTTGGTAGTCAGTATTTTGTTCATACTTGAAGAAAACTCTTTTGTCTTGAAACAGCTGCTGCTGCTTTGACAAGCCTGCCAGGACTTTGGTGTTCATTATTTACTTTCTCAGATGGACTGCATGGCTGCACACAACTTGTTGATGCTACTTTTGGGACTTTCTCACATTCTATGTATCCTGGTAAATCTGTAGATCCCTGCATATTGGTTGTCAGCGAGTCATGTGTAGGCATAGTTGGAAAACACTTTGTAGGTAGTCATTGCTTGTCTGAACTTGATTCTGGGTCACTTTGTAGTCAAATGTAATGTTCTGTGCTTGTCTGAGGTCGCTCCAAGCAAAATCCTTTCTGTGGCAATTTTGTAGCCACAGCTGTTACTTGTTCCAAGGGCCATGGGTTGTCGGAATGTTGCCATCGATCATTGTGTCGCATTTTCCACAAGATTTTGCACCAAAATTCTTTATCAAAGCCTTGCAAATAAAGGTCTTTGAGTTTGTCAGCCTCAAGTTGCCTCAAAACCCATAGATACATTGCTAAATCTAGAAAATAAAGCCTGTAGATTATCAGTTCTTCCTCTGTATGAATTTCTCTCCTTGCTCAGCTGTCAATGAGGCTGTAAAGATCATCCTTTGAGTGCTGCTGGCCCAACCTCCATGACCCAGGATTCAAACATGAGATGGCCACCACAAATTTGGGCCAATTCAACTGATCTTCAACAAATTCATACCATGAGTCAGAGACTTCGCCACCTGCATACCAGCAAGCCCATTTTGCCCATTCTTGGTCATCAAAGCATTTCTCATGCTCACAAAGACTTCAAACCTCTTTGAAATACCTAAAAAGGTCAGATGCACACCCCAAGAACCATGGTGCATCCCTCAAATGCCTCAGTGGCATTCCCTCAAGTTCTTCTGGCACATTCACATGGCTTCTTCGCAGAAAATTGACTATTAATTTGCCTTCAGGTTTGTTTCTTGACCTGAGGGATCTTCAGCTTAGATGCTTGCTCAACATTTGCTGCTTGAAAAATAGCTATGAAAATTTCCTAAATTCCTGAGTGTAGACTGTAACTAGAATCGAAATTCTGAACACTTAGCTTGTCCAAGCCTAATCCAGAAAAACTTTCATGTGGTGATAAAGTGGTGGCTTCTTTCCCCAAAATGAACAGAACCCCCCTTGCAGTGGGCTCCAGATGTAGGAATAGGTAATAGATATTACCTAGAAATAGTAATTAGTCAGTAATGGGTGAGTATGTGCTCGACCCAAAAGGGAGATCCTGTTTTGGAGAAATGAAGTGGAGTAAAAGTGTAAAAATTGCGGACTAAAAGACTACTTAGCTCTGTCTGTCCAATACCTCTTGCCAGTCCTCCTGGCCCTTTGGGTACTCCCCAAATTAATAATTCTAACTTCAAAAACTTGCCAAAATGCGAGA
This sequence comes from Pisolithus tinctorius, assembly GCA_024663395.1. Classification (NCBI taxonomy): domain Eukaryota; kingdom Fungi; phylum Basidiomycota; class Agaricomycetes; order Boletales; family Pisolithaceae; genus Pisolithus; species Pisolithus tinctorius. Next base: position 1,056,010 of record JANFAH010000006.1, on the reverse strand, counting down.
CAAAATCACCCTGCTACTGAGGGCCTGTGACATGAACTGGTTGTATGGTAAACTGAACTTGCACAAACACAGCATGCATGCTTAGTCAGCAATGCAGCTGCTCACCACCAAGTCCAGTGATACAAACATGAAAACAAAAGCAAGAAACAAAACAAGTCCCTCAACCCCTAAACTCCTGACCAAGACACATTCTCCTAGGGAACTCAAACTCATTCCCTACACTGGCCCAGCCACTAGTCCTGCCCCAGTTCCTGGTAATCCTTTGTTCATAGTCTTGCTTGATAATATTCTTTGTAACATTACTTATCAATCAGTTTACCAACCATCACTGTACTAGTGCAGACCAGTCTCTGGTGCTATGTTACACTTAGGTTACCTCTAGTATTTAAGCCATAGGATAATCTGTTTAGCCTCAGTCTGAAATCAACTTAGTCTTGTCATAACCCAGTCCCCTCTGTTCTCTGTCTCCTGCCTCTTGACCAGACTATGGCCCATGCAAGAGAATAGCACTGCACCTTCAGTTGCTAAGTCCAACAGTCCAACCCTCTAGTTTCTTGTCTACCCTCTGACCCCTGACTGGACTCTGGACTGGCTTTGGACTGGTGAAGACCCAGACTTAACAGTATTTCAGACTCACACTTGTGTGGGTCACTACCCTTTTGTCCAACCCCCAGTATCACACCCTCAGCATGCCTACCCAGACCAGAACTCAAGCAGCATGGGCACATGCTACCACCAATCCAGATTCCACCTCAGCAGTCAACTTGTGCCATGCTGCTGCCCTGGTGTCCTTAGGGACAGCCAGAAGGTCACCTGGTGAAGTCAACAACTTCAGGGGCTTCTCAGCCTGCAAATCTACCACTCCCACTTCTAATCAACCTCCCACACCCACTAATGATCCAAATGATGAACTGGACCCAGACAAACCAGATGACTTCAACCCTGGTGGTGATGACCCCAGTGATGACAGTCCTGGTGATGACAGGCCAGGAGATGAACTGGACAATGATGATGAAGAACCCCTCCCAGAAGATGATGTCAAGCCTGGGGTAACTGTGCTTGACAACCTTGCTAAAGCCATTGAGCTTCTCATGTGCAATGCTTGCACCAGTTCTGAATCCTCTTCTAGAACCGAGTCACACAAACCAGACACCTTTGATGGGACAGACCCAAAGAAGCTGCATGCATTCCTTGTCCAGTGTGAACTCAACTTCTGGGACAAGCCCTGGGCCTTTCAAAGTGACCAAGCCAAAGTCACTTTTGCACAGTCATTCCTGAAAGGGATGGCCCTCAACTGGTTCAAACTGGACCTACTTGGGACTGATGACCTGGAGGACCAGCCTTATTGGATGGACTCTTGGAAGGAGTTTGTTATAGAGCTCCAAACCACCTTTGGACCTCATGACCCAGTGGCTGATGCTGAAAGCCAGCTAGACCACCTCCAAATGAAAGATAACCACTGGGTCAACAAGTACATGGTCGAGTTCAACTGGCTTGCCTCCCAGGTCCAGGGATATGGTGATGGTGCCCTGTTCCACTTCTTCTACACTGGTCTTCCTGACCACATCAAAGATGAGGTCTGCTGGGTTGGCAAACCAAGAACCCTGCACAAGCTTCACCACCTAGCTCAGGAAATTGACATGCACTACTGGGAATGCAAAGGGGAGATTCAGCAGTCCAGTAAGCACCAGGAGTCATCCTCTGGTAACAAGTTGACTCCCAACCCTGGTCACAGCACTCAGTCCAAGCCTGGTCAAGGGAAATCCAAAACTGGCAATAATTCCAGAAATGGCAACTCTGGTAGCCAGCCCTCATCCAAACCTGCCTCAACCAGTCAGACCAGCTCTAACACACCCAAGCCAGACTCAAGCAAGTTGGGCAAAGATGGCAAGCTGACACTGGAGGAGCACAAGTGTTGTGGAGACAACAACCTTTGCATGTTCTGTGGGGGCACCAGACATTTTGCAGATAAGTGTCCCAAGAAAGCCAGGAAGGCCAAAGCTTGCACTGCAGCCACCTCTGAGGCAGCACTGGCCTCAACCTTGGGCTCTGCCCCCAAGGCAAAAAAATAGGTAGCAGCTCTCAGGACTCTGCACAGACTGAGAGCTGCATTGACTCTGGCTGTGCACCCACAGAGGCTCATCTCAACACATCCACTCTTTCCAATCCAAATTCATTAACTCCCCATGTTTCTATTGTCAGTCACAGTTTGCCCTGGTTTTGTACACTAGTGGACTCCAGTTCCACACATAGCTTCATAGATAAAGAATTTGTTAATCAACACTCTTTTGCCCCTTACCCCATGTCCCCTATCCAACTCCAGCTCTTTGATGGGTTGTCAAGTTTTGTTATCACTCAAGCAGTAGATCTTTCAGTTCAATTTGTGACCAGCAATGTCACCCTGGTAACCCTTTTCCTAGCCCCATTGGGTTCTGAATGTAAGATAGTCCTTGGACTGACTGGCTCACCTGCTACAATCTGTTGATTGATTGGGTACTGAGCAGTCTAACTTTCCAGACATCTACAGGAAGAATGCCAACCCTGTCAACACCCCCTGCCACACCAGTCTTAACTGGTCTTCCCAAACCCAGTCTACCTGACCAACCCAACCCCAGCCCTGTGCCATCTGTACTGTCTGTCAACTCACAGGTTTACACCCCCCTGAAAGCTCCCCCTATTGCCCTGATCAATGCAGCTGTATATGTATGTGCTTACAAGCTAGAAGGATCTACCCAATTCCAACTTCATCTATGCCCACTGGACCCAGTCCTGGCCCAGTCTACCTCTACCAGTCCTCCACCAGACTTGGCCAGTGTACCAAAGGACTACCATGACTTTGCTGACATCTTTAGCAAAGCCAAGGCATCTACTCTCCCCCCACACTGGGAGTATGACCTTAAGATTGAACTGGAAGAGGGTACTACACCACCTGTTGGAACCATCTACTCACCATCCCTGGTCGAGCTGCAAGCTCTCCAGGCTTTCATTGATGAAAACCCACTACTGGTTTCATCTGGCCCACTTCTTCCCCTTATGCTGCACCGGTCCTCTTCATAAAAAAGAAGGATGGTTCACTCTAGTTATGTGTTGACTTCTGGGGCCTTAACAAGCTCACCAAGAAAGACCAGTACCCCCTACCACTAATATCTGATCTACTCAACTCCCCTAGTCATGCCAAAATCTACACTAAAATTGACTTGAGGCATGCATACCACCTTGTCCAGATTGCACCTGGTGATGAGTGGAAAACGGCCTTTAGAATGCACTATGGGTCTTATGAGTGGTTGGTGATGCCTTTTGGTCTCACCAATGCCCCAGCTGCCTTCCAGCAGTTTGTCAATTCAATCTTTGTGGATATGCTAGATGTCTGCATCGTCACCTACCTCGACAACATCTTAATCTACTCTGGAGATGAGTCATCACACAAGCAGCATGTCACAAAGGTGCTCCCTGGAATTTTTCTGAGGAGTGCTGCTGGTCTTTCAACAAACTCAAGCACACCTTCACCACTGCCCCAGTCCTAACTCACTTTTCCCCAGATGCTCCTATCACTGTCAAGACAGATGTGTCTGACTATGCCATACCTGGTATATTGTCCATCACTGGTGGTGATGGTCAAATCCAGCCAGTTGCATTCTATTCTCACACCTTAACAGCCCTGGAGCTAAATTATGACACCTGTGATAAGGAACTACTTGCAATCTTCGAGGCATTCTGGACATGGTGGCATTACTTGGAAGGCTCTGCAGTACCAGTTGATGTTGTCACTGATCATAAGAACCTGGAGTATTTTTCCACTTCAAAGGTATTGACCCAGCACCAGGCATGCTGGTCTGAGTTTTTGTCACAGTTCAATATGGTTATCTGGTTCAGACCCAGTAAACTTGGTGCTAAGCCTGATGCCCTAACTAGACAATGGGACATCTACCCCAAAGAGGGGGATAGTGACTATGCCCAGGTCAACCCACAGAATCTCAGACTGGTCTTCACACAGGAACAACTAGCCACCTCCCTGCATGCCACCTACCTTGAATACTTGGTCCTATGTGCTGTTGCACTGATGGACATGGAGAAGTTACACAATGATATCCTCTCAGCTCTACCCTCAGATCCAGTCACCCAAGTCCAGTTCTCAGATACATCAGATTCCTGGTGGTCAGTTGATGACACTGGCTTCCTCTGCCTGGATGGAAGATTCTATGTACTGGACTCTAATGACCTTTGCCTTTGTGTCTTAAGGTTCAAACATGATCACCCCTTGTCCAGCCACTTCAGCCAAAACAGAACCTTAGAACTCATCTGGTGTGAGTACACCTGGGCCCAGCCTAAGGACATTCATCAAAGACTATGTCTGGTCTTGTACTACCTGTGCCCAGGCCAAGGTACCCTGCCACTGGCCTTATGGCCTACTCAAACAACTCCCTATGCCAGAGAAGCCATGGAATTCCATCTTGATGGATTTCATAGAGCAACTCCTGGCCTCAACTGGCTTTACCACCATCCTCATCATGGTTGGCCAGCTTTCAAAGCAAGCCATCTTCATACCTACTCATGACACCATCACAGCCCCTGAGCTTGCCAAGCTCTTTCTCATGCACATATTCTCCAAGCACAGTGCTTCTTCAGGGTATCCCCTCCAATGGACAAGGAATTGGAGAGCTCCTCATTTCAAACAGGAGTCAACAACATATTCAACCTCATATTTGACATCTCCTTCATCAGTAACCCTCTGCAGTCCAGGCCTGTTGACAGGCTGCCCATCAAGAGCACTGAGATAGGGTTTAACCTGTGAGACATTCACAACCAGATGAATCCTCATGTTGCATGGCAACTTTAACTTAAGAGCATTCAGAAGTACCTCTAGAACTTCATATGGCCTGATCCACTTTTCAGAAAGTTTATGGCTCTGCCATTCTTTCAGGGACAGATGGTCTGTAGCTAGCCAGACCTGAGATCCAATGGAGTAGGAAGGAGCAGATGTGCAGTGTCTATCCACTTGTTGCTTTTGCCAGGAACACACCTTGGTGAGGTTTGCTTTTACATCCTGGAACACCTGGAACCAAGACTTGGCAACTTCTTCTGCCACTTCTACCTTCAAAGTCATTGGTTTGATGCTCATTCTAGGTCTAAAGGAACAAGTAACTTCAAAGGGGCACTTGCCAGTAGAAGTGGAGGCAGAGTTGTTATATGCAAACTGAGCCAAAGGTAGCCATTCCTCCCAGCAAGCCTGTTGCTGGTTGGCATACATCTGTAAATACTGCTGGATCTCGCAGTTCAACTGCTCTGTTTGTCCATCTGTCTGCAGGTGGAATGCCACAGAGAGTTTTTGATGTACTCCTAACATTTTAAATAGTTCCTTCATGAAACCAGAGGCAAACTGAGGGCCTTGGTCAGATACAATAGAGTCTGGAAGTCCATGATGCTTCCAAAAATGCACCAGGTAAAGATGAGCTGTGCTAGCAGCCATTTCTTCTGCAGTGCAGGGAATAAACTCTGCTTCCTTAGAGAATCTGTCAATGATGACTAGGATGTGGGACTTTCCAGATGATCCCTTTTGTCATGACTGTGCATTCATCCTGTGTCCTCACTAACTCTGCACCCTTTTCTGCTGGTCATTCACTCACTCCACACCAACTCCACCCACCTTCTATTGTTTACAAACCATCTCCACTCCAACTGCTGTTGGACTTGTACTGTTCTTCAACTGGACTGCATGGTCCAGCACCTGGACTGTTTCCTTTTCTGGATGTTCTATGCTACCCATTCATATGTCCTCTGTCTACCCTTCATTCATCGTCTAGGAAGTTTTACTTGAAAATTTCTGGGTCTCCATATGTCAGTTCCAATTCTGGTTACTGTACCTCCATAGTAGTATAAAAGCATGTATCATACTCTGCCATTCCTCAGTATGAATATCAACTTAGTTCCTACTCCCTCTGCCTCTGACTTCTGCCTGTCAGAGTTATCTCCAACTCTCCATCTGCACTCTCCCTCTGAAATACGAGGGCTGAGATTGTGCAAGGGGGTAGCACATGAGCTAAACCTGACACCCTCACTCTGCTCTGCCTTTGTCTCAGCAGACTTCATTCCTGCCAACACTCTGCCAGTCAGAGTTCTGCTTTCTTGTGTCGGACTTGCTTCTGGACCCTTCTCCAGACCTTATATAGCATCGGAGTTTTGTTGGAGTAGGCCCAGACTTGACAGTATATTTGTACTCACACTCGTATGATCTCACTTTCTGTCTTCCAAAAAACTTACACCATTATGAGAACTCGAGCTCAATCCCAGAGAGAGGTCACTGAGAACCTTGCTGCAGCACTAGCTAATCCACATCAACTCCCTTCCATCATCGAACAGTTCCAATCCTTCTCCACTCAACACCACTCTCATGCTGAAGGCAAAGGCACTTTGCAAGCCAGTCACTCTGACCTCCACCCAACAACCTTCCATACTCCATCTCCTCATAATCAAGATGATGGACCCAAGCCCGACCCTAATGACCCTGATGGTGATCCTGATGGCAGGGGCAGCAGTGACAGGGATATCCCTGAAGACCCAGCTGAGCTGCCAGAGGATCCCCTTGTAGCTCTTGCTAGAGCTGTCCATGTGCTTGTGCAGTCTAGTTTGCACACTGGGGACTCTGCTGCGAAAACCAAAGTCTGTGAGCCTGACACCTTTGATGGCTCCGACCCAAAGAAACTCCACGAGTTCCTCCTACAATGCAAGCTGAACTTCCAAGACTGCCCTCATGCATTCTGCTCCAACAGAGCAAAGGTAACCTTCACTCAGTCTTACCTTAAGGGTATGGCTCTGGCTTGGTTCGAGCCAGACCTACTAAACCCTGACAATTATGACCGCCCACTCTGGATGGACGACTATCACAAGTTCTTACAAGAGCTCACAACCAATTTTGGTCTGCATGATGCCATAGCAGATGCTGTCCAACAACTTGAGAACCTTACTATGAAGGATGGCTGTCATGACTGTGCATTCATCCTACATCATCACTAACTCCGCACCCTTTTCCACCAGTTGTTTGCTCACTCCACACCAACTCCGCCCACCTTCTATCGTCTACGAACCATCTCTGCTCCGACTACTGTCAGACTTGTGTTGCTCTCCTACCAGACCAGGCGGACCATTCTCTGAGGGGTCATGTGACTACCTTCGGACTTCTCCCTGACAGTGCACAGTCAGGTACTCTGCAGCACATGCACTGCATGGTCCAGCACCTGGACTGTTTCCTTTTTTGGATGTCCTATGTTACCTGCTCATATGTCCTCTGTCTACCCTTCATTTGTCATCTGGGAAGTTTTACTTGAAATTTTATGAGTCTCCGTATGTCAGTTCCGATTCCGGTTACTGTACCTCCGTTGTAGTATAAAAGCATGTATCATACTCCACCATCCCTCAGTATGAATATCAACTTAGTTCCTACTCCCTCTGATTCCATCTTCTGCCTGTCGGAGTTATCTCCGACTCTCCATCTATACTCTCCCTCTGAAATACGAGGGCTGAGATCGTGCAAGGGGGTAGCGCACAAGCTAAACCTGATGCCCTCACTCCGCTCCGCCACTGCCTTGGCAGACTTCATTCCTGCCGACACTCCACTAGTCGGAGTTCTGTTCCTCTGTGTTGGACTTGCTTCTGAACCCTTCTCTAGACCTTGTTTAGCATCGGAGTTGGTCAGAGTAGGCCTGGACTTGACAATGGCTCTCGAATTACCAAATACATCATGGAGTTCAATTGCTGGGCTTCACAGGTCAAGGACTATGGTGTTGGTGCACTCTGCCACCACTTTTATAGCAGACTTCCAGACTGCATCAAGGATGAGATCACTTGCATTGGAAAACCATCTACCCTCACACAACTCCATGAACTTGCCCAGACCATCGATGTGTGCTACTGGGAACATAAAGCAGAGATCTCACACACCACCAAGTCTGCCACCGACAAGTCGCAGTCCTCCAGCTCCAACAACAAGTCTAAATTGTCATCCTCCACCTCCACTCCAAAGGCCAATGCCAAGGGCAAGGGAAAACAGAAGGATCCACCCAAGTCTGATATTGCCCACCTTCTGGGCAAGGATGGCAAACTCACCTCCACTGAACACCAGTGCAGGATGAAGAACAACCTCTGCCTCTTCTGTGGTGAGGCTGGCCACTCCACTAAGGACTGTCCCAAGTCCACCTCCCACACAGCCAAAGCCCATGCAGCTACAGCTGGAACTCTGCCTCCTCCACCTGTGGAGAAGGCAGAGCCAAAAAGTTAGTCTGCTCCTCCAGGGAGCTTGCACAGCCTGGAGGAAGCATTGATCCCAACTGTGCATAACTGGACATCTGACTCAACACATCTGCTCTTTCTAGTCCCAATTCTTTACTTCTGTCTGTAACACTTCTTGACTATTCTGTTGATACTGTTTCTGTGTTGATCGATTCTGGCTCTTCTCATTGTTTTGTAGACCCATCTATAATCAAAAAATATGCTATTCCTGTTTCCTCCATTTCTCTGCCAGTTCCACTCTGCTTGTTTGATGGTAGTACAAATGCTGTCATTTCCCAAGAAGTAGATCTTTCCCTCTGCTTTCCTTCTGGCAATGTCAATTCTGTTTCGTTTTATGTTACTCTGTTGGATTCTTCATGTTTGCTGGTGTTAGGACACAACTGGCTCACCTGCTTCAATCCATCGATTGACTGGGTACTGGGCAGTATATCATTCAAACCATCATTACAGGGAATGCCAACACCCCAGGCATCTTCATCACCTTCCACTGCAACCTCCACTCTGGATCCAACACCCTCTGCTCCATCTGCAGCTCTGACAGACTCGCTGTGCTCCAATCCACTTGTCTCACTCATCAATGCTGCTGTGTATGTCAGAGCCTGTGCTCTCCCTGGCTCTAGACAGTTCCACTTGAAGCTCTCTGCTGATGATGTGAAGCTTTGTGTGTCCTCTGCCTCTTCTCCACCTCCTGACCTCTCCTTGGTTCCTCCTGAGTATCATGAGTTTGCTGATGTCTTTAGTAAAGAAAAGGCTACTGAACTTCTGCCACACTGCTTGTTTGATCTCAAGATCGACCTCAAGGAAGGAGCTTCTCCACCCATTGGCATGATCTACTCTCTGTCTCCACCAGAGCTTGAAGCTCTCCACACCTTTATTGACAAGCATCTTGGCTATGGCTTCATCAAGCAGTCCACCTCCACTCATGGTGCCCCTGTCCTCTTCATAAAGAAGGATGGTTCACTCCACCTCTGTGTAGACTATCAAGGACTCAAAAAAATCACAAAAAAAGATTGCTATCTGCTGCCACTCATCTCTGACCTACTTGACTCTCCAAGCCATGCTAAAGTCTACACCAAGATTGACCTCCACCATACCTATCATCTGGTCTGCATTGCAGACAGAGATGAATGGAAAACAGCTTTCCACACTCGTTATGGTTCTTATGAGTGGCAGGTAATGCCATTTGGTCTGACTAATGCACCTGTGGCCTTCCAGCAATTCGTCAATAGCATCTTTGCAGACATGCTCAATGTCTGCATCATGGTATACCTCAATGACATCCTAATCTATTTGCAGGACATGGAGTCGCACCACAAACATGTAAAAGAGGTACTCTGCTGCCTTCAAAAGCATGGTCTTTATGCCAAGCTGGAGAAGTGCAAGTTTCACTCTGACTCTGTTGAGTACCTCAGTTATGTTCTTTCTCCCTCTGGTCTCACAATGTCCACCAAGAAGGTTCAGGCAGTCCACAACTGGGCTGAGCCATGGAAGGTGCAAGACATCCAGTCTTTCCTTGGCTTCACAAACTTCTACAGATGATTCATTAATAACTACTCTGACATTGTCATTCCACTCACTTGCCTCATGCAAAAGGGTGCTCCTTGGAACTTTTCTGAGGAGTGCCACTCCACTTTCCTCTGCCTGAAGGATGCCTTCAGCTCTGCTCCTATTCTCACTCACTGGGTCCCTGATGCTCTGCTTACAGTGGAAACTGATGCCTCTGACTATGCCATTGCTGGTATTTTGTCGATCACCTGCTCTGATGGTGAACTCCACCCAGTCACTTTCTACTCTCACACCATGACCACACCAGAACTCAACTATGATACCCACAACAAGGAGCTGTTGGCTATCTTCAAGGCTTTCCACCATTGGTGGCATTACCAAGAAGGTTCCACCTTACCTGTTGATGTGGTGATGGACCACAAAAACCTTGAGTATTTCTCCACCTCTAAGGTCCTCACTCATCAACAGGCCCACTGGTCAGAGTACCTTTCACAGTTTAACCTTTCCATCCACTTCTGACCTGGCCACCTAGGAGCCAAACCCAATGCACTTATGAGATGTTGGGACATCTACCCAAAAGGGGGGGATAGGGACTACACACAGGTAAATCCTCACAATCTCTGCCCTATGTTTACACAGGAGCAACTCGCATTGTCCCTCCATGCCACCACCCTCATGGCACCTGTACTCCACACCACCATGGTCTTTGATGTTGAGTGCTTGCACTCTGACATCATCTCCACTCTACCATCTGACCCTGCCTCCACCAGCCATCTTCCAACTCCAACTAAGCCTCAGTGGTCCCTGGACTCTGATGGTCTACTCTGCCTTGACAGTCACATCTTTGTCCCTGACATTGATGACCTCCACCTTTGAGTGCTTCAGTTCAAGCATGACCATCCTCTAGCAGGCCATTTCAGGCAAAACCACACTCTAGAACTTGTCCACAGGGACTATGTGTGGCCTAACCTCCACTCCAACATGAAAGAATATGTCAGGTCTTGCACCACCTGTGGATGGAGCAAAACTCTGCACCACCATCCTTATGGTCTACTGAAGCAACTCCCTGTCCCAGAGAGACCTTGGAACTCCATCTCCATGGACTTCATTGAACACCTCCCCAATGCTGATGGCTACTCTGCTATCCTCATGGTAGTGGACTGCCTCTCAAAGCAAGTGGTGTTCATCCCCACCCACAACTCCATCACCTCTGCCAAACTTGCTAAGCTCTTCCTAACCCATGTCTTCTCCAAGCATGGAGTTCCAACTAATGTCACCTCCAACAGAGGTCCTGAGTTTGTCTCACACTTCTTCTGCTCTTTAGGAAAGGCCCTTGATATGCATCTTCATGTCACTTTGGGTTACCACCCAGAAGGTGATGGCCAGACCAAGCAAATGAACCAGACCCTCAAGCAGTACCTTCATGTCTACTGTAACTACCAACAAGACAATTGGGCTGAGCTGTTACCTCTAGCAGAGTTTGCTTTCAACAACACACCAAGTGCAACTACTGGAGTTTCTCCCTTCTTTGCTAACAAGGGATACCATCCAAACCTGTCTGTGGTCCCTGACCAGGACTTCACCTCTCCAAGGGCTCATGACTATGTCATTGAGCTCTCCACCCTTCATGACTTCCTCCACTCCAAAATGTCTGCCACTCAGCAGTGCTACCAGGGCCCAGCAGATGCCAAATGCATACCTCCACCTGAGTTCAAGGTCAGAGAACAGGCCTATGTCAAAGCCAAGTACTTCCACTCCACTCATCCTTCAGAAAAACTCTCCAAAAAGTACTCAGGTCTGTTCACCATCTTGGCCAGGCCAGGTACACACTCTGTCACCCTTAAGCTCCCTGACTCTATGCACTTGGTACATCCAGTCTTCCATGTCTCACAACTGGAAGCTGCAGCAGCTAATCCTTTCCCAAACTGACAACAACCTCTGCCTCCACCAGTGGATGTTGATGGTGACCTTGAGTATGAAGTATCAGAGATACTTGACTCTAAGGTGGACCACCATTGCTGCCACTGTCAACTCTTGTATCTAGTCTGCTGGGCTGGTTATGAGAACACCAATGAGGAAACCTCTTGGTTGCTTGCAACTGAGCTGGATCACACCTCTGACATAGTTTCTGCTTTCCATGAATGATACCCACACAAACCTGGCCTGTACCAACCTCCACCATGATACTCCGCCTACATCACCCTTCTCCACAGGCCAACTCCACCCCTATCAAACTACCCTAAGTATTTTAGAGTTTCCTCTGCTTATCCATCTCATGTCTCAGAGTCACAAAGAAAGTCACAAGTCTATCTCATAGTAGTACAAAAAATATACAAACTAAAAACAAAAAGACAAAAAAAAAGAACAAAACAAAAACAAAACAAAACAACTCTATTCTTCCATTGCCTGCTCTCTGCTACCCTCCTGTTCATCACTGCCCTCCTGCTCTCCTTTGACTTCTTCCTCATTATCCCCCCCCCCCACACCTTCATCTGCTTCCTCATGCTTGTCCTCCACTGCCTCCCACTGAGGCCTCTTCTAACCACTGCCTGTGCACTTGAGCTCAGCCATCTTGGCCTCATGCACATCTTCCCTCCTCCTTATCTCTGCCCATTCCACCCACTTGCAGTACAGCCCCCACTCATTGGCTGTCCACTCCATGGCCTCCACCATCTGCTCCACCACCCTTGCCATCCTCTCAATGGCTGTTGCAGCCTTCTCATGTGCCACTGCATACCTCTCTGCAGCCTGCAGCTGCTGCTCCCACTCCCACTCCACCCACCAGGAGGAGACCCCCACTCCTAAGGGTCCCTCATGCAGTGTTGCTGGCTCCTCCTCATCCTCTCCACCTGCCTCCCACTTGTCATCCACCTCTTGTGTCTCCATTGCTCTCTCCTTTCCCTTCTCTTGTGTCCTCTTCTTCTTCTCCCCTCAGGAGCTTCCCATCCCTGCTCTCTTCTGTGAGGGCCCTGCCACTGCCTCTTCCTGTGTCCAGCTGCACATCTTCTTCTTGTTGTGGCAGGGCATGCAGGCCCTGGTCTTACCTTGCCCCAGCTCACACTGCCCTGCCATCAGACTCGCTATACAGCGAGTGCAGGGGGCTCTCCTGGTCATGGTGACCACCACAGAGGCCCCAGGGACCTTCTGGGCAGTGTTAATGTCATACACTGCCCCACTTAACCTGAAACAAAATAAAGTCAAAAAAAAAAAAAGGTATGGGTCAGTTCCACCTGACTCACAGTAGTCTGCTACTCACCTCTGTGCGGCCTCATCTTGCCAGGCCTGGGCCCTCTGCCTCTTCCTCTGCTGCCCTCTTCTTTCCAGCCTCCTCTTCCTCCAGTGCCCTCCTCCTCTGAGCCTCCTCTTCCACTCTCTTCTTCTGCTCCACCTCCAACCGCTCCTCCTCCCCCTTCCACCTCTTGGCCTCCTTGTGCTTGGCCTTGCACTCTCTCTCTCAGCTTGGCCTCCTCTTGTTGGTGTGCCTTCTCCATGGACTTCTCCTGCTCAGTGTCAGTGGAGTCATCAGTGAGGACGACCAGTGCTTCATCTGTGACTTGGGAGTAGTCACAGACATGGCTGGGGGTTGGCTGGGGGGTTTTTCTCTGGCACTGGGAAGACATGATGATGGGGAGAAAGGATGAAGGTTCAGTACCCTAACACATGTTTTTAAGCAGTTCTTCAGACTCCAACAGAGCTCTGCTGTGGCTAAAGCCATTATCCTTGAGGCATCAAAATAATTTCAAATGATCAACTTGTGTTGATCTTGTTCCATACATGCAGCCTTCAGGGGGGGGGGGCACTGTCATGACCATGCATTCATCCTGCATCCTCACTAACTCCACACCCTTTTCTGCCAGTCATTCGCTCACTCCACACCAACTCTGCCCACCTTCTATCATTTATAAACCATCTCCACTCCAACTGCTGTCAGACTTGTACTGTTCTTCAACTGGACTGCATGGACTGCTCTCTGAGGAGTCATGTGACTACCTTTGGACTTCTCCCTGACAGCACACAGTCAGGTACTCCACAGCATGTGCACTGCATGGTCCAGCACCTGGACTGTTTCCTTTTCTGGATGTTCTATGTTACCCATTCATATGTCCTCCATCTACCCTTCATTCATTGTCTAGGAAGTTTTACTTGAAAATTTCTGGGTCTCTGTATGTCAGTTCCAATTCCAGTTACTGTACCTCCATAGTAGTATAAAAGCATGTATCATACTCTGCCATTCCTCAGTATGAATATCAACTTAGTTCCTACTCCCTCTGCCTCTGACTTCTGCCTGTCAGAGTTATCTCCAACTCTCTGTCTGTACTCTCCCTCTGACATACAAGGGCTGAGATTGTGCAAGGGGGTAGCACACAAGCTAAACCCAATGCCCTCCCTCCACTCTGCCTTTGTCTTGGCAGACTTCATTCCTGCCAACACTCTGCCAGTCAGAGTTCTGCTTTCTTGTGTCAGACTTGCTTCTGGACCCTTCTCCAGACCTTATATAGTGTCAGAGTTTTGTTGGAGTAGGCCTGGACTTGACACCTTTACTCCAAGATCCATAAAGTCGGTCATTAATTCTCTCCAAGGCCCATCAGGGACAGGTAAAGGTTTGAGTTCTCCTATGGGCAGCCTATTTCCAGACTTGCTGGCTTGGCACATTTGACAGTGCTTTACATACTCCTCTACATCAGGTTTTAAGGTAGACCATGTGAACCAGTGTGTGATCAACTCCTGAGTTCCTTTTATACCATGATGTCCTGCTAGGGGAGAGTCATGAAGAGCATTAAGTAGCTTCCTTCTAAGCATACTAGGCACCCAGACCTTCTCTCCATCATAATGAAGACTCCTCAGAGCTTGCATCCAGCAGGGACTCCTTCAGCTTCAGCAGACTCAATCTGTAGATCTGCCATGAAGGGATTTTCTAGTTTTACTGAATGAACCTGGTTTGGGTTTATAAATAGGGACTCCTCTGACTTTGCCCTTTCTTTTCCCTCTATAAAGTCCTCTCATCTTGACAGGGCATCTGGCCTTCCCATTGTGACTCCAGGTTTGTGGACTATTATACAGTTGAACTGACTAAAGTACTGTGCCCAACATGCTTGGTGTGGTTGAAGCTTCTGAGCAGTCATGAACCACTTGAGGTTGTGGTGATCCATCCAAATTTCAAATTGGTATGGGGTGGCCTCAAGGTAATGATGCCATTGCTCTAGTGCATGGATAATGGCCAGCATTTCTTTGTCATGAACCATATAATTAAGTTCAGCCCCAGATAGTGACTGGAATAGGTGACAGGTCTCCAGAGACCATCATCACATTCTACCAAGAGCACTGCTCCATTGGCATAGTCTGAAGCATCCATTTCTAAATGGAACCTCCAATCCTGATTGGGGAACATAAGGATAGGAGCAGTGGTGACACTTGTTATCCCAAATGAATGGAAGGTTCTTCTTCATGAGGTTATTCAGGGGTTTCGCAATCTGTGTGAAGTCCTTAATGAAGCATTGGTAAAAGTTTGCTAGGCCAAGAAAGCTGCAAACTCTGTAAACATTTGTAGGTATGGGCCAATCTTGCACAGCAGAGATCTTGGCAGGGTCCATATGTACTCTGTTAATGCCAAAAATCATTCCTAAAAAGTCCACCTCTTGTTGTCCAAAGATACACTTCTGGGGTTTGACAAACAGGTCATTTAACTTCAGCCTTCTAAGCACCTCCAGCACAATCTTGTCATGTTCCTCTTGATTGTCTGTTTTTGTAAATATCATCAGGTCATCAATGTAGACAATGAGCACATCCTCCATATCACCAAATATATTGTTCATCATGTTCTGGAATGTGGTGGGTGAGTTACAAAGCCCAAAGAACATGACCAGAGGCTTGAAAGCACCATGATGGCATATGAAAGCAGCTTTCCACTCGTCTCCTTTGATCCTAACATTGTTGTAACCCCAGCAAAGATCCATCTTCATGAAGAGTTTGCAACCTTTCAACTTGTCAACAAGCTGAGATATTAAAGGGAGTGGGTACAAGTTCTTGATCATATGTTCATTTAAATAGCAATAGTCCTGGACCATACACTTTTTGCCATCCATCTTAGGGATGAAGAACACAGGAGAGGTTTGCAGCAATTTACTAGGCCGAATATAACCCTTCTTGAGCTGACCATTGACAAAGTCACTGACTTCTTGTTGCTCATCAGGGGAGAGAGGGATCAACCTTCCCTTCTTTGGTACAAACAACTCCTTTAGTTCTATTGTGTGGTCCCAAGGTTTCCTAAGTGGCATGTACTCGGATTCTTTTTCCAAAAAGACTGATAAATATTTGTGATATGCCTTTGGAACAAGCTCCTCAGGGGTTTTATCTGTTTTTGGTCTGTCCATTCCTAGATTTTGAATCCAGGATACATAGGAGCTCATGGCTTCTCTTTTGAGCTTTTCCACCTTATGTACAAACAAGGATTTCAGTGCCAGCTGTTGGCATCTAGCTGGGCATCTTCCCATTTTGACCTCGCCAGTTTTCCAATCTATCAGCAGGTTGTGCTGATGTAGCCAGGTATGTCCCAGGATCATGGTACTACCTCCTAGATCAGTTACCTTGGCAAGAAGTTCCTCATGATGGTCAAGGTAGGAGACTCGAAGATGAGCTTGATGCATAATCCTTCCAGTGGAATTAGGCAAACCATTGACATTAAATACATCCACTGCCCTTGGCAGTGCTATTTTTGGAATCCAGTTCCTTTCAATAAAGTCTTTATCTATAAATACTCCAGTAGTGCCACTATCAAGGAGCACATCAACCTTGAATGCCAAACTGGCATTTGTTCATAAAACCAAAGGGACCTCCACAGAATCTTTCAAGTTCAGCATGCATTGGGTTTCAGACCATATGGAGGTCTTTGCACTACTACCTTCCAGATCTGGGAGATTGAAAGTGACATTTTTTTGTTTTTTATTGCAAGCAGAATTAAGCAGGCTTGGTCTTACATCTGGCCCTGAGCCCTTTCAGGACTCCACTTCAGATGATGTAAAAGTAAGAGGGGGAGAAACAGATTCTGAACCATTAAATAACTCCTGTGGTTCTTTGATGTTGAGAAAAGAGAAGTGATTGAAAGAAACTACTGGTACACTACTTTTGGCATCTTTATTTTTGATTTTTGTATTTTTAAGTCTGTAAGTAGAATGAAATCCATAAGTAAAAGAAGAAGAAGAAACAGGAACAAATGTCCATATGCTAGAGTCTGCAGGACCTGATTTCACTGCAGCTCCAATTCTTTTAACTAGTTAATATGAGAAATGATTTGTTCAAAGCTCATCCCCTCCATTGCCTTTAGGCAGGGGTCAGGTCCAGTGTCAGTATTTACAGCCCTGACAGGGTGTCCTTGTAGTTGTGCCTGTTTTGGGCACTCACTGTGATAGTGACCCTTCAGGCCACATCCAAAACAGGTTATATGGGACTTGTCCTTAGGGGGTCCCTTCCCCTTTCCTTGCCACTGGGTGGCACCTATGTTCATAGGGGCACCTGCCCCGGGCTGTGTTCCTGTGGCAGAGAAGGCACAAGGTTGATTTTGAGGCCATACCCTCAAAGAGGAGGCCATCATATAGTGGTGGTTTTCAAAATTTCTGGCCACCAACTGGAGCTCCATCACATAATCTTTGTACATGTCTTTTCTCTTCCCCAGGTGATGCATGAGGCAGAGCACCTTGTGGTTGATTGCCTGTTCAAGGCACAGGATAGCCAAATCATCAGAAGCACTTGCCATAAGCTTCCAACTATCAAATTCTGCCAAGAAGGCATCCATTCAAGACTGTCCCTGCCTTGCCATTTGCATCTTTTTCTGGGCCCAATCCCCATTGTTCATGGGCTGGAAGTGGGAGTTGAGGTTGGCCACCACCTCATCAATTGTTGGCCAGTTTCCATTTGCCAAGTGGAAGACCAACTTGGCCTGGGCATAGTTGCCAGTGATTGGACTGGTCATTTGGGTCCAGAATGCCATGCAATCCTGACTTGTATAGCAGTGGACAGCTGCTTTACAGAAGGCCCTCATTTTGATGACCCACTCCTCATACTTGGCCACAGACCCATCAAAGGTTCCAGGCTTGGCTACACCCCTCTTTGTGGGGTCGAAGTTGTTTGTTTGCACTGCAGCTGGTGTGGGCATATATTGTTGCATGGCTTGTGCCATTGCTGCTGCCATTGCTTGTACCATGGCATAATCAACAGGTGGGGGCTGGGGCTGGTTGAGGTCCATTTCTGCTAGTTAGTGGGACTGGGCAGTGAAGGGGACAGTGGATGGAATGACAGTTCCAAAGATTGTAAGGGACATTAAAGACAAACCTGAGTTCATTTGGGTTGGGGGAGGGCGAAGGTGAGGGGTAAACAAGCTCCAGAGTTACCTCATGGAAAAGCTCAAGAGGGGGAAGGGGAAGTGGGGTGAGCAGGGATAGCAAGCAAGAGGGGTGTGGAGTAGAGAGTTCCCTTTTGTAAGGGAGGAACCTAAGAGGGAGACAAAGCTCAACCTCTTCCTTCTTGATGGCAGGAATGGTGGTAAGGTAAAGGTAGCATAGATGTACTACTTGTCAATGATGTTCAAGACCACTAAACATGTAGTCTGTTTGCTATCATGTACCTGATCAACTTCCTAGCAATAGGGAAGGACCAGCCTGGCACACTAGGCAAACTATGGTGGGTGTGAGAACGTCAACTACAGGTCTACCTCCACTGCCATGTGGGAACTATGACTATATATGGCTCAGCTGCTCTGGACCTTGTGGGCCCTCTTGATCAAGCATCACCCTACATTCACCAAGCTTGACCTCAGGATGGTGTATATACATAATGTAAAACTCCCTAAGATGTTTGCCCAGCTGGCTCCATCACTTGGGCACTCTCAGTCACACTGACAAGAGGCGCCTCACTTCGCTCCAGCAGTGGAGATTGAAATGTAGTATGCAGGATTTAATTGCTGATGAAGAGTGCCCCACACAAACTGAAGCTATAGACCTCAAGGCCAGGAGGCGACAGGCCATGGAATTTATACAGATTGTTATATGCTAAGTAATTACAGGAGAACTTCAGGGAATGTAATGTTGTAGGTTACTTTCGCTCCAGGCCGGAGTAGGACGTGAGCATGATTGCGATGATGGATACGTGACAGCACAGTGTACAGTTGCCCATGAGAAAAAACAGGCCTCATTAGATCCACCCCCATGGCATCCAACATGAGGCCTCGGCAGCTGTTGAAGGTGGTAGCGTAGGCAGGTGCCAAAGGAAACTGGTGGTGATGGAGAGTGTGCCTGGAGTGGAGGGAGGAGGTGAACATGATGTGAGGAATGAGGATGTCATCAGATGCCTCTTGGGAGAGCACATCACCTAGAATGATCCGAACTGTGATGAGGCATCGACCTGTGCTGATGATAACGACATGGCAATTTTTCACGAGGCCCTGGTCAATGGAAAAGTTGCACATGAGACGATAAACCCCACCGCAGTGAACAGGTAAAGCATGAGGTGGGAGGCTGGGAGGGAAATGGGAGGTGACA
The DNA here is from genome assembly GCA_024663395.1 of Pisolithus tinctorius. NCBI lineage: Eukaryota > Fungi > Basidiomycota > Agaricomycetes > Boletales > Pisolithaceae > Pisolithus > Pisolithus tinctorius. The sequence goes on along the minus strand of JANFAH010000006.1, from coordinate 1,036,691 downwards.
TAGTCCAGCATGCATTGTGGGGGGATGATTCCAGCGTTGTTGGCTTCCTTGAGGGAGTCAGCAGCAAGATAAGTCATCGCAGATGAGTTGAGTCAGGAGAGGGCAATGCCATTGTAGGTGTCGACCTGACAGTTGGTAGGGCACAGGATGGCACGCTTCAAACAGGCACATGGATCCGCCATAATATGGGAGGGGAAAATGTGGTTGATGAGGTCCTCAGCAGAGGGCACATTCTGTAGAATGTCAAGGCAAACATCAGGGCCAGCACCATCACCAATGGCGTCGATGAATTGGGCAAATTCAGGGTCATCGGCATTGTGGATAGGAATTGTGAGCCAAAAGATGGTGACCACATCCCAGAGGGGTGAAGCTCGAATGGAAGCATCGATGATTTGTGACCTCGACCCACCTCGAATAACAGGGCAGGTTTGGTGAAAGTCACTGAGGAGTATAATAACCTTCCCACCAAATGGCACATCATGATCCATCAGCAAATGGCAAACGTCGTCGACACATGCAAGGATGGCACAGTTGGCCATGGGAGCCTCATCCCAAATTATCAGAGAAGCGTTTCTGATGAGCTCCCCACAAGGAGTTCCTGGTTGAATAGGAGACTGTAGCATTTCGTTGTTTTCGTTCACAGGGACCTAAGATCAAATGGTGAGTGTGCCAGCTTGCAGGATGATGTCATGGGGAAGAGGAACCTTGAAGGTGGAGTGGGTCGTTTGACCACCAGGATAGAGATGGGCAGTGAAAGCCGAGGTAGCTGTAGCAAGAACTATATGCCCAATTGACCTGAGATGATTGCAGATTGCGTTGACAAGGAAAGTTTTCCCTCTTCCAGCCTTGCTGTCGACGAAGGCAAAAAGACCATGGTAATTAGTTGCAGCGTCGACGATAGTGTCGTAGATGGCATGTTGTTCAGAAGTCATGGTAGCAGTGGCCTCCTCTGCATGTTGATGCAGGCTGTTGGAGTCGAAACCCCACTTGAGAATCTCATGTAGTACTTCACTGCAGGGTAGGACAGGTTGGGGCAGGCCAAAGTCAGGGAGGAACCTTCCATGTTCCTCCAACAATGCAGCAATCTCTTGCAATGTGCAGTTGTGTGCAAGGCCATGCACATGCCCATGGGATGTGACAAAATCTAAAGACATATCATCAGAGAATTCATTCCATAGTACAAGAGGCTCTGGTATGCAGTCATTGACGAGCAAGTGGACAAACAGGAAGCGAATCTCACACGGTGTTCGCAGGGTGCTCACTGCCTCGCACAAAGCATATCGACTCTCATTGTCACCTGCAAATAGACCCAGTGCAGTGGCAGCCTGCTGGAAGGAACCCATGACAGCACCATCAACAGTGAGGGTGTCGATGTATGAAAGTATAGGCTGGTGCTGAAGGATGGCTCGCAGATAGAACAGCTCACCTTGTGAGGGGCGCACGGAGTCCATGTGGCTTAGGTGAGGCTTCCTCCTATTCCTGAGTACGACGTGCATGGGGGGACACCCACAAAGACGTGACCGTTCTTCGAAGTGGTGACCAACATTTGCATCGACCCATTTCATCAGGCAAAACAGGCTAAAGTACTCGTTGTAGGTGAGGCTGTCAAATGCATGGGAAATGCCATTGTTATCCAAAAAAGACCCAGTGGGGTGCATAAAGTAACGGATGAGAGTGGAAGCTGAACTCCCACTCTCATTAGCTGACTTGTATTGGTTGTGTGATGTGCTCTCAGGCAAGTGAATGGGCAAGGCAGAGACTGCGGGATCCTTGCTGGTGACATGGAACCCAAGAATGTGCCACATGGCCTCACCAGCAGATAGGTACCTCGCATTCCAGAAGTCCTCAATTTCATCAACAGGCTCATTGTTGTCTTCAATGGTGTTGGAACAGATATTGTAATGTGCACGATCAGGCCCTGGATTGAGGTATCAATGGGAGAAACAGAGGAAAGCAGTCAGTGCGAGAGGACAAACCTTTGTGAATGTATTTGAACAGATATTGGAAGATGTGTGATGTACTTGAGACCTCGAAATTGAGGTGACATTGGAATTTATGGAGGAGTGGTAGACAGTGAGGGACAACCATTTCATCCCCAGGATGTCGGCGGTGGTAATGAACCCAGCCCTCTGCATCAACTGTTGTCATTGCTTGGAGGGGTTGGGGATAGTGGAAACGACAGTGCCAGGTTCCATCGGCATGCACTCTCTGGCAGTACTTCGAGGGGGGGCTGTGAGGCGAAGGATGGCGATGGGTCATGAATGTGTGGACCAGTTGAGCATCAGCAGGGTCATCTGGAATCTCAGCAGAAACAACAGCATCTATGTCATCGGTGCTGTCACATGCAGATGTGTACTTGAGCAGGATGTGTGTGTGAGGTAGACCCCGCTTCTGGAATTCCACTGAGTGAATGCAGTAGAGGACGTGGCCAGCATTGCAGAACATGGTCTTGGGGCATTTAATCAGTAAGGCTAGCTTATGCTTGAACACACACACCACAACTGCAGGGATATCAGTGAAAGTCTGTCCCAGACATTGTTGAGAGACAATCTCAGGCCATGCGGTGTTGCAAGTCATGGTGATGAAAAAGGTTGGATTACCATATGCCACAGCAATAGCCAGTGAGTCAGAAACTTGGTTTGATGCCCAGCAGTGGGAGCCAAGGAAAGAGGACAGCAGGTATATGTTTTTGGAAGGGGCGACATCCTCGATACCCATCAATTCCACATCCTCATGACAAAGATGCTTCTGATTAGCCTGGATGAAGTTCAGGCATGTCTCCAAATTGCGACTAAACATGTCAACAACATATTCATTTGTGAGCTGTCCAAAGACATGGAAGTGAGGTTCACGGAGAATGCGCACACAGTAGTGCCATAATTGTGTGGTGGGATGATCACCATCCGAGTCAGCAGACACAAGGATATCAGCGGTGGCAGCACCCTCATTTACACCCCAGCCTAGAGAGCCATGGGGGAAAAACAGAGGGTATGACAGAGGCTCCCAGAGATGACTTTAAGTGGAAATGGACTGGTTCCAGCCACACACTTGGGAGATTAGAAGTCAGCGTGATTTTGACTCTGCAGAGGATGTGTTCTCATAAGACATCACAGCAGTGATCTCTGCAGCACCATCATCCTTCAGGATGAGTGTAGCTGAGGGGTGGGAGATGGAGAATGCAGACAAAGACCTCAATGCAGTTACAAAAGGATTGACACGCTCAAGGGCCTGCCTGACAGCGTCAATCCACCTGGGAGGTAACTTGGATGCCCACTGTGCATGGGGGGTATTACGCATGAAGCCATCATAAAGCAACCAGCATACTGCAGAATTAGTGTGGCCAGGTTGGATATGATGGTACACCTGGCCCTGGATTGCAAGAAAGCCAGGCACTGCGAAGTCATCAGGAAAGGGGTGGGTAGTCTCCATGGACGCAAAAGAAAAGACGAGGTTAAGTATGTGGGATAGGGAGGAGATCTCGGGATGGCAGCTGATGGCTTCAATTTCCAGAGGCAGTGGGGGCAGAGGAGCAACATCTAAATAGTGAGAGCCATTCACACCACAACAAAATCCAGGCTCCTCGCCTGTTAGAAGATCAATACCACAGCATTGGCACTGGTGACACCTGCCATTGCAGACAGCACCCCAAGTCAGAGATGGGCTGGAGATGGGCCCTATAAGCCACCGCCAGGACAGGTCAGACCCAACAGACATAAAAGGCGGACACAGGAGGACCAACCATCTGAAGGCATGGTTTTAAACCTGAATATCATGTCAGTACCTACAAATCAATCTTGACGGCAGTGAAATTGAAGAGAAAGGCAGGGCACATGAGGCCACTGCTGATAGGGACAGATCTGAAGCGATCACAGATCCCAACTGTTTCAAAAACACAGGACAGGAGCCTGCACCCCCAAGGATGATGTGTTGGGGGGTATAAGCATGATGGGAGGTATAAAACAGGTGCTGGTCAACACCAGGAGGCTGAAGTATCAATGGCACACAAAGAACAGAGGATACAATGTTTCCTGATGCTGCAACATGTACCCAATAGGCATAAGATAATGGAAACCCTGATGACACTCACTGACAGCAACCCCAGATCTGGCCCCAGAGATGGTAGCCAATGTGGATGTCAACCGCGCCACCCAGCAAAGGATCCTGATGGTCTTCAATGAAGACTTTGATGACCTTGCTACTTATTGGTGCACCCATGGTAGGTGCCTTTGTAACCTGGTTTTGGTACACAGTCACCGAAATACAATCTGCAATTGCTGACAACTGCAGCAAGCCATGCACTGGGGCAATCATGCCTCATGAAGTGACTGGTAACATCGATTTGCAACCCATTCACAACATGCCGACCACACTGATTTTATGGGAAAAAGTTCAGACATCATCCCCCTTCAACCGAAGTGCCACACACACAATCCATTTCATGGTGAAAGCAAATCACGCAGTTGTCAGATGGCCATTGGCAGCAGTGCTCTTCTTCTTGGCAGGCATGGTGCACCCCCATGACAGAGGTCGGGTTCCTGGGGTGGGCTATATCATCTTCGAGAACATGGCAGTCGGAACTCTCTTATGTAGTGCACCAAACCCCTCACTTGCTGACGCTCCAGCAGTGATGTTTATGGGGCCAGAGTACAGCCTCTGGAGAGAGGGGCAAGAATTTATTGCCACAACACTTCCTGAGGGAGACAAAGGAATACTCACAGAATTCAATGTTGACTGCTGTCTCAGAGTATCCAGGTAAGGCCTTGAAATGAGCAAGCACACCTGGCCTAAAATATCTATAGATCGCTTGGATTCACAGGAAATGAGGTCCACTAATGACTACATATTGTTACCTCTTACTGTCACTTGAATCTTGGAATACTTCATGATAAAGGACCTAGTGTTAATATCCTGCAATGTTGATGAATCACCTCTGACATCTGATGCATCCCACCGGCAGCATGCCCTGCTCTCATGCGACCATGTCTTGCAACTCAAGAACCCAATTTTCACCATTGGAACTGTGACTGATTTTACAAAGATGTGAGACTACCATCAACCACAGATCTATACACATGATGAGTGATTTCTGAGCAAGGGCACCTTGTTGTCACACCCACCTTCCCTTCCCCTTCCCCTTTGAAACTGCTGTGACCCCATCAGCGTCCCTGCCCTCTGGTGCAACAATTGCTTCGCCTACAATCGGAGTCACTGCAAGGGAGGGATCTCCAATGCCAGGTGGTGGTTGCGAGCCTCCAGCAAGTGAGCCGGTAGCTGTGACACTGGCCATCAGCACAACGTTCGTCTCGCTGGAGGATTGGCCTGTCTGTTAAACTCCATGTCATGCCTCAACTATTCAATTTACACACCTGATTGCCAGTAGCGACATCTCCTGGCGACTGAACCCACTGTTTCCCTGGCTACACCAATTTAGCCCATGCAGAATGACCTGAAAAAATACATACTCTTGAGAAAATTTCAACATATACTTGCACTTCTTCGCAGTCCCACCTGCAGCCGGACTTGCACCATTATCCTGCCCTCCCACATTGAGTGTAATATTCTTCAGCTCCACCGCTATACCCCCACCTGCGGCAGCACCACTGAAGTGACCGGAATAGTGAACCATGGAGTTCTGGTTGGGAAGAGGGGTCCTGCTCCACCGAGGCCGTGAGCTGTCAAACATACAACTATCCAAATGTGTCCAGTCAGAAGTTGACAGTGAAGCATGCAAAACATCACTCACACAACCGATGTCATCTGGTTGGCATCCCACACGTAATCAGAGGCTGTGACAGAAAAGGCCTTCGAGACCCCATCAGGGAGAGTAATAGCATGGGAGGTTACAATTCCTAAGCCAAAGACAAAAGGGCATGGGCAATCTGGAAGTGCCGCCTTGTACTCCTCACTTGCAGGATCACCTGGGAGCGGAATCACATCCGAAGCCTCCAATAAGATGGTATCCTTTGGGATGGATGCAGGGATGTATGTCCTGGCCACTACAAAAGCAACAGTATCATCGACATGCACAGTATCATTGAAGGGGCTGTAAACACGAAGCTGCGCAGGGAAAACCATGCCTGATGTACACTGCACAGTAGTGTCATAGAAACAGTGGTACGTCTTCGATGTTGCCCCAGGCCTTGATGACTGCACTCGCTGACCACCTGATAACGCAAAGAATCCAAAGACTGTCGTGGTAGACATTGCTGCCCTCCTAGATAACGTCACATCAACCCTTTTAAGTGAGACATGCATCCACCCCAACCCCAACCGCCTGACCATCTCAAACAACTGCGGTGAGTCACCAATGAGCCCCAATGGGAGAGATGCCTGACCAACACACCTGTTTCGAGCACCTGCGACTACAAACACTGACACATCTAATCACCAACAGATCGAGTTTCAGGAGTGAACACCTCCTCTGTCAAAGCACCCCCTCCTAAAATGACCCAAGGGGGCTGCAGATTGGTAACAGCAGCACAGTTAGTGACATCTTACCTGCACTGTGGCCCCTGTTCATGTGAGATGCAGTATAAAACCTTCGCCTGTCAGCCACGATCCCTGCATCCAATATAGTAGCTACAAACAGTGCACAATAAAATGGTTGGATTGCTGTAATATACGAGTAATGGAGGCAAAAAGAAACTATGGGTGGAACTGCCCACTACAAGTATCATACTGCTGTTGACCCTCAGTGCCAGGTATGAAGGGATAGGGGAGAAGTTAGAATCTAGTTCAAGTGAAGCAACCAAAGATGTGAGTCTTCTCAGCTATCACTTCAAACCAGAGAGGGTGGGAGTGGAACCCATTGATTGAGAAACAAGCTCAAAACAAACTAGATTAGAGAAGCTGGCTATGACAAATGATGGGACTTAAATACTGCCCTACTGTTTGTATGTACTGCCATGAGAGAACATTTGAGAAGGAAGTAAACAAAAGAGAAAACTATGCTATTGGACAAATGCATACATGCAACAGCAGCAAGGCACAGCCTGACTAAGTACCATGTAAGTGTGAAAGAGTAAGTGAAAGGAAAAGTCTGAGATGACTAAGCATCCTTAAAGCATAACCCTAACCAGAGGGTGGATATATATGGGTAACTAGGAAACACAGAAGTGAAAAGTCTACTGGTCATTACAGTCCAGGGAATGACTGACAGCAGGTTTTTTAAGGGACTGATGGTTCTGAGAGCATGCTATTCTGATGGCACTGTGGTGGCCACCAGTATTTGATAAGAATTCCTTGAGAAAATGACCATGTGAGCTAAAGAAATGATTTCATGAGTTGTGGTAAAAGAGGGAGGGTTAATGGTACAAGTCCAATGTTTGTCATTGTTTACATGCTGACAAATCATCTAGAAGATCATGTGGTTTATTATGTAATCATATTTTCCCATCCTTCATGCCCTCAATCCCATCAAAAGGTCACATTTCACTGTTTCACCAGTCAGGGACAAAAGTGTTGCAATGCACCTTTTGGAAAGAATAGGGTGTATCTCAGCATGTATTGCATTGATTGGACTGAACCTTAGTGCTCTGGAAGGCTTAGAGTCACCCCTTTCCAATGGCATAGGTATCATAATTATCTGTGCAGAATAGCCTGAGCTACATCAGCAGCAAGTCATACCTCACAAACATTGCAATGCATTTGTCCCTCACTGTACCTCCACAGTGAAGTTAGTGAGACCAAAGATGTATATGCATACTGTGCACAATGCATGGAAGAGGCCATACAACTCAAGCTTGGCCTGGGAGTAGCAGCTTTCTACTTCATTGAGGGTGATGGATCTGAAGTGACTAGGGTACCATTTGCCATCTTCACTGAGCTGGTAGAGGATGTAGCCAACTGTGATGACTGACATGTTGATGGCTAAAATCACTTTGCAACCACACTCATAGTCAATCCTTCAGAGTGCAGGGGACTTTACAATTGTCCTTGAGTCATTGCATGGCAGCATGTTGCAGCTCATCCCATGTGAATGGTATGTCTTTCTGCATGAGTGCAACTAGCAGCTGCACAATCTTGGCAAAGTCTTTGATGAAGATGCAGAGCACACTGCAGACACTGAGGAAACCATGAACCTGCATCAGGTTGTGGCACTCAGGCCAGTTGCAGATCTTCTGCATTTTGCTTTCTTCAGGAATGTGACCTTTGAAGGTGCACTTGTGGCCAATGATCACAGCAGAGGGAGCAGCTAGTACAAACTTCTTTGCTGAGACAGTGGCTCTGACATTCTGCAAACACTGAAGGATGCAGTTAACAACTATACAGTGATTCCAGATACACTTCCAGATCCCAGGGTTCTCTGGGATGGTTTCATAGGAACCATCCACATGCTGATAGCAGGTGGTCTTGGATCTTATGGGGACATCATCTATGAAGGGCAAGGTATGATGTAGGATCTCATCTTGGAGGACAAATGCAGTATCTCCCTGGTATACCTGGACTGCATTCACATGACCTTGTGGCAGAGTAGTAAGCCAATGCAGTCCAAGTGGGGTACCAAAGGTGGTGAGGTCATGGGAGTCAATGTGAAGTGCATGCTGGTCATACCTGGAGTAGAGGTCCATCATCACATACACCACATATCCAGTGAAGGATTCTGTGAGATGTTCTACAAAGGGCAGGATGGACATGTTGCAGATGGTCACTGCATTCAGGGGCTGTAAGTCACGTACAAGGCAAAGAGACTTTCCATCTTTCTTTACTATGCAGAACCAGTGAGAGCAGTAAGCTGCTGTAGAAGGTTCATACATGCCAGACTTGATGTGATCTTTAATCATGTCAATGACTTGGACATGTATCACACTTGGGATAGGGATGTTGCATTGGACCCAAGGTGTGTGTGGAATCATGGGGATCTTTACAGGTGGGAAATAGCATTCATCTAGGTGTCTGTGCTCTGTGATGTCCCAAGCAAATGTGGGCTTGTGGACCAAAATGAGCCAAGTCATGAGTTTAAGTTCCTCTGGCCAAAGCCAGTCTTTTTTAGTATGGGTTTACCCTCAGGTGACTGGGCTTCAAGACCAGGTGACAGGGGCTAAGTCCAGGTGACCAAAGTCAAGGCTGGGAAACAGGGGCCAAGTCCAGTTTGACTGGAGCTAGGGCCAGAGGCCAGGGGTCAAGTCTGGAGGACTGGACTTAAGACTGGGAGCATGGGAACAAGACCAGTAGTGTGGGAAACCAACTGGTCTTGGGGTGCACACAGGGGAAAGCCAGTCCAGGGTTGGATCTACCTCCCTTGGTCTCAGCTTATGTGCTGTACCCTTATGCAAGCCAGGGAGAGGTCTGGGACAGGGGCTGGGGATAGCTTAAGGCTTAGCCTTAGCTATAGAGTAGTCTTGAGGGGTAATACAGAGTTGAGGGTAATACTAAGTTAATGTCCAACAAATGTACCAGGGTTGTGCCACCAGGGCCAGAGGTGTGCTTCAAAGCTGGTTCAGGGCAACATGGAGGCCAGGAGGGTCCAGAGGGGTCCAGAGATGACCAAACAGTTGGTCTGGGGGTGTAACAATGTGCTACTGAGTGACACTGGAATGACACAAAGGCTGGGTGCAGGGAAGGCCAGAAAACCAGTCCAGGAGCCAGAAGTGAGCTGCAGGGGTACAGGGTGTCATGAGGGGTGCCAAGAAGGCTGGGGTGGGTCCAAGGTCTGCTCTGGGGGGTCACAGGGTCTGAAAGTGTGTATCTACAAAAAAAAGATAACAGATAACAGAAAACTGAGAAAACATATAACAGGGAAACAGGAAACTGGGGCTAGAGGCAGGGGTCAAAGCTGAAGGCTGAGACTGAGGGTGGCTCAGGCCAGGGGTGGCAAATGCTGGAGACTGAGACCAGGAGTGGCTGAAGCCAGTTATGCTAAAGTGAGTGGTCTGGAGGAAACAGCTAGACCAAAGACCAGCCAAGGGGACAGAAGGCCAGGAAGGCCAGGAACTGATCTGAGGGCCAGAGAGGACTGGAAGGGCCAGCTGGAGACCGGTCTAATGGTCAGGGAGGGCTTAGAAAAGCCAGGTGGGGACCAGTCAGGAGCCAGTGAGGGCCAGAAGGGTTAGAAAGGCCATGGGAGACCAGTCTTGACCTGGACAGGGCTGTAAGGCCACAGGGGCCAAAGGGAGACCAGTCTGGGGTTGGGCAGGACCAGAGTGGCTGGCTGGAGGCCGGTCTGAAGGAGTTGGAGGGGTTTGGGGTGGTTAGAGGTGACCTGAGGTGCTATCCAGCTAGCAGGCTGATAATGGGAGGCCAAAACAGTGTAGGTCAGTGGGCTAGCACTGAGACCAGGGTAACCAGTTTCTGGAGGTCAGTGAGGGATTGGGAACTGTCTAGGACAGCCAGAGTTTGGTTTGGACAAGGACTGGAGGGCTGGACATAGCTAGGAATGAACTGGGGACCAGCAGGTCATAAGACCAGTTCAATGAAGGCCTAGGAGTGTTGGCAGGAGGTGAGTCTGGGTTTTGAGTCCAGTTTAGGGGTGTCTGGAGTTGGTTGGTGGTGGGTTGTCTAGTGGTGAGAAGCCTGAAGGCCAAAAACCATTGGAGGACTGGTTCGGGGGGACTGGGGACTGGGTGAGGCCTAGGGGTTGCCCAGCCAAAAGGCTGACAACAGGAGGCTGAGACTGGGAAGACCAGTGAACACACAATCACCAAGGCCAAGGACTACTGAGGTAGTGAGATTGGAGTACCAACACAAATGTCAGGGGCTGGGAGCAACCCAGGGCAGGTGGTTCAGGAGTGTTTCAGTATGCAAGGACCAGGCCAGGGGACTGAGGACCAGTGTGCAGGGACCAAGTGGGGTTGTGCTGAGAGCACTGGAGAGGTAATGGACAGGGGTTTGGAAAAGTGTAGGTTGCTAGTGAGGTCCCTTATCCCCCTCTTAGGGTAGACCTCCCAAGTCTACAGGGGTACAAGGTGTGGGCCAGGACTGCTGAGAGGAGTACTGGATGGGATAGTAGGAGTACTACCACTGGAGTTGTAAATCCAAGTACTGAAAATGCAGAGACTGGCATAACAGGTGTCAAGACCAGTTCCAGGAAGCTTTTACAAGGCTGGGAAAAGCTTTAAACCTGGAAATACAAGACTGGCAGGGCAAGCTGCGCTGGTACAGGGGTAGTAAGGAGTGTTGGAGTCAAGAGTAGGGGTATGAAGGCCAGAACCAGAGCCCAAGAGGAAACAAGAAGGCTGGTGAAGACCAGCAGGCCAAAGACAACCAGTAAGACCAGAGTTGGGAGAATGGGTAGGACTGAAGTTCTGGAGTCGATGGTGGGGTGACAGTAGCAATGGTTAGGGGGAAGGTGAGGGGTTAGCTGGCACCTGAAGGGGCCTTGTGAACATACAAGTTCCAGGGCAAGTAGATGAGCTGGGAAACAGACTGGCAGAGTTGGGGGTTTGTCAGATGGGCCAAGGCCCAGGGTTGTCTTGCAAGCAAATTCATGCTCCAAGGTGGGGTTGATGTCAGGGGGGTTAGCAAACTTTAGTATTAGATGGGGATAGGTGACTGCACTACACTCAGCCACCAACAGGTGCCTATTGAGTGGGCTAGTTGGTTCCCTACAACCTAGATACTTCAGTTCCTAACAGGTTGACAAGGCCAGTTAAAACAGGGGGTCAGAGACCAAGAGAGAACCAAGGCCAGGTCCACCAAGGACTGGAAAGAGGTGCTAGGTCAAGACCATAGCACCAGGGTAGAGGTCAGGGGTAGTTCTGGGATGAGGGGCAAGCCCAAAGGCCAAAGGAGTGGCAAGGGAGTAGCATAGAGCTACCCAAGGGGTATCAGAGGCCGAGGGAGGCCGGAGATGGAAGACCAGCCAAAATAAGGGAATCCGGGGTGAGCCAGACTGGTCAGAGGTCATGAGGAAGTCCAGAGATGAGCAATGCCAGTCAGACATAGGCTGACAAGGCCTAGTGAGGGAGGGAAGACTGGAAGTTGGGAGCCCAGTAATAAGGGAGTCCAGAGGTGATAAAACTGGACACCAGTAGGAGGAGGACCAGAGTTGGCAAGTCTGGTCCAGGGCTACAAACCAGGTGAAGCTGCAGGTCTGGCAGGACAAGCCAGGAGGAACACCAAGGGACCAGAGTGATGTGCTAATTGATGTCTCTACTGAGACCACCAGTTTGGCTTCTGGTGTACCAGAGTACCAACTTGTTGACCCAGTTAGGATCCTGGGGTAGACTCTAATTGTTTTGTCTCAACCAAGACCACTGGTTTTGGCTTCTGGAGTGCAGAGTTACCAACCAGAAATGAGGTCAGGGACTGGGATAGGGGCCAGAGGACTGGCAGACTGGTCCTAGACCAAAAATCAGGGGCCAGGAGCAAGTCCAAAGGACTAGCATGCCCAGGGGGTGCCTCCAAGTGAAAAGAGAGGCCAGAAGAGAGGTCAGGGACCAGGCTAAGGGCCAGAGGGCTGGCAGACTGGTCCTAGACCAAAATGGAGGTGTCATGCACTAGCTAAGACCACCAGAGCTGGTCTGGTGCAAGTCCAAAGGACAAGCACCATCCTGAGGCCAAGGTGACTAGTGCAGGACCAGGACAGGGGATAGGGGACCCAGGAGGGGTCTGTGAGGAATAGGAAGGTCTGAGGAAAGCCAGGACCAGTCTAAGACCTAGTAACAGGTCTAGACAAGTCCAGGTGAGGTGTTTGAATCAGACCAAGGCTGGAATGGCCAGTAGAAAGGGGCAAAAGGCTGAGAGAAGTGGCAAACTGGCTTCAGACAAGTCCAGGTGAGTGTGGACAAGCCAACCCAAGGCTGGACAGGCCAGTAACAGAAAGTCCAGAGACTGGAGAGGGGATCCAGGGCTCCAAGGCCAGTGTAGCAAAGGCTGAGGGCAGAGACCAGACCCAAAAACCACTGAAGCTGAGTGCCAATGGGGAACAGGGAAGATGTTGAGGACTGGGACTGGCCAAGTCCAGTCCTGGGGGCTGCACCAAAAGGTAGGTCTGAAGACCAATATCAGGGAGTCAAGAGGTCAAATGAGTGATGTGATCCCAGTGTTCAGTACAGTAGAACTGGACAAAGACAGCTGGGCTAGAGTGCTGGGATGACTGAGGTAAGGACTGTGGTGAAGACTGGGATGACTGGCCAGGGGTCAGAGGTAGCTCAGGGGAGCTAACAGAAGTGAGTCTGGTTGTTGAGGCTGGCTCAGGGGCAAGTCCAGAGGCTAACTCCGACTTGGAAATGGGCTCAGACATGAACCCAGGTTGGTGGTGAGTCTGGATGGTGAGTCCAACTCAGGGGTTGACATGGCCAGTCCAGAGTCAGGAAGAAACAAGTGGCAGGCAGGGAACAGGAGTAAGGGAATGGATGCATTAAGTTTTGACCACTAAGGATACAGTGTCAGGGGTAATGCAACCCAGGGTGTGCAGAGTGCTGAGGGGCAAGGTCATGGGTAGGGGCTCTAGAGCAGGACCTAGACATGATGAAATGACTTGCACAAGCATGAGTCAGAATATACTGTTAAGTACAGGTTTACCCTCAGGTGACTGGGCTTCAAGACCAGGTGACAGGGGCTAAGTCTGAGTGACCAGAGTCAAGGCCAGGAGACAGGGGCCAAGTCTGGTTCAACCAGAGCTAGGGCTGGAGGTCAGGGGTCAAGTCCAGAGGACTGGACTTAAGACTGGGAGCATGGGAACAAGACCAGTAGCATGGGAAACTGACCAGTCTTGGGGTGCACACAGGGGAAAGCCAATCTGGGGTTGGATCTACCTCCCTTGGTCTCAGCTTATGTGCTGTACCCTTATGCAAGCCAGGGAGAGGTCCAGGACAGGGGCCAGGGATAGCTTAAGGCTTGGCCTTAGCTATAGAGTAGTCTTGAGGGGTAATACTAAGTTGATATTCTGACTGCAGTGCTATGAAGTATGTACAGGGGTTAAATACATGAGGCTGGTCCAGGGTAATGATCATAAAGCTGGACTTGTTAATAAGCTATTAGTGAGATGATTAGCAAGGGGAGGACAGCCATGGAGGCTGTGCCAAGACTAATAGTTAAAGTCTGGGTGACTGGCATAACTGGAGTCAGACACAGGATTGTACGGGATGCTGAACAGAGTGGAGGTGTTCAGCTGAAAGGACTTCTGGAACGACAGACTTTGATAAAAATGTGCTCCTGGCGCAAGTTGATGTTGAGTTATGCAGGAGTAGTGGGATGACCAAGCAAAGACTGCTGACTAAGCATGGGGTGGACTGCAGATGATGGATGGTGGTAGATAGACCCTTCCAAATGAGCCTCAACTACCAAGTATATGAATGATGACAGATAGACTCTTCTGAATGAGCCTCAACTGTCAATGACAAGTTATGCACTGAACTGACTGCTGAGTGACCTCTGATTCACTTGGGGTGTAGCTAAGTACATGGGGGTTTATATACTGTGGGGGGAGCACAGCTTGTGACAAACAAGGCACAAATGCTTGGTAAGTAATGAGTAAGGACTGAGTAATCATGATGAGTAAGCAAAAAATGAAAAGTAAGCAAGCAAAGAAGATTGGTAAGTATTGGCAATGAACAAGTCAAGGACAGCCAAAATATCACAGAATGAGTCAAATGGAGTCAGAAACTGAGTAAGCACACTGATATCACATTAGGGGGTGGTGATGCAAGTCAGATCTTGGTGGAGACATCTCTAGATCCAAAGATGGCATGACAGATGGATGGTGTTTCCAGATAGGGAAGTATTAATTCCAGAATTGAAGGGCATGAGTCAGGTGTCAAAGGGGCTAGGGCATTGGGGGTCTGTGGGGCAATGGGAGCATAAGTGATCACATCTCCCACCCTTTCATCCTCTCAGCAAAGTTAACAAAAGCTTCATGGATGGGGCTCTGATGGAGGAGGAGGAGAAGGGGGGACATCTTCTGCTGGATCTTGCAGTAAGAAGGCAAGATGTATGTCATACTCATCATGAATGCAATCAGGGAGGCTGGAGAACAGTAGACTATGCTGCAGCTGTCACAATGCAGGAAGAATGATGGATGAGATTGGAATAAAGACAGTGCAGGGAGCAGGGAGGAACAATCCATATACTTCATCAACTGGGGAGACCAAAATGACCACATAAGACCTCTCTAACTGAGTGACAGACCTGAGGTGACCAAAGAATGTCCTTCTGGAAGTCATGCTGACAAGGAGAACATGCTGACCAAGCTGCATGGGATGAGATGGGGCTGACAATGATGGGATGAACCAGGGGGCTTCAGGATGAAAGCTGGTGGGAACACCTGGCAGATATATGTAGCCACTGTCTCTGGCAAATGAGACAAGTGAGATGATTGACAAAGAGGCAGCCATGATTGATGAGCATCTGATGGATGGAGTGCTGTAGAAATGTGTAGGGTGTGAGGATCCTCTCCAAATTTGGAAGGCAGAATTGTGTGGCTGGGCACTTTAAGTGAGTGTGAGAATGGAGTCGATATCTTTGGAAATGGTGGAGATATGATGAAAACTGGAATGCCACACACAGGCACTAAAAACCTTTAATGTGCGCTTAACTCACTTCCTCTTCTCTCTTTAGCACTGATGACTCATTCTTGTGCAAAGGATGACTGCTCACATCTGGCAGTCTTTCTACACATGAGGCCTTTAGTCTTCATCTGCATGCATGGGCATTGTGCACAACTCGTTGATGAGTTAGGCAGAGTCAGCTGTAACCATGTCCACAACACCTTTGGTGTGTGACAATGGACAACCAAGAAGCATGTTGAAGTTGGCATGTTCTATTACCTGGACCTGGAGCATGACTTGCCTGGCTCTGAAGTTGAGTTTCAGGTTTTCTAGAATGCCTACAGTAGTGTCTTCAGACATGTTAGCAGAGGTCATAGTCATGAGATGGTCACTGCACAATGGCAACCCAATCTTTTCCCAGATGCACCTAGGCATGGCAATGATTTCTGAACTGGAATCAAGCACACAGTTGATCATAACATTGGTCCCAGGGACCTTGGCTTCTATGCAGCAGAGCAGCAGAGTGTGGTGAGCCATGATGGAGCCATCATCACTGTGGATGATGCTGTGGGGAGCAAATTCTCTCCCAGCTAGAATAGCAATAAGCTGAAGGCAAGTCAATGAGTCTGCCTAGGATTGTCCCAAGGGAACCTAGACTAGCACAAGAGCAAAAAGAGGTGAGAAGGAGAAGGTCAAGGAATATGAGTTGTCAAAGTTGTCATAAGGTGTCTTTTGACATTGTGTTCTGCAGAGACTTTTTCCAATCCAATTCTAACTGGGTTTCAAAGTTTTTATTTTCCCTGTCAATGAAGACAGGTATATGTGTAGCTACATGGGGAGTTTGTAACTATGAAGTAAGTGATGTCAAAAGTGAAAAGATCAACAAGAAATGATGGGAATTAAGTGAGATTGACATAATGATGGCCATGAGGCCAGAATAGTGTAAGCAATCAAAAGAATGACTAATGTAAATGAAGCGAAAGTGATCCTAATGGAAGTGAACAAGAAGAGAATGAAAGCAACAGTGAAGCACTCAAATAACCAACAGTGTGGACCTGAAGAGTGCCAGTGAGTGAGTACAGGTAACAAGAAGCCTGTCAGAAGCATCAGACCTTTGTCACAATGGCTAGAGGGAGTGTTGAGAGGTGATGTGACAATGGGGGAAGTGAGTCAACAGAGGAGGATGAAGCACTGGGTGACTTAGAGTGCAGAGGGTGTCAAAGTTGCTCAATAGGGGTCGCATTTGTGTCACATTTGTCACAAAGCCTATAGCCACTTTGTAGACCTCCTATTGATGCTATACATACACTCCTAGTGTAGGGAGATCCCTCTCCCCACAACATGGTCTCCATATTCACGTGCAGTTTGGTGAGGGTCATGACTGGTTAGTTCATTTACATGCACTCTCTCATCATCATTGCTATGAACTACCTCAATCTTGTTAGTGGTGACATGTTTCACCATGGTGATGTCCCTGAATTGTTTGCAGAACTCAGGAGCTACCATGAATAATTCTTTGACAGGCAAGGCAACACTGGTTTTGAGTACATGCTCCACAATACATTTGGGTGCAGCTTCATCTTTGAGTGGGAATGAGTAATGGTACTGGTTCTGATTGCAAGCTGCTGGGTATGGTGTTTGTGACAGGACAACTGCCACAGGTGTGGGATCCTTGCACATGGTTGCCAGAGTGGGATTACTCAGAGGAACATATGGTTTCACAGTGGTGGGTGTTGGTATAGGTGTGGAGGGCTCAGACACCTGGCAAGTGGCACATGAGCTTTGAACACCAGGGGAAATGATTTCCTCTTCAACAGTGGCTGTGCAAGGATCGACTTGTGGGGGGTTGGCAGGTCATGCCACAGGTCATGCTGTAATTTCAACCCCATCGAAGCATGCTTTCTTTCTGCAGGAAATGACTGCTCCCTTGTTACCTTTATCTGCTTGGTAGGTAGCCCAAGCTTGAGTGACATACACTTGGAAGTTGGGGTCAGCTAAGTCTGTGACAGGTTCATCAACATCTTGGATGGTGTTTAGAAAGGTGGATGGCTGAATCTCCAACTGCATGTCAACTTCAGGGTGAGCAATGCAGAAAAGGTTAGCAGCACCTTGTGTGGCTGTGTTGTGTGGAACAGCAGGAGTCACAGTGCACACGCTGGCCTGGTCTCCCTCAGCCATGATGTGGTGAATGGCCTCTCTCAGTGAGTTACATTCTGGGAAGTGTGGAATTCGGCTTCCATCTGCAAGATAGAGATGGTTGTCTGTACCCCTCATGATCTTACTGGCATGGATATAGACTTCAATGAGTGTGCACATCCTTGTCCAGTGGTTGGGGTCTGCACAGAAACTGCAGCCAGTTCTGCATTGCTGTGGTGGGTGCTGTGTCTGGAAGTTGTATTCCTGTTCGATGACAGTGCCAGCAGGTGGCACTTGTGGCATGTAAGCTGGTGAGGTGGCAGTAGCCACTGTCAGTACCATGCTACATAGAGCAGATCCCATCAGAAGAAACTTGGTGGCCTTGACAACTTCTGCAAGCAGGTAAGGGTCATCTGGGTGAAGGTCAGTGCAGACAATGGAGAGTTGATGGTGAATGCATTCTGTGATGGCCCTCAGGAAGCCATTCAGGAACACAGAATCCCATTCCATCTCTGCAAGCTTTTTAGTTTTAATGAGCAGGGCAGAAATCTTAGCAAATTTCCACTGGTATTCTCTGAGGTTGTCCTGGTTTTGCATAGGCTTGGACTGATATTCTTCAACAAGGTACTGCAAGTCTGCACAGCAGTAGTGGCTGTCACCTTCACAACCAGGGTACAAACCCTTAACAGTGACTACGAAGGCATCCCAGTCATCACCTGCAGGTGCTGCTTCCAGAAGTGTTTGCCAGACCTTGGCTTCTTCGAGGTCAGCATAGTGGATTGCAGCTCTGATCTTGCCATGGTTGTCAAGAGCAGCAAAAGTACCAAGGAAGTTGATGTCTTTGAGGTAGCATGGGAGCTGCATGGGTGAATCTCTGCTAAATTTAGGTGAATTCTGTGTACTGCAGAGCAGCATCTGAAACTGAGGATTAGCCATTGGCAGGTTAACCTGTGGTGGTGGTGCTGGATTGGTAATGGGTGGAACAGGTATTGGTTGCAGATGCAGAGCAGTTGGTATAGTGCATGAGCAGACTGGTGGAAGTGTTGGCAGATTACTATTTGGCTGATGCATGGTCTGTGACTGAGTGAGTGGTTGTGGCAGTGTGGCAGATGGAACTGGGATTCTGGGTATAGATTCAGAGGCATCAAAGAGATAGGAAAAAGAGGGTGTCAATGAGAAAATTCGAAAGTACTTAAGGTAGTTTGGTCAGGGGTGGAGTTGGCCCATGGAGGAAGGTTATGTGGGCAGAGTATTATGGCAGAAGTTGATATGGGCCAGGTTTGTGCAGATAGAGTTTGTGGAAAGCAGAGACTATGTCAGAAGCATGATCTAGCTCAGTTGCAAGCAACCAAGAGGTTTCTTCATTGGTGTTCTCATAGCCAGCCCAGCAGACTAGGTACAAGAGTTGGCAGTGGTGGCAAGAGCAATCCACCTTAGAGTCAAGTATCTCCAACACCTTGTACTCAAGGTCACCATTGACATCCACTGGCAGAGGTGGAGGTTGTTGTCAGTTTGGGAAGGGATTGGCCACTGTGGCTTCCAGTTGTGAGACATAGAAGACTAGATGTACCAAGCACATGGAGTCAGGGAACTTAAGGGTGATGGAGTGCATACCTGGCCTGGCCAAGATGGTGAATAGACCTAAGTACTTTTTGGAGAGTTTTTCCAAAGGACAAGTGGAGTGGAAGTACTTGGCTTTGATGTAGGCCTGTTCTCCAACCTTGAACTCAGGCAGAGGTATGCATTTGGCATCTGCTGGACCCTGGTAGCACTGCTGAGTGGCAGACATTTCAGAGCAGAGGAAGTCATGGAGGGCAGAGAGCTCAACAACATAGTCATGAGCCTGTGGAGGGGTGAAGTCCTGGTCAGGGACCACAGACAGGTTTGGGTGGTATCCCTTGTTAGCAAAGAAGGGAGAAACCCCAGTAGTCACACTTGGTGCATTGTTAAAGGCAAGCTCTGCTAGAGGTAAAAGCTCAGCCCAGTTGTCTTGTTGGTAGTTACAGTAGACATGAAGGTGCTGCTCAAGGGTCTGGTTTGTTCACTCAGTCTGGCCATCACCTTCTGGGTGGTAACCTGAGGTGAAGTGAAGATGCATATCAAGGGCCTTTCCTAGTGAGCAGAAGAAGTGTGAGATGAACTCAGGACCTCTGTCAGAGGTGACATTAGTGGGTACTCCATGCTTGGAGAAGACATGGGTAAGGAAGAGCTTAGTGAGTTTGGCAGAGGTGATGGAGTTGTGAGTGGGGATGAACACTGCTTGCTTTGAGAGGCGGTCCACTACCACAAGGATGGCAGAGTAACCATTGGAGTTGGGGAGGTGTTCAATGAAGTCCATGGAGATGGAGTTCCAAGGTCTCTCTGGGATGGGGAGTTGCTTCAGTAGACCATTGGGGTGGTGATGCAGAGTTTTGCTCTGTCCACAGGTGGTGCAGGACCTGATGTATTCTTTCACATCAGAGCAGAGGTTAGGCCACATGTAGTCTCTGTGGACAAGTTCTAGGGTGTGATTTTGCCCAAAATGGCCTGCTAGAGGATGGTCATGCTTGAATTGAAACACTCAAAGGCAGAGATCATCAATGTTAGGGACAAAGATGTGTCCATCAAGGCAGAGTAGACTGTCAGAGTCCAGGGACCACCAAGGCTTAGTCAGAGTTGGGAGGTGGCTGGCAGAGACAGGGTTGGATGGTAGGGTGGAGATGATGTTGGAGTGCAAGCACTCAACATCAAAGACCATGGTGGTGTGGAGTACAGGTGCCATGAGGGTGGTGGCATGGAGGGACAATGCAAGTTGCTCCTGTGTAAACATAGGGCAGAGATTGTGAGGATTTACCTGCATGTAGTCCCTATCCCCCCCTTTTGGGTAGATGTCCCAACATTGCATAAGTGCATTGGGTTTGGTGCCTAGGCAGCCAGGTTGGAAGTGGATGGAAAGGTTGAACTGGGAAAGGTACTCCAACCAGTGGGCCTGTTGACAAGTGAGAACCTTAGAGGTGGAAAAGTACTCAAGGTTTTTGCAGTCTGTCACCATGTTGACAGGTAAGGCAGAACCTTCTAGGTAATGCCACCAATGGTGGAAGGCCTCAAAGATAGCCAACAGCTCCTTGTTGTGGGTATCATAGTTGAGTTCTGGTGTGGTCATGGTGCAGGAGTAGAAGCAACTGGGCAGAGTTCACTGTTGGAGCAGGTGAGTGACAAAATACCAGCAATGGGCATAGTTGGAGGCATCAGTTTCAACTATAAGCAGAGCATCAGGAACCCAGTGAGAGAGAATAGGAGCAGAGCTGAAGGCATCCTTCAGGTGGAGGAAGGCAGAGTGACACTCCTTGGAAAAGTTCCAGGGAGCACCCTTACATGTGAGGCAAGTGAGCATAACAACAATGTCAGAGTAGTTATTAATGAATCATCGGTAGAAATTTGCAAATCTGAGGAAGGACTGGATTTCTCACACCTTCTGCAGCTCAGGCCAGTTGTGGACTGCCTGAACCTTCTTGGTGGACATGGTGAGTCCAGAGGGAGAGAGAATGTAGCCAAGGTACTTGACAGAGTCAGAGTGGAACTTGCACTTCTCCAGCTTGGCATAGAGACCATGCTTTCGAAGGCAGCAGAGTACCTCTTTCATGTGTTTGCAGTGTGACTCCATGTCCTGCGAATAAATTAGGATGTCATCGAGGTATACCATGATGCAGACATCGAGCATGTCTGCAAAGATGCTATTAATGAATTGCTGGAAAGCCACAGGTGCATTAGTCAGACTGAATGGCATTACCCACCACTCATAAGAACCATAACAAGTGCAGAAAGCCATTTTCCATTCATCTCTGTCTGTGATGCAGACTAGATGATAGGCATGGTGGATGTTGATCTTGGTGTAGACTTTAGCACAGCTTCGAGAGTCAAGTAAGTTGGAGATGAGCAGCAGCAGATAGTGATCTGTTTTGTGATTTTGTTGAGTCCTGAGTAGTCTTTGCAGAGGTGGAGTGAACTGTCCTTCTTCTTTACAAAGAGGACAGGGGCACCATGAGCAGAGGTGGACTGCTTGATGAAACTGTAGCCAAGATGCTCGTCAATAAAGGTGTGGAGAGCTTCAAGCTCTGGCAGAGACAGAGAGTAGATCATGCCAATGGGTGGAGAAGCTCCTTCCTTGAAGTCAATCTTGAGGTCAAATGAGCAGTGTGGCAGAAGTTCAGTAGCCTTGTCTTTGCTAAAGATGTTGGCAAAGTCATGATACTCAGGAGGGACTGAGGAGAGGTCAGGAGGCAGAGAAGAAGCAGAGGATGTGTGAAGCTTCACATCATCAGTGGAGAGCTGTAAGTGGAACTGTCTAGAGCCAGGGAGAGCACAGCATTGATGAGTGAGATGAGTGGAGCGGAGCACAGTGAGTCTGTCAGAGTTGCAGTCAGAGCTGCAGATGGAGTGGAGGGTGTCAGATCTGGAGCAGAGGTTGCAGTGGAAGATGATGGAGGTGCCTGGGGTGTTGGCATTCCCTGTAATGGTGGTTTGAATGATATACTGCCCAATACCCAGTCAATCGATGGATTGAAGCAGGTGAGCCAGTTGTGTCCTAGTACCAGTGAACATGAAGAATCCAATGGAGTAACATAAAATGAAATGGAGTTGACATCACCAGAAGGAAAGCAGAGGGAAGGATCTACTTCTTGGGAAATGACAGCATTTGTACTACCATCAAACAAGCAGTGTGGAATTGGCAGAGAAACAGAGGAAACAGGAATAGCATATTTTTTGATTATGGACAGGTCTACAAAACAATGAGAAGAGCCAGAGTTGATCAATGCAGAAACAGTATCAACAGAATAATCAAGAAGAGTTACAGACAGAAGTAAAGAATTGGGACTAGAGAGAGTGGACATGTTGAGTCAGATGTCTGGTTGTGCACAGTTGGGGTCAACACTTCCTCCAGGCTGTGTGAGCTCCCTGGAGGAGCAAACTAATTTTTTGGCTCTGCTTTCTCTGCTGGTGGAGCAGGCAGAGTTCCAGCTGTAGCTGCATGGGATGTGGCTGTGCAAGAGGTTGACTTAGGGCAGTCCTTAGTGGAGTGGCCAGCCTCACCACAGAAGAGGCAGAAGTTGTTCTTCATCCTGCACTGGCATTCAGCAGAGGTGAGTTTGCCATCCTTGCCCAGAAGGTGGGCAATGTCAGACTTGGGCAGATCTTTCTGTTTGCCCTTGCCCTTGGTGTCAGACTTTGGAGTGGAGGCAGAGGACAACAATTTAGACTTGTTGTTGGAGTTGGAAGACTGTGACTTGTTGGTGGCAGACTTGGTGGTGCACAAAATATCTGCTTTGCATTCCCAGTAGTGCACATCAATGGTTTGGGTAAGTTTGCAGAGCTGTGCCAGAGTAGAAGGCTTTCCAACATGAGTGATCTCATCTTTGATGCAGTCTGGAAGTCCACTATAGAAGCAGTGGTAGAGTGCACTGACACCATAGTCCTTGACTTGTGAAGCCCAGCAGTTGAACTCCATGACATACTTGGTAATTTGAGAGCCATCCTTCATAGTAAGGTTCTTGAGTTGTTGGACAGCATCAGCTATGGCATCATGCAGGCCAAAATTAGTTGTCAGTTCATGTAAGAACTCATGATAGTCATCCATCCAGAGCAGGCAGTCATAGCCTTCAGGGTTTAGCAGATCTGGCTCAAACCAAGCCAGAGCCATTCCCTTCAAGTAGGACTGAGCAAAGGTTACCTTTGCTCTGTCAGAGCAGAATGCACAGGGGCAGTCTTGAAAGTTCAGCTCACATTGTACAAGGAACTTCTGGAGTTTCTTTGGGTTGGAGCTGTTGAAGGTGTCAGGCTCATGGACTTCAGTTTTTGGAGCAGAGTCCCCAGTGTGCAAACTAGACTGCACAAGTGCATGGACAGCTCTAGCAAGAGCTACAAGGGGATCCTCTGGTGGCTCAGCTGGGTCTTTGGGGATATCCCTGTCACCACTGCCCCCACTGTTGGGATCACCATCAGGGTAATCAGGGTCAGGGTTGGGTCCATCATCTCAGTTATGAGGAGATGGAGTAGGGAAGGCTGTTGGGTGGAGGTCAGAGTGACCAGCCTGTGATGCACTTTTGCCTTCAGCATGAGAGGAGTGTTGAGTGGAGAAGGATTGGAATTGTTCAATGACTGAAGGAAGACAATGCAGATTAGCTAGCACTGCAGCAAGGTTCTCAGCAACCTCCCTTTGGGATTGAGCTCAAGTTCTCATAGTGGCATAAGTTTTTTTGGAGGACAGAAAATGAGATTGTACAAGTGTGAGTATGAATATACTGTCAAGTCCAGGCCTACTCTGACCAACTCCAACATTAGATAAGGTCTGGGGAGAGGTATGGAAGCAAGTCTGACACAAGAGAACAGAACTCTGACTGGTGGAGTGTTGGCAAAAATGAAGTCTGCCAAAGTAAAGGCAGAGTGAAGTGAGGGCATTGGGTTTAGCTTGCATGCTACCCCCTTGCATGACTTCAGCCCTTGTATTTCAGAGGGAGAGAACAGACAGAGAGTCAGAGGTAAATCCAACAGGCAGAAGATGGAGACAGAGGGAGTAGGAACTAAGTTGATATTCATACTGAAGAACAGCAGAGTATGATACATGCTTTTATACTACTATGGAGGTACAGTAACTAGAACTGGAACTGACATATGGAGAATTGGAAAATTTCAAGTAAAACTTCCTAGACAACAAATGAAGGGTAGACAGAGGACATATGAATGGGTAACATAGAACATCCCAAAAAGGAAACAGTCCAGGTGCTGGACCATGCAGTGTGTGTGCTGCAGAGTACCTGACTGCATGCTGTCAGGGAGAAGTCCAAAGGATAGTCACATGACCCCTCAGGGAAATGGTCTGCACAGTATGGTAGGAGAGCAGTACAAGTCCAACAGCAGTCAGAGCAGAGATGGTTCATAAATGGCAGAAGGTGGGCAGAATTGGTGCAGAGTGAGTGAATGACCAGCAGAAAAGGATGCAGAGTGAGTAAGGACTTAGAATGAACACATGGTCATGACAGGACTTGAGTTATCTAGGCCAGAGTTGAGTTTTCTGGACTGGACTTGATCAGAGATAGGGGCTACCAGTCCAGACCAGACTGGGCTTGAGTCTGAGAGTGATAGCAATGATATGTGCATGGAGGCTGACATGGGAACTGCCAGGTATGAGTTTGATAGCAAGTGAGGGTGATGGGCTTAGGACTCAATGTGCTCAGGCAAAGATTGTTATGCCTGAGCCAAGTGACTTTGTCAAATGGACTAGGTACAAATGGCATGAGGGGGAGTCTACAGGCCAAACTTGTTGTAACCCCTATGGCTCAGTTATTGATGATATCCTACAAAGGTTACTTCCTCTGGTGAGGTCAATTGGGATTGCAATGGGGAAGGGATGAAGTCAAAGGAATTAGCTGAGTTGCAAGCTATTGAAAAACTGAGGATACATGGTATGGTACTGCTGTATAAATACCTCAGGACAAGAGTACCATACAGGTCACCCAAAGGCAATGGTATGTATCTGCAGTAGTAAACAATGAAATAAGAAAGAGTCATACAGTGTCATTGATGGGGGTAGGGGTAGCAATGAGGGTCAAACTGGCTGTGCCATCAAGGTGCAGCAAGGGACCTGACACCAGAGCAAGAAGTAAATGACCAGAGCAATAAATATGAGTCAGAGATGAGATATGAAATAGACCACCCATCAGAGATAGGGGGGAGGAGTCATGGTGATGATGATGTGCATAGCACCAGTGGCTATTGGAAATGCCACCAGCACTGGTGATCTGAGGGCTCAAGGAGCAAGTAATCCAAGGACTATTGAAACAAGTACAAATGACACAACAAGGCATGTGACACATGTGACCATGATGTGGCAAAAAAGGAAAGACCCCTGATGAGGTCATAACACCACCCCCCCTCTAAGGTCCTCAGACCCTTGAGGATGAAGCATGGGCATTAGGGCTGGCTGAGGAAAGGGGTCTGCAAGTAGTATAAATGTGGGAATGCATTCAGGAGGCAATGGGGAAGGTGGCTCCTTGAGGGATGGAGTATACTTGGAGCCATGTCCATTGCAGCAGGACCAATGCCCCAAGTAGTGGCATTGAAAGCAAGCATGGGGGTGGAGGACATGTCCATTGGGTATCAGGGACTGACCTCTGAGATAGAAGCAAAGTTGATTCTCAGGGATGGGGATGAAGGGAGCTGCAGGAAGAGCCATGGTGGAGTGGATGGCATTAAAGTAGTTTTTGTGGGATCTGGCCCACAACACATCCTGCAAGAGCACCTCCCAAGCAGAGTTATGAGTCCCCAGTCCAATACACAAACCAACCTGTTTAAATAGAGTCCCATTGTTGACATACTCTACTGGAGCAAGCCATTCCACTTCCTTTCTCACTGCTTCCTTTTGTTCTGGCATGACAATGTCTTCTTTCAGCTTGATCTGATCGAGAAGATAAGAAGCAGGGGGAGCCAGGAATTCTCCAAACTGTTGATTGACAAGATAATGGTATGCACCCCCAGTAACCACTTCTAAAACATCTGCATATCCCTTTTCCAACATTCCAATCATGATCACCTCTGAGAGGGGAGCCATCCCATTAAGTTTCCTCATGTGAATCTTCAAGACACACTGACTGATCATGTCTGATGCTCTGTAGATTTCAGACAACAGCCCAAAATACTTAACTTGTTCTGGTGAGCACCCATCAATGTTGTCCCCTTTGTGGAAGATGTCAAGTGCCCTAACAATGTCCAGGTAGTCACTTGCTGTGATTGGTAATTGCAGCTCATCATCCCTGGCAGTGGCAACTGTTGCAAGTAAATCAAGGGTGGCACATTGGGTGCCTGAAGAGTAGGTTGCAAAGTTGGTGGAGCCAGCAACATTGGCAGGGTTGGATGAAGTTCCTCCTTGATTGCCATCATGACTAGGTTTTTCTCTATCCTTTCCCTTTCCCTCTGGCTTACTGTCTCCACTGGGGGGGGACTCTGGGCTTTGGGGCCAGTACTTGGCAGATCGAGAAACCCTGGTGTGGATGCAGTCAGAGAGGGTGGGCAACAGGGGGTGAGGGTACCTGCAGCTGCAAGACAAGGGATGAGGCATCTGATTCAGGAATGCAGGAGTTGGTTGATGGGGGAGGGGATGAATGACAGATGGTGATGGGGGGTGTGAGTAGCTTGGGCCAGTCAGTTGCAGGGTCATAAAGGGATTTACAGGGGAAGTCAGCATAGTCATTCTCAGTGTTTACAGAGTGAGGAGAGTCCATTAATTTCTGAGGTGTCAGGCAAGTTTGTACTGGTCAAGGGCTTCTGAAGCATGGTCCTTTATATGTTCCTTAGGCTCCCATGTACAGTGGCTCAAAAAACTGACTGCATGTTTGGACATTTTTCACTAAAGTCAATACTGCCCCATACCCCCTAACTTAGGCCCTAACCTATAAGTGTATGAATCAAAGCCCTTACACTTGGCTCTCTATTGGTGCAGGGGTCAAGGGTTTTGGATAAGGTTTGATCAAATGGCAGCCATTTCAAAATAATGACTCATGCAGTCAGTTTTTTGACTTTAGGTTTCAATTACATATATTAGACCCTGGCATACTGTAATATTAGTACATATATCTGGTAATGGTTCTATTATGTCACCTTTATGTAACTGAGTGTCAGACATTATAAATAAACCCCACCATCACCATGAAATCCATCTCTGCTTCTCAAAGAAAGAGCAACATATCTCTCTCCATTCTTGATCTTTCCTCCAGGAAAATTGCTTCCCAAACTGGCTTAGGGTAGTCTACAGTATGCCAGGTCCTTCAGAAACTACAGCCAGAGAGGACTAGGCTTTGTGGTGACCATCCATTAAAGCTTACCCCTACCAACAAAAGGGCTATTGTTCAGCAAATCATTATTGGCAAGCCCAAAAATGCTGTCCATGCCATTCAACTCATCAATTCTATTATTGATACTCCTGTCTACCACAGACTGTGTGAAATACCCTCAAGGAATCCTCTGTGAAGACTGTGGTCAAGAAAAAGAAGCCCTTGCTTTCTAATGTACACAAGAAGAGAAGGCTAACCTTTGCTCTCAAGTACCAGAATTAGACTGTGGAGGACAGGAAGAGAGTTATATGGTCAGATGAGACCTAAATACATAGGACTGGGTCAGATGGGCAAGAGTATGTGTGGAAAAAGAAGGGTGAAGGGCTAATTGCTAGAGAGGTCAAGGGTACAGTTAAGTGTGGAAGTGGTTCACTGATGGTATGGGGCTGCAGAAGGTGGAATGGAGCAGGGGTTTTGAGTGAGGTGGATGGTGGATGGATGCTGAACAGTATTTGGCCATTTTGGAGCAGGGGCTGCTGCAAATCTTGGAAGATTCTGGAATTCCAGAAGGTGACATCTTTCAACAAGATAATGGCCTGAATCACACCTCTAGGAGAGCCAAAGGTTGGTTGGAAGAACAGGAAATCAACCTTCTGGACTGGCCTGCACAATTTCCAGACCTTAATCCCATTGAACATACTTGGAATCACCTCAAGAGATGCCCCTCAGGTTATGAGAGTGCTCCTACAGGCATTCACTGACTGTGGGAAAGGGTGGTGGAGGAGTGGTGGAAGATTGATGAGGAGCAGTGTCAAAAATGAATAGAAAGCATGCCTAGAAGGATTGAAGCAGTTATTAGGGCCAAAGGAGTTCATACAAAGTACTAGATACATAAATTGATATAAAGTCAAAAAACTGACCACATGAGTGAAGCCACCAAAGACGAATGTCTTCTCGGCTATCACTTCAAACCAGAGAGCTTCTGGGAGTGGAACCTGTTGATTGAGGACAAGGCTCAAAACAAACTAGATTAGAGAGTCTGGCTATGACAAACAACAGGAGTTATATACTGCCCTACTGTTTGTATGTACTACCATGAGAGAATGTTCTAGAAAGAAGTAAACAGAAGAGAGAATTACACTATTGGATGAATGCAAGCATGTGCTAGTAATGAGGCACAGCCTTACTAAGCATCATGTAAGCATGAAAGAGCAAGCAAAAGGAAAAGTCCGAGATGACTTAGCATCCCTAAAGTGTAACCCTAACCAGAGGGTAGATATATATAGGAAACTAGGAAACACAGAAGTGAAAAGTCTACCAGTCATTACACTATCCCCTCCTAAGGCTCAACTTCCAGGCAAGACCAAATAGGACAAACAGTAGTAAACAGTTCCGGTACAGGTGTGAACAAGCTATCAAAGCTTTCTGACGAGAGGAGAGATAATTTACAGGGGGCCCCAGGGTAGGATCAGTAGAAATCCTTGATCACTGACTGTGAATTTTTCAAGGCAGAGGCTGGCTCCCAGGTATGATCTTCTTCAGGATATCCCCTCCAATGGATGAGAAATTGAAGAGCTCCACATTTCAAATGGGAGTCAACAACATACTCCACCTTGTATTTGACATCTCCTTCATCAGTAACCCTCTGCAGTCCTGGCCTGTTGACAGGCTGCCCATCAAGAGCACTGAGATAGGGTTTAACCCATGAGACATTCACAACTGCATGAATCCTCATGTTGTGAGGCAACTTTAACTTAAGAGCATTCAGAAGTACCTCTAGAACTTTGTATGGTCTGATCCACTTTTTGTAAAGTTTATGGCTCTGCCATTCTTTCAGGGATAGGTAGTCTGTAGCTAGCCAGACCTGGTATCCAATGGAATAAGAGGGGGCAACTGAGCAGTGTCTATCCACTTGTTGTTTCTGCTGGGAACATGCTTTGGTGAGGTTTGCTTTCACATCTTGGAACACCTGGAACCAAGATTTGGCAACTTCCTCTGCTGCTTCTACCTTCGAAGTCATCAGTTCAATGCTCATCCTAGGTCTATAGGAATGAGTAACTTTGAAGGGGCACTTGCCAGTAGAAGTAGAAGCAGAGTTGTTGTATGTGAATTGAGCCAAAGGTAGCCATTCCTCCCAGCAAGCCTGTTGCTGGTTGGCATACATCCATAAGTACTGTTGGATCTCATGGTTCAACTGCTCTGTTTGTCCATCTGTTTGCAGGTGGAACACCATAGAAAGTTTCTGCTGTACTCCCAGCATTTTAAAAAACTCCTTCATGAAGGATGAGGCAAACTGAGGGCCTCAGTCTGATATGATAGAGTCTGGAAGTCTGTGATGCTTCCAAAAATGCGCCAGGTAAAGGCAAGCTGTGCTAGCAGCTGTCTCCTCCACAGTGCAGGGGATGAACTTGGCTTCCTTAGAGAACCTGTCAATGATGACCAGGACATGGGACTTTCCTGAAGATCCCTTGACTCCAAGATCCATAAAGTCAGTCATTAACTCTCTCCAAGGCCCATCAGGGATAGGTAAAGGTTTGAGTTCTCCTACTGGCAGCCTATTTTCAGACTTGCTGGCTTGGCATGTTTGACAATGTTTTACATACTCTTCTACATCAGGTTTCAAGGTGGACCACATGAACTAGCATGTGATCAACCCCTGAGTTCCTTTTATGCTGCAATGTCCCACTAGGGGAGAGTCATGAAGAGCATTAAGTAGCTTCCTTCTAAGTGCACTAGGCACCCAGACCTTCCCTCCATCATAATGAAGACCACCTCAGAGCTTGCATCCAGCAGGAACTCCTTTGGCTCTAGCAGACTCAATCTGCAGATCTTCCATGAAGGCATTTTCTAGTTTTACCAAGCAAACCTGGCTCAGATTTATAAACAGGGATTGTTCTGACTTTTCCCTCTCCTTTCCTTCTACAAAGTCCTCCTGTCTCAACAGGGCATCTGGTCTTCCCATTGTGATTCCAGGTTTATGAACAATAATACAGTTAAACTGACTAAAGTACTGTGCCCAATGCACCTAGCATGGTTGGAGCTTTTGTGCTGTCATGAACCACTTGAGGTTGTGGTGATCCATCCAAATCTCAAATTGGTATGGGGTTGCCTTGAGGTAATGACACCACTGCTCTAGTGCACAGATAATGGCCAGCATTTCTTTGTCATGAACCATATAATTAAGTTCAGCCCCAGACAGGGAGTGACTGGAGTAGGTGACAGGTCTCCAGAGACTGTCATCACATTCTACCAAGAGCACTGCTCCAGTGGCATAGTCTGAAGCATCCATCTCTAACCAAAACCTCCAATTCTGATTGGGAAACATAAGGATAGGTGTGGTGGTAAAGGCTTCTTTTAGCATATCAAATGCCATTTGACACTTGTCATCCCAAACAAACAGAAGGTCTTTCTGTGTGAGGTTGTTCAGGGGTTTCACAATCTGTGCAAAGTCCTTAATGAAGTGTTGGTAGAAGTTTGCTAGGCCAAGAAAGCTGCGAACTCTGTGAATGTTTGTAGGTATGGGCCAATCCTGCACAGGCACTTCAGTCAACCCCCCTCAGAGACCTATTAGGTCTGGAGATTTTGATATAAGTATTAACCTAATAGGTGTCATTTTGTTGGGAATTCCCAACTTTTGGGGATTCTCCACCACCATTCCTGGAGATTCTCCATTCCCTAGCTGGAGATTCTCCAGGGCAGCAATTTAATATGGTTGGAGAAAATGTTTTCTCCATAATATATATATATTATACATCAAATGAAAGGGTAGCTGGGGTCCAAGTTGGACTTTCTCCAGGCTAAATAGACCCCCTTTCCAGGTTGATCCTGGGCTTTCCCCAGGCTAAATAGACCTGCTTTTCAGGTTGATCCTGGGATTTCCCCAGGCTAAATAGACCTGCTTTCCAGGTGAACCTGGGCTTTCCCCAGGCTAAATAGACCTGCTTTCCAGGTGAACCTGGGTTTTCCCCAGGCTGAATAGACCTGCTCTCCAGGGTGAACCTGGGCTTTCCCCAGGCTAAATAGACCTGCTTTCCAGGTGAACCTGGGTTTTCCCCAGGCTAAATAGACCTACATTCTAGGCTGACCCAGGTTTTCCCCAGGGTAAATAGACCTGCTTTCCAGGCAGAACATGGGCTTCCCATAGGCTAAATAGACCCATTTCCAGGGTGAACCTGGGTTTTCCCCAGGCTAAATAGACCCACTTTCCCAGGCCATGTCCTGGTGGGGATTCTCCATGCATCAGGAAAACAGTGGTTGTTCTAACTGTTCTAATGACAACTTATCTCAGAAAGGTAGATGTATAAGTGGAATGGATGCCAAGGAACATATAGAGCAAGTGAATTAAGCAAGACACATATGGTTCTATAGAGTACTGTCAAGTCTGAGCCTACTCTGACCAACTCTGATGCTTAACCAGGTCTGGAGAGAGGTGTGGAAGCAAGTCTGACACAGATGAATGGAACTCTGACTAGTGGAGGATTGGCAGGTACAAAGTCAGCTGAGGCAGAAATGGAGCAGAGTGAGGGTGTTGGGTTTAGCTTGTGCACTACCCCCTTGCACAATGTCAGCCCTCATATTTCAGAGGAAGAGACCAGACAGATGTTTGGAGATAACTCTGACAGACAGAAGATGGAGAGAGATGGAGTAGGAACTTTGGTGATATTCATACTGAAGAACAGTGGAGTACTGTACATGCTTTGATGCTGCTATGGAGGTACAGTAACTGGAATCAGGACTGACATATGGAGACTCATAAGTTTTCAAGTAACAACTTCCTGGATGATGAATGAAGGGAAGATGGAGAACATATGACAGGTAACACAGAACAAGCCAAAAAGGAAACAGTCCAGGTGCTGGACCATGTGGTGCACATGCTGCAGAGTACCTGACTGTGCACTGTCAACAAGAAGTCTGAAAGATGGTCACATGACCTCTTGGAGGATGGTCTGCATGGTCTGATGAGAGACCAGTACAAGTCCAACAGAAGGCACAGTGGAGGAGACTTGTAAATGGTAGAGTGCAGGCAGAGTTGGTGCAGAGAGTGTGAATGAGCAGAGGAGTAGGGACTTAGAGTAAATGCATGGTTGTGACAAGTACTATGAATCAAGAGTTACAGTAATATAGTGGCATGAAGATATCAATAAGTCACTTACAGACCACATTAGGACCACAGAAAAAAAAGTGTGTCAGTAAGACAGCATGAATTAGATGATGTTAGACAATGAGCACTAAAGCACTGCAAATATCAAGACATCAATAGGTGCAGTGTAGACTATTAGACCACTTAGAAAAAGTTTTGTTTTCCTGATGCAGCCCACTGGGGATTCTCCATGTCATGCTGGGGATTCTCCATGTCATGTTGGAGATTCTCCATGGCCTGCTGGGGATTCTCCATGGCACCTGGGGATTCTCCATGTCATGATGGAGATTCACCATGTCATCTCGGAGATTATCTGGTGACATGATTAATGTTGCAGCACAGCCACAATATGGGGAAGCATGCACTCAGGGGCAGCTTAGTCACATGCGAGGTGTATAGTGTTGAAAATGAAGTGACTACAGTCACGTGATATCATGTGACCCGAGGTTCACATCACCATGTGACCATTTGGAGCACGTGACAGACCTTTGTGGTGAGCCGAGGCTCCGGATCATGTGACTGAGGTCACCTTCGGGTCACGTGACCATTATGTCATCGGTCATGTGACCAAGACATGTGACCCCCTATCATGTGATCTGTTGTCATGTGACCTTACCACTACCTCTCGACACTACACTTTTTGTAGTCAGTGGTAGTCAAAAATGCGGACTACCAAAATGTAGCATAGTCTACACTACACAACACTAATGATGACTGCTACTTGTAATCATACTGCATTAATACCACAGGGAATGACAATGGAGTGATATGGTCATAATGAAAGTTGTAGCCCCTGATTGTGCAATCATGACAGTATGCTTATCTTATCAGAAAGTGGAAAATTGCATGAGAAAAACACAGAATACCAAGAAAAACACAAGTGTATACACAAAATGTCGCTGGACCTGAATGTCAATTAGGATTGGAGAATCCCCAGGAGCCATGGAGAATCCCCAGCAGGCCATGGAGAATCTCCATTGTGCCATGGAGAATCCCCTGCAGGCCATGGATAATCTCCGAGATGACATGGTGAATCTCCATCATGACATGGAGAATCCCCAGGGGCCATGGAGAATCTCCAACATGACATGGAGAATGCCCAGCCAGCCATGGAGAATGCCCAGCATGTCATGGGGAATCCCCAGGGACTATGGAGAATCTCCAACATGACATGGAGAATGCCCAGCCAGCCATGGAGAATGCCCAGCATGTCATGGGGAATCCCCAGGGACTATGGAGAATCTCCATCATGATATGGAGAATCCCCAGCCAGCCATGGAGAATCCCCAGCATGCCATGGAGAATCCCCAGGGGCCATGGAGAATCTCCAACATGACATGGAGAGTCCCCAGGTGACATGGAGAATCTCCAACATGATATGGAGAATCCCCAGCCAGCCATGGAGAATCCCCAGCATGCCATGGAGAATCCCCAGAGCCCCTGATTGTGCAATCATGGCAGTATGCTTATCTTATCAGAAAGTGGAAAATTGCAAGAGAAAAACACAGAATACTAAGAAAAACACAAGTGTATACACAAAATGTCACCAGACCTCAATGTCAATTAGGATTGGAGAATCCCCAGGAGCCATGGAGAATCTCCAGCATGCCATGGAGAATCCCCAGAAGGCCATGGAGAATCTCCATCATGACATGGAGAATCCCCAGCCAGCCATGGAGAATCTCCATCATGACATGGAGAATCCCCAGGTGCCATGGAGAATCCCCAGCAGGCCATGGAGAATCTCCAACATGACATGGAGAATCCCCAGCATGACATGGAGAATCCCCAGTGGGCTGCATCAGGAAAACAAAACTTTTTCTAAGTGGTCTAATAGTCTACACTGCACCTATTGATGTCTTGATATTTGCAGTGCTTTAGTGCTCATTGTCTAACATCATCTAATTCATGCTGTCTTACTGACACACTTTTTTTTCTGTGGTCCTAATGTGGTCTGTAAGTGACTTATTGATATCTTCATGCCACTATATTACTGTAACTCTTGATTCATAGTACTTGTCACAACCATGCATTTACTCTAAGTCCCTACTCCTCTGCTCATTCACACTCTCTGCACCAACTCTGCCTGCACTCTACCATTTACAAGTCTCCTCCACTGTGCCTTCTGTTGGACTTGTACTGGTCTCTCATCAGACCATGCAGACCATCCTCCAAGAGGTCATGTGACCATCTTTCAGACTTCTTGTTGACAGTGCACAGTCAGGTACTCTGCAGCATGTGCACCACATGGTCCAGCACCTGGACTGTTTCCTTTTTGGCTTGTTCTGTGTTACCTGTCATATGTTCTCCATCTTCCCTTCATTCATCATCCAGGAAGTTGTTACTTGAAAACTTATGAGTCTCCATATGTCAGTCCTGATTCCAGTTACTGTACCTCCATAGCAGCATCAAAGCATGTACAGTACTCCACTGTTCTTCAGTATGAATATCACCAAAGTTCCTACTCCATCTCTCTCCATCTTCTGTCTGTCAGAGTTATCTCCAAACATCTGTCTGGTCTCTTCCTCTGAAATATGAGGGCTGACATTGTGCAAGGGGGTAGTGCACAAGCTAAACCCAACACCCTCACTCTGCTCCATTTCTGCCTCAGCTGACTTTGTACCTGCCAATCCTCCACTAGTCAGAGTTCCATTCATCTGTGTCAGACTTGCTTCCACACCTCTCTCCAGACCTGGTTAAGCATCAGAGTTGGTCAGAGTAGGCTCAGACTTGACAGTACTCTATAGAACCATATGTGTCTTGCTTAATTCACTTGCTCTATATGTTCCTTGGCATCCATTCCACTTATACATCTACCTTTCTGAGATAAGTTGTCATTAGAACAGTTAGAACAACCACTGTTTTCCTGATGCATGGAGAATCCCCACCAGGACATGGCCTGGGAAAGTGGGTCTATTTAGCCTGGGGAAAACCCAGGTTCACCCTGGAAATGGGTCTATTTAGCCTATGGGAAGCCCATGTTCTGCCTGGAAAGCAGGTCTATTTACCCTGGGGAAAACCTGGGTCAGCCTAGAATGTAGGTCTATTTAGCCTGGGGAAAACCCAGGTTCACCTGGAAAGCAGGTCTATTTAGCCTGGGGAAAGCCCAGGTTCACCCTGGAGAGCAGGTCTATTCAGCCTGGGGAAAACCCAGGTTCACCTGGAAAGCAGGTCTATTTAGCCTGGGGAAAGCCCAGGTTCACCTGGAAAGCAGGTCTATTTAGCCTGGGGAAATCCCAGGATCAACCTGAAAAGCAGGTCTATTTAGCCTGGGGAAAGCCCAGGATCAACCTGGAAAGGGGGTCTATTTAGCCTGGAGAAAGTCCAACTTGGACCCCAGCTACCCTTTCATTTGATGTATAATATATATATATTATGGAGAAAACATTTTCTCCAACCATATTAAATTGCTGCCCTGGAGAATCTCCAGCTAGGGAATGGAGAATCTCCAGGAATGGTGGTGGAGAATCCCCAAAAGTTGGGAATTCCCAACAAAATGACACCTATTAGGTTAATACTTATATCAAAATCTCCAGACCTAATAGGTCTCTGAGGGGGGTTGACTGAAGTGGCACAGCAGAGATCTTGGCAGGATCCATATGTACTCTATTAATGCCAATGATCATTCCTAGAAAGTCCACCTCTTGTTGTCCAAAGATACACTTCTGGGGCTTGACAAACAAGTCATTTATCTTCAATGTCCTAAGCACCTCTAGTACAATCTTATTGTGTTCCTCCTGATTGTCCATCCTCATAAATATCATCAGGTCATCAATGTAGATGACGAGCACATCTTCCATATCGCCAAATATATCATTCATCATGTTCTGGAACATAGCAGGCAAGTTCCAAAGCCCAAAGAACATAACCAGGGGCTCAAAAGCACCATGATGGCATACAAAAGCAGCTTTCCATTTGTCACCTTCTTTGATCCTAATGTTGTTGTATCCCCAACAAAGATCCATCTTCATGAAGAGTTTGCAACCTTTCAACTTGTCCACAAGTTGGGATATTAAAGGGAGTGGATATGAATTTTTGACAGTATGTTTGTTTAAATATCTATAGTCCTGGACCATGCACTTTTTGCCATCCTTTTTAGGGATGAAGAACACTGGAGAGGTTTGCAGTGATTTACTAGGCCAAATATAACCCTTCTTGAGCTGACCATCAATGAAGTCACTGACTTCTCATTGCTCATCAGGGGAGAGAGGGATTAGCCTCCCCTTCTTTGGTATAAATGACTCCTTTAGTTCTATAGCATGGTCCCAAGGCTTCCTAAGTGGCATGTGCTCGGACTCCTTTTCTGAAAAGACCAATAAATATTCACAATATGCCTTTGGAACAAGTTCCTCAGGGGTTTTACCCATTTTAGGTTTGCCCATTCCTAGACTTTGAATCCAGGTTATGTAAGAGTCCATGGCTTCCCTTTCAAGCTTTTCCACCATATGTACAAATGAGGACCTTGGTGCCAGCTGTTGGCATCTAGCCAGGCATCTTCCCATTTTTACCTCACCAGTCTTCCAATCTACCAGCAGGTTGTGCTGATGTAACCAGGTATGTCCCAGGATTATGGTACTACATCCTAGATCAGTTATCTCAGCAAGAAGTTCCTCATGATGGTCAAGGTAGGAGACTTGAAGGTGAGCCTGGTGCATAATCCTTCCAGCAGAATTAGGTGAACTGTCAACATTAAATATGTCCACTGCCCTTGGCAGTGCTACCTTTGGAATCCAGTTCCTTTCAACAAAGTTCTTATCTATAAATACTCCAGTAGTGCTGCTGTCAAGCAGTGCATTAACCCTGAACACCAAACTGGCATTTGTCCATAAAACCAAAGGAACCTCCACAGAATCCTTTAAGTTCAGTGTGTGTCAGGTTTCAGACCATATGGAGGTCTTTGCACTACTACTTTCTGGGTCTGGGAGGTTGAAAGAAACATTTTTTTGTTTTTTGTTGCAAGCAGAATTAAGCAGGCATGGTTTTACATCTGGCCCCAAGCCCTTTCAGGACTCCACTTCAGATGACATAAAAGTAAGGGAAGAGGAGACAGATTCTGAACCATTAAATAACTCCTGTGGTTCTTTGACATTGAAAAAGGAGAAATGATTGAAGGAAACTATTGGTACACTATTTTTGGTATTTTTATTTTCGATTTTTGTATTTTTTTAAATATTTTTAAGTCTGTAAGTAGAATGAAATCTGTAGCTAGAAGAAAAAGGAGAAACAGGAACAAATGTCTGTATGCTAGAGTCTGCAGGACCCATTTTCACTGCAGCTCCAATTCTTTTAACTGGCTGATATGAGCAATGATCTGCTCAAAGCTCATCCCCACCATTGCTTGTAGGCAGGGGTCGGGTCCAGCATCAGTATTTACAGCCCTGACAGGGCATCCTTGTGGTTGTGCCTGCTTCAGGCACTCACTATGATAGTGACCCTTCAGGCCACATCTGAAACAGGTTATGTGGGACTTGTCCTTAGGGGGTCCCTTCCCCTTTCCTTGCCACTGGGCAGCACCTATGTCCATGGGGGCACTGGCCCTGGGTTGCATACCTGTGGCTGAGAAGCCATGAGGTTGGTTTTGAGGCCAAACCCTCGACAAGGAGGCTGTCATGTATTGGTGGTTTTCAAAATTACTGGCCACCAACTGGAGCTCTGTCACATAATCCTTATATGTGTCCTTTCTTTTTCCCAGATGGTGCATGAGCCAAAGCACCTCAGGGTTTATTGCCTGTTTGAGGCACAGGATAGCCAAATTGTTGGAAGTGCTCACCATGAGCTTCCAACTGTTGAACTCTGCCAGAAAGGCATCCATTCAAGACTGTCCCTGCCTCACTTTTTGCATCTTCTTCCAGGCCCAATCCCCATTGTTCATGGGCTGGAATCTGCTGTTGAGGTTAGCCAATTTCCATTCCTGAAAAATTTGTGGTGGCTACAAAACCAAAGATGGGGTGTACATACAACAGACAGGAACATGCTGGGCTGTCCAACAAAATCATGCTTGCCATCAGAATGGAGGTGATGGTCACCTTTAACATCTCAACAGACCTGGACATGGCCAATGGTGTGCAAGGACATATTGTGGACATTGTCCTCAACCCCAGAGAATGTGTGCAGCTTTCTGCATCACATCAAGTCATGTTGCAGTTTCTGCCTGCCTATGTCCTCTTGGAGATGAAGCGGACTAAAGCGCAGTCTCTCCCTGGTCTGGCAGCCAGGGTACTGCCTGTCACACCTCTTTCAAGGTCGTTCTCTATCATGATGACTTCAGGCACCAAGTGTACAGTGACATGGATTCAACTGCCTATCACCCCTGCATTTGCTTTCACAGATTACCATGCACAAGCCAAGTGGAAGTCCAACTTGGCCCAGGCATAGTTGCCAGTGATTGGACTGGTTATCCAGGTCCAGAATGCCATGCAGTCCTGGCTTGTATAGTGGTGGACAGCTGCTTTACAGAAGGCCCTCATTTTGATGACCCACTCCTCATATTTAGCCACAGACCTGTCAAAGGTTCTGGGCTCAGCAACACCCCTCTTTGTGGGGTCAAAGTTATTGGTTTGCACTGCAGCTGGTGCAGGCATATATTGTTGCATGGCTTGCACCATTGTGGCTGCCATTGCCTGTACCATGGCATAATCAACAGGCAGGGGCTGGGGCTGGTTGGGGTCCATTCCTGCTTGTTAGTGGGACTGGGTGATGAAGGGGGCAGCAGATGGAACAATGGTTCTGAAGGTTGTAAGAGATGTTAAAGATGAACCTGAGTTCATTTGGGTCAGGGGAGGGTGAGGGTGAAGGGTAAACAAGTTCTGGAGTTACCTCACAGAAGAGCTCAAGAGGGGGAAGGGGAAGCAGGGTGAGTGGGGAAAGCAAGTGCACAGGGTAGAGAGTTCCCTTTTGTAAGGAAGAAACCTAAGAGGGAGACAAAGCTCGACCTCTTCCTTCTTGATGGCAGGAATGGTGGTAAAGTAGATGTTACAGTGACTCCAAAAACCCTTTCAATGTTTGCTCCAAATGGAGTGTGTGAAGTGTAGCACGAAAAGGGGTGGGAATTTTTCTTCACATCTGTAGGTCCAAATCTAGTACTTGCTCCTGGCTACAGAATGGTGCCTTTTTCATGTGATTTGGCTGACAGGTGGTGGAGATATCATAGATTTAAAACTGCAATACCATTGAAAGGGTTTTTTCACTTTTGAATTGAAAAGGGTATTTGGAGAACCAGAAGCTGAGATCTCAGGAGGGATGGGAAAATATGATTACATAATAAACCACATGATCTTCCAGATGATTTGTCAGTATGTAAACAATGACAAACATTGAATTTGTACCATTAAACCTTCCTCTTTTACCACAACTCATGAAATCATCTCTCTGGCTCACATGGTCATTTTCTCAGGGAAATATTATCAAATACTGGTTCCCACTGCTGTACCATCAGTATAACATGCTCTCAGGACCATCAGTCCCTTAAAAACCCTGCTGCCAGTCAATCCCTGCACTGTTTCCCCACCTATGCCTGATGTGTTCTGGGACTAATCAATGCTTGGAAGGCTGAAAATGTTATGGAGGTCAATCTGGCACTTCAGAACATGATGGACAAACCAATCCCCTCTTAACCAATGCATTTCTGGCCCAGGGACACTGATATGGAGGTTAGGGCAAGACAAAATCCTCTTTACCCTTGGGTGTCATCAGAAGGATATGCTACTGAGCAGCCATGGAGCAGAATCCTGTGCTTCCATCTGGCCCTGATTATTGCCTTTGGTCACATGTGACTAAATAACCCTTCCCCAGTCATCCAAAGTTCAGATTAGAGCAAGATCTGGTGAACCCTCTTAGGGTGCTTGGAGCACAAGGAGGTTTTGTCTTGCCCTAACCTCCATATCAGTGTCCCTGGGCCAGAAATGCATTGGTTAAGAGGGGATTGGTTTGTCCATCATGTTCTGAAGTGCCAGATTGACCTCCATAACATTTTCAGCCTTCCAAGCATTGATTAGTCCCAGAACACATCAGGCATAGGTGGGGAAACAGTGCAGGGATTGACTGGCAGCAGGGTTTTTAAGGGACTGATGGTCCTGAGAGCATGTTATACTGATGGTACAGCAGTGGGAACCAGTATTTGATAATATTTCCCTGAGAAAATGACCATGTGAGCCAGAGAGATGATTTCATGAGTTGTGGTAAAAGAGGAAGGTTTAATGGTACAAATTCAATGTTTGTCATTGTTTACATACTGACAAATCATCTGGAAGATCATGTGGTTTATTATGTAATCATATTTTCCCATCCCTCCTGAGATCTCAGCTTCTGGTTCTCCAAATACCCTTTTCAATTCAAAAGTGAAAAAACCCTTTCAATGGTATTGCAGTTTTAAATCTATGATATCTCCACCACCTGTCAGCCAAATCACATGAAAAAGGCACCATTCTGTAGCCAGGAGCAAGTACTAGATTTGGACCTACAGATGTGAAGAAAAATTCCCACCCCTTTTCGTGCTACACTTCACACACTCCATTTGGAGCAAACATTGAAAGGGTTTTTGGAGTCACTGTACATAGGCATACTACTTGCTGATGGTGTTCAAGACCACTAAACACATAGCCTGTTTGCTGTCATGTGCCTGATCAACTTCCTAGAAATAGGGAAGGACCAGCCTGGCACACTATGCAAACTATGGTTGGTGCAAGAATGTCAACTACTGGTCTACCTCCACTGCTGTGTGGAAACTATGACTATTTCTGGCTCAGCTGCTCTGGACCTTGTGGGCCCTCTTGATCAAGCATTGCCCTGTGTACACCGAGCTCAACCTCAGGACAGTGTATATACATAATGTAAAACTCCCTAAGACATTTGCCCAACTGGCTCTGTCACTTGGTGTGAGTCAAAGTGTGGAAAGGTGGTGAAAACCAACCAAAACCAACACAAAAGACAAATGATGTGTGAGTGGTGGTTTGCCTCCATGGAACCTGGAGTGCAGAAAGATCTAGTGTGGGGGAATTTCAATGGCAGGTGCTCCTAGCACAAGTCATCAACAAGCTACACAGGAGTAGATGAATGGATGATGACTGAAAGGGGGATGCTGAACAGAGTGGAGGTGTTCAGCCGAAAGGACTTCTGGAATGATGGACTTTGATAAAAATGTGCTCCTGGCACAAGTCGATGTTGAGTTATGCAGGAGTAGTGGGATGACCAAGCAAAGACTGCTGACTAAGCATGGGGTGGACTGCAGATGATGGATGGTGGTAGATAGACCCTTCCAAATGAGCCTCAACTACCAAGTATATGAATGATGACAGATAGACTCTTCTGAATGAGCCTCAACTGTCAATGACAAGTTATGCACTGAACTGACTGCTGAGTGACTTCTGATTCACTTGGGGTGTAGCTAAGTACATGGGGGTTTATATACTGTGGAGGGAGCACAGCTTGTGACAAACAAGGCACAAATGCTTGGTAAGTAATGAGTAAGGACTGAGTAATCATGATGAGTAAGCAAAAAATGAAAAGTAAGCAAGCAAAGAAGATTGGTAAGTATTGGCAATGAACAAGTCAAGGACAGTCAAAATATCACAGAAGGAGTCAAATGGAGCCAGAAACTGAGTAAGTGCACTGATATCACATTAGGGGGTGGCGATGCAAGTCAGACCTTGGTGGAGACATCTCTAGATCCAAAGATGGCATGACAGATGGATGGTGTTTCCAGATAGGGAAGTATTAATTCCAGAATTGAAGGGCATGAGTCAGGTGTCAAAGGGGCTAGGGCATTGGGGGTCTGTGGGGCAATTGGAGCATAGGTGATTGCATCTCCCACCCTTTCATCCTCTCAGTGAAGTTAACAAAAGCTTCATGAATGGGGCTCTGATGGTGGAGGAGAAGGGGGGATGTCTTCTGCTGAATCTTGCAGTAAAAAGGCAAGATGCACATCATACTTGTCATGAATGCAATCAGGGAGGCTGGAGAACAGTAGATTATGCTGCAGCTGTCACAATGTGGGGAGAATGATGGACAAGATTGGAATAAAGATGTTGCAGGGAGCAGGGAGGAATGATCCATATGCTTCATCAACTGGGGAGACTGAAATGACCACATAAGACCTTTCTAACTGAGTGACAGACCTGAGGCAACCAAAGAACATCCTTCTGGAAGTCATACTGACAAGGAGAACATGCTGACCAAGCTGCATGGGATGAGACAGGGCTGACAATGATGGGATGAACCAGGGGGCTTCAGGACAAAAGCTGGTGGGAACACCTGGCAGATATATGTAGCCACTGTCTCTGGCAAATGAGACAAGTGAGGTGATCAACAAAGAGGTGGCCATGATTGATGGACTTAGTGAAATGAGCATCTGATGGATGGAGTGCTGTAGAAATGCATAGGGTGTGAGGATCCTCTCCAAATTTGGAAGGCAGAATTGCATGGCTGAGCACTTTAAGCGAGTGTGAGAACAGAGTCAATATCTTTGGAAATGGTGGGATACAACAAAAACTGGAATACCATACATGGGTGCTAAAAACCTTTAATGTGTGCTTAACTCACTTCCTCTTTTCTCTTTAGCACTGACAACTCATTCTTGTGTGAAGGATGACTGTTAATGTCCAGCAGTCTTTCTATGCATGAGGCCTTTAGTCTTCATCTGCATGCATGGGTGTTGCATGCAACTCATTGACAAGTTAGGCAGAGTCAGCTGTAACCATGTCCACAACACCTTTGGTGTGTGACATCAGGTGCTCTCAGTCACACTGATGGAGGCAAAAAGAATCTATGGGCAGAACTGCCCACTACAAGTATTGTACTGCCATTGACCCTCAGTGCTGGGTGTGAAGGGATAGGAGAGAAGTTGTTAATCTAGTTTGAGTGAAGCAACCAAAGACAAATGTCTTCTCAGCTATCACTTCAAACCAGAGAGCTTTTGGGAGTGGAACCCATTGATTGAGGACAAGGCTCAAAACAAACTAGATTAGAGAGTCTGGCTACAACAAACAACAGGACTTATATACTGCCCTACTGTTTGTATGTACTGCCATGAGAGAATGTTCTAGAAAGAAGTAAACAGAAGAAAGAACTACACTATTGGACAAACATGAGCATGTGCTAGTAATGAGGCATGGCCTTACTAAGCATCATGTAAGTGTGAAAGAGCAAGCAAAAGGAAAAGTCTGAGATGACTAAGCATCCCTAAAACATAACCCTAACCAGAGGGTAGATATATATAGGAAACTAGGAAATGAAGTGAAAAGTCTACCAGTCATTACAATGAGTTATCATTTTGAAATGGCTGCCATTTGATCAAACCTTATCCAAAACCCTTGACCCCTGCACCAATAGAGAGCCAAGGGTAAGGGCTTTGTTTCATACACTTATAGGTTAGGGCCTAGGTTAGGTGGTATGGGGCATCATTGACTTTAGTGGAAAATGTCCAAACATGCAGTCAGTTTTTTGAGCCACTGTATTTGACAAATGTGGGAAACCCTTCCATTTGACCAGATATTTGCACTGTCCACAATGACCATCAGTTTTATGATTAATGATGGACTCTACCTCCCATGCAATTTCATCATTGACCAGTTCTGGTAACAGTGCTGCAGGCACAGCTCCATATGAATCATTTTTGACAAATGGGAAGATGTGGGAGGCATGGAACACTGGATGGGCCTTCCAAGTCAGGGGAAGATCCAATCAAAAGGTGACTGATGACACAACCTGAGTCACTTTGAATGGTCCGAGGTGTTGGGGTGCAATCTTGTCACACTGGTTTTTGATCCTAAGGTGCCTGGTATCAAGGAGAACCCTGTCTCCAACCTTGGGTGGTACATAGGAACCTTTGCTGCATGAGCACATCAATTCCTGTGCCTTTTTGTGCACAAGGATGGTGACATCTCTATTTGATGCGAGTCGTTCCAGTCTTTTGTTGACAGATGGAACTGGGGTGAGTCATTTCTCAAGGTAGGGGGATGGGTCAT
This sequence comes from Pisolithus tinctorius, assembly GCA_024663395.1. Taxonomy (NCBI): domain Eukaryota; kingdom Fungi; phylum Basidiomycota; class Agaricomycetes; order Boletales; family Pisolithaceae; genus Pisolithus; species Pisolithus tinctorius. The sequence goes on along the minus strand of JANFAH010000006.1, from coordinate 992,224 downwards.
ATCTGAGAATTAGTGAAAAAGGGGTCATCTTGTGAATGGAGTGGATTTGTGAATTATGTGTGAACTCAGCAGATGGGAACTTGGCAGACCAAGAATTGGGTGCCTCTGTGCAATAAAGTCATAAGTATCCCTCCACCTCCTGATTTACCCTTTCACTTTCTCTGTTTGTTTGTGGATGGTACCCAGTAGACAGTTTGGTTTTGACCCCTATTGCCTTATACAGTTCTTTAGTGAAGGCTGACATGAACTGGGGCCCTTGAACTGAGATTACCAACTCCAGAATACCATATTGGGAGTAAATGAACTGATGAAACAGTCAGGTGACCCTGACAGAGTCTATTGTCTTGTGACACAGAATGAACAGGATGGCTATAGTAAGACCCTGATTGACAACCATGAGAATCAAGTCATATTTTTGTTCTCCTGAGATGGGGAGATCTGTGATGAGATCCATAGATATTTGCTGGAATGGGAATGTGGTTTTAGGGGTTGTATGAGGGATGACAGGTGGTGTTGGAGGGTGAGTGATGACCTTGATGGTTTGGCAGGCCAGACATCTGGTGACATAGGCTTTGATGTCCTTTCCCATACCCTCCCACCATACCTCTTTTCGCATTTTGGCTGTCATTGCCTTCTGCCCTGGATGTCCAGCAGACTCGTGATCATGATACGACTGCATACAGTGTTGTTGTTGTGTTGGTGGGATGTACAACCATGTGGTTCCAAACTGTTTTGTTCCATCTTCATCCATGGTGATGTTTCCATATGCCCTTTTCCAATTATCATTCCAAGGAATTCTACTTCTTTGGCCTCAAAACAACATTTACTAATCTTGAGGCAAAGTTCCTCCTTTTTGCAAATTTTGAGGAACTCCCACACATGTTGATGGAGCTCTTCTAGCATTTTGGTGTGGACTACTATCACAGCAAGCATTGTACAATTTTCTTTGCACAAACATGCAAAAAAAATTCTTTTAAAAGATACTCTATTTTATCACATGCTCTCTGCTTGAACAAGTGGAAATAATCTTATATATTGAATGGCTTTTCTGACAGAAAACATGGCACAGTAGATTTCCAATGTTTTTCTGGTGAAAAACAATTACTATGACCCACCACCAAAAACCAAAAACAATCATCAAAAAAAATATTAGTACTGTTTTCTGCATGTTATGTAATTGATTAATCAAATGTTGTAACATGAAATAATTTAAACACACTAGTCATTAGAGAATGTGTGATGTTACATAGAACATCACAAGTAAATGATAAATGTTTTGTATGTGATAATATTAATAACCTTTAACCAAGTCTTTCAATGTTGACCCACAAAACATCAGATTATTGGCTCAATGTTTACTTCATAAACATGACATTTAAAACAATATTTGTTATGTGCAAAAACATGCTACTGAGATTCCATATTAACATGCTAAATATTTTCAATCAAATCACACCAATTTGTCTCCCAGAGCACATGATAAATAAAGAGTGTATTAAAGTGTCCTGTTGTACCACAGAACATGATAAGTGGCATCTGTAACCATCAATGCTATCACTGCTTGTCCTTGCTCAACCACCCCATCACATGCTGTCACATGATCTTATCTCATGGAATAAACCTCAGTCAGTCATGATATGTGCCACCTGACTTTTTATACTTGAGTATTCTATGTCCTTTGTTGTTTTTTCTTGCAACAACACATTGATGACACACATTATAATGTTCTGTGGTAGAACAGGATAGTCCAAAATCCATGGTTGCCCTGACTGACTAGAGAAAGAGTAGCCTCTGATAGCACCCCCACCACTCATGAATGTCCCCAGTCCACTCTTGGGTGTATCAGGGAATGATACAAGATACATTGCCTGTTTCAACAACAGATGAGCTCTGGTTATGCAGACCAGCCATGTTGCATGTTACAGTGGGTTTTCAAGGGCATTCCTGTGTCTAAGATCAGCAATTCACATGACCACAAACCTCAGACTTGCTCAATTTTTTCTGCTCCTCACTAGTGACAGCTGTACCCTGACATTGCAATCATACTGTACTAGGCTAATGCTACATATTCCGCTTTTTCCAGGATTTTTACAAATTCTTTTGGGGGCTGGCCACATTTTTGGGTCAAAATTTCAAAAACTTAGTATAACAAAAATTGGCTCATGCAGATTGCATTGTTATGTCCTAAATATGCCTAGTATACATTTGTAACACCCCTGGAATGTTGTGCCATATTGGAATAATTCAATGAGTAAAATTGTCATGTTTGTCTGTCCACAACTGTCAAACAGGATATTTTGTGCATGACAGGCCCACCATGGTCCTCATTGGAAGAACTGGATGAGTCATTTTATCAGTGATACATTGTACTGTTTTATGTGTTTCATCTTTTATTTTAGGATATAATTGTGGAATCTGTAGATAGACCTCAGTATGCTGACAAGCTACTGAGGGACTAAGTGCACAGCAGAGCAGAGCAGCAAGAGGCCTGATGATGCAGCTAGGGAAGAGATCTGAAAGATTGGAAAAACAAGTCAAGCACAGTGGAAGGGAGTGGTCAGCTTGTCACCTATGAAACAATGTCAAAGAGAGACAAACTTGGATCTGTGCACAAGGTAGTCATGCCCACAAATGAACCTAAACAGCTCAGAACCTTCACAACACCTCTACACATAACATACCTACTTCACAGTTATTCTGTGGTAGAACAGGATATTTTAATACATTATTTATTTATCATGTTTTCTGGGAGATAAGATACTGTAATTTGACCTAGAACATTTAGCATGCTCTCAGTACCATGTTCTTGTATATAAAAATTGTAGTTTAGCATGTCATGTTTTTAGAGAAAACATTGAACTGCTGTTCTGTTTTTTTTCAGGTTGTCATATCCATGACTCTTGGACTCGGACTCAGCCCAGTCCGGACCCCTAGCCCCTAACTCCGGTCAACTCCGGTCCTGGTCCAGCCTAGACAACCCAATCCCGGCCCTAGATAACTCAACTCCGGCCTGCATAACTCAAGTCCGGTGTTTTACCCCTATCTCCGGTCCGTTTTGGCCTCCCGGCCTTGCGCTGCTCCACCCCGGTCCTCCCAGGTCTATGTCCGGGTCACCCGGACATAACTCCGGTCTGTTTCCCTCTGTTTGTACTATATTTAGTCTAGCCCATTCATCAGACTTTGCTTATTGCACAATCCTGTGTCTGACCCCGGTTATGCCGGTCACCCGGACTTTGGCTATTAGCCTCTGCATAGCCACTGTGGCTATCCTCGTCTTGCTAATCTTCTTGCTAATAGCTTATTAACAAGTCCGGCTCTATGTTCATTATCCCGGACCAGCCTCATGTATTTAACCCCTGTACATACTTTGTAGCACCCTCAGTCAGAATATCAACTTAGTATTACCCTCAACTCCTGTACTACACCCCGAGACTACTCTATAGCTAAGGCCGAGCCTTAAACTATCCCCGACCCCTGTCCTGGACCTCTCCCCAGCTTGCATAAGGGTACAGCACATAAGCTGAGACCAAGGGAGGTAGATCCAACCCCGGACCGGCTTCCCCCTGTGCGCACTCCAAGACCGGTCGGTTTCCCACGCTACCGGTCTTGTTCCCACGCTCCCGGTCTTAAGTCCGGTCCTCCAGACTTAGCCCCTAACCTCCAGCCTCAACTCCAGTCCAACTGGACTTGGCCCCTGTCTCTCGGCCTTGATTCTGGCCACTCGGACTCAGCCCCTGTCACCTGGTCTTGAAGCCTGGTCACTCTGAGGGTAAACCCGTACTTCACACAGGTGAACATTGAAAGACTTGGCCAAATGTTTTTATTATTATCACATACAAAACATATATCATTTACTTTTGATGTTCTATGTAACATTACATGTTCTTCAATGATCAGTGTGTTTAAATTATTTTGTGGTAAAGTATTTGATTAATGTATTGCATAACATGTAGAAAACAGTACTATAAAATTTTTTGATGATTGTTTTTGGTTTTTGGTGGTGGGTCATGGTAATTGTTTTTCACCAAGAAAACATTGGAAATCCACTGTGTCATGTTTTCTGTCAGAAACACCTTTCAAAATTCAACATTATTGCCAGTTGTTTCAGCAGAGAACATGAGATAAAACAAAGTATCTTTTCAAAGATTTTTTTTCCCTATGTTTGTACAAAGAAAATTGTAAAATGCTTGCTGTGTATGTCATCCATATATCTGACTTGTTTTCCACATTGAGATTTGAAGGTTTTGTCCATATACCTCTGGAAGGATGGGGGTGAGTTACATTGTCCAAAGAACATTACTGTGGGTTCAAACAATCCCCTGGGCATAATAAACACCCCTTTCCACTCATCCACTTCTTTGACACAAAGGTTAGTGAACCCCCAATGAATATCGAACTTGGCATAGTATTTGGATTCTACCAGCTCATCAAATAGAGCTTGTGCATTTGGTAGTGGGTGCACATCTGGAATGGTGAATGAATTTAGATATTGGTAGTCTTGAATTAACCACTTCTTTCCATCCTTTTTGGCTATGAAAAAGACCAGAGCCAATTGCAGTAATGTTGATGGGCAAATCTTTTTGCATTTTAAGTTTTTGTCAAGGAATTCATCTAAAACTTTTAGTTCATCAGGAGACATAGGATATACTGCTGCTTTCTTTGGTTTGAAGTCTTCCTTTAACCAGATCTTGTGGTCCAGACCCAGCCTATGTTTAGGCAACAGAATATCATCTTCAGCAAACACCTTGGCAAATTCCTTGTATTGTTCAGGAAGTTGAACTTCCTCCTTGCTGGAGGCAATTGCTGCCTCTAGCTCTGTTGAAAGAGTAGTCTTGTTAATGATGACCTCTGGTGACTGACAAGAGGTATCCTTTTCTACCAGAGAAACCTGTTGGACCTTAGTTTCTTCTCTTGGCAGTATGTACCCATCATCCCAACAAATAATTTTGTTGCTTCCCTAGTTGACTCTGGGTCGAAACTCCCTAAGGAATGGCATCCTGAGAAGGACATGTTCCTTTCCTACCAAAGGACTGACAAAACATCAGACTCTAACCACTCAATCTTTGATCTCCATCTTCAGAGTTACCTTTTGAGTAACCCATTCTTCATCCTTCCCAGTGAAGGATGTCATCTTGAACTTCTGGTTGACCCTGTAGGTTTTGATTCCTAACTTGTTGACCATTCATTCCAAGATCAAAGAAACCTCAGCACCAGAGTTGATGCATGCCATAACACCTGCATTGTAGTCAGGCAAGATAACAAGACCCAGGGGGGATCAAACTTGCATGGACATTTTGTCATCTATAGAAGTACATTTAGCTAACAAGACAGAAACAGGACTGACTGTAGCAGGTGGTTCAGCAGTCCTGTTTAAAAACCCAGCAACTTTTTCTCTTCCTCAGTAGCTTCCCTGTTGCCTATGTAGACAGTCCTAGCCCCATCTTCTGCAACCACCACTTGAACATTAGAAAGTTTCTTCTTCTTACAGTCACACTTGTAGTGACTGACTTCTTGACAATTATAGCATTTAATTTCTGAACCAGATCAGTGAACATTCTGTTTATGTTTGTCAACATCCATCACATTGGGATCTCAGTGATTGCTGCAGTAGGAAATGAACCTTCACTTGTATCACAATTCTTTTCCCTCCAGGATATGCTTCATGGCCAGGGCTGTCCTTGCTTGTCCAGCAGCCCGGATCCATTCAGCAACCATAGTGGGTGCTCATCTGGAGTTTAGTATCCAGTCCCAGTATTCCTTGGACAGTCCTTTCCCAAAGAATATCCCTGCTTCACAAGACTCCTTGCAAAGTTCTGCTTTATTTACCAACCTCATAAATTCCACAATATATGCCTCCAGCTCTCTCTTCTCTTGCTTGATATTGGACAAATGAAGTATGGTGAGCACAGTTTGATCCCCTGACTTGAATGTAGCTTTCAGATGCTCTACAAAGTGTTGAAAGCTGTCATAGTAATAGATGGTCCTGTCAGTGAGCTTGTGTTTGTTTTGGTAGTTCTCTGCAAATGCAACTGCCACTCCCTTTGTCATATACATGAGTGCAAAAGAGATTTTGAGAGCTTCCATATTGTAGATGTGTCAGTTCAAGGCCAAGTAGCCTTCCACTTGGGTGAGCCAAGTCGCCCTTGATGGCTTCCATCAAACTCTCCAGGTCTCCCAACATTAAATTCCCAACCCCCATTAGGAGGCCAACAAAGCTGGTCATTGTCTTCTTCTTCGAGCCAGGCTTTCCCTTTACTGTTCCCACCAGCAGGGAACTCTGGAGGTACAGCCTTCCTAAAGTTTGTGGCATACCAGTCATGTAAAGCTTGATCTGTGGGAACACCTTTAGGAAACAGGTCATTAGCAACTATAGCCTGATGGAAATCCTCTGCCAATCATGCCTGAGTTTCCTCTATCCTCCACTCCACTTCTTCCTCCATATATTGACAAGGGGGCATTTCCAGAGTGGATTCTCCATGACCTTGGGTCATTGACATACCAGTTTCTTGTTCTTCCTTGAGGACTGATCCAAAAGAAGTCCTGGACTTCTGATCTTCTTCTTCTTCTGAGCTAAGCATGAACTCCAATTCTCGGAAATGAGAGAGATAAGATAAACATGGGTTAGTGGCAGTAGCCAAAAGTCCTCTTTGACCTATAGGGGGTAAAGGCAGACAGACTCTGAGACCTTTAACTTGAGGGGGTCTAGGGGGAACTGGTGGCTTCTGCTTCTGAGGGTTTAGACACTTTAATGGAGAGTGACAATGAAGGCTGAGGGAGGAATTATATTCTGAAGAAAACCTGTCAGTGAAAGTCTAGGGAGGTGATCTATTAAAGCCTAGTGGCTGCCTGTAGACCGATGAATCTGATTGTAAAATGAAGGGTGATCTTCCATGTTTGCTTGCATGATGGAAGAAGAAAGGCAAGTTAGTCTTATATGTGTAGAGGACCAACAAGCCTTGAAGACTGCAAGAGTTTTTTGATTTTGTTATGCCTGAGCTGAGTGACTTCATCAAATGGACTAGGCATGAATGGCATGAGGGGGAGTCTATGGGCCAAACTTGTCATAACCCCTATGGCTCAGTTATTGATGATATCTGACAAAGGTTACTTCCTCTGGCAAGGTCAATTGGGATCATGACAGGGAAGGAACAAGGATGAAGTCAAAGGAATTAGCTGAGTTGCAAGCTATCAAAAAACTGAGGATACATGGTATTGTACTGCTGTATAAATACCTCAGGACAAGAGTACCATACAGGTTGCCCCAAGGTGACAGTATGTATCCACAGTAGTAAACAATGAAATAAGAAAGAGTCATACAGTGTCACTGATGGGGGTAGGGGTAGTGATGAGGGTCAAACTGGCTGTGCCATCAAGGCACAGTGAGGGACCTGACACCAGAGCAAGAAGTAAATGACCAGAGCAATAAATATGAGTCAGTGACAAGATACAAAATAGACTGCCCTGTTGGCATCAATGGTCATGTGGCCATGCATGTCTGTACTTATAAGTTTGTTTGTGCTACTTTACACCTCAGTTATTGTGTCTACAACACTGAGGTAGGTACTATAGCCCCTGAGGACTCATCTGCATACTCATCTTCATAGCATGTCCTCTCAGCATCTACAGGTTATGAGCCCTCTTCAAACCAACTGAGAGCAGCACATTTTCACAGCACATATACTGCATATACTGCATAAACCTACCTCTGATGCATGTTTGTGATATCCCTGGTGCTCATCATGGGCAAGCTTGATCACATCCCTGAACTTACAGATGCCTCGACCTTCTTCACCTGGAAAACTCAGATACTCCTGGCTTTAGATCGCAAGGGTGCATATAGTCATGTTAGCAATGGCATGGACCCTTTGAACCCTGTTGAGTTTGCTTCTGAGTGACCACAGGCTGCAAGCCCAACCAAACTCACTGATGCTGAAAAGAAGGCCATTCTCAGATGGTCCAAAGATGATGCCATGGCCAAGGACATCCTGTGCCGTCATTTGTCACCAGCTGTCCTGCATCTCATTCCCCAGGAATGCTCCACCACCACTCGTGATATCTGGAAGGCCCTTCACAATAACTTTGACCACATCGATGTTGGTTCCCATCACCTCATTTGTGTGAAGATCCTGCATCTGTGGATGAAAGATGCTGCTGATGCTGTGCATTACCTGTCATGACCATGCATTCATCCTGAGTCCTCACTTATTCCACACCCTTTTCTGCCAGTCATTCACTCACTCTGCACCAACTCTGCCCACCTTCTATTGTGTACAAACCATCTCCACTCCAACTGCTGTCAGACTTATTCTGCTCTCCTACCAGACTGCATGGACCATTCTCTGAGGAGTCATGTGACCACCCTTCAGACTTCTCCCTGACAGCATGCAGTCAGGTACTCCACAGTGTGCACACTGCATGGTCCAGCACCTGGACTGTTTCCTTTTTGGGTTGTTCTATGTTACCTGTTTGTATGTCCTCCATTTACCCTTCATTTGTCATCTAGGAAGTTTTACTTGAAAATTTATGAGTCTCTGTATGTTGTTCCAATTCCAGTTACAGTGGCTCAAAAAAGTGTCCCAATGTTGGATTATTTTGGAAAGAGTTGAGATTTATGAGAGAGCCAATAGGAATTAGTTCAAACTCCTGCAGGACGAAAAGTAGTACTAACCATTGCCTTGACAACAAGGGCTTGCTTATGTAATTTGGTTGACATGCCACCAAGATATAACCATTTTAAAATGACATGTCATTGGGACACTTTTTTGAGCATGATCTTGTCAGTCATTATTTAGTAAATAACATAAAGATTTGACAACTTCTGAGGGATTTTGTGCTTCAACCCTGACTTATTAGGTAATGTACATAATCCTTAGCCATAAAAATGGCTTGGGTCCCAATCAGCTAACCCTACTTCACCATGAAATGCATTTTTGCCTCTGCTAGAGCAAATATCTACCTTCTTTCTGAATCTGGCCTTTCTGCTCATCAAATCTCCTCCACAACTGGTCAGGGGAGCTCTACTGTGGCCAGGGTCATCAAAGAGTTCCAGCTAGATTAAGGAAAACCTCAAACTAGGACATCCTTACCAGCCTTCTTCTCCTGGCAGAGGAGAATATTCACCAGTATGACCTCTGGAAGAGCTGAAAATGCTGTCCAGGCTGCCCATATAATGTGTGTGGATGTTCCCTCTCCTGTCACTTCCCAAACTGTTTGCAGTGTGCTCAATTCTGCATCCTTGAAGGCTGTAGTCAAGCAAGAGAATTATCCTGCAAACACTTCCCTACCATTTTCCACACAAATTTCCTTACATCTGGTCCAATACTATTGATCTTGGGCTCAACTGACCAGATGACCCTAGTGCAGTCATCCACAGTCCAGTTTTGGTGCTTAAGAGCAAAGGCAAGTCACTGTTGTGTATGCTTGCAAGACAAGAGTGGCATCTCCTGCTTGATGATCACCTTCAGGGATGCAGAATTGAGCACACTGCAAACAGTTTGGGAAGTGACAGGAGAGGGAACATCCACACACATTATATGGGCAGCCTGGACAGCATTTTCAGCTCTTCCAGAGGTCATACTGGTGAATATTCTCCTCTGCCAGGAGAAGAAGGCTGGTAAGGATGTCCTAGTTTGAGGTTTTCCTTAATCTAGCTGGAACTCTTTGATGACCCTGGCCACAGTAGAGCTCCCCTGACCAGTTGTGGAGGAGATTTGATGAGCAGAAAGGCCAGATTCAGAAAGAAGGTAGATATTTGCTCTAGCAGAGGCAAAAATGCATTTCATGGTGAAGTAGGGTTAGCTGATTGGGACCCAAGCCATTTTTATGGCTAAGGATTATGTACATTACCTAATAAGTCAGGGTTGAAGCACAAAATCCCTCAGAAGTTGTCAAATCTTTATGTTATTTACTAAATAATGACTGACAAGATCATGCTCAAAAAAGTGTCCCAATGACATGTCATTTTAAAATGGTTATATCTTGGTGGCATGTCAACCAAATTACATAAGCAAGCCCTTGTTGTCAAGGCAATGGTTAGTACTACTTTTCGTCCTGCAGGAGTTTGAACTAATTCCTATTGGCTCTCTCATAAATCTCAACTCTTTCCAAAATAACCCAACATTGGGACACTTTTTTGAGCCACTGTAAACCCTCAACCAAATGCATGACCACCTTTCTTGAGCTTGTGCATACTGACTTGGGCAGTCTGCCCATTCAGACCATGCATGGAAAGCAGTACTTCATGGTTATTCTTGACAACTATACCCACATTCTGGATGTACATCTGCTTGCTAGCAAGGATCAAGCCCTCAAGGCCTGGGATATAACTCACACTTTCTGGGAAAGGCAGCACAATGCCAGGGTCAAGGCACTGCAGTCTGATAATGGGGGGGAGTTTCTCAGTAATGCCTTTGTATGGTCCCTTGACTCACAGGGGATTGCTCACCATCTTTCTGCTCCATATATGCACCAGCAAAACGGTGTTGCTGAACAGGTCATTCACACACTGGAGGGGCATGTTTTGGCGATGCTGCACCTTGCTCAGCTCCCACTTGCATACTGGGGTGAGGCCATGCTTACTGCCTCCTATCTGCATAATCACATGGGGTCATGTGCACTGCTGAATGGGGTAACACCCTACAAAATGTTACATGGCACATGTCCATATCTTGGCCATCTCCAGGTTTGGGGTTGCAGAGCCTTCACTCACATTCCTCTAGAGCTTCAGCACAAGCTGGGACCCAAGTCTAGATTGGTGAGGTTCATGGGTTATCCACTGGGTGTTAAGGCATACAGGGTATGCAACAAGGCTACCAAACAGTTTTTTAATTCCAAGGACATCATCTTCAATGAGAATGTTGCTGCACTGCCTACTGCAACTGAGTCGACTGATCTACCATCACGTACAACCTCTGATTCCAACTCAGACAGTGATTCATGACTGCCAAGTCCCTTACCCTTATCATCATCATCCCCCACCCACACCTCAACATCCTCAACATCTCTCCAACTGGCACCTCACCCATGTCAGTCTACTAGAGTCAGGGTACAGATGGAGGTGGGAAGAGCATTCACAGAGTCCCTCCAAGATGCACAGGAGCATCTGGCTGTGCAATGAGCTCGACCTGTTTCCCCCATCACTGTCACCACACCTCCAAACCCACATTTAGACAGCCCATTGTCCCCTCTCACAGAGGTGTCAGACTCTAACTCTCTTGACTCACCTCCCAATGCCTCTGTTGGCCTGCTCTCTTCTGTGGTCATAGATTTGGTCATCTCTGAGCATGCTCACCTTGAAATATGGAGCAGTACACGTCATGACCCAGCTGATCCTTCCTATGATCTCTCAATTCCTCCCACCACTTATGATGAAGCAGTCCATTGTAGTGATGCCCCCCAATGGCATGTGGCCATGGATAAGGAGATGGCACAGCTGAAAATGATGAACATTTATAGTCTCATCCCTCTTCCTCCAGGGGGCCATGCCATAGGAAGCCACTGGGTTCTGGAGTATTGTCATAGTCGTGTCTCAACCCCAGCCAGACTTGGCCTCACACTCATTCAGTCCGGCCTCGGCCTCACCAATCCCACATCTCCAGTTGGTCTAGTGCAGTAAGCACTGCTTTGCAGTGCATGTCATTTCGGTTAGGTCCTGCCTGGTCATGTCCACGGTCTCTGTTGTCTTAGTCATATCTTACTAATACTTGTCTTACCAATCACCTTAGCAATCTTTGCAAGACCAGCATTACCAGTCTCCATACTATAGTTACATCTGGTATATAAACTCATAGATACTTGGCCTGTACCCCTCAGTCTGAAATCAACTAAGTTAACTCTGATAACCCCACTTCAGCCTTGGACTCGGACTGAGATCCACACAAGGGAATAGTGCTGTATCTCCAGTTGCTAAGTCCAATCAGTCCAACCATCTGTGTCTTCAACTCCCCTCCTGATCCCAACCCCTCAGCCTTGCGCCCACTTCGGTCTCCAGTCCAGTCTCAACCCGGACATCCTGAACTTGACAAGTATAAAGAGGGCGATGTCAAGGGTGGGCTGGTCAAGAAGGCACACTTTGTGGCAAAGGGGTTCACTCAGGTTCCTGGTAGGGACTTCAGACAAACATTCACACCTGTTGTGAGGCAGAGCTCTATCTGGCTTGTTGCAGCCATTGCAGCTAGGGAGGACTGGGAGCTACATTCACTGGACATCAAGTGGGTGTTCCTTCATGGAAAGGTTAAGGAAAGGGTGTATGTCAAGCAGCCCCCTGGATATGAGGAGTACAGACAGAATGGCAAGGAGCTGGTTGGACTTCTGCACTCAGCCCTCTATGGAATCAAGCAGGCTCCCTATTATTTCTATGAAACGCTCCACACTGAGCTTGAAAGCCAGGGCTTCCAATGCAGTGAGGTGGACCATGCAGTGTTTGTTTTCCACCACTCTGAGATCTTGTGTATGGCCACCTGGCATGTGGATGATGGTCTAGGGGGCAGCAACTACGAAAATTTCCTTGCTGAAGTCAAGCACTACTTACACCTCCACTTTGGTATCTCAGACATGGGACCCATTACGAAGTACCTCAGCATCCAGTTTGAACATGATTGTCATACCCAAGAACTCTGGCTTCATCAAGGGGAGTACATTGCCCATCTCCTTCAGGAGTATGACCTCACAGACTGCCATCTGGTGCATCTCCCAATGGATCCCTCTCATCCTTTTCTCACTGATGCAGATGCTGATAAACTTGTTGAGCCCAGCAACCTGAAGTCCCTGTACCCAAAGCTTATAGGGGAACTGTTGTACCTTTCCATCTGCACTTGGCCTGACATCTCTGTCAAGTACACAATCCAGGGTTACAGTAACATCTCAGAGTTTCACTGTCAGTGCTCAGAATTGTTCTTCAACCCTCAGAATTAAATCCCAATGTCAACACACTTACTAATTACCATACTATAAATTTTCTGCACCATTGTTTTCCACCTCAGTGACTACTTCATACACTGAGGTGAGTATAGCTAGATTCCCGCTCATTTACTTGGTACTGACATAGTGTAGAAACTCATACCTTTGTTAGGTACTAATACAGTGACTACTTCATACACTGAGAAACTCATACCTTCATTAATCTCCCTCACTGTTCAGTGTCTTTCACAGTACCTGTCCTGCCCAAGTGCTCATTTGCTTGCCATTGCAAAGCATGTTCTTTGCTACCTTGTGGGAACATTCAACTACTGCCTCCACTACAGAGAACATACCTGCAGTCCTCTCCTACATGGTTTTAGTGATGCTGATTGGGTGATGAACCCAGAAGACCACATTTCAGTCACAGACTATTGCTGGTTCTATTATGGGGGCATTGTTGCACACACCTCCAAAAAGCAGACTATGCAGGCATTGTCCTCTACCAAGGCTGAGTATATGGTGGTTACTGTGGCCATTCAGGAGGGTTTGTGGATCCAGTCATTCCTCTCCTCTGTTGGTTTCCCCATCCTGACTCCAATTCACCTTTATGCTGACAATGTGGGGGTGATCATTCTCTCACAGGAGGCTACCAACAATCATCACCACTGTAACAATAAATACTTAGTTTCGATATTTCTTATTTAGTTTTTAAATTAATTATTTTGTTATAAGCCCAAGAAGATTTGAACTTCTACAGCTTCCTCATCAAGAAATTATTCTACCATTAAATTATATGAAACATATTGATGTACACTATCATTTTTGCTGCACCCATGTCAAGGCTGGGACTTTCCTCCTTGAGTGGCTCATGTCTTCCCACAACATTGCCAATGTCCTAACCAAGGCTTTACTGTGTCCCTCCTTCTCTCACCATGTTGCTGGCCTTTCACTCATGTCCCATTGAGGGGGCATCACATCAGGTTTTTCGATCAGGTTTTTTTTCAACAGTCACTCTGTTCTTTCTCTTTTCTTTTCTTCTTCCTTGCATGTGGAAGGAACTCTTATGCATAGGTCTCAGAAGTCATATGCACAGGTCTCAGTTTTGCTCTGCATCTGTTCATGTTTGCTGTTTTTCCTTTTTTCATCTACACATGTCCCATTGAGGGGATGTGTTGGCATCAATGGTCACATGGCCACATGCATCTGTACTTATAAGTTTGTTTGTGCTACTTTACACCTCAGTTGTTGTGTCTACAATACTGAGGTAGGTACTATAGCCCCTGAGGACTTGTCTGTGTACTCATCTTCATAGCGTGTCCTCTCAGGTAGAATTGAACTAGTCATTGTGTCTACAACACTGAGCGTGTCCTCTCAGCATCTACACACCCATCAGAGATAGGGGGGAGGAGTCACAGTGACAATGACATGTGTAGCACCAGTGGCTATTGGAAATACCACCAGCACCAGTGATCTGAGGGCTTGAGGAGCAAGTAATCCAAGGACTATTGAGACAAGTACTGTTGGAGACATATTCTCCCCTGTCTTCTCACTTCTTTTGGTGCGATGTTTGGCTGCTTACATAAGCCATTAGAGCGCACATACTGCAGTCCTTACACTGTTCCCTCAGTAGCTTGTTCACTACTGAGGGTAAGATTACCATTCCTTAGTAGTATTCTACTTGCTGATTCCCTGTAGCTGCCTACAGGTATATCTAATATATCAGTAGACTGTTCACTACTGAGGTTGCCTACAGCACTCTTTTTCAATAAGTATGAATGACATGACAAGGCATGTGACACATGTGACTGTAATGTGGCAAAAAAGGAAAGACCCCTGATGAGGTCATAACAAAGATGTGGGTCAACAAGCAGATGTTCTCATCTCATGGGGATTCTTTCCCATGCAGTAGCTACCTTTTATTTATGTTGTATATTTGATATCCCATCCATTGGGGTGCATCCACCCTTGCTCCTGCATTTGTACTTTACTTGGCCCCCTTTGGGGTTATGACATATGTATATCCCATGCTCATGTGCATTTCCATTTCCTTATCAGGGTATGACTGCAGCCTGCTATTCCTACAGAGAGTCACATATGTGACAACTTGCTTCCACATCCCAACACCATCCTGCATGATTGACAATGCCACTGCCAAAGACATGCCACTGCAATTGGGTGGCCAACAGAAAATTCAGTCTACCAGCACCACCACTTGTGAACTTTCCAGAATAAACTGACTTAATCCCACTGGCATGAATGCTTCATACTTTTGGAATCTGTAGGAAGCCTGTACTGGTCTCAGGTATTAACAGTTGTAAATTATTCGTCGGATCCTTTTTCCCATCCTTTGGACCGCTCAACAGCACACAGCCACATCAACCACCTTCGTTTTCTCTCCTTATCTGACAACCTAGGTATGAATGTCTTACTTCCCTTGGTATTTACCTGAGCAAATGTGCGAGGGTCGGATGAATCCCATCCAAACAAGTGGATGGAGGCCCCAGCCAGTAGGGCCGATCCAAGTGCCGTAGACCTATTTTCAGTTTCAACCACATATATAGACAAACGACAATGGGAATTATCCACGTACTCTCTCATTTCTGGCCTAACAACTTCAAACCCGCCAACGTCTGCTAATACCTCCATGCAGACATCTCCATTTGTCATCCCCCCGTCTACTTTCAGATGTTTGAGGTCGGTCTTAGAGTCTAACTTCATGCTTTCGAGGATGGCCCTTGTCTGGAAAGCGTTTGCTTCCGTTGTTGCCCGAGCAATGTGTGCGGGAGTTGTATAAGCCGACAGCCCTGGGCAGGTGGGATCAAATAGCAAACAGCAGAATAATGACCCTACTTACCAATAAGCAATCCAGCTGCCCCGGGATCCCAGTAGGGTGCAAGAAGCCCGGAGAACGCTGGCACAAAATAGACGCCTCCGGTATCTGGAACGGAAACAGCAAGTGTGTTTATTTCCTCCGCAGACTTGATAAAGCCCATTGAATCTCGTAACCTGAGATCGGTTGGAGCAGACTTAACGATAGGACGATAACAAACACACCATTTGATGGCAGCTCCAGCAACACCAACTTAGTAAACCATCAGCTGGGACACACGGTCCGTGCATTGGACGTGAAACTCACTGCTCCCTTCTACGGCGTACACTGGCGCAGCACCAGGGCCAGGCTGATACGCCACCTAGAGGAAATGTGGAAGATGGTAAGCATTCAGTGGTGGCGAATTAATCAACACCCACGGTGCTCAGCAGCCCGTGGCTACTCTTTACGATATCATCTCCCGTGCAAAACAACAAAAAGGCACCCGTCCCATAAGTGCACTTCGCCTCCCCTTGCCCAAAACACTTGTTTCCGACAAGTGCGCCTTGCTGATCACCAATCAACGCTCCTATAGGTACGCCTTTAAGAGGACCACTGGCTACGTGACCGTATACTTCGGAAGACGACACCAGCTTAGGAAGGATCGAGGGTCGGAAGCCAAAGAACTTAAGGAGGCGATCGTCCCATTGTAAGGTGCGAAGATTCATCAAAAGCGTCCGAGACGCGTTAGTCACCTCACCAACATGAATACCGCCGCTAGCTCCACCCGTTAGATTCTGCAGATTTCCCTAAATCATACGGCGCAGCGCGTAGATTGTGAAGGCACCCTTACATATGCGATCCACGACTCTACCGTTCCAAAGAGCAAGTTGTCTGCTTCGTATGCCCTCTTCACATCGTCGTCGTTGTCAATCATCCACCGAAGCTTGATCGCCGAAAAGTAGGTCGAAAGGCCGAGTCCGGTGCTTTGTGAAGTGAATTTCTCCCTATTCATAATGAAATCGATCGGTTTGCCTCACATTTCTCGTAATGCCTCAACCCCATCGACCCCCCTCCTGAACTGACCAGTCTCAATTTCAATCCCAGTTGCAGCAAGTATCTTTTCAAAGTGCGCGACGATGTTCTTCGTGCGGGAATCAGTCCAAACGATAGCCCGACATAGTGGCCTTCCGGTGCTGCGACTCCAGACGACAGTCGTTTCCCGTTGGTTGGTGACGCCTTGACGAACAAGTGAGCAATGTCACCGGAGGGTAACTAGAAAATATGGCACAGGCATCCACGGACCAATTACTCTGATGCTCTCTTTCGCCCATTGGGCTTCTTCTAATTTCCTGCAAGCTTCTGCGACGCATTCATTGGAAACCTGCTGTATCTCATCGGCATCATGCTCGTGCCACCTGTGTAGTGTGTCAGTCTTGTAAATGATCGTCGGAAAACCGGACCTTACCCAGGAGCTGGGTAATATTGAGGAAATTCCAGTTGGTGTTGGGCGATGATGTTTGCATACTGGTCGAAGACAATAAATCGAACAGACCTGTGGGAAAAGGGGGAGCACCATGATCTCTATTTTCCCTCTCGCGTGCAAAGACAAGCTTACGTTGTTCCGCAATCCAATGAGCCTACAAACTCACCCAATCGTAGATCAGACATGGTAGCTTGATAAGAACATCACCATGCGTTGGGCCCCACATGCCATAGAGCCGCTGGTAACATAGACAAATACTAATATCGATTCCGACGTCTGGCGGAGACGAGCGGACCATCGGTCCGACCGTAACCTGGGTCTACACACTGTTGACTACGTACTTGTACGTATTCACGTGTTTCCTAAAGAAACACTGGAAGGAGAGGAAAGGGCAATAATGCACGTGTTACCCGTGAGGTTACACCCTGGTCAGCGGAATCTAGCCAGAACACCAAGTACGGGCGACGAGAGAGAAAACTCACGGGCGGCTAGTCGCAACTACCATCAGGAGGCCCATCCTTCCATCTTTCATCCACCTTGGCACAATCAAATTTATCTTTCCCCAGTCTCTCGTTCACCTCGTTATGCCTTTCGCACAGCCAACGACTGAGGGCAACTCGTCCACTCACATCAGGAGGATTTGTCCTCATGGTCTCACCAAGGTGGGACGCACAGTGTGAACATGGATATAAGACGGGCAACGAATGTAGGAGGTTGAGCATATTTGCCCGTTGCTGCGTAGTCGGACGGGCTGGGTAGTATGCCGCAGTGGTGTGCAGGAACGTCCACGTCGCACGGCCAAGCTGCTCAACATCTGGTGGGCAATAGGCAGGCTGACTGTCCGAGCGTTGGTCTGAACGGAGGTTTGCTGCAGTTGCGAGTGCCGCCATTGATGCTGTAGATGCCTTGGGCTTCCAGTTTCGGAAGGCTGTGCAGATCTTGCAGGGCTTTCCATCTGGCCCAATGACCATCCCCGGCGGAAGATTCTGAGATGGTCGAGAGGCCGAGTCGGACGACGCGGGGGTGATGCCCATATGTGTTGGCTGCCAACGGACGGAGGCGGACGGAGGGACGGCGGGGCGCACGGTATCACGTGACTCGACCGAAAGTGCACCCGGAAATACGACTTAGAACGACATGGCAGTCAACCACGCCAACGTCTTGCACGACCAAGCCCGTTTTTCACACGCCGACATGCCTTAACAAGGAACAACGAAGTGGCAAGTATATTCGCAGTGGCACCAATGCCACTCTCCGTGT
Source organism: Pisolithus tinctorius (assembly GCA_024663395.1). Taxonomy (NCBI): domain Eukaryota; kingdom Fungi; phylum Basidiomycota; class Agaricomycetes; order Boletales; family Pisolithaceae; genus Pisolithus; species Pisolithus tinctorius. Next base: position 973,772 of record JANFAH010000006.1, on the reverse strand, counting down.
TCTCCGACGGGAAAGCGTGGAGAGGCCTTTGCAGCTCTTCACGTGGTCTCAGCAAAAAACAACGCTGTCTCCATTGAAAACGATCACGTTGTCTATAGCTTGCTCAACGCGATCACTTGTTTCAGGCGGAATGTCGAGAAGCGGGCCACGAAGGTGCTTGAATCCGTGACAGGGTCGCGTCCCCTCACTCTCCATCGAGGAGGAATTTCCTAACTTGAAACCGCATCGCCAAACGAAGTATCGTGACGCTGAACCTCCGTTTCCAAAGATGATGCAGTGTAGTCTTTCGGTGGAAGTTATGAGATTGGCTAAAGATTTCGACTGCCAGGATGTCGGTCTCTCAGCAGAACGCTACTTCCTGACTGGGGTGATCGCTCCAATCGCGCCTCCTACGTTGGCTTTGTGAAGGCGAAGTCACCAGCCATGTACATCTTTCCCGGAAGACGCGGGCGGAAAGGCGGACTCGCCGCCTCGCCAGAGTTTCCCAATTTTATGACGGCTTCAATGACCTGATCTACTATGTAAGGCGTTATTTTCAACATGGCATTAACTATCGTTGGGTTGACTCTGTCACGGGCACTGGCGAGACTACCATTAATTGTACTTGATGATGACTACTGAAGGGCCTTAGCCTTGGCAATCCCGTCTCAGAGGGAACTGTAGCCGCACTGCGCGATATGGAGGGGTTGTGCGATAACCATATCCTCTAGACCCAACTTCATGAGGAATTCACGTCATGTTTCATCTCACCCAACCCACTCATCAAGAATGGCAGCCTATCGGACGGACCTCCCTACGCTGTGCCCTGTGGATCAAAGCATACAATAGGGCATTCTACATCAGGTGGTTGCCGTGATAAGTTATATGGTACCTAAGCTCTTCCAGGTTGCTTGTATGCGCACGCCGACGTGCAGGATAGAACGTCCTGCGGAAAGTTGATATGCACCTCGCTAACACTCTGGATTGGATATTCTCTCGCCCGAGAAGAGAAGGACGGAACCTACAGAAGCACAAGGCGATGGGTCGTCGGTTCTTGGCTTTGTGGGGCTGGTGTTTTGAAATATTGAGGAGTTGTCATACACCAGCGTGGGGGGAATGCATTTTATGTAGTTCATTATCTAGTCCTCTATGCCAAAATATATGGCATACACGCAGAATAAGTCACGCCAATGATGTGAAAGAAGTAACATAGTCCTCGGCGGCCTTGATTTTTGGAGTGACGCTTCCGACTGAGATTTCCTTCGTGTAAAACGTGGCCTTGGGTTGCCGCCAAGTGTGCGCAGAACTCAGCTCCTCATTGGGTAGTTTCTGGAGTCAAGCTGCAGATGTCTCTAGGGGTGATACAGCGGGGAACACGGGAGCACGCACGATACCGCTGACACACGGATAGACAAAGGAATCCAGACCTCCATGGAATGGGTTAATATCGACCTTGCCCGAGAAGTTCAATCAAACGGGCACCACGATTGAGCAGGAAACGGATCAATGCATCAAGGACAGAGCCCCACACAATGCGTTGCATTTATGTTGGTTGGAATACAAGCGGAGACATCCTCACCTTAAGTCTCAATGATGGAGAGACCCGTCAGGGAACCACCGCCGAACTTGTCGCTCATCACGCGCCACGTTCCAAAAGACAGCAACGTAGACATAGCATAATTTCTCCTCCACATCCTTGCCATCGTTCCAGTGCTTCTGGTTGGGAATGGTGTCGAAAGCGGCGGCAGGCTTACCGGTCTGACGATTGCATCAATATTGGGCTTGAGACCTGTCATCCTGCTTGACGGGCTGACGAAGAAGGATACTGGAAGCCGTCAACGAAACCCGACGATGTTCTGTAGCCTCGATAGGAGAGCATCGACAACACAACGACAACTTGACCGATTCAGTCAGTTTATCAGTCGTGGCTCCTGTGATTTTATGTAATTTTTGGGTGTGTTCCCACGGACCCATACATGGGCGCATTGCACTTCACTTGGAGGTCCAAATTCGCGGTAACACAGTTGGAGTCGTCGCAATGAGTTCGAGGAAAAGGTACAGGCCAGTCATCTTCGAACCAGTCTTGCTTAAACATCCACCGACAGTAAACTAGACCTCCTCATCCGGGTACGATACTCGAACCCCCTCCCACCACCACCATGTCCTCCGAAGCTCTTGGATATACCGACTAACCCTATGCGTTATGCTCGGCCAGAGTTTTTGAATGCCGTTGCGAATGAGACTCCTCTTCCTATGATTATAGATGCCGAATGTGGCATGCCGCTTGACCTCGGCCTCTGGGAGTGTTTATGGGGTGAAGATGCAGACGAGTCAGGTGTGGTTCACAGTTCTCTTGGGCATGCCCAGCATTCGGTAACCACTGTATCTCCTATAGCATTGAATCCAGACCCAAATTTCGTTCCCCCACTAGACCCAAAGGATCGATTCCTACTCGGCGATCCATCCTCAAGTTCTCTACCCTACACCAATGGCACGCCCGGGCCCACAGTAGGGCTTTCAACGCCTCTCCCTGCCCACGTCCCCTGGTTACGTAAAACCGAGTATCTTAGTAGAGAGGGTGTCCAGCGTTCTCAATCTGTTCAGGAAATGTACGCTTCAATGATTTCTGTTTTCTTATTTGTGAAATTCATGACTGTATCGAAAAGCAAACATCTCCCACAAAACATCGACATTTCTCGGGCAGCTCAGCTCCGTGACATCGAAGCTTCTTTTGCAGCTTGCAACGAACCTTCCCAATTCTCCCTTTCCACACTCCGACACCCTAACAAGCCTGAAGTTACTGCGGTCGAATCGTATGAGATATTTCCGGATGCGGATATCTGGGCCAACGCGTACGACCTGTTTAGATTCAGCGAGCGACCGGGAGACAGACCCATTGATGTACGCACTCACAGCCACAAACGACCACTGCTGTATAGATCCTGGTCTCATTTAATTTTCAGGTGGATGATCCTCGACTCGATTGTGCCATTTTACGGCCCATGGAATCAGATGGCGACCACTTCCTGGCGTACTACCTCACAGACGAAGATGGCCCAGCTTTAGCACTCAAAGCCAGCCGGTTCGAAGCTGCTCCTCTTGATTTGGAAGAACCAAAAGTAGGCGTACAGGATCTTCCCCGCCCGTTCCATATGCTAACGCATACCTTACTTTCAGATAACCACGTTCCGCCACGCCCGCGACTACGAAACTGTTAAGATCGAACAAGACGTGCCAAACGAATTCTTGTTGGTACTCAATGATGGGAATACGCTGCCGAAAACTGTTAGCGGCGGCATCGAGCGTACGAAAGCCGCTTACTATAAGAACATCGAACGCAAGATGACATTGAAAAAGAGGCGCGTTAATGTGAGTCGGTCTCTTGATTCCCTCGTCCATATAATAATTATGGCCACACTAGAACCAGGACGCGAAGTTGCAGCTAGTTCATATGTCACACGTACCCATGAGTAAAGAAGAGTTGGATGAACGCGAAGAGCTTATGGCAGAAGTTCTAGACCCGATGTACCTGAGAGGGGATGTGGATGCAGATGGCGAAGGGGAGATTGACGTGGATGCAGTCGGGCAGGCTACTGATGCCCACGCAGAAAGCACTGAGGGCTACGGTACCAGTTACGGAGAGGGGATTATGGCCGATATTTTTTAGGCTATACATATTTATGTGTGACTGTTGCAGTAGTTCCCCTCATTGTACATATGTATCAATGGTCGCCGACGCTGCCAAGCGATCGATACATGGATGCGATACCAATTAAATATAATGCAGAAGGACAGAACTGAGAAGCGGACGACAAACAATCGGCGTAATGCGACATAATAATGTGAAACATTAGTTTCCAGGTCCAAGACGAGTCAAATGGAACTTGCAAGTCCCAGCCTGGCAAAAAATGGTCCGTAAGAAGTCTCCGTATTATAGAAGGTTTATAATCGTCAATAAAATACAACAGCACACCAACATACTATCCAGTTGAGAAGAGACATGCGACATCGACTTGGCACGGTTATAGGCAGTCGCCGTTGCGGTAGCGACGTACGCATCCCATGCTTCAACGGTCGCACTCGGGAAGAAATAGGTGGACGCCGTAGTAGCAGAGCCATAATAAATACCCGGCTGGCCGGTCATAATCTCGCCCCCCAAAGAGGAGACTTCACCACCGACAACAGTAACACCTCCAGAGTTGGTTGAGTTGGTGTCGATCACCAGCCCAGTCTGGTTGTTACCGAACACGAATTCTCGTACGAAAGTAAGCGCCTAACAAAAGATGAACGCTCTGCGAGGCAAGGTGTGGATGAACGGACACAGACCGAGATTGGGTTGTTATAACCGACGAGATGTCCCGCACGGTCGATCAGGACATAGGTCCAGCCACGCTCCTGATGGACTATGCCGGCAAACTCACCGGCATCATTGTACCATGGCGTTTGGGGTTTGCGGGAGAAACCTTGAATGCCACCGAACGTCGTGTTCTAGCCATGATAAAGTCAGTGATGACAGTGACAATCGTAGAACCATCTGAAAATGACCTGAATAGTTACTGCGATTGTGATCGTTAGGCGAAATCTCCGCATTCAAAGTAGATTGAGTAGCCTACCTTGCGAACCCAGATGAGGAACCAGTGAATCGTCATTACCAGAATAAATGACAATAGCAATCTGCTGCTGAGTAGCGTTCGAGGCGAGGTCAGATAAGAAAGCCATCGGCCTATCGGTTCCGTCAAATTACGGTGATTGGACATTTAAAGCATGGACTGACTCGACACTAGGATCTCCGTTGGAGTAATCTACAGAGTGCAAACGATCAGAAATATGGTAGCACAGGCAAGAGGTTATACTCACTATTTCCAAAGGGATAGTAGATACTCTCAACCCAATTCTTGCTGGTAGGAGCATGGATGGCTGCGACAGTTTGTGGATCTACGAGAGAGCAGGTTCTCCATTCGCCCACACAGTGTATTAAAAATGAACAAACCATTGAGGAACACCGAGCCATCCATTGGAGCTTCGGGATTCAAAGCATCGGGTACATTATATATCTATGAAGATCAATTGATGCTCTCTCTCGAAAAGTAGCAACCGGACCGACATACATCAAACATGCCACCGGTACTCTGACTCAGAGCTGAGTTAGGTTTAGTCAGAGACGGAAAACAGTACAAAAGTGAGAACCTACACCAAGGGAAGGTGTAATTGATTGCATAATCCAACATCTCGTCGTATATGTCACATCCGTACCACGGGTCAATCGTTCCATTTGCCCTGCCAGCAAGGTCTCTCTTCCATGTGTCTCGGGCTCTCAGTCTCTCACGCTTTGAAAGATATCTATCCCGTTTTGCGAGCTCCACGGCAAAGCGTTCTTGAACATCAAGCAATAACCCTTGCTTCGTAAGCTGAGACTTAAATCTACCCGATGGCGTAGCGCTCAGGGAAGGGTTGCTACCGGGTTCGAAAGTAAGCGTAGGGAAATGTCCATTTTGAGGATACTCGAGGGTAAGGTCGTAACCGCAAAGTGCCGACCTAGGGACAACGGGAACGTCAAAAAAAGAAAGGCTCAAATACTTGGAATAGACATGGCTTACTGTTCCCTGAAATATTCGAGAACATCAGTGTCATATCCTATGATCTGTGGGTACGTCTCCAGGACGCTGACCTTGACAGAGGTTGGCCGCAGTAGCACGGATGAGGAGATATAACGGCTACTTACGACAGGAAGGAGTTCAAAAGCTTCTCCTGATCCGATGGTACCATCACCGATGGCGATCTTTGCCAGTTTAACCGGGGGATTCTCCATCTCGAAGTAAGCCTTGGTGATATATGGCTAATAAACAGACCAATCAGTTGGCTTGGACAAAATGTTCAGGACGATAGCTAACAATGTACATTCCCGCGTAACTTTCACCAGTAAGGTACAGGGGTCGATTGGCCAGCTGCGGGAAGACTTGGACAAAATTCTCCAAAAAGCCCATCTAAAAAACGTGAGAAAGAAGATGGCAAGACATGTGAATGACCACCTACGAAGTCGCTGGCCATTTGATCCTCATCAAAAACTTTTGGGGAGAGGTTAGCCCAGACTATGGTGGAGGCATGTATGATGTGACTCACTGTAACCCTCGGAATCACAAGTACTGAATCCCGTGCCCCTATTGCACAATGAAGGGATTCATAAGGATCAAAACTCAAGGGAAGCACATACACTGGTTGGTCAATCCATACGTAATCTGCGACGTTTGTCCAAGCATATTGGTTCTGAAACGCTGAATAATCATTTTGAATGTGAATAGGACCATTCTGAAGCGTGGTCAGAAGGACATCGAAGCCAGATGGACGATGGCGCACCTCGAACAACAGGCCAACGAGACTTGAGGATCCAGGGCTGCAAATGGAAAAGTCAGTATGGAATTGTCTACCAGAAAATGGGCTACGTGCCCCCCATTTAACCAAATTCCCCATGGCTGGTCGCTTTCGGCCGTGAAGGAACCATTGGAACTTTCGAACGCCCAGAAGAAGAGGGTATTGTTGGGGTGACCTTGCCTTTGGACGGGGATGTTGCCAGCCCAATTGCGGGCGAGAGTCCAGGTAACGTTTGGAAGGGGTTCCGTCACTTGGAAGTCTGCGCAATCACGTTAGACAACGGGCTACCGAGTAGATATCTTGTCTGATAAAGCTATGGACTTACAGTTCTGCCACGCCGGACCATAATCGCCAGATGGCATGCCGGGGTAAACCTGAGGCCAGCTACTTGGTGGTGTCCCGGACTGCGCGTTGGTGGCGAAAATGCAAGCAAGCAAGATCAAGAGAACCGCACATGACTTGGAGGCCATGGCGCCAAAAAATGAGGGCATCAGACAGGAAGGGTGAGAGGGGAAGGGTGCCGGCAATGCGGGTCGCCTGAAGGTTTTATAGAACACTTGACCATTTCCGCACGCCCTGTCGAACGACGGACTTACCGGGGCCACGGCGTATTGTTATTATGATTATCAGATCCTTATTGTTAGACTGCACCAGGTAGTAACCAGACCATGACGGGCTTGAGAAGCCTTGACCATGGAGGACAGCCATGCGGCACATGTTGGTGGACTAATTTTGTGCCATGAATACCCAGGTAAATCTACGTACGCGAAGCATGACAGATGCCGATGGCGACCAGGGCCGGGCCAGCGACGGGTTCCTTCAGTTCACTGTGCAATTCGACATATAATCTATCAGTCTGAATGTGCATCGTTGCAGGTTCCAGCTGTTTCAGGTTTAAGGATGACACTGATGATCTGTAAAATCTACCCCGAAGAAGTTCCGAGACGGCGTATCAATAATTGATACGACGGGTTACACCCCTGCCGAGCTGCTGCCAATCACTCGATCTGTGACGACGAGCCATGGCATCGACCGACTCTGAGATCTCAGTCACAGACGTTGCGAAAGCAGCAAAATCCGCTTTCGAGGCCTCCCAGCTGCTTTCCGCTGATGTACGGAAACTGGCTTTGGAGAAGATCGCTGCAAGGCTGGAGTCTAGCAAGGCCGCTATATTGGCAGCCAATGGCGAGGACATGGAGGTACGACACCCATCCTACCAGCTTAACCTGACTCAAAACGATCCTGCCTAACCCCCGCACGGATAGGCTGCTCAAGTCGAGGTAGATGCTGGCCGCTTGTCAAACGCTTTATTGAAACGCCTCGACCTCTCCCGGGGCGACAAGTGGGACGCGATGGTAAAAGGTGTTTGGGACGTCGCAAACCTTCCTGACCCTACCGGTATAGTCACCTACGCAACAGAACTGGACGATGACCTTGAGCTCTACCGTGTCACTTGTCCGATTGGAGTTTTACTCATCATCTTCGAGGCACGTCCAGAGGTAGTCGTTAATATCGCCGCCCTTGCCATCAAATCAGGTGAGTATTGACTGTGTATCATTCATCCAGCACAGACGGGAACCATTTTCAAGGCAATGCTGCCATTCTGAAAGGCGGGAAAGAATCTACCAGAACGACGTTGTTGCTATCTAGAGTCATTTCAGAGGGTCTCGCGCAGACCACACTACCCAGCACTTACATCCAGTCCGTCCAGACAAGGGCAGAGGTTTCCGCTCTCCTGGCTCTCGATCAGTACATTGATTTAGTCATCCCGAGAGGAGGTAACAGTCTCGTCAGGAACATACAGAACAGCACACGGATCCCAGTCATGGGTCACGCTGATGGCCTCTGTCATGTTTACCTCGATGAGTCGGCAGACCCAGAAAAGGCTGTCCGAATCGTGCTGGACTCAAAGGTACACCGATGCCATTTTCATTTGCCCACGTTTCCGATAGAATTGTCCCACTTCAGGTTGACTACCCATCCGCTTGTAATGCCGCCGAAACCCTCATCGTACACATGTCGCTTCTACATACCGTGTGGCCCAAGGTTGCAAAGGCGCTTCTTGATGCGGACGTCCGCCTTCTTTGTGATTCGCACACGCTTGCTACACTACATACATCCCAATTTCCACAAGAAAAACTCGAAAGCCACGTATCTGTGGCGTCGGAATCATCCTATGATATCGAACACCTTGACCTCAAACTCTCTGTCATTGCCTTACCTTCCCTCCACTCTGCGATCCAGTTCATAAACGCTCATTCTTCACACCACACGGACTCGATTGTAACAGAATCCCAAGAGGCGGCGACAACCTTCTGCAGAGGTGTGGACTCTGCGGGAACGTTCATCAATGCAAGCACACGTTTTGCGGACGGTTTCAGGTACGGGTTTGGCACCGAGGTCGGTATTAGCACGGGGAGGATCCATGCGCGGGGACCCGTTGGGCTGGAAGGCCTGGTAATTTATAAGTACATGATGCGAAGTAAGGCAGACAAGGGACATGTCGTTGGTGAATTTGGCGTGGGGAAGGGGAAGAGAAGCTACAAGCATGCGCCCATCAAAACAACCACCGTTCCGTTTTAAAATGTACCATCTAGACTTCTATGCACTACAGGTCAAGATACAGTGGAATTCGTATCATGACACTTCGTCACCAAACTTCGCTTTTTTCAGAGGGGCATCTTTGTCGTCGTCGTCAGCTTTGCGCTTCGTAGTACCTTCTGTGTCCATTGGCCTTTTCTTCTTCTTCACCATGGAAGTCAGATCATGAACGACAGGCGGCTGGCCTGGTACGGTTATTGACCGTACGTTAAGCTCGTCGTCAAGCGCTTTTGCAGCAAGCGCCGGCGCTGTCTCCGCTAGCTCAGAGGGTGTCGTCTTCAACTCTTCCACCTGGGAACGATCATTAGCGTTCGTCGTACAATGTTATCCATAAAAATGTACCTTGGCAGCGAGATCTTCCCTGAGAGATTCCAAATCCCTCAGTTCTGCTTCCATTTGGCTCCTTGTCAAATTCTGAACCAGTTCTCCAGGCACCAATACTATTGGATCTGCTCTTCCCTTTCCCTTCTTATCTTTTTCTTTCGACTGGACCGCAGGGAGTGGCACCAACCTTCCATCCAAGCCATCCCGGACCTCGCTGATACGAGTTGACACACTATTCAGTGCTTTCTCGGCATGCGCGATGGCGTCTGATAGTCGTCCTGAAGTAAGGTCGAGAACCATACTTAGCTTGTAATGTGCTTCAGCAATCTGGCGTGATGAAATGGGGAGCAAGTCGGTCTTGAGTGCAAGGCCGGCAGAGTAGTCCGTGATGGCTTGGTCAAACTTTTCTGAGGGAACATCAGCTGTGGACAAGATCTTGCTCCTGGATGGTGCATCCATACGTACCCGTTTCTAGGGATACATCTCCGAGAGCAATATATGTATCTGCCAGTTTAAGCTTAATCTCGTCGTCCTGGTCTTTCCCCTTGTCGTATATTGATCGTGCCAACTCGAACACGTCCCACGCAGCGTTGAAGTCGTCCTCGGGCTCCCCGTCATCACCTTCTTCCTCACTCTCCTCCTCCTCTTCTTTCCCAGCTTGCGTGAGTAAATCCACAGTCCCGTCCTCTTCGTCACCATCGCCCGAAAACGACAAGAAAGGTCCTTTTCCATTGCTTTGTGCAGCTGTCCAGATGTTCTCAGTGGTATAGGTCAAAGGAGGGGACGATGAACTGCTTTCTTACGTCTCTCTTCTTCCGCTGCCCCTGGTTCAGGTTCCTTTCCAAGCACCGAAGCCTGCGATATTGCGTTCTCCAATAGTGCCTTTCCATACAAGAAATACAAATCTGCCGTTTCAGGTGCGTCCTCGTCATGTGTCTTTGTTCTGCATCCGCGGGTTGCGAACGTATATCAGCAACGCCAGTGGGAGAAGACACTGAATGACGTACTGCATCTCGAGGGCCGTGGCATACAACTCCACAGCCTGTTCATATTTTTTCAGCGCGAAGGCACGCCGCGCATGCTCGAGGGCCGCGTCAACGGTCGTAGGGGAGCCACCAGACGGATTCGTGTTGGTTTGATGCCGTTCGTTGCTATATACCCTGTAATTAATTTCAAACAGAGGAACCTGCGCGACGTAGGCTTACGATGACATTTCGGTTGAGTCCAAGGTGGATTCTGGCGTTGGCCAACTTCGGGTGACAGGCTGATTTGCTATTTGCTAAATAAACGCGACGCGACGTGCCGTCATGCAAAGACACGCACACTGCACAGGAGCTAAATTCGAATTCCTGATCCTCGCTACTAGATTACAGAGAAAATGATGTAGTTTCGGAGATTTATAAACCTAGGATCAAAAAAAAGGCAAGGAACGTTGGGTAACCACTATCAAAGCAATGTAAGGAACGATAATAACGAATGTGTCCGTGGTATGATAGACAAGGAAAGGAACGTCATCAATGGTCATCGCGCAATGGTTAAGCTCAAATGAGAGACGGTCCAGTCTGCGCTTTCAAGGCATTCGGGTCGCTAGTACCAAACCCCGCCGAAAAGGCGTTGCTTCCTCCGAATCCTACACCCAGCCCAGAAGTACCACTCAGGCTTCCATTCATTTGCGGTGTTGAAGCGGGAGGCAACGTGAGTGAATTGGTCATATTCATGGGAGAAGTGGCGAACATCGTCGAGCGGAAGGGATTCGCGGCCCCTGGGGTCCCGGTGACTTGTGGCCTGAGGCCGACACCCACTGTAGACCCACCGTTATGAGGTGGGAAGGCGGAAAGCATACCGGTGGGTTGTGAAGTGAGACTCCCAGTAGCACCCCCAGTTGGATTGCTGGAGAAATTGGAGCTATTCGGCGCAAAAGTGGTTGGCAAGGATGGCGTGGAAGTGTGTGTTGGTCCCGGTATTCCTGTGACGTCGGGTGTGGTGGCCGTCGATTGTGGGATTGGCGGAAGCGATTCCAGCAGGGCAGCACCAAAACTAGAGGTTGGCTTGAATGGTTTTAATCCAGCCATGCCAGTCATCTGCGGCTTCAGCGGCGCTGAGATTGAGGGCGCTGAAGATGTGATTGTAGCACCTGTAGGCTGGGATGACAGCGGTGAAAACGAAGAGGACAAGGAATCTTGGAAGGTGGAACCCGTTGTCCCAGTCATGGCCGTGGTGCCAGTCATGTGAGGATTCAACCCGACGCCGTTTAAATTACTGCTTGGGGGTCCAGAGCCATATTCCTGCTTCTTAGCAAATGCAAACGAAGACGCAACGCTCGAGATCGAGGACTCTGGAGCACTGGAACCCGCTCCGAAAGTGCCCGGGGTGCCTGTTGGTTGCGGCTGCTGAGCCATAAGTTGGCTACCCTCCGCCGTAAAGTTCCTCATCCCCATCGACAATTCCATGAGAGTCGGTGGCTTCGGTACTGGGGGGGCAGGCGACACCGGGACACCAAAGGGATTCCGCGAGCCTGTTTGATGGCTTTTCACTGGCTGGGCAATGGGTGGAGATGCAAAGGACGGTTGGGCGGCACCAAAAGTCGTGAGGGGCGTAGATGCAGGTCGCGCGGGGACGTCTGCCAAGTTACGAGAACTGGTTTGTCCTCCTGCCGTAGTGAACGTTGGTTGTTGACCGTGTGTACTAGGTGGTGCAAAAGCCTGAGGCCCTTGGAATGGCATGTCAGAGCCCAGCTGACCAGGCGGTTGAGACGTCGGAACGAAAGGCGATGCAAATCCGGTGTTGAATGCTGTTGCACCTGTGGCCTGGGGCAGAAACATACTTTGTCTGAAGGGATTGACGCCCGTTGCCTGTGGTTGTAAAAACCCTCCAGTCACTGCTGGTTGGAAGCCAGTTGGTTGTGGTTGTAAGAAGGTAGAAAATGGTCGGTGTTGAGGTGACTGTTGAAGCGACTGAGACGGCTGGAACGCCTGTTGACCAGGTTGAAATGGCTGGGAGACCACAAATCCCGTCGGCTGCATCTGGAATTGCGGAGGGAAGTTTGTTGGGTGGGTGGGAAACGCCCCCGTCATCTGACGCTGAACAAACGGGTTGTGCGCAACTTGCTGGAATGAGTTGGTCATGTGGGCCGTTGTACTTAAAATCGAGTCAGAAACCAAATTTGTCACTTAAGCAGACGCCAACCTGCTTATGGGAGGGTTTGCAGTAGGGTGCTCCTCTTCTATCGAATTGAAAAGGTCAGGCATGGTCTTGTCTACGTTCCCCTTGCTACCTGACCCTGATGGCGCAGAGGAGATGGTGGTGGTGGAACTAGTAGAAGGGGTAGGCCTTGGCTTAGATGAAGAAGCTAGGCAAAACTAAGCACGACCATTGTGATAATGCAGTTCAAGCCTGTACCTTGTGGTGGTGCAGGAGACAAAAAGGTACCGTTAGGAGGTTTTCCGTTCCTGTCAGCTGCTTCTTTGTTCGTCTTGTACTCGATTCTGTTCTGTTCAAAGTTAGGGTCATTCAAATACTCCTCCAGCGAGCTTGCCAGTGACACTGGAGCCTGTTGCTCGCCCGTTAAGCTGTAAGGTCACATGCTAACCAGCCAGTGCTTACATGCTTCAGGCTGGGTATCGGAACATTGAGAAGATTTTGCAGCTTTTTCGCAACGCCCAAATATTCCACGACACGCTCCGTCTGTTCACAAAAATGACGGTAGATAGAAAGAGCATCCTTTGCGTCGTGCTTGGACATCTCGAAGTAATGCTCTAGATTGTGATCAGTGACGAAAGAAACCCCATTTGTTGGTGTCCATTCACCTAGAACATTGATAACACCCTCATTGCATGCTTGGAAGAGGATCAGAAGGTCCTTGACGAGCATGCAAAGTGCAGTGATGGTAAGTTTATCTTCCAGGTCGTCCAAGTAGAACTGGTGTGTATAAGAGACTGTCCATACTGTTCAACACGAAAGGTGCACCCACCCGACACTCGACCAACGAGTCGATCATCTTCTGAACAGTTTTCGTTTCCCTAAGCAGACCCTTTTCGACGGTCATCACACGCAACTTTCGACCCATGACTGTTTTACTACGCTGCGGACCTTTTGACTTGGTAGATGAGGTCTTCGGGGCGGTGGTATATGCCATGTCCTCTTCTATAGAATTATTCACGCGCATGTCACGGTTCGTTTCTGATTGCACTCGTATCGCGTCATGCTTCAGCTCCCTAAATGCGCGGATGCGAGAGTCGAGATAAAGTGCGTAATGCTGCAAATTCTGCGGTGCATGATACCCTATGGCATCAATGACCGGATGAACGTACGTAAAACGCCATACAAACGGGGCTGACCTTCCCAGTTATTACCTGCAGAAATATTGCGCAAACGGAGTACCTCCGAAGAGGAGAGGTGCGAGAGTACGTTGTCGGTAGCCCCATTGCGGATCATTGTGTGTAACACGATTAATGCCTTGAACACGACCTATGGGGCGTAATGAAGGGGGGGATCCTCGTACGAGGTGAGAATACGATACACACTATTGCATTTGGTTCCCGTAGGCGAGGTATCAGTGCCTTGCAGACATCGTAGACGGCACCATCCTCGGACCAGGTCGCGGCTATGATTCGATCTAGATACTGAGAGACGACGTCGAAGCTCTCCGACAGAAAACTTGAACACAGCACGTACTTTTGCCTTTGGCGGGGCAGCCTTTGGCTTGCAAGCCGACTTCACGACCTTGTCAAAGCTGGACATATACGTTCGTTGACGGGGGAACCACACTAATAGTGACTGCAATCGAGTGCCCAACTATGTTCCCTGTTTCAAACTCAGCTCCACCCGGGAGACGAGCACTGGAACGCTGCACACCTTTACTGGCCACACTGCCCGACTTTCGTTTACCTGGGCGATCGGAGATAGCAGACCAGGACCTACTTGGACCTTGCTGTCAATGCACTAGTACTACCTTGCTCTCCCTTGGCCAAGCAGCAGCTTACTAAGGTAGTGGATTTGCTGTGACATCCTTGCACAAAACATATGCAAATGAAGCCTGCAGTGCATGGCTAAGGGCTTCACTAGCTTATCTGATATCATTCGGAGAGTACTAATCATGCAGCAGTTTCAGAACTTCAGTGCAGTTTCCATTGTATTCGGGTTACACCAGGTTGCAATCGCAGCCATTCAAGACTTACAGATATATCTATACGAAATAATCTCAGTCGCGCGCGAGTAGCGACAACGTCTGTGAATTCACCTATACGAAATAATCTGGTTACGAGAATGAGTATAGTAAAGAAACCCGGAAGGTATTCGTGCTCACCTCAGTCGCGCGCGAGTAGCGACAACGTCTGAGGTGACGAATCTACTGTGCGAGACTAAATACTGTAGGAACTACAATACTGAAACTTGCGGGTGTTGAATCCGCAATTTACATGACAATAGTGGCGCTCAAGGTGGCTTTGGAAGCGCTCTGGAAGCGCTCTGGAAGTGGCAAATTCGAGAGCAATGCCGTGACGGAGTTTGAAAATTATGCCTCCCTATCGACGACACCCTCGACGGTCTGCTCGCCTGCAGACACTCTTATCAAAACCCATGGCTTCATCGAGTGGACAAGCTCGTCGAGGAAGGCCTTCCGTAACTGCGACTACTGCTGGTGGATCGTCCTCACAAGTACCTGGGAGTGGGAGTAAAGGGAAGGGCCCAGCATCCAACAAGCAGCCGGCGGCTGACTCCTCGATGGAAAGTACCCAGCCGAAAAACATCAATTGGGATACTCCTCGTACCGAAATACTCGTCCAGTGGCTCCTTAGCCATCCTGCTAACTGCAGGATTCTTTTCAGCGACAAAAACTCAGGCGACTTACCCCCATCATTATCATCTACTTCGACTGAGAGACCGGTGGGCCACAACAAGAAGGAGGTCCAAGCGATGATCGCTCAAGCCGTTTTCGAGGATGACAGCGTCTACAAGGACATGTACACAGCGAGTGCTGCCAAGTTTCAAGTCAGCGTGGGCAACCGTCTCAATACGTGAGTCTCCGATCATCTGATAAACCCAGGATTCACTAATGATCATCTAGGCTGAAAGCAAGCTATCGAAAGTGCCGTGCGCGATTCAAACAGTCTGGGGAAGGCATCATACCTGGCCATCCAAAATTCGCCAACCTTCACGGTATGTTACATGACCGATGTACAAGAATGCAGGGGCTTATGTGTACATACAGATGTCGTTCTCAACAGTTTTCCTTGGTATGACGACTTACATTCCATTTGGCAGGGGAACCCATCGTTCGATCCCGAGCCCTTCAACTCCGAGCCGAACAAAAACCATGCAGAGGGCTTCTTAGCGGTTATCCAAAACAAGACACTTGGTATGAAGAACGTTTCGGGTTCTGGGGCTGAGATCGCAGGTGATTGCATGGGTGCGGGGGGGACAGCGGGGGAACTCGAGGAAGCCGAGGAGGACGTGCCATCTCAAGCTGGCGGTGAAGTCACTAATGCGGGCGAAGAAGATGGTGGAGCTGGGTTTGATGAGGCAATGCCGGGGTTTGGGGATGAGCAGACTGGTGGTGATGAGTCCCCCGACGTCAACATGGACTCTGCGTCTGTGCAGGGTGACGAGGTATGTTCATGTTCATTCAGAGCAACGTTAATGAAATTTTACTGATAAGTTATTGCTAGTTACAATGGCCTTCAACGCCAAGTGACACTCATTTCCCCTCTAGGTTCTCCCTCCTGCGAAGGGGTCGTACGCCCTCATCGGATAGCTGAATCGCCTTCTCTCGGTCTTCGCCGTATCTTCGCCCTCCTCCTTCATCTGCAAGTATCGCCTCTACGACAACATCTGAATCCTCCGGTAGCTCTTCCCGAAAACCTAGCCAGTCCCTCTGGGACTCATCATCAAAGACAAGTTCGACGAAGCCAAGTTCGACGCTAACTAAACGTGGCAAGTCTCAGCTTCAAGACCAGGTCATCGACTTGAGTCACGAAGCTGAGTCGTTAGTGGCTTCTTCTTCTTCTGGGAAGACTAAATGCTATATGGTCAAGATGGAATATCTTCGTAGGAAGGAGGAATTGATGAAAGAGCAGGCGGAAATGGCGACTAAGATGGAATTGGAGTTGGAGGCGAAGAAACTCGACATCCAGCTGATGAAGGCCCAGGAGATCACCTTCAACAGCGAGGCAGAGACGCTTCGCCTCAAAATCGAGCTTGCGAAACTCATGAAGGCCGATTCGGACGCAACCCCTCCCGCTGCATAGGTTTATCTTGTCGTGGCCAAGTTTTTACTCACACTTCCCCGCTGTATCCATCTCCGGCGCGTTCCCACTATGTACTCGCGCCATATTCGTGTTTCCGCTATTCTCTCGCAAGATGTACATACGGTGAATGTATTTTTTTCATCTTGCTAATACTACCGTCTCCCACAACTGCTATTAATGGGTTCGTTCCCGTCCGAGATGTTGAAACAACTGATCCAATAGCTTCGTTCGAAATCGCTGACCAACAGTCTCCACAGCCTCCACCGCAGCAATTCCGTCCCCATCATCAAGGCCGCTTCCTTCGTTGACCGCCCAGTCAGTTGAACGCTCAATCGTATCGTCCATTTCCTCCTCAAACCGGATGATCATGTTGTGTAGGATGATGCAACAAAGCACCCAGTAAATCGTGACTTTCATATCTTTCTCCGTCCGGATTTTCAGACGCACTTCACGGAGGCTTTGGAAGCGCCCTTTCAAGGCAGCAAATGCGTGTTCAACTCGTACGCGGATCTTCCAAAGCTGTCAGCCAATATACTGCGGCAAAACTAGGTGCGTACCTTTGAAAGGTACTTGTTATACACATTCTGATCTCGAGATAATCTCCCACCTTTAGGTTTTTTGAAGGGGACAACACACCACGTCTCCGATGGGTATGCACTGTCTGCCCACGTCCAATGATCGCGTGGAATCAACTGCATAGGATTTGAAGCGATGCGAGTCCCCTGGAAGGCCCACGCATCATGGACGCTTCCCGGATGTCCAAGTCCGTAGTCCACGACAAGAAGATTGTGCGGCAAAACAATAAGCTATCTCGGTAAGTTTCTTCTGCTGTTCGCACTCAGCGTTTGAGTACACACCTGACAGTTCAACGAGTACCTAGATTTTCTATCATAGAACGTTTCCCCGAAGATATGTGGTTTCTCAAAGAGGGGAATACTCGAACCATCAGCGGCGAACACGCCATTCCTCCAGGCTGAACAGGTGCATGACTCAGTGAAAACCCGCGCTCTCTCCATCTCCTGCGAGTCTTCAGACGGAATATTGATGAATCTATCGTGCTCATCCAGTATAGCTACCATCACACGGTTCGTACAATTGACAACTGAGCCAACGCTAACACCGGCCCACTGCGCTACATCCTCAGGCGACGCCGCATTTCCATAATGCCCTGCGCGGAAAAGGAAGATCGCCAACTGGACTGCGACTGCCAGCTGACGGTTTTCGGAATTGCTTTGGAATATCGCGTGTCCACTAATCTGATCCAGAATGCAATCAAAAATTGGTGGGTCTACACGAAGGCGCTTTCGAAACAGGTGGGGCCGATGATCCGCAAAATGTTCGAGGAGGCACAGCTGAGATGCCCGCATCATTGGCATCTCAGGTCTCTCAAGGATACGTGCATGCTCTACTTCATCTCTGAGAGCCGTGATCGCGTTTAGCAGCCGAGCGTAACGCCCATCGCGCTCAGCTGTGGAGTCTGTGTCATCGGAGGCGCTGGATTCGAAATCTGACAGGATCGGAGTGACCGGCGATGGCGGAGTGATGAAGAAGAGAGTTGTGGGGGAGCTGGAGCCTGAACTCAGCGACGTTGACATAGATTCTGAGCTGCTACCGTCAACTCCACGTCGTGCATTTTCAAGCCTTGCTATCGCAACATGAAGGCTAGTCTCGTCCAGCTGTTTGAGCAGATCTTGGCGGACAGATTTCCGGGGCATCTGGTAGCTCTTGAATGATGGGTAGATGTTTATCGATCACATACAATGCATTAATGCGAGTTTGCTATGTTATTTGACATGTATCTTCCAGGATAAGTAACTACATGTATTGCTAGTCAAGCAGTGCTGGCATGTCGGAGTCAAATTTTATAGCAGCAGCGGCGCGATTCCAGAGCACTTCCAGAGTGCTGCCAGAGCACTTCCAAAGCCACCTTGAGCGCCACTAATGGCGGTCTATTTGAGACGCGCTACATTCTTTGTAAGTAATGAGAAACGTGCACATAAGTGCGAGACTATGGCGTTAGATCTGCACATTTATTCCCGCGCGCGTTGCATCTGCACATTTATTCCTGCGCGTTTTGTAGCGCCACTGCGCTTTTTTCCCCAGCTGGCTGCGCTGATGTAATGCCTGTGCCGCACATTTTGTACCCTCGCCGCGTTTTGCCTTAGTTGAGTTGTAGTGTACTTTGTGCTCTACCGCACTGCCTTTGTACTTAGTTCGCTTTCAGACTTAGCAAGTTGGAGAATGCGACAGTGTATTCGATGAAGGGAGGAATATATAGAAAGCTAACTAGGAAAACCAGTCACTGTTAATACCTAAATCGTCTACGAGCCCTTGACAAACATCCGTAATGAAAGTATCGGCGTACTTAAAGGCGACCCCACGCTCGAGCACCTGAAACATAAGTTTTTGACAGCTGGGAGCCATTCGACCAAACTGCATCTTGCGAAAACGCTTAACGGCGTCGAAATATGGCTGTGGGTTTCTTCCATCGAGGAGAAAGCGGCCCATTCCATTCCACCAAACAGCGTGCCAGTCTTCTTGACACGCTGTCGGGTTTCGGCAATCATCTGCATGAGAGAGGATAGTGGGTTCTTCGCAAGCAATAATTTTGTGGTGCTCGTCGAGCATGGCTTTCGCGTACACCACCGCAACGAATACCTTCTCACCTATCAACCGACGATGCTCCTTGCTAATCTCCTTGAGCGGAAAGTGGAGGAGCTCCTTGAAACCGCGGGTGAAAACCTTCGGGATGTGGAAATCGCAACCTAGCCTGACAAATTCCGACGGATGATAAGCAAATCTTTCGTGCCAGACGTGAGCAATGGCAAAGCGTCGCGTGGCTCCACATCGGTACTTCTGGACGAATCCCAGCAACTCTCGCATTTCTTGGTGAGAATAGGCCTCAGCAGTACCCACATGACGTGAACTGTGGAAGTGGTCAAAGCAAAATCCACATTGAGAGGGAAAAAAAAAGACCTACTGGCCATAGATATGATCAAGAAACAAGTCAAACGGAGCTTGCTGCTCGTCTGAAAGACAAATAGGCCGCTCGTCACAGTCTCCCTCACACTCCCCATCACCTTTTCCATCGCTTTCATCGTCACTTTTCTCATTGGAAGACGAGCTGGTTCCAGCATGCTCAAACATTTCCTTGAAAGTGAGGGAGTGGCTACTGAGGATATCGCCATGCAACCTGTAAAGCGTATTTTCGACCTATCAAAAGATGTCAGAATGATAACATATTTTGAAACAGGGAGATACGCACACGAAAGACATGCGTGCCATGTTGAAAGTAATAAACAGGGTGTTGAACAGGGACAGACATTCTAGAGGAATATAAACACAGTCGCAGGTGAGATGGCAGACACAACAGGGTCGGGGCACTCCAGACTACGTTGAAGTCACGTGGTA
Organism: Pisolithus tinctorius; assembly: GCA_024663395.1. NCBI lineage: Eukaryota > Fungi > Basidiomycota > Agaricomycetes > Boletales > Pisolithaceae > Pisolithus > Pisolithus tinctorius. Next base: position 953,844 of record JANFAH010000006.1, on the reverse strand, counting down.
GCACGAACTGTCACGCAGTCTGGTAATTTCCGACTTGCTCGTGCTCCGGTCACTCAGGAGGCACCGCCTGTACGGTGGCAGGTTAAGGATATGTAGCAATTGAGCAAATCTCTCGAACGGCTGCAAAACCATACCGAACCAACCCTTTTCATAGCATGTCATACCAGACAGTGGTCCGTTAATATTCAATATTTGTTGTGGAGCTTTCCAGGGTAGTTTAGATCTAAGAAACGGCATTGGATCCTTATACAACACCAGCAGTATTAATTACCCGGCATGTTCTAAGTCTAAGAAATAGCATCGGATCCCCATACGATACATACGCTACATCGCTATATAAACGTCGCGTGAGCAAAGTCAATGTGGGTCCACCCAATCGTTTCACCACCATCGTATCTCTGACCAGAGGAGCGGTCCAAACACAACGCAGGCGGTCCACAACTAATATGATGAATGTGTCACGTCCTGCAAAAGGTCTATTAGCGCAGACTTGCAAACAGAACTATTCCACTTACAACTGTTACACTCTTGACTGCTAGGCCAGGGTACTCCCATATATGCGGGGACAACATGAGCGGCTTATCAGGATTCGACTCATTAACCGCTGGTCGCGGGTGGAAGAACATCACCCAGATAGAATAGAACGCAACAGCGAAGAAGTGATAGGCAAGGAGGGTAGGCGAAGGGGCGATTCTGGATCGGAGTCAGTTGCGGGGGAAAGACAGCCGCAGTACGTAGACATACCCTGCAAGGAGGGAGACGGGACCACGGACACATTCACCACCACGCTCAAAATACTTGAAGCAGCCCCTCTGTAAGACAGCAAGGTTTTCATCTGTAATTTTGCCTGCATTAGTAACTCAAAATAATTCTCTTAACGGAAGGGAATGACCATCGGCACCGAATAAGTCGTACAGTGCGAAGCTGAGTATGTTGACCGTGGAGGAAAGCGGTTTGCGTGACCAGTACCAACTACTCAGTAAATTCGACATCTGGTCCCGGTTTCGAAAGTCGGCCTTGGCGAGTAGCTTCGATAAGATGACGACATCATGCAATGCAAGTCATGCCGCCGCCAGTGAGAGGGTGACACATATTCCACGAGTCGTCGATGAGGATTGCACCTTCTCTGGTGTACTTACCACCTTGTTCCACGGCAGGAAGAAAAAAGCTGGGCATGCGTCTGATGCGATCCTTGTCTAGCGCCTCATGGACGGCTACGTGGAGTGATGCCGGGAGGTGCAGGACGACGTCTTTGAGAATATGTCCCTTGTATCTGAGTGTCAGCACGATGTCAATTATATGAGAAAGCGCGATGTATACCTTGAGATCGTGTGGAATGGGATGCTTGACGGCTACGAGCATACGGGTATCGTGTTCCGAAATCTGGTACATTAGCACCGGTCCACGACCTCTCGCAAGGGCAACGGTGCCGTGTTGAAGCATTGGCAACTGGATATCCTTGAGAATGACTCCGCAAAATTGGCTTCCTGTCGTAGACTCCCTGGAAGCCTTTCCCATGACAGTATTCCTGAAATTAGAGAAGCATCCGTCTGCAATAATGACAAGGTCCACGAAAAAGGACTCCCCTTCTCAATGGAATTCGGCCGTGTTGCACGGACGCCAAGGATCTGCTTGGTGTGCTGGCACTCGATGAGCTCGTTCACAGTTGCTTCGATGACGTCCACTCCCGGCGCCCGCTTGGCATGCTCTCGAAGCGCCATGACAAACCGGCCGTGGTGGAAGCTGCAACCCTGCCTGCCGTCTGGGTAAGGTATGTGCACAATCTGACCAGAATGAACGACGCAGTAACCACTCACAGGTATGGCATGTATGCCTTCGAGACACGATTCAAGTCCGAGCTTCTGGAGCGCTGCTACACCTCCAGGCCCCACGATGCGGTCAGGCTCTGCTAGCGAACGCTCGAGCAATGCGATGCGGAGGGGCAATGCTCGCAGATTCGAAGTGAACTAGTGATCAATGGTCAGTATTTCAGTACTTCAGTAGTCGTCGATTCATCCATCGCCGCCAGCAGCGTCTCGTGACTTTTTCCCACACTGCACACCAGGTGAAACTACGCTCATCTTAGCCATTATGGTGTTCGCCTCCATCTCATCGCGATGGAGACACTACCACGAATTATACCGCCACTCCCACAAGTCGAGCTCTCTCCTAACCTGCTTCTGGCGCATGATGCGCTTTCCGATACTTACCAGAATGTTATCCGAGTCCTCGACCAAGAAGAAATGGACCCCCTTTGGCTCAGGTTCCATCTCGCTATGATTGAAGGTGATGCAATCCCACTTCTCCTGGCCATTGAGCACGATCAGGTGTCATCGGACCTGGACGGATGGCTAGTGGATGTAGCGACTCACTTTGGGAATTTATTCATTGCGTTGTCGCATTACTGCGAAAATGGGCAGAATCAGTAAGTTCTCCATTCCCGTCTAGTAACTGATATATCAACCCATTACAGGGTGGAGGACGTTTGCATACCACAGCCTATTAGTATCCTTCGTACTGGGAAGCAGGGACGTCCACAGAAAATGATTGATCTTGATTTTCTCAAGGAGGCCGTTTCAAGTTTCCGGAATATCCCACTCACGGAACTCGCACAAGTCCTAGGGGTGCACAGGAATACACTTCGCTCGTACATGAAGCAGCATGGTGTCGAGCGCCATTATTCAGTTCTGAGCAATGCGGAACTTGATCAGCTCGTTACTGATTTCAAAGCGCGCCATCCAGAATCTGGCCTATGCTATGTAATAGGTCACTTGCACGGTCTAGGATATCATCTACAGTATCACCGGGTACTTCATTCTCTTCACAGGGTTGATCGTATTGGGCAAGTCCTTCGTGATCGGCGGGTAAAGAGACGGCGCAAATACTATGCGAAGCGGCCAAATGCCATTTGGCATATCGATGGCCATCACAAGCTCATTCGATGGGGGATCGTAATTCACGGCTTTGTAGATGGATTTTGTCGAACGGTCTGTAAAATCAGCTCGTCACGGATGGCGTTCTAACGCTTTGCTATTCACTAGGTTACAGGACTTCAAGCGAGCAACAACAACCGCTCGTCGACCGTCCTTGATTTATTCAAGCACGCTACTGCTGAATATGGGATACCATCACGCACTAGGGGAGATCGGGGAGGTGAAAATATTGAGGTCGCTACCTACATGATAATGAAAAATGGTTCTCATCGTGCATCTTTCATGTGGGGCTCGTAAGTAGTTCAATCAATTGTGTACGTTTCAGGTAACAAATGATGATATATCAGATCAACACACAACACACGTATTGAACACCTGTGGGTCGAAGTCGGGACACAATTCGCCCACCGTTGGCGGGCCTTTTTTACACGGCTCGAAAATCATCACATGCTCGACTATCAGAACCCCAACCACTTATGGCTCTTGCACAGCCTTTTTCTCGATGCTGTGAACGCCGACTGCCTCGATTTCCGGCGAGAGTGGAATTGCCATCCGATCAGTGGCCCGGACACCAACAATAAGTCACCTAATGTATGTTATTGTACACGATGCAAGACATCTACCTAATTTATTTATTTTTCAGGACCTTCGCTTCTTAGGCCAAACACAATTTGGTGTATATGGGGATGACTGTGAAGGCGTCCACCCAGACGTCATTGATAGGTATTATGGTGTGCATGGGGAGGATCGGATGCGTGAAAGATGTCATTCGGGTGCCGGCCATCCAGCCGATGAAGAGGATAGCGATGACGAAGAGCCTACTATAGTTAAGGCGCAAGTAGCCGAGCTGGTCAGCGCACATCAACAGCAATACGCGTATCAAGACGCTGTACACGTTCCCTCCTTCAAGACTCCATTTGTCAACCCCGAGGACAAAGTTTTTTTTTTCGAGATGTTACACGAGGTGATCCGTCAGAAAATTATTCCGGATGGGTTTCGGCTTACACCAGCAGAATGGGGAATGGCAGGTTATCCTATCTTTGAGTCAATTCAGGTGGGGAGGCGGCAGACTAAACAGCTGGACATATCGCTTGCAGGGGAGATTTGGTACGATCGGGCGTGTTTATGGGGCCAGGCCCTATTTTGTTTGACACATTTCATCGAGCACACTGTACAGTAACGTCTTTCGAACCGGGTATAAATGTCTTGTGTTATCCATACTGTGTACGCCGGGTTCTGAAGTGCCTTTTGGCGGCTCGCTTTGTCAACTGTCATTCGCCCTTGCGTCGTGCCACAACCAATGGCACCACGTCACCACCAGGGTGCTGAACGACAGGGAGAGCACTCACACGACCACCAGTCGACTTCGACCGAACACCCAATAGCCCCGCGCTCAGATCCGACACCCCCGCCATCCTCCCAGCCTCGGTATCCAGCAACCGCGCCTACCATGTCCTCGAACACGAAGATTCAGGGCATTTTTCGCAACATCGTCACATCGCAGAACCGCCAACTGTCGACCAGCCTGGCGATGGGCAGCGATACTCTTCCCTCGGACGCTCGTGCTGAGGCTCTGGCAACGTTTTCATCGAAGAAGCAGGCCGACTACAGGAAGCTCGCGAAAGGTCACCCTCCCGTCGACCCTACATCTGTTAAAGGTTCTCGCAAGGTGAGTGTCTATTCCTATCAAATTTTATCAACCGTAACAGCTAGCCCCACAGGGCCTTATTGGATCCAACCGTCAAGCCACGGCACCCAAGTCCAGCACTATCTTTCATGTTCAGTCCATTGGTATAGTCGTTTGTGGAATTGATGTGCGTCTCACAAAATCGGATAGTACTAACAACTAATGATTACAACAGAAGGACGGATATCTGAAGAATCCAATGGCTCCCTCTGGCAAGAGCTACTGGAGCGGTATCCAATTAATGAGAAATCGCGGCTGTTTCGTCTCTGCTGCACCCGGCGCTGGTGGCATTCAGATCGACTCGTCATGGACGCACCCCGATGTCAACAGGCAACTTCGCCAATGGTTCCCACAGGTCTTCGATTATTTCGACAAGAATCCAAGCCGTAAAGGTAATAGATCAGCCTCGCTATCCGTGACCCCAGATTGGCGACTCCTTACTATCAACCACCGCTCATTCTCGATCGTCGAAGTCGCTCAACCTAACGGATCCACCCTTTATGAGAATAAGGGTCGTGGAAAGGCACGCATTGTGGTTTGGTACGGTCACCAGAATAATTTATCCGTCATCAGACTTACAATAATCCACAGCGAGCCGAAGGACCATTCCAGACGACATTTATGAGTTGTGGAATACCGAGCCACTTGTCCTTGGCTCCGATAGCGAAGTAGACTCAGACGCGTCTGGAGACTCCTTCCGTGGCACAGAGATTATCTGTCTGTCCGATCACAACCACGATGGCAGCGGCAGCGACATCGATGTGAAGCTCTCAAGTTCGATGATTGAGCTCGACCTGCATTGTGGAGACGATCGCATCGTTGCTAAGGTCATGGATAAAGGCAAGGGCGTTGAAAAGCACTGTCTCGTCCTGAAGACGCCCCCCTGACAATCCGGTCAGTCCTTTTATATTTTTATGCTCATAACTACTACCGTACTGACATTCCTCCCACCAACTGTCAGGAAAGCGGTCTTGCGTTTTACACTCGCCAATATAGTCTCCCCCTGCAGTCAAGAAGCTCAAGAATGGTACGTCTTCCATGATGTAATCCTCGTGTTTCTAACAACTCGGCGTTCGCAGCTTCATCGAAGCCGGTACCATTATTCCTCCCATCAGTATCCCCCCAGCGCAATTCACCTCAGGCTCAAATCTCGTCTGTGCCAGAACACGTCAGCATCAGCGAAGACGATGTCTTGTTATGGAGACGCCATCGCCCTGATTCGCCGAATGCTGGTCCCATTGTCAACCCTTGGATTTCTGACCCTGAAACTTATACCATTCTCTCCCTGAAAGATTTTCAATCATTTCTTTAGCGCGAGTTTAGTGACTTTGTTTAGACACAGTTTATACTTGGATTGAATACACTGTGTCGCATTCTCCAACTTGCTAAGTCTGAAAGCGAACTAAGTACAAAGGCAATGCGGTAGAGCACAAAGTACACTACAACGCAACTAAGGCAAAATGCGGCGAAGGTACAAAACGCGGCGAGGGTACAAAATGTGCGGCACAGGCATTACATCAGCGCGGCCAGCTGGGGAAAAAAGCGCGGTGGCGCTACAAAACGCGCAGGAATAAATGTGCAGATGCAACGCGCGCGGGAATAAATGTGCAGATCTAACGCCATACGAGACACAATGAATACAATAGGCGCAAGGGCGCGAAAGTTAATTGCGCGGTTAATAACAATGTAAAGTGTGAGAACCTTAAAACGGAAAGTAATTCTCACGTCTCGGAGCGGACGTGTTCGGAAAGGACTACGTACGACTTGCCAAATCTAACAAAGACGAGAACTCAGAGTCACATTCAGATGACGACCCACAAAGAATCGAGTTGAAGAAACCCCCAAGCCTTCATGACATAAGCAGTCAAAGTTCAAGTGGAGCTCCAATTTCGGAGGAGACGTAATAGGGGATATCGATAACTGCAACACAACCAGCATGGCTGATGAGTCGGGCGTGACTGGGAACCTGGTGGGTGGCGGCCCACATGGAACCGCAGACGACGAGATTGACGAAGAGGAGATCAACGAGGACGACGACTACGACCGACGCCGCAAAATTCTCGCTCTTCTCCTCATCTACCATCAACTACAGCTCCTATCCTTGCTACTCATGTTGGCAAATGTTCTACAACTCATCTCGGAAGCGGGTAACCCTGCAACTTCTATTTACGTTACAAAACTTTCTCATTCCAGTTTCTCGCCAGAGGCTGAGAGTTTGGAAGACGAAAGCGAGTGCAACTCCACCAGCGAAAGGGCAGAAGAGGAAAGACTCCTATCCACTGCGCCAGACCCTGCTTCGAAGGCAACTTCTGGAACACGACCTGGTCCTCATCAACCTCGCATCCCCATACTGGATTCATCAAAAGTCAAGAAGATTATGGACTGGCGTGCTCACGTAGCTTCCCAGTTAGCTTCCCAGTCGAGGGGCGTCCAAGTCGAGCTCACTGCGAACAAACGCAGAGGAGGTTATCTAGAGAGAGTCGATTTCTTGCAGAGAGTCCAAGATAGGCGGCAAGATGTACTGGAAGACCCCAGACCGAACAAACGAAGGAAGAAATAGTCTATGGACTTTTGGCTGCACGCAATGCAGACAGATGATGTATGCTATGACCCATTGACTTTCAAGGTTTGAGCGATTCCTCATACAGAGCGTGCTTAAGTATCCAATTTACTGACGAACAAGGCAAATTCCTTGAATAAACCGTTGCAGTACTTCTGCGATGTTTATTCTGGACGGGTGCGTGATTCACTTACCCAGCACTTCACTAGCAAGGTTGTTTACATCGATTCTACAGTCGGAATGCACGTGACCGCGTTTCCTTCCGAAGCATTTTAGCCCCTGACTGAGATGAACACTGTCTCCTGTTCATATATTCCACGTACTATGCCATGGAAACTACCTTAACATCCCCCTTCCGAGACTGCATTATCCGTACAAATTTAAGGACGGGCACTTCACGGATACTTTGATTATGTAATACCAAGCATTACGTCCTCTATACTACCCTTAGTCCCACGTTCTGCTTGCTCTAACCACTTCCACCCCAGTGGTGCCATGTCTATCCTCAGCACCATCTGGGGTGCATTCTTGCGTATGCCTACTAACATCTGCATGTCTCTCCACCGACGAGGATTCTCGTCTCGGCGTGTCCTAGTCGCAATCGCATTCTCTTTCGCTCTATGTATCCTGTATTATACCCACTTACGTAACACTCAGAGCGACCCTCTCCCCGAGCTTATTCCGGAAGAAGACGTCGTTTTCTGGCCCACCGAGCCACCAGAAATATGGGCTGAGCGTGCTGTCCAAGTCAAGAATGCTTTCCTGCATGCCTATCATGGTTACGAGCGTTACGCTTTTCCCCATGACGAATTGACGCCGCTCTCGAACGCATCGACAAACAGGTACTGCTTCACTGTCATAACATGACTCGATAACCGATATCAGACTGGCCAGTTTCAACAAGTGGGGGGTGACCGCAGTGGACTCGCTCGACACCATGCTTCTCATGGGACTAAAAGACGAGTACGAGCGTGCGCTTCCGATGATTATGAACACCAATTTCTCACTCCCGGCGGTATGTCTTACGTTTCCGAAGCATCTTGCTCCTGTTGCGAACTCTTGACAGAATACCGCAGTACCGTTCTTCGAGACTGTGATCCGTTACCTGGGCGGATTGTTGTCTGCTTATGCCTTGTCCAACGACACACGACTACTCACCAAAGCGGATGAACTTGGGGCCAAGCTTTTACCTGCATTCAACACTGAGAGCGGTTTCCCAGTTTATGCTGTTAATACCTATGAGTAAGACCTGTCCACTTCAACATCTCAGTGTAACTCAATACTCCTAGGGGTGTAGAATCAGGTCCCCCTGTCGGCATGCTGGCTGAAATTGCATCATGGCAGTTGGAATATTCTTATCTTGGCAAAATTACCGGCAAGGAGGAATATGCCGAACGCGTAGGTGCCTTCCACACATTCCCGATGATGGAAATGAGCCTGATGAATCTACTTACTTTTAGGCAACCTTGATCACTGACCTTTTCTACAATGCTAACTTGACATTCTCGGGAGGAATGTATCCCACTAAGTGGGATTTGACATCCGGAGAGCCTTATGACCGTATGGATTTCCCTCTAATTCCCTTCTCTAATTTACATGGTCAAGTTCGTACATTAGTCCACTTATCCGTTGGTGCAGCAGCCGACAGCGCACATGAATATACTCTCAAGCAATATCTACTAACGGCACAAACCGACAAGGAAAATCTTGAAATGTGTAAGACCCCCGAAAACCCGAGTCTTTGTCAATGGCGGTTGACGAGCTGCTTTAGACATCAGAATGACTACTCATGTCATTAACAATCTTATGTTTATCTCACCACAGCGTCACCTCGTATACGTGACTGATATGTCGACTTACAAGCTCGAAGACACCAGGGTTACCCATCACTTTGAGCACTTGTCATGCTTTTTCCCGGGCTTATTAGCCCTTGGCGTAAAAATGCTTCCTCTCGACGACCTCGAATCTGTAGGGATTAACGTGGAAGAGCTTACCCGAGATCTTTTACCCAGGGACCGCGGGGGCTACGAGGCACTTTCTGAGTTCAACCTCACGGATCTACATTTGTGGGCCGCAGAAGCCATCGCCCAGACCTGCTACATTACCTACGCTGACCAGCCGACGGGGCTGGGTCCCGAAACAGTTTCCATGCGTGCTGGTGGAAAGTTCGGTATCACACGCTGGATGAGTGCTGTTCGTGCATGGGATAGGCAAGGTAGACGGGGGCCTCCGCCTGGTGTTGGTGACAAGCTGCCCTGGTCTGAACCACCGGGTTTGGTTTCCACGAAGGAACGAGATCGGGCCACAGTCACGCGGGACTATGGTGTTAGAAACATTGCGTATTACCTGAGGCCTGAGGTGATGATACCTTACAAACTGCGCATATTGACGAACTTACGCTCGTCTATGCAGACTGTTGAATCGTTTTATATGTTGTGGCGAGTGACAGGGGATGTGAGGTGGCGATACCGTGGATGGCACGTTTTTCAGGCTATAGAGCGAGAGGCCAAAACGTCATCGGGATACGCATGTGTGGACCGAGTTCACATGAAAGTGCCTGTGCTGCTGGATTCCATGCCTAGGTCCGTGGCCGACTTTTTTTTTTTGCTTATGTGCAGGGTGCTGATACATATCATGATACGTAGCTACTTCTTGGCTGAGACGTACGTTTGTCTATTTGATGATTCAGTTACTTTTCTGACGATTTCCGTACAGTCTTAAGTATCTATATCTGCTATTCTTGGATGAGGATATCGTTCCATTGGATAGATGGGTTTTCAACACGGAAGCGCATCCGTTACCCGTATTTGCGTGGACACCGGAGGAATCGGTTGCCTATGGAATTACAGAGGAGCACCTTCCTAGTGCAGTGTCATGAATGAACAGTGCACGATTGGATACGTAGACATGTTACTTAGCCAGCCTTGTACTTATGTATCTACCCTGCATATAATTTCCCCTTACTGTGTGTTATTTTGCGTTGCGTGACGTCGACAAGACCGGCTAAGTTCTAACTGAGGTGTGCCAAATACGGCCTCGACTTTTTGGGTCCACAAATGTTGCCTCTCAGCAGCTGCTGTAGACACGCGACTCGCTCGCTTCTAGCATTCTCGGATTCGAATGCTGCATGCGTAGGGCTTCCGGCACTCAACACGCAAGTCAGAAATTATGCAAAGGCGCGACCTGGAGTGGTCAAGCCAAGTTGTAAGCTAGCACAACAATCCTCAAACGCGACATTGCTGACGAGTGTGTAGCACATGGCTTTTCGAAGGCCCAGAAGAAGGGAAAGGGTGGAGAACTTGAAGATACAGATCAAGCAGCAGCCACAAAACGGAAGAGGTACACGGTAAGTGTTACGACCGGCCAGTTGTTTACAGTCATCCCAAAATCTCGGAACATGGTATGGACACTAATCGATGCTGTTGCAGGCCTTCCTTCCGATGCCAGTAGCTCAATTGACACATCCACTGTTCGAGACGGACCAACGGAATAGCCAACTCCAGCTGCAGAGCTTCCATCCGGTGAGTTTGTAGTTCCTCAGTCAGGATTTGTGGACTCGCTCACGCAAAACTTCAATCGCAGGAAATCCTCACAGAGGCAGTCATATCGCAAGCACTCGCATTCCCTCAAAATGATAAGGACCCCTCCCGAATATTTGGGCTGCCTCGAAATCTACTTGTTGAGGTCGGTACCTCTGGTTACTTCGTTCATTTGTAACAGCTCATTCCTTTTTTTTGTACGGCATCCAGTATCGAATCCTTTCAAAGCCGTGCTCAGTAATACGGGGTGTGACAATCGACGTCATCAATAGATTGGATTTAGCGAGTCAGGAGGGCAGCACAAACCACAGGCTAGTGATTGGTGAGTTTCCGAAGGAATTCATATGATATTTGTATCCAAACCTATTTCCTTAGCCGGTTCACCTGGCTGTGGGAAGAGTGTTCTCTTGCTGCAAGCACTACAATACTGTTATATGCGGGACTGGATTGTGTTATACTTCCCGAGAGGTGCGTACTCCACCGTCACAGGGGAAAAATAACTTGACGGTCGTCGCCAGCGATCAGTCTCGTCAACTCTACGACTTCCTACGCGTACGATCCCCGGACCCAGACATACGCTCAACCTGTCTTCGCATACCAAACCCTCCAGCGTCTCCTCACTGTCAATGGTCCACGACTAGAGCAATTACGTACACAAGCGGGTGTGGAGGTGGAGCGTAGAGGAACTGTCCCTGCTGGTGCGTCCCTTGCGGACCTCGTGAAAGTAGGGACGAAGGAACAAGTGTTGGCTCCTACCGTATTGACGGCAGTCCTATCAGAGCTTGGAAAACAAACTGCGTACGTATCCGTTGGGTGCAGTGTCACCTGGAGGTTTACATGTTTCATTTTCTAGATTCCCCGTTTTACTTGCCATCGATGACTTCCAGGCGATATACTGCAAGACGAAGTATCGTGATCCACACTACTCCCGGATTCAGCCATACCACCTTTCCATGCCACGCTTATTGTTGGAATATGCCAGCGGACTAAAGCAATTTGTAAGTCAGTTCTGTACTTCTCCGATGAGATGCTCAGTGTATCTTTAGGCTCGAGGTGCTGTCGTAGGGGCCCTTTCAGGTACAGACACCACTTTCAAGCTTCCACTTGAACTTGCGGAAGTGCTCAGCCTACCCCCAACATCGCCCTCCGGTCCATATGCCAAACGCGTCCCGGAATTGCAAAGCTATGCCAAGGGGCTCTCACGGGTGAGCGTTCCGGATGCACTCGCCGTGTCTGAAGCAACGGAGTTGTTCGATGTGTGGACCCGCGATCGCGCTATTCCGGCAGGTATGTTGACGCGTTCGCTTGTATGTCGACGAGTGCTGAACTGGTATTTTATGCAATGCAGCACCAAATGACGAGTTGTTCCTGGCGAAGTACAGCGAGTCCGGTGGGAATGCGAGAGATTTTATCTGGAAGGGTTTGCTGTCCACCTTGACGCTATAGAGGAATAGACGAATTATGAAGCTTGCAAGCGTAACTACTAATCCATCAACAAAGATTGTGGGGACGAGACATGACATGACTAGACGTATTAAGTGGCCGAATCGAGTTCTGGACATCATTTCCCTAGAAATAGATCCGGGCTCTCAACGTCATCCGTCTTTACAAGCAGCCTGTAGAATCACCGACGAGCAATTTGTGTTACGTTACAGCAAATTCTTGGATGAACGAAGCTTTTTTTATGGCCAATGGCATATTTGTGGTTGTGGGAGAAGCTTCATGTACCAAGACCCGGCAAACACGGTAGTATCCGGTCACCGTTCAGTGCAGCCCCTCGTGGAGGTTGCGAGCACAGTACTTACTACCTAACGGAGAGGTGACCTTTCTTGTCGTTGCATGTTCCTTGCAGATAGGCTCCTGGTCGGGTCTGAGTTACGAGTGTCAATTATGTATGTAGGGTCGTGAAAGTCTTGGCAACCGTCCAACGCGTTTTTCTGATCGGCTGAGGAGAGTACACTACTTATGAATGCGAGATTTGGCCAAGCTGACACCTGCCACGCACACGCCGGGTTTTCTCTGCTGCCCGAGGGCTTCCCCACCCAGACTTTGCAATCGCTTTGCCTCTCCCGGTTTACATCCTTGAGGCAGAGCGGCTGACACTCGGAGCCTTAGCCGCTCGATCGTTGTTTCGCGTCTTCCCCACTCAGTTCTGAAGGTTATTTAGACCTTGCAAGATGGCTATCTATTCCTTGCTGCCAACCCACCGCCAACCAGAACGTATGCGATCGTGGTGTAGCTCTTTTCAGACGGCGCACTTCACAGGCAGACACTACGCCCGCTGGATTGCTGGTGGGGTCACCTTCATAGGAGTCCTCTGGTTCATCGTGCTACCCTCTCTCTTCGGACGTGGCAAGTATATGGGACCTCCGTTCCATGACTTGGGTCCACCCCCGCCTCCACCTGCCCAGCATCATCCTGTCCTTCCTGAATCCCCTCCTGAAGTCGAAATTGATTACCCTCCCCCGCATCCCCCACAAAGCGCCCCCAATTCTGCAAGGTCAGACGCTGTCAGAGACGCCTTTCTCCACGCATACAACGGTTACACGCAATATGCTTGGGGGTTCGACGAACTGCGACCAAAATCTGGTGGAAAAGCTAACACGTAAGTTGCGCTGCTCAGGACTTATTGCTCCGTGTCTAATCCCAGTCCTCCTTTCCAGCTTCAACGGATGGTCCATCACATTGTTAGACGCATTGGATTCCTTATGGATCATGGATCTTCACGATCAGTTCTACGAGGCCATTCCTACGGTGGCTAATATAACCTTCCTCACTGAGGTCTTGCTTTCCGATCAAGTATTTACATTCACCGACTGAAAAACATCTGTCCAGGATAAATTTGCTCCTTTTTTCGAGACTGTCATACGTGCATTAGGAGGATTGCTCTCTGCCTATGCACTTTCCGGAGAGCCCATCCTTCTTACTCGCGCCGATGACCTTGGGAAAGCCCTTTTACCTGTCTTCAACACTGCATCTGGCTTGCCAATGTATGCGGTTAATACGGCCACGTAAGTCCAGCCCTCGCTTCCTTATCGATTAGCTTTCGTTTACTTCCATTCTTTTCAGTGGTACAACGAGGCCAGGCTGGAACGTCGACGCATTCTTTGCTGAAATGGCAAGTTGTCAGTTAGAGTACAAGTACCTTGCACATCTCACTGGTCGGACGGACTACTTCGCTCGAGTCCGTCACTTTTTTTTTTGTTCTGTCGACGCGCATTCACTATCTCGACAGGTGGATCATGTCATCGATATCATGTACGATCTGTCGCCGACTATCGATCTCTATCCAACCCAATGGTCCATCAAGCAGGGTAAGCCTGCTAATAGTGCGTGATCAATTGCCGTGTCCTCTCTCTATCGATAACCATATGGCTCATAGACGTACTCTCTGTTGGTGCTGCCGCCGACAGTGGATACGAGTACCTTCTGAAGCAGTACCTCCTTACGGCCCGTTCAGAACCGAGAGTCAGAGAAATGTGTACGTCTAGTCTCCTCTCTGAAAGTTTTTCCTACGACAAGAGAGTCGTTCTTAGACCTCAAATCTGTTCGAGCGATAATCGAAAACTTGTTCTTCCTCTCTCCAAATAGGAAGCTTCTCTATGTCACGGACATGAACAGAGGAACCGTATCCCGCACCTTCGAACACCTTTCTTGCTTCCTCCCAGGATTGTTGGTACTTGGTACCAAAATGATCGACATGCCCCCAAGTGACCGCGAGTTGCACGAGTGGGCTGCACAGGGGTTGGCATACACGTGTTACGTATCGTACGCGGACCAACCATCCGGCTTAGGACCAGACGAGATGGTGATGGACCCCTGGACTATCAATGACGGGTCCTCCGGACGATGGATCAACCATTTGAAGGCTTGGATAGAGGAAGGGAAACCTGGTGGAGTCCCGCCCGGCCTTCATGAACCTGCCCCAGTGAAGGACGGAAGTGCTCAAGATTATCGTATCAAGAAAACTGATTACCTTCTGCGACCTGAGGTGGGGCTACAAGGAACTGATGAATATGACAGAACTCAATATACATCGTCGCGCAGGTCGTTGAAAGTTTGTATTTGATGTGGCGAACAACGGGTGATGAGCGGTGGAGGGAACGTGGTTGGGAGATCTTCCAGGCTATCGAAAAGCATGCTCGGACCGTGTATGGGTATGCGAGTCTCCGTGGAGTAGATCGCGAAATCCCGGCGAAGCTTGACGAAATGCCAAGGTGAGCCTCACTTGCCGAACCTGTTTGCCGTTCTGATTCGCCATTCATTACAGTTACTTCCTTGCTGAGACGTAAGTATTTAAACTTTCGCTCGTGACCCGCCGAGGTTGACGTTGTTTGTAGACTGAAATACCTTTATCTTCTTTTCGTGGAAGAAGATATCATTCCCCTCGATCGATGGGTGTTCAACACGGAAGCGCACCCTCTCCCAGTTTTCGAGTGGTCGCAGTGGGAGAAAGTGCAGTACAAGATACCCTTGTAGAACTCTCTTCTGTACTTGGACTCATTTTCATTCGTGGTTGTTACATGGAGATTTTACCCGGGTCATCAAAATCACGCTCTTTCTTGCTTACTCATTTCCTTCTCTACACACCGTATCGTATGTATCGTTTTAGAGCTCCTTGGTTGAGCCAATCTACGATGTACCACCAGAAAGTCAAGACCGTGGACGAGTGTATGGGGCAGCAGTTTAAATCTACATACTTGGTGGACCTGACAACATGCCTCTTGCCGCCTGCATTCACATAAGTTTTTATTTTATTTTCACGTTTCCATTTAATCCACATAACTAAGTCAACTCCATGTCCGCGTCTTCCGAGGCGCCCTCCGAGTTTTCAGCTTTGGGGCGCTTAGTACCGGGCGGTGCTTCAGAATCTGCACTCTCCACTTGATCCTGCAGCAACCGTTGCAGTGCAAGTTTATGCTTAAGCCGTCCAAGCGTCCTCTTCGGCAAGCTCCTCTCGACATTGGCTGATGCACCGCTGCCTTCGGGAAGTTCGGACTGTCCGCGCTCTTGACTTTCAGGCTCGCCATCAACATGCTTGGGTAGAGACACGAGGTCCGAATATAGATCTAAGGCTTTGAGTTCTGTCGGAGTTGCTGTGAAGAACTCAACAGGTCGCCCCCTATGAATCAAGTCATACGAACCTGGTATCACGCATGCTGAATTGAGTGACCGGAGGAGCGGTGCGTTATCAACTTCAAGGAACTGAGAGGTGCAAGTCAGATAAAATTCACAGCAGCCAAGGTTGGACACATCAAACCTCATCAGAATGCCATCTTACGACCCGAACCAATTTCCCTAGACTTTCAGGTTTCTCCGTACCCCCGTAGTCTGCATCCAACAAGATCCAGATCAAGCCGTCACCAGCTACGGTGAAGTCGATAATTGGTCTTCCGCAATCAAACCGACAAATCGCTGCATCAGCAGTAACGTCGACTGAGGAAAATGCAAATAATGCTGTCGCGCTGTAAGATGATGTAGGTCAGACCTGAGGCTGTCAGATAAGAAAAAAAAAATGAAGGCAATACCCGACGACGCTGAATACTATATGGCTCCTGCCCTGGGAAACGAAAGAATCAATCTTGTGTACAACGAATACTGTTTCTGTCTCGGCGGGATCCTGGTTCGACACATCAGCGGACGAACCGGCGGTTGGATCCTCGCTGTCACCGCGTTGGATATCCTGCTTCTGTTTCGTTTTCTTTTTCCGCCGACCGCTTTTCTTGCTAGTGTCCGCGTTGTCATCACCGCCATTCTGTGATTTATGCCTCCGCTTTGGAGCCTTCACCATCATAAAAGGTTCAACATCACCAAAGATGCCGACGTTGCGCTCTAAACGGCCTGTCATCCAATCCCATATTTTCAGGTCCGGGTCGCCCCCACCAGAGATCAGACTAGTCGGCGCAGATGGGGGAATGTGAATAGCAGAGACATATCTTTCCGAAAGACATTAGCTCTTTTCTGCGACGGTTAAACACGGATCATACTTTTCGTGACCTAGGCAATAGGACTCGATGACGTATCCTTCCGGATACCAACTCACTCTTATGTGTTCATCCCTGTCGGATGTTATTATGAAGTCTTGATTAGGAGTGGGGAGACAACCCGTAAGGACAGAGACATGTCCAAGGACAAGGACTCCGCCAGAGGGATTGTCAGGTAAGGCAGATGCATCGTCAGGGGACTTTTTGGACGTGACACTCGGATCGTGGTGCAGAGTGTACCTTGCGGGCATTCCATTTAAGATCACTGCACCACCACACGTTACACTCACCGGAAGACATCGCCAAATTTATCAGCGACCAGAATATCGCCGCCCTTCGTGAACTCTATCCCCGTCGCTTTTTTGGGTAATTCTCTGCAAAAAAAAGTCCAATGATGTACATCCCAAGGATCCGTCGGAGCCGTACCGCGTGCTCATGAGAGCCAGCGACTCCAAATCCCATACTTTCAAGTGCTTGTCATCCCCAGCAGTCGCAAGATATTTATCGTCATGACTTATCGCTGCGCAACGGATCGGACCTGACTTGATCACGGCATCCTTGTCCTGCGCACTGAAGTTCGTTGTGGAGTGGAGGATGTCACCGGTACTGTGTTTACCAAGAGGTTAGGACTACAGCAGAGTCACGCTTTTATGGCGGTACCTCGTATCAAGTACTTGGATATGGGCTCCGGTGATAACCACAGAGCGAACCGGACCGATGAAGAGCCTGGAATGAGGATATCGAGACATGTTTTGAAGCCATGTACCCAGTCACAACCCAGTTGCCTTATTGTAGGGTTTCGGACCAACGCTTGACAGTATGTTCCCAAGAGATGTTCGTTCAGTTGACAGATCCAATTTGTTTCTCATTTATCTCTTTTGATTTACTTGTCCCGTTCATCTATGTTGACGTTTCGTACCTGTTTGCTACGGTATAAAGAGACTCGTACTATGTAGAGATAGAGGGACTTCCTTCCCTACATCAATACAGACCACAATGTCTGGATAACCTTGTAGCGCGTTTTAAGGAAAGTCTCTTGTGTCTACGTCGCAAGTGTCACTACTTCGCCTCGGAGTCACATATTTTTATCCGCTCTAAAACTGGTCTAAAAGAAAAACTCGAGACAAACATCATCCCCCGATACCTCCCTCAACAATTTGCGAACTGATCCCTCGCATAGAAAAGAAGTGAGTATCATGTCAAAATTCTCTGAAACACATAACGCACGATACAACCTCCGCCGAGCTACACGAGCTCGAGCGGCTTCCCTACCCCAGAGTCCGATGGCACAGCCTGGTGCTGAAACCATCGAGGGTCCCCCGCCGTCAAAAGCAAATCCCGTCGGAAGTCAACCCCCAAACCCGATCGAGAATCCAGCCGATACTGCATGAAAGTACAGTGATGTCATGTGAATAAGCACCAGAAGTGTGAGTCCGGCACCCAGAAGTGCGGCCATAGATGAACCCAGCTCGAGACTAGTCTCGCTGGTGTATCCCGGAGCATTCAGACTTCCGGAGAGTTATGAAAATAGTACTGTTGGAGCATTGGTACCAGCTCACAGTATACAAATAGAAATACCTGATAATACTGGGAGTAACGCTCAGTCCCCTTTGCCTATGAGTGAGACCGAAGTTGAGCCAAACGACCTGCAGTCGTGGACCATGGTGGTGCGAAGAAAGTCGCACAAAAGGCGCACCCGAGGTAGCCAACTATGCCCTGAGCTTGAGCGAACTGTCCAGGAAGCCGAGAGAAACCTAACCCCAGACGAGAGGGAAAGGATTAGAAGGAGATCGATATCTGCGCAAAGGTTTGCGCGCGCAGATACATCTTCAGAACCCAAAAGCTACCCAAAAGATACAAAAGGGAAAGGCATTGATCCCAAGAACTGGGGAGCGTTGAGCCTAAGTGGTGATGAGGGGAACCCTGAGGCACAATGCGCTGCACTGGCATCCTGGAAAACGATCCAGAGGATGGTTCGAAGCGATGGCGATGAACCTGGACCCTCGGGGACTAAACCAATGAATCCGACTTCGCCTACTGACAAGGACAACCCGAAATTAACTAAGAAAGGCGCTGAACCTAAGAAAGGAAAAGATAAGTCTTGCCGGAAGACGAAGGTAGTGAAAGCTACCACTCCTTCCACCGGTGTACCTCCAAACCTGATAAGGGAAATAGTGGAAAGGGTTGCTCGCCGGGACGACAAGCGTTGTGAACAGCAGAGGACGCCAAAGGCCATGGAGCCGGTAAAGCAGATCGACCCAAAGAGTTACATCAGCTTGACGCTGAAACGACTTGAGAAAGGCGACAAGCGCTCTAAAAGGTGTAAAGGAAAGAAACGCCAATCTAAGAAAAGATCCCACTGTGAAGGCGATTCAGATACTACCAAAGATACGTCAAACTCGAGCAGTGTCTTGGACGACAGCTCATCCTCGAGCGAGCCATCCGACTCCGAGGACTCGGGTGACACGCGCTCGACGAGCGACAGCTCGCCATCAGATGATAGTAGTTCATCCTCGGGAAGTGACAATGAGTCCTCGACCACCAGTAGCTCGACGAGCTCGAGCAAATCCTCAAGCAGAGGTACACACCGCAGGCAGGGGAGATCACGGCGTCGTAAACGGGGACACTGTAATGCGAAGAAACGGTCCAAGTCGCGACGAAGGACGACCCTGAAACCAATTCCACCTAGCAAATATGATGGGTCGGACGATGCGCACTCGTACCATTGCTTCGTCACCGAAGGGACTGCATATGTCGAGGACGGTCGAGTGGCCCTGAAGAAGCGTGCCTTCGTGTTATCTCACTACCTGACAGGCAAGGCGTATGAGTTCTACATATGCGAAGTATCTGGGGACCCCTATAAATGGAGGTTGTCAGATTTCTTTACAGAGCTATTCAACTATTGCTTCCCTATCAATTTCCACCTACGGCAGAGAGAGAAGCTACAGACGTGCTATCAGAACTCTAAAACTGTAAAGAATTACGTGTACGAGTTGAACGAACTCTGGAACATGATAGGAGAAACAGACGAACGTGCTAAGGTCCATAAACTCTGGTCGGGTCTTCGCAAAGAACTCCAGCGAGACTTGTGGTGAGAAAAGTTAAACCCAGAGATTTCTTCACTGAAGAGAGTGATAGCGAGCGCGGAGGTCCTTGAGATCGCTCAGTCCATCACTGGAGATTATATCCCGAAGTCCCAGAGATGACGAAGCAAGAAGCGGACCGTGGCCAGCGCTGCCGCTTCTCCAGAGGGACCTGAGTCCTCCAAGCGTGAACGGAGATGTCACCGGAGAAGGCGCAGAGATTATGAGCTGCGAAAGGAGGCGGCACCGACGGATGCTCGTCAGTCTAGGGGAAAACATGAAGGGCACTCTGAAAAGCAAAAGCGCGACACACCGAAGCTCAGCAAAGATGAGCAGGAGCGGCACAAGGCTGAGGGTCTGTGCTACATCTGCCATAAGCCTGGACACTTCTCCCGGAATTGTCCAACGAGACATACTGTGTCCTCATCGAACAAGCCCCCCGGGGTCGCGAGCTTCGGAATAGACGTGGACTTTGGCGATGTCGAGCGCCAACGGCAATTGGCCAAATCCTCGAGTGACGACACTGAGGTATCACTGAACCTCGTTCACCTGCGAGGACCTGCTATCCCTAATGACGATGATATCCCAGACCTGGAAAGTGTCTGGAGTGATGATGACAACAAGAACGTTGGAAACAGTGTCACAACGGACGAGGGTGACTTACCAGAGGGAATGCGAGTTCATGTTTATTCTCGCAGCCAACTCCTAGGTCACCGCTCCGCAGGTTCTACACTCGGACAGCCCCTGGAAGAACGGGCCATCGAGCGGTTATCAGGCATATGTTATCCAGGTGATGACCCAAACTCACTGAGTACTTTTATGGACACTCGTTTCCTGGTCTACGACATAGGAGATGGCCTACATATGATTGCCGACAGTGAAAGGGACGTATTAGGTCCCGCAGATGCCATCACCATTGAGACCAGCCTTCTGAGGAAGCCCTCCTTCCGACTAGACTCTTGGTACTGGTTCAGGAAAGGCGAAAGGGCCGGAATGAAGAAGTCTGACATACGTCGATCGGATAGAACTCGAACGTGGCGGTCCGCACCTATGGGACGCCCGATTGAGGAGGCCATAGAGACCAAACTGGAGACGTACAGCCTACAGATACTTGAAGGAGAGAATCAGGGATGTTTCGCATGCGTCCTTAAAGACGACTTGACTTACGAAGTCTATGACTATGACACGGCCTTGTGCTTCGAGCTCCCCATGTGCAAACTAAAATCAGAAGAGTTTGACGTTGTGCGTTGGCATGCAAAGAGATTGCTCCATGCGTGTGTAAGCCTTGCCGGGTCTGATCCCACCGAGGATGACGACCTGGGATTAGCTCACCTATTCCGAGAAGGCGACGATGCGTCAAATGACGGAGGATGTGAGCTCAAGGACATATCGTGTAACGTGCTTCACCTACACAGCACCACTGTCAAGGTGAATGGCCGCCTGACATTACAACGCAACGCTGCGATCGCGAAAGATTTCACATGTAAGGTCCCGAAGCCACTAGTTGTGGTGGTGCATATCAATGGCCAACCCGCGCGAGCCTTGATCGACACTGGATCCCTGGCAGATTTTATGTCAGTGATGCTAGCGGAGCAATTAAATGTAAAAAGAATCCCACTAGAGAAACCCCTCACCATCCAGCTGGCCGTTCAAGGATCGAGATCGAAGGTGAACTTCGGAACGAAAGTACGATTTCAGTACCAGGGAATAGACTGCGAACGTTACTTCGATGTGATGAACGTCCAAAACTACGACCTGATTTTAGGGACACCATTCCTCTACCAACATCAGGTATTAGTAGGATTACACTCCCCACGTGTGGTGATTGGGAGCAGAATCCCAATGGAAATGAAAGGCGCTCAGGTATCTGTCCTAGAGTCGCGAGCAACCGAGGTATACAACGATAGCCTTGAGAAAGCGCAGCAATACCTCAAGGAACTGTCGAAACCACTCTGTTCAGTGGTTGGTTCGACGGCTTTGCCACCGTTCCGTGCAATCAACCATGAGATTCCTCTGATCGACGAGAAGAAAATATATCCATGGAGACCGTCTAAATGCCCAGAAGCGTTGCGACCACTCTGGACTGAGAAGAAGAACACATACCTGAAAACGGGTCGGTGGGAACTCACTGCTGCCCGCAATACATGCCCTATGTTGCTCATCCCCAAACCGGGAGATCCTCCACGATTGCGAGTCGTAGTCGATCTGAGGGAACGAAATAAGAACACCCGGAAATTGTCATCCCCGATGCCTGACATGGACGGCATTTTACGATGGGTGGCTCGAAGGCCATACCAGTCGATAATAGACGGGGCCGACGCGTATGAACAGATACGGGTGATCCCAGAGCACGTAGAGCGCACTGCAGTGACGACTCCTGATGGAAACATGGTCAGCCTCATCGTACAACAGGGAGACTGTAATGCTCCAGCGACTTACCAGGCGCTCATGAACCATATATTTGGGGAGTACATCGGATCCTTCATGGACGTGTACCTTGATGACATCATCATTTATTCAGATACCCTGGAGGAACATGTACGCCATGTTAAGTTAGTACTGCAGGTTCTGACTCGGGAAAAGCTGTACCTGAGCGAGAAGAAACTTCGATTCCTATGCAACGAAGTCAAGATCCTAGGACGCGTCATCACTGACGACGGCATCAAGATGGATCCAGAGAAAGTCGATCGAATTCGCAATTGGAAGGTTCCTACCAACCGCGCCCTCTGCAAAGGGTTTATCGGGTCTGTGGGTTACCTCGCTGATGATATTTACAAAGTGCACGTACCTTTGGGGGTGTTGGCAGAAGCTAGCGCAGAGACTCGTCCGTTTAAATGGACGTATACTGAGCAACGAGCATTTGACACAGTGAAACAATATGTCACGGCGTGCACACCTCACTGTCGAGTGCCTCTAGACTACGGGCCCGACCGCAATCCCATATGGGTAATGACTGATGTGTGCGGGAATGGTATTGGTGGTGTCGTCGCACAGGGGCCGGACTGGAAGTCCTTGAAGGTGGCTGCATTCTATTCGGCGAAGATGTCGTCCACGCAGCGAAACTACCCTGTCCATGAACAGGAGTTGCTCGCAGGTGTCGAAACAATGTTGAGACATAAAGATATACTGCAAGGGGTTCACTTCACTTGGGTAACCGACCACAAGAGCTTAACATACCTGTTGGATCAGAAGGAACTATCCGGGCGGCAGGCATGCTGGCTGGAAAAGCTAGCAGAGTTCGATTTCGAGATACAGTACGTCCCGGGGGTGGACAATGTCCTTCCGGATGCCCTATCAAGGATGTACAAGTTTGATGCTCCAGGGACAATCCGTGCCCCGAGCGAGTACCTACATCATGATGTGGAGGTCAGTGACTCGGTGTCTCGAGACGGCGCTGGGAACATAATCACTGCACCTGTGTATGTTGGGGTCGAAGCGCTTGCCATGTCCCCAGACAAGCAAGGAACGCCAGTAGATCAACCATCTGGGAGCGGATCAACAAGCGTGCCTGTTGAGAAGTCCTCGCCATCGTCGCCCAACGCACCCAGGTTGACGATCCGGATTAGACCACTGAGAAAACCACAGGATCAGACTGTTGACACCGCACAAACAGGTAACCTACTGGGGCAACCTCGTCATCGAAGAAACCCTCCTCCTCCAGCAGAGACAGGTCGCCCGGAGACTGGCATGGAGTTTGCACGTCGAGTGAAAAGTCGTTTCGCCCTCCTAGGCCCAGGTGTGCGAAAGAAGGGGGGGAAGGGTACAGACATACCTACTTCACCCGAGAATGGCCATGCCGTGTCCACATTGCAGGACCACATGCAGAATATACGAGTGACAAACACGGAACAACCCGCCGCTACCCCAGATAGCATGGATAAGAACACAATGACGCGTGTACCATTAGTAGTATATCCAGGAAATGAGGGAATACTGGAGGCGGCGAAGGACAAATACAACCAGGACCCATTCTTCGAGCAAATCCTGAGTGATCCAAAGGCGTTTAAAAACTTTGAAGTCACGCTGGATGGATTCATCAAGCTGAAACTACACGACCGCATGGTGTTCTGTGTGCCAGATATCGAGGTGAACAGCAAGTGACTCCATGAAACTGTAATCGATCAAGCACACTCTATTCTCGCCCACCTGGGGGCGAAGAAAACAGTCTCGTACATACGGGAATTCCTATGGTGGGACACTATGGTAAAGGACATCACTGAGTTCTGCGTGTCCTGCCGGACCTGCCAACGCAGCAAACCTCTGACACACAAGCTGTTCGGACTGCTCAACCCGCTATCCATCCCCTCACGACCCTGGGAATCGATTGGGGTTGATTTCGTAGGCCCACTACCTGAGTCTAAAGACCACAACAGAAATTACAACTCGATCACTGTGATCATCGACTTGTTAATGTCCATGGTGCATCTTGTACCAAGTAAAACAACATACACTGCCCACGAGGTCGCGGAATTGATGTTCGCCGAGGTATACAAATACCATGGCCTACCTAGGGCAATTGTCAGTGACCGCGACGTCCTATTCACGAGCCTGTTCTGGACGCACCTTAATAGCTTGATCGGAATTAAGCAGAAAATGTCCAGTGCTTATCATCCGGAAACGGACGGAGCCACTGAACGCGCAAATCAGACCATCAGGCAAATGTTGCGATGTTGCATCGGCAATAACCAGAAAGATTGGGTGTCACGGCTGCCCGCCATCGAATTCACCATCAACAGTGCGACGTCCAAGTCGACGGGCTATGCACCGTTTTTCCTAAATACCGGACGGATGCCTCAAAAAATGATATGGGACGCACCTACAAAGGACGAGTACCCGAGTGTCAGAGCCTTTGCCAATAAGATGAAATTGACAATAATGGACGCTCACGACGCAATAATGAAATCGCGCGTGAAGCAGACCATCGGCGCTAATAAAAAGCGCCGAGATTGCCCATTCGTCAAAGGGGATCTTGTATACGTGTCTACAAAGAACATTAGTCTCCCCAAGGGAACGTCTCAGAAGCTCGTGCCGAAATTCATGGGACCTTACCGAATACTGGAAGACTTCAGGAACTATTCTTTCCGGATCGAACTCCCAGATAACCTGAAGCGGAGGGGGGTGCACGATGTGTTCCACTCTTCCCTACTAAGGATCCACATCCCGAACGACGACCGAAAGTTCCCAGGTCGACGGGATGACCAAATACCTGAGTTCGGAGGGACCAACCATGAATGGGCCGTAGATCATATAATCCGGCACCGCGGGAGTCACACCGACGCGACGTTTGAAGTACAGTGGACAGCAGGTGATCGGACCTGGCTCCCATACGAGGACGTCGCTCATTTGAAGGCGTTAAGCGATTATTTCGAGGTAATCGGAGTTGATGGAATAGATAATTTGAGGGACGCGGGTGACGGGGACACGTCGGACGATGATCCCCAGGTATTCGTTGGATACTTGGCACCGCATCTGTGTGGAAGCCATAAAAATCGCCTGCACATGAGATGGAATGGCCTAACCCCAAGGACAACCACACCGCTCTATCCACCTCGCCACAATAATCGCCCCACATACACTTCACACTTTCCCTGCCACCGCTCCACATGCACTGTTCCTCCACGACCTCCCAAACAGTCTGCATACGGCTGCCCCTCGTGCCAGTATCCACTGACAGAACTGAGATCTGGACACCACGTGCATCGCGATAAGCCTCCTGCTCCTAACGCCCCCAGCAAAAAACATCCTTACCAAACTCGACCATCTTCTTGGCGTAAAGGACGGGGTGAACGAAGCCATATCACTGAAAGGGACCTAGAACCTGCTAAACACTTGATCGCGGAAGTCATTAGCGACTTACAAAACTTGTCGTTCAGAACCTGTCCCACACCTGCTCGTACCAGACCAAACTTCATGTCCACCGCACGCAAAGTAAAAAACATTGAGCGGCAAAGTACTGACCTCTTCCTGGTCCGCAACCCTGACGAGGAAGGACAGGGAGATGAGCGTGTGGTGATTCACAGGGAACAGGTTAAGACGTACTTCGAGTACGACCGCTCACTTCAACACAAACACGAGGTCGCCCTAGACACCCCTGCGGGTTATCATCTGTTCCGGGAAGCGCACAGCCACGAAACAAAGTCTAAGGCGAGGTTTGCTTACTACGAAGTTGATGACAGTGGGAACATAGTTGTGGTGGCTGAGGGACCATCCCCTACCAGAGAGGAGGTACTGGGGAACGACGCGGACCTACGCAGTAAAGAAGAGGTCACAGGTGGACAGACGCTCAATAGCGTTCAGATGGATACCATCAATGCCCTCCTGTGGGATACCGCTGAGCGAGTCAAGAAGCAACAGCGAAGGGCTCACCAGGGTTATATCGACTGCCGAGAGCGACGAGACAGTCGAAGGCGAGAAGCAGAGCCTTACGGTAATCCCCTCCCTCGTGACACTCATCTTCCTCGCATCAGCCGATCCTCGAGACCTAACCAGAGATCACGCAAGTCAAACGCTAACGTCAATCCTCGCGTCCGCAACTCCTACGCACCTAAACAGCTGGTTGCTGGTCCCAGTACTTTCGTTGTCGACCACACCATGACTGGGGATGAGGGTTACGAGGAGGATGTGGATGCTTTAGGGGAGGACGATGACGAGGTTAGCCCAGAGCACGCGGCCAGCCACGAGGACGCACAGGGATTCGCCGTGGGAAAACTCCTGGGAAAGTCCGCGTAAGGAGGGTGCTACCGCAAGTACAACTGGAGAGGGTACTTTGTACCCTGGAGGGGGGAATGTAGGGTTTCGGACCGACGCTTGACAGTATGTTCCCAAGAGATGTTCGTTCAGTTGACAGATCCAATTTGTTTCTCATTTATCTCTTTTGATTTACTTGTCCCGTTCATCTATGTTGATGTTTCGTACCTGTTTGCTACGGTATAAAGAGACTCGTACTACGTAGAGATAGAGGGACTTCCTTCCCTACATCAATACAGACCACAACATCTGGATAACCTTGTAGCGCGTTTTAAGGAAAGTCTCTTGTGTCTACGTCGCAAGTGTCACTACTTCGCCTCGGAGTCACACTTATCTAGACTCTAGAGCGATAGGGGCCACCTGATGAAGGTGTCCGACGAGCATGTAGAAAAGTTACGATTCACGGAGCATGGAAATCTGCACTGCTCGCTCATTTCTTTACGGATGGGTATTTCTTTGTTTTTTTTTTTCATCAGGAGCATGTGGTAACTGTAACAATAAGAGCCTAGTTTATCAGGCTTGCAACGACACCAGAGGGTCTGAGTCCATTACCATTTGCATAAATTTTTCAATTGATAGCTTTGTCTTTGTCATACTGGTCTTGAGGTGATTCATTGTGTGAATTCCAATTATACAGTTCATCGGCAAACGCCGACTGTGGCTGACTACCAAACCCAAAATATACTGACACGGCGGCGCAACTCGTCAACGACAACCCCTCCGAGCAAACAAGATGGTCAGCATTTTCTGCCCTTGCTTACTCGAGTTGAACCCTTCTGACGGAATGTGATAGAGCAAACGCACGCGCAAGGTCGGTGTGACTGGAAAGTACGGCACTGTGCGTATAAGTCATGCTGGGATCATTTGAAAGAAGTGCATGTTGAAACTACCGGTTTATTGCATATATAGCGTTACGGTGCCTCCCTGCGTAAGCAGGTGAAAAAGGTGCGTTTGTATTTACTACAGTTCCCTTATGATCTGACCTTGTACTGCGCAGATGGAAGTAACGCAGCATGCTCGTTATACCTGCACGTTCTGTGGAAAGGCAAGTAGTGATAATCTATTCTCGTTCGTTTCGTCTCACGCGTTCATCGGTGTCTCTTCTGACCTTGTAGGACTCCGTTAAACGTCAAGCGGTCGGTATCTGGAGCTGTCGTTCGTGTAAAAAGACTATCGCAGGAGGGGCGTGGACAGTTGCTACGACAGCGGCTGCTACAGTACGGAGGTGAGCGTCCTAGATGATGTGGCTTCTGCAGGTACTCAGCTATGATGCCAGCACCGTTCGTCGTCTGCGGGAGTTGACTGAGGCATAAGTGTAATACACGCCGTATATTCTTTCACATGCTCTTATCATGTTCTTACACATATTCCTCCAACGCTATGCCTCGCATTGTATGCAATTAAGATGAATACTTTGTGCTATATAACCGAATCAGACTTCGGGCCTGAATGAAGGCACCCGGAATGCTCAGGGTGATCAGCACGCACTTGGGATACCCAAAATTATACATGTATTCAACGAAACGAAATAATATGCACAAAATATAATAGATCACTACAACGGTGTGGGGCCCGAGCCCTCTTTTTCACTCTCTTCGTCTTCTGTGTCATCTTCCTCGTCTGTATCGTCATTATTGTCGTCGTCGTCATCGTCATCATCTTCACTCTCATTGAAAACGAGAGATACGAAGTCGTCACCAAGTTGGGCATCCTTGACGGAGACATGCTGCGAACTCGGTGTATTTTCAGGACCAGGGAGAGAACTAGAAGTGACGGCGGATGTTGCAGCAGAATCAGCCAAGGGCTTCAAACCCGGGGCTGAAGGCGCGGGCGTTGTCGGTGTCGCCGCCGATGTCGAATGCACTTTGCGACTGCGGTTCGCACGTATGACATGAGGAAGCTTACATCCCTTCGTTGAACAAGTGCCCTTTTCTGCGAAATCTGGACACTCTCTAACGTGTTGCATTTCACAGTCGAGGCCCTTCGCGCAAAACCCTAGGACAGCAAAGTCACGGCAGACACCATGCCGCTGGCCCACGCGAATGTGAGGAAAAGGACACTTTTCCCGAGTGCACCGTCCATTGTTTGCGAAATGGACACAAAGCGGTGTGCGTTCCGGTATCGGGTCGTGGGAAAGGCTGCAGCTCTCAGCAGTGTTGGGACAATTGCCATGCAAAAAGTTCCAACAGATGGCGATCTTGTCTGGGTCGTGCCGATACATACAAGTAAGGCCACGGCTGCATGCACCTACAAGCAACATGGTCAGTCGTATTTATGGGCGAAGGATCAGTGTACTGCCAGAATAAGGAAGTATGACTCACCTGTAGTGGTGAAGCGAGGGCATGGTTTGTCAACGTATTTCAACCGTTTGGCAGCTCGACGTCCCCTATAACGGACCATTAGAGTTGAATTCTGTAATAATGCTTGACGGTGGACGGACTGAGTGGGAGGCCGAGTATTGTCGAGAGTCAAATTTCGATTCCTCAGTCGGTGACTCCTAGAGGATACCTTTGATTTGTAAATCCGACCTGCTGGGATGCGATGTCCGTTTGTCGTCCTGAGAAACTCTTGCTGAGGTATGGGCCTAAGGGGGACTTTGATGGGTGCTGTTGTCGGTTTTGGTGCTAGAATGAAGGTGCGTGATTTGATGGTTGGGTCCCCGCCCATCGCATGCGACCTGCAACACAAATACTTACCATCCTTTCGTACGAGAGAACGAGAGGAAGATTCGAATGCGACACCACCAATGACGACATCCCGGGTTGAGGAAGGTTGCGTTGTCTTCGTTGCGGGGGCTGGAACGTGGTTGGATGCTATATTCTGATAAGATTGAGGTTTGTAAGATGGGGGAAGCCTGTAGGTCGGATTAACATATTTATTGCTTCTGCGATAACTTGCGGGGCCGGGAGCAGGTCCATAAGCTTGCTGGACAGACTTGTGATGATTGATCGCGCCTTGATAGATAATGGGTTAGAAAATGTTACATGTAAATCCAAGCGAGACAAACCTGTTAAGCGGGCTATTTCTGCCTTGAGGGCTGCGTCACTTGTGGAGGTCATTGTGGTTGGAGTTCAAGAGCGGATTGCAACAACCTTGGTCACAACACGAGGACGGGTATAAACATGTGCAAACATGTGTGCCTATTACGCAAGTACTTGTACAAAGCAGTGCTCCTCCTGGCCTGCAAAATTATACTGTAAAACTCGAAGTCGAAATATAACAACACAATTCCTTCCAGTCTAACCAAAACGCTTCAATGAAATGCGACACTTATACCGTGATCTGCGAACTGTCCAGCCCAAGAGCATGCAAAAACAAATTGACATTAGCCAGTTTCGTCGACCGCTCTTCCTCGTCCGTAATCCATCCCTTGTGGACACTCGCAACATTCTCCAGGACTTTGTCACGCAGCCCAGCAACTAATGTAGATTGTTGATCTGGAGAAGCGTGGAGAGCCACTGCTGCCAGGAACTGCCACACGGGCTGATCAAGAAGATCGGCTTGCCGCATAACAGTTGGCCCCGCCGTTGTTGCCGCCGGCTGGAGTGCAAAACGCGTAGATGGGAATAGCATGGGGAAATACGGGGCGAGAAGCTGGAAAAAGTGGTCGAACACCAGCTGCCTGAACTCTTCATGAATGATACAATAACCGTCAGGATCACTGCAAACACGCACCATTGTTGAGCCTCTTCAGGTGTTGGAAGGTCCGTCGGCTCCGCAATAGTGCTCATTCCTTGCTTGATGATCTCTACACGGCTCAAAAACAGCGTGAGCATCGCAATACCCGGCTATCAGACCGGCAATCGTGTAAGATCATGCTCGTTGGCGAGATTTTGGCGTGAAACTCACCCGAGTCTGGGCAACCTGAATGATATCACTCCGATCTAAGAGTAATCCTAGCAATCCCGTGACGAGTCGTAACTCCGCCCGAGCAACGACCGGTAAGATGCTCTGTAGCACGCTTCCGAGGAATGCAGCTGTCTGTCGCTCCACCTCTTGCCGTTCTGGTGAGTCTTCAAGGGTATCAAGAATATGTGCCTGCGCGACCACATCTAATTGAGAAAAACAAGCCACAAGTAGTGTCAAAAGCGTTGGCATTCGGTGGGTGGCAATATGTCGACTGAGCCGTGGGAGGAGTTTTTTGCCCTTGATGGGTGTGAGGAGGGAGATGAAGGGGTGTGGGTCACTGTGGGTCCTGTCAACATCGTCCAAGTTCAAAACTAATTTCCTTTTTACCTGGTCTCAAGAGGAATCAAGACCTTCAGCCCGACCCATATCTGTTCCACCAGATCATTATATGAGTTGGACCTGGGTGAGCATCAGTCAAATTCGACGGGCTTGCCAGCGGAGTAAGGCGTACCATGCGGTAACAGCCATTACGTCTTCCTCTGGTGGTTGATCGCGTCTCAGTTGCTCGACGTTCAATACCAGGTCATAAAGCGCTTCTAGTGCGACGAGGACTTGCCGATGCGTAAGCGGATCTTTCCTCACCACGCCATCAGCCTGAATCCACCGGACACCACGACAACAATGGCCAACCCAGACAATGATCGATACGGAGCAGTGAAAGAGAAGCATCAGCACAACGGAAAGTGGCGCGACAAAAGTAACCCACGCCGGCCGCATCTCCCAAAGCCTCGCGCCCCATTTTTGCAGCCTCACGTGCAGCACCATTGCTATCTCCCAAAGAGTGCCGGGTGTCTGGTTGGACATCATCCTTCGAAATGTGTGGGTGTGTACCAGATACGGTGGATGTCGCGGTACCCGCATCAACTTGAAGTAGTTGTCGAGGTGCAGCCTTATAACTCCGTCCAGCGGTTTTGCCAAGAGCTCCCTGAAGACTTTGAAGGGCTAAAGGCACATACTGGTTTTAGAAAAGAAGAAGGTAAGAAAACACAGACGCACAGTGCAATCCCTTCTCTTTTTCGCGGAGCCTGGCATTGCTAACAATCCGCTCCACCTGTGCTTCCATTTTTTGCATCGCACTTTGGCGCCTTCCGGGCACTTTTTGCCCAAGTCCGAGGCCAACACCACCACCCGACCCAAACTTGAGAACGCGCTCATCTCCAGACTGCAAACCCATGCGAGAACGAAGGATGGCACCGTAAACCTGTGCGTAGAAGTCATCCGCATACGGGTCCTGCGTAACAAGTTGCGAGACCTGTATTCTGGTGATGAAGTCCTTATCAGATTGCGTCATCAAATCGTTGTAACGTGACTACAAATGCAAGATCAGCAGATACTGCGAAGCCAGATAAAATGAACAGACCATGTGCGCAATTTTGGCAGCCTTGCGGCGCCGTTTCTCCTCCATTCTCTCCGTCTCCATAATTTTACGCATGGCCTCTGCTCGTAGGGCTTCTTGTTCCGCCTGGCTTATGCCCTGCACGTCCCTCATAAACTCCGCTTGAGCCATTTCCGAAAGCAATCTCTGCTGTAGTTGGATATTTTGTGGTAAAAATTGGGCGTTGTGTTGGTTCATCAAGGGCGTTTCTGCAGCATTCCCACCTACGTAAGTGGCAGGCGAGTGTCCCCTGCGCTGCTGCAACGCTTGTAAGTCCGCGTAACTAGCTTGTCGGCGGGCTTGAACGGAGGGTTGGCGCTGAATGTGGGATATTGACTGAGCACGTAGCTGCCTTTCGATCTCTTCCATTCTTAGTCGTTCCTGTAACTCTTTCAAGCGCTCCTGCTGTTGTCTTTCCTGCTCCTGTTGTAGCAGCAAGATCTGTTGTTGGTGTTGATGATGGAAACGAGGGGACTGTGTACGGGGTAACTGGGCGTTGGCGTGGTGCACCATACGTGGAGGGGGCGTAGGCTGCTGCTGGAACGGGTGCTGATGCTGACTGAGACGTAGTTGTAGCTCATGCTGCTGTTGCTGTTGAAGCTGTTGCGCGAGTAATCTCTCCTGCTGCTCCTGCTCGGCAAGGCGCAACTCCCGCTCTCGTTGCAGTTGCATTTGTTGTCGTAATTCGAGCTCCTGGCGCTGACGGACTTGCTGCGCAGCGAGCCGCATTTCAGCCTCTATCTCTTGCAGAGTTCGTGCACCGGTCTGCGTGACACCACGAGAGATCGGACGAGGTACTGAAATCGGTGTCTGCGATCGGGGGTGGATCTGCTGATCGTGTAGCCGATGGTCTGCAAGCGCATGCGAAGGCAAAGTGGTCTTGCTCAATGCAGACGGTGCTCGCTGTTGATCCGTGGGACGTGAAGTCCCGTTTGCGCGAGGACCAGGAAGCATCGAAAACGGTGACTGGTCATCCCAGATTGAAACACCAGCTGGAGAAGCAACTACGTCGATGTCATATAGATGAGTGTGACTAAGGAGAACAAACGAGTTACATACCGCGCCCAGCCAGCCTCGATGCAAATTGGCTGGAGTCCTGCAGGGGTGTCTGCCGCCTCGGAAGCTCCTGGGTGACGATCTGCTTCTCATCTCTGCCTCCGATGACATCTGGCAAGGTCTGCCTTGTGAAATCAAAGTCTTTGCCTGCAAACCATGTCGCACTCAGAAGAGATGGGAACACAACATGCTTCAGTACTCACCAACTTCACCTATGCCACCAAATGTCTCATCGTTCAGTTCATCGCCCCCTTCGAGCAGGGCATCACCAAGACCATCGTAACTGTCGTCCCCCCAGGTGTAGACCGCAAGGTCCTCAGACTCTTGCAGGCCACCTTCCAAAAACTTCTTCTTTTCTTCCTCTAAACTACTGGTTTCGAATCCAAAGAAAGACATAAGAAAGCCTTGCCTTGACAAGCCAAAGGTCTTCCGGGAACTTCGAAAACGAAGGAATCGGAGAGATATGCAGTCTCAGTCACAAATACGACCATACACATTCCATAACCCTATTACTTTGCTTGACATACTACTCTATTGCAACACTGCCCGTAAACAAGCAATCTAACCTAACCCCCTTCAACTTGTCGCTGTGGCTCATTTTCCGCATCTCCATACACAATCGTCCTCTCATATGGCATCTCCATCGACCCGATCTTCAAATCCGTTGAAAATCCCAGGAAGATGGGCAGATCCTTTGTCAAGGTTGCCTCGGTATAGTACGTCATGTTTAGGCGAGCTGGGATGGCGGAAATAGATACAGACAACTCGTAGTTCGTGTTCAGTCCATTTCCCGGGCATTGCTCTATAAGTGACCACTGAACAGTTGGGCGCGAGCCTTGGCTCTGAATTTCCGACGCTACTGCAATCTGAGCAACACGTACAATGTTCAGTCTCGGGATACGTATATAAGGGAGTAACGTACCGGTCCATAGGGGCTATTTTGGTGTATCGTACCAGCAGGTCTGCACGGCGGGACAGTATCCAGGATGCTCAGTGGAAATGACGTGCCATCAGTGCATTCTCCTGAAAACA
Source organism: Pisolithus tinctorius (assembly GCA_024663395.1). NCBI lineage: Eukaryota > Fungi > Basidiomycota > Agaricomycetes > Boletales > Pisolithaceae > Pisolithus > Pisolithus tinctorius. The sequence continues at coordinate 919,939 of JANFAH010000006.1, read as the reverse complement.
TCACCGTGAAGGAAGCAGACTTGAAGCGAGCATCCTCAAAGGGATCTGGGATAAAACTAAACTTGAAATGCAGCGTCCCTGGAGAACCGTCTAGGGTGTTCAGGAACATGAGAGCAACGAACGACTCCCCATCGTTCGCGCGGCCGATTTCCAGACCAGGATCCGTCTCCCTTGGCACATATTCACAGTGCGGCTCCCGGTCACGAAACTGTATACGGTTCCGAGGCCAATGGAAAATGCCTTTGCGTTTTGGTTTGATCTCGAATTCTCCTATGCAAAGTTTTCTAGATATTCCACCGTCGTAGTCTCTTGGAGGGTGGGGTGGTACATAAATATGAATGTCCTTGGACGTAAGTGTCAAGTTAACAACGAATAAGCTCTCAATTTAGGGCGTCACCTCGCTCGCTGAACCTGCACTTCTATCCGATTTACCGATGAGGAATCAGAGTCGTTTGTGATGGTGACTGGTATTCTTGCGGAATTCTATGTAAGCTACGTCTAGGCGGATAGCGGGCTGTACCCACTCTCTGAGAAGAATGTGGCCCGTCAACCATTCCTACATATCTGTTGTGTAAGAACACTGACTCGACACTCTTTGGTGGGTTACCTTCAATTCGTCCTTCGTGACCTGGCCTTTCTTCTCTGAAACTTGCTTCCCGTCATAGAAGATGGCAAAGTGCGGCGTCTAATAACCCACATCAGGTTGCGAGCGGTTATCCAGAGGACGGACGGACCTGGGTGGTCCGACCTAACTTCGCAATGTCCTTGACGTAACCCAAAAGATTGGACTGAGGAGTTTGCCGAATGGCAAGTAGTATCATACCGGATGTTTTGTGATGTTCACCCTACAGAAATGCCATCGTGCAGACGCGAATTGGGCGACAACATTTTTGAATATCGGTGTCGTCCGGATACAAAGGTAGCATAACGGAGAATAGGAGTATAAGACAACATTCGCGTTGGAAGTAATCTATTAACATTTATTTTCAGCATATCTTTGTGGCAGAGAGGACTCACCATGCTGGAGAACTCGTCAGGACTGGAAATGTACTGGATCGTGGCCATTCTGGGATTACAACGAGCGTGAGCGGAGGAGCAGTTGTATCCGTGTCGATACGACACGAGAATTTTAGTGGGTGCTTTCTTAAATCGACTCATATCATCACAGCGGTCCGAGCGCTCGTCCGCCAAGCTCATCATCGAGATTTGAAGGGGTTCCACGGTGAAATCCAACTCATGTAGTGCATGTGACTTTCTACTATCAGACGCCTCCAGATTGGCAGAACCTGTGATCACCGCCATCCATCACATCAGACTTGACCACTTCGCTGTTTCAGATATCTATTTACGGAGGAATTGAGCGCGAAGACGGAAAAGAAAGGTGTGTTAACATGATCATACTCCTGGTCATATCGCTGAGGCTTCATTGCGATGAAGGCGAGGGGACCGATATGATGAACCTGGCGAGGAAACTCAGGATATGATGGACCTGACCCACGACTCATGTGCTAAATTTCAATTGGGCACGTTGAGAGCGAGCATGTGGCGACGGGCGTCCACTTGGCTGAGGCCCCCATGTGGTTACTAAAGTTATCTCTCCGGGAGGGCGGGCTGAAGCTTGCCGTTCCGTCGATGTCGGGGTATGGGTATGTCTGACATATTGGCAAGCTTCAGGAACCCATGTACTGGAAGGTTCCAAGTCAGTCACTTATTGAGCGCCAGGCTTCCACGCGCAATCGTCCCAGCGTCCATGTTGGGAAACATTCTTATAACTGAAACGTTGTTACTGGGAGGTTAGCAACGTAAACCCATCTAAACGTCACCAGGCTTCTTCCCGCTTTCAAAAGACCAATATCGATGGTGCAACCTATAGAGATCACAACATTGGAAGAATATGAAGAAGTAGTTTGTCGCTCTGTTCTGCCTCTGCCTGAGTTCATACTGAGTGGGTGACTTTTAGATGACCCACGATAGCGTCGTGCTCTGCCTGTATACCCTAGGATGTCCAGCATGTACAGTGATGGAACCGATATATAACAGTGTCGCGACCTCCCTAAAATTTCCTTCGTTATCCTTCGTGAGGATCCAACTTTACCAACACCCAGTAGGTCCATCCGTCTTCATATTCTTCTACCTGTTGACAGTCGGCCCAGGCATTGGATGATCCGATTGTGTTGCTAACTGGTGATTTAATAGCGAGGGGTCTAACACAGGAACAATTTGTGAGGCAACCTATCGCAATAACTTAAGCATCGTCTGACAACGTTCTTAGAATTTTGGCATCCCTCTGCTTTGATTTTGCGGAAAGGACACGCCTTCGTCTTGAATGAAGGGCCAATGCTCAAGGAAGAGTTTGAGGTACGCCATGCCCACCATATCTCTTAGAGGAGGCTGACGTATCACATCTGACAGAGATGGCTCTTGGATTATCTCGAGGCAAGCCAGTAAGTCCGTGACCAAAGGTGAGAAACTCATGCTGATGAAATGACGTTCTCAGGATTGCAGACACTGTGACGGACATGTCTGCGGAAGCCCACGGAGCGAATATGCGTGGTGGAAGAAGACATAGTTCAGAAGGGCTCACAACGATTTGCTTTCAGGTCACGAGATTGGAGGAAATCACCCAAAAATCTCGCCTTGATGAAGTGGTAGGTGACCCCTCACGGCTCCAAAAGATCTGCGTCGACCCGTCCACGAGATCCACCAATTTGAATACGTGGTGGTGCATAGTTACTTACCGCGGCTTCCGCACTCCCGAGCCACGTTGGAAGTCGTGCTACGGGCACATTGTTCAGAGGCGTTTCCAAATGTGCGATTTTATCAGGTGAACTACGAGAAATATGAGGTGAATATTGTTTACGAGCAGCTGGTTTGCATCCTTTTTCTCACTGTGCACTCACAGGACATCTTCGATACACAAGGAGCCGAAAAGGTATGCGCACTGTTCTCTCGACGTAATGAAGTTAGTGCTTGCTCAATTGTGTCTTAGGCACATGGGATTCGAGTCTACCGATCTGGATATCTTATCGCCCATAACACGGTTGCTATGCAGTGGCCTCAGTTAAGAGTGCGCTGCAACCCTTGTAAAAGCATTCCCATCTGACAATAATGCTAGGTGAGGTTATCGAGTCAGATGCATTTGTTAAATTCGTGAGCAGGACTTGAATATGTCCGGAGCTCATGCTGATCTTTGTTTCTGGCCAGGACTGCTGAGGTTCCAGCAACACCCGTAAAAGTGAGTGTTAAATTACACTGAACAATGATTCCCTGTCTCCGACCTCTGTTCAACAGCAACTCTCAATGCTCGGGAACATTATGGCTGACTCAACCGAGTAAACTTCATTCTATTTGGGTGTATGCACAGTAGTTAATCAGGTTTGTCTAGAACTCTGGTTGCCGATGGTCCAATTAGGCCCGGACGAACACGGCGTTATAGCTTGTAAGTTTAGCGCTCGTTCCATTTTCCTGGTTAATACTTTTCGTTGGAATTAGTTCACATTTGGAAAAACTCCCAGTCGTGCTCGACCCGGTAAGCAGACCATCATGCTGGTCGCACAGTGATTCTAAGCGACCACCAGCTCTCCAAACCGAATAAGCTCAGAAAGCTTGGAAAATTGGATGCTTCCTTCCACTTGCGGCATCTGCGTCCGGTTGCGTGTTCGGGACTTTATGTACGTCGGAACAAAGAGAAGTGGCCTCTTCCAGGCACGAAGAAGAAATTTTTTGATCCTGAAGAAGAATGTGTGTGGCTCGTGACAAAGGATCAAAGCGAAATCATTATAGCTGAGGGAAACATTGGTGATTCTGCTCTCTCGATCTCGGCAGTAGCCACAGTCGGTGAAGGGGCGGATAAGCTATCATTCAATGTTTGTTTCTTTTACCCCAAAGGGCGGTGGACAACCGCGCTCATTAAGTTTTCATTCTTTGACGAGGATGGCCAGCCCCTCAAAATCGGCAGCTTGTTCCCCGACGACCACAACGACCATCCTATCCCGGTTGGTAAGGTGATTCAGTCTTCCAGCGGCGCAAATTTGGCAGTTGGCGGAGTCCACCCAGTGTCAGCATCAATCGGCTTCCAGCGTGCAACGACCGTTACACACACATTCACGGAGATGATGGGAACTCGCATCCGGGGGCATGGAGTGTGCAAAAATGTTGCAACGTGGTCCTTGAAAGAGGCTACAGGTGTGGCGGGGCGGAAGGGTTTGGCTGACTATACTTTGAAAGTAACACTCTCTGAACCGCAAGTCTTCGTCAAAGTGGAGTGCCATGGAGAGGCAACACTCGCCGGAGGTCACGGTATTATCGATGACCGCATACAAATAGGGACGGCTGAAAATCCCTGGACGAGATTCGTGTACTGCAGCAGTAAAGAGTTCCTGCAGGCGGCGCCTAAACTGAAGGAATGATACCGGTACAGTCTCTGTAGTCACGGTTTTGTTGGTAGTGGTGTATATGTGCTCCTCGTTTGTCAATATTGCCATTACCACTTGTTATCCAGCACTGTGCATTGCCGCTATCAACTTGATGCGTGCCGTGCATCGTCTTCTTGCTGATCCCTTTAGTGCGCGTCCAGGTTGACGTACTTACAGTGACCCGTGTACTTCATGCATCATATTCTTTCCCTACACTATACTCCTTCCAGAATGACATGTTTCATTTGCAAGCAAGGTGTATGCCGCCAGCCCGCATTCTCCGAGTCTAATCCAAGTACTTACTTAAGTGGTATGTACACTCACGGTCTCGCATACTCGTGTACATCTTCCAAGAAATCCAGCATTGTACTCGCACTCCAGGCTTGGGTATTGCAAGAGTCTCGGCAGAATGCACCATTTTCATTCGTCAACTCCGGAAGACCCGCCCAAGGGTCAGTTTGGATGTGGCTTCGTGGCTTAAACAACGCACGATGCAACCGGTGAAGTGTCCTCATAGGGTCCTAGTAGATCATCGTCAGAGAGCGGCTTCTACCGCGAATAGATCGACTCACATCCTTTCCCTCACCAACTCGAGTATCGAAATATAGATATGCACGCAGGAAATATCCAAGTGGCCATCCCCATTCAGGCCCCTAGAGGCGATGAGCATGGGGCAGTTCATGTGTAGACCAGACTCACGTTATGGTAGTTCAAACCTTTGGCTACCGATGGATCATCGGAGTCATTTGAGTTATCGTAGTTCGGCCTGTACTGTCTGTCAGAGGGGTCCAGCGTCTTCATACCTAACGGTGCTCGGAGGACTGTGTCAGCAAGGCGTAGTGCTTCAAGTGCGTGGTTTTCGTCGAACATTTCTGGCGCGACGGCCATCGCGATCGGGAAATTGGGTCTGAACTGGTAGTCAGACCATTCCCGCCCTTGTCCAGACCCGTACACGTCCTTATAAATGCCTCGCCGATTCACCACATTCGGGTTAATGATATACTTGGGGTCCTCAGATGGGTCTGCGTTATCTTGTCAACATGAGTAATGCACATCCAAGGGGAGATTTACCAAGTGGGATATAGTAATGCTTTTCAAACGACTTCTGGAGGAGATCATTCCACTGTCCATATGTCACAAACCTCTCTTCACCGTCGACTGAATAGTAACTCGCATAAGCACACACCGTGATTATTCATTAGCCTTGGAACTCACTGGATGAAAATACTCCGCGATAGGGGAATCTGCCTTTCCTGCTAAGCTCATCCAGCCACCGAACCGTGCTCTTGACCAATCCTGTTATCTCAATTGGAGCGCCGTCTCGAGGCGTCCCTGGTACGCCTTTCGTCCCCGCCCGAACGGACTCCCCCATCTTATCCATCCAAGTCCCACAATTATCAGCATTTCCTCCGAAGACCAATCCTGTCTCCCAATCGACATAGATATCGATGTTAAACCCGTTGTCTTTCATTTGTTGGTCAAGGTTGGGACCAGCATTATACTCGCGGAAAGAGATGCCCGAAGCGTGTCGCTGGAGGATTTCTTGAATGATTTCCGCAAGCGTACTAGTGCAAGAGTATGCCAGGGGATCGTCCCAGGCAACCCAGGTGTCGTCCACAGGAAACCGTCGCGGAACGAATTCTGACAGAATCGAAAGGCCATTCGGCGCCATTTTGACATAATCTTGGATATTTTGCAGCATCCACCATGGGGAGTCACGTGAATTATACCTGTTAGAGATATGAGATATAGCGCCCGCAACTTCGACAGTGGACAAACCGAGGATTCCTTCCCGAGTCCAACAAGTTCGGGATCAGCCCATGCTTAAGCGTAGACGCAAATGCCAAGATATGGTTCTTTGCGCCTTCAAAGTTTCCCGTTGCCAGGAACAAGCCTCTAAGTGAGATGAACACATCCCTGCCCCAGCACCTAGCCCACCCAACACTGAAATGGGGTAAACCGGCTGCCAGGGAGGGCGTAGGTTTGACTGGATCTAGCGACGCGGATTTCACTATGCCGTGCATCTGCACTGCACACATGGCTAGGCTATGGGTGAAGTCATGCCCGTCGGAGACAAATTCTGAGCACTGTTCGATGACAGCACGGCGGGCGACTTTGTATGCTTCCGTCATGACGATAGCGAAGAGCTTCGGACGCAGATATGCAGGAGCGTTATTCTTAACACGCTCGAACCTCTCTAGGAACCATTGAACAGGGGCCGCAAGGTTAGGGAAACTGTCCATTTGGCTAGGAGGTGAGGGCATAAGCACCAGATACAGAGCAGAAAAACATTAGACTCACTATGCCAGCCGTGAGACGACATAATCAAGGGCCCAAGTGCCACGCCTGAGGTTATCACAAAGAGGATGCCCTAGATCGTTATGCCTTGTGATATGTCGCAGGGGGTGCATCCACCCTTCCAACCCACAATATGTTAGTGACCCTGCACCAGGGACGTCATAAACGCCGAATTTCCCGTCGGTAGCATCCCTCTCTTCTGCATCTGCGCGATGCAGGACGACATTCAAATCCGCTAGGTCAAGGCCGCCAAAGGCGGACTCGGCACCCGACTTGCAAAACTTGTCCAGCTCGAGGTCAACTCGCTCCAATTGTGTCTCAAATATCATGATACTGCCCGGAGGGAAGTACTCCGGGGGACCAAACGAGCAGTGAGGTTCAGAAACAAGGTTCTCCTGTTCGACAGGAACTTCTGGCAACTCGATCAGTGTAGCAGGAAGACCCCTGAGTAATCCTGGGTCTTCGGGTGTTTTGTAGGAAAGAATGTCGATAGCGAAACCACAGATGAATTTCGCACGGGTACGAGCTAGTTCCGAGGGCTTAACTACACAAGCCAGAGGTCAATTAATAGCAGAAAATCTGATACCACTGTGCAACCTACACGGTCCGCGCACCTTCTCTCGTTGTTCGAAAGCTGTGTGCGCAACAAGTACATATGCATGCTGAGTGACGGGATGCATTCTTGTCATCACGATATACTAAAGATGAAATTATGAACATGACCACACATTTGAAAAGCCACCACTTACATTAGAGTCTCGCCATACATTTCCTTCGGAGTATCCTCCTATGACCATCTCTCTGTGCAGCGAATTAAGTATCCTCTTCGCTCTAGAGATACCAGAGTTCTCAGAAAGGCCGGTTATTTCGTACGGCCGTGATTCTTGAACCAGCTTTAATAGCTTTGGGTAGAGATCGTCGAAGCCCTTGACGGAACCAACAGCGCAGTAACCGAACGTGACGATTCCCGCCACGGCGAGTGCATGTTCGGCGGTCCGCTTGTCCAAATACGATTCATTATCGTGTGTCAAGTCGTACAATAGGGCGTGAGGAGTAGAGCCATTCAATGGGCTGACAATGCATGGTCGAGTTGGTCCCTTGCCGAATGGAGGTGCTAGCTCTTCCGTACTTGTCATACACGCTTCGTCCATGGATCCTAATCATGAAAATATGAGCTTGCCTAAATGTGTATGAAAGTCTGCAGGCGTACCAACTGGTTTTCCCAGCCCAAAACGATGCATGATCCGCGAGAACTCTTGGACATCCCATGCGTTCCCGGCCTCCCTAACGAGACTGTTTACGCCCAGCTTGCGCACGAACAGAAGATCCATTTCCTCGCTGCCAGTGAATAGTTCGGCACAGACGTAGAGGTTCGGGTTCACCTTGCGGGCCGTGTCCAACATCGCAGTACCGACGTGCAGAGGTGTCGAGTGGCAGTTGTCAATACGGAAGCCATCGAAAGTGCGCGCTAAATAGGTGACATAGGATGTCATATGTTCCCATAGCCAGGGGCTATCTGAAGGACTGGATCCATAACGAAGCTTTACACAGTCACCCCATACCATGACTTCCCTGCGCAGATACGCTTTAGAGGGTGAAAGGGCAAAATTGACCAACGGATCCGCATTCCACAGCCAACCGTTGTTCGCAAGGGAAAACGTCGCCGGATCGGAATGACAGTGTGGTACGACACGAGTGAAGTACAATTCAACGAGGGGAGAGCTTTGACACCCAAGCTAATCAGCATACAAATACGGATATAATGCTGCAACCCGCGTACTATTTGGAGATCTCTCCCAGCTTAGGGCCATCGTCGTCGAGACGTGTATATTTCAATCTGTTCTTGATGTTGTCTAGTGCAATCCGAGTGTCCTCTTTCCACTCCGCATACAGTGGCACGTTGAGTACGTCCACCACGCGTGCCCAAGCTTGCCCCAGTGCGTTGACGTCATTTGCGAGCGTCGGAAGGGCCGCCTTCATGAATCCAGCTGAAACGCCACCATCTACGCAAGCAACGAACCGCGAGGCCAATGTTCCTTCCCCTCGGATCAAGGATGCTGATCGTAAGATATTTGCAAGTTCGACCACAGATCTTCCAGCTACGTCTTCTCCAGTCCAAGGAACGATCACGTTCGACAAGAAAGCATCCGTGAGTGCGTCTTTCTCTGCCTCGACGTTAAGCACATAGTACTGCCATAATTGTTTAGTTTCCACATAGTCGGAAAGGGCATTCATGAGTGTATCGATGTCCTTCTGGCATGACACGTGTGTAGGCAAATCATTCTCGGAAAGTGATGATGAGAACTCCAGGATTGCCGTATCCAATTCAAGCGCAGGAGTAAGATGAGGAGTATTCGAAGGGCTGTATCCTACACGAGCATAGTAAATGTTGTCGACAAAATATCAAACACGTTGAACTCACCGGCCTCAGGATGTTCGGCAAGCCAGGGACTGTCGTTAGCTGTATGATTGAGCACGACATCTGTCAGATTGAGCAAACCATATTCTTCTTTGGCGACACGGAGTATTTCCTCCATGTGCGTACTCGCTGTTTGAGAGTCAACAGGGGTATCGAATACAGACAGATCGTATTTCTTCTGGTCTCTGATCGAGAACGGGCTGTTGCTTTCACCACGTTCTTGCAGGGGTGTCCAATGTAACATGGTGTATCCGCGGTCGCTAGCTTCCTCGAAATGTGCTTTCCATTGTGAAATTGGTCCCATCCACTTCGAGACTACTGTCAGTATTGACAGGGCATCCAGCGGAAAGTTCACGACTTCGGAGAGTAATTTAGCACCTCCCTCCGAGGGCAGCAAAGGCTTCGAGCCCGATGAAAGAATAGACGTTCGTGCGCGAACTCGTAAAATTGGGTCTATGTTGAAATAACCTTCACGTCCTTTGATGCGCTCTCCAGGAGCATCGCCATCGTATTCAACCCAATAAACAAAGGCACCCGCGTGGGATATAGGAAGATCTACTCGGATGGGTTTCGAAAGGTCAGTTGGCAAGCTATGGCGGATAAGCACGACATAACATTATATCGGAGCATGGTTACCTTCGCTCCGTGAACCTATCCCTTTCGAAAGCGCCACCGTCGAGGGGAAAGTTGGTCTTGAAGACACCATTCTTTGACGCCGGCGTCCCTGCATCTAGAGATACACGAAGGATATACGGGGTATACGCGGGAGGGAGACGGATGTACTTGTAAAGAATGAGGAAAAGGCACGATGAGACAATAAAGATGTTCCGATGGACATACAGATCCTTCCTTGCTGGGCCCGCCGTTGGCACCTAACTTGAATTCGTACACACGAATAGGCGCCTCGCCCTCAGCCCTTTCGCTCAGGAAGAATTCCTTCCCTTCATCTGCGGGAGTTCGCGGAGTAGGTGGCGCAGCGATATCGCTTGCGCACGGAGATGTACTGTTTGCCGGGACACACTGCACGGTGAGATCTGGCTTGAGAGAAGCGGGCGCTGGATTCACTGGGTTCGCCATCGCACTAACAAGAAGACGAGGAGTGTTTTTAATTCCCGGTGACTGGTGTTTGGGCCTTTTTATATTCAGGTCCAAAGTGCTCAGGCTGTCCTGCCCGATTGTCACTTGCCTCTCCACTCCGATGATTACATGTGGAAAGACACGTGGGCACAAGTGGAAATTACCCGATTTGGAAAGCCCCTGAGCTGGGAGTAGAACCAGACTGAAACTAGAGGAATGCACACGTGGGTGCTTTGGACTACGCGAAATCCATCTGATTGGCTTCGGTGTCCGTGTATATTGTTTCTGCAACGCGGAACATCAGTCGCTCTGCTTTCTCTGAGTCCATTATCACACGAAGCTGAGTATTCCGATGAAACTAGTGCCCAAGATTGCAGCTGCCGCACAGCCACGGACACTCACTCAACCGAGGCCGACAACGGAGTTGAGTTGTGCAGTCATCTCCATTGAACACCGTTCCGGAAGTGGTGCCAGGCGTAGATACTATAATGCTGACAAATAACCTGAAGTTTTAGCCTCCTGCAAATTGGAGAAAGAGATGTCTCCATTTTTGCATGTAGAGGGCCGAGGGACGAGAAGATGACCCAAGGAATGGACACCAATTACCTGGCACTATTTAGTGATTCTCTACGTGTGTCGACGATACGAAGCTTTGCTATCAGCGGAATTTTCTGAGAGGATCTGTCTTTCTTTTACCTCTACCTCCACCTCTACGTCCTCCACGGCCTGATGCTGATCTCTTTTTAAATGGGACAAACTCAGTCTGCGTTTTGGAGGTATCGTCTTCAGTCTCCGCGATGGGAGCTACACGAGGGAGGAGGTATTTCGGCACGTGTTTCATATGCGACTGTATCCGCATGGGATGCAACGGCTTATCATGCCGTAAGTACTCGAGGTCGAGTGGGTTATCCTCAAAGTGCGCCTGGGACGGGGTGAGAGTCGTCTATGAGCTATGCACTGTGGACATACCTTCAGTTTCTCAGAGTTGAGCAGCTCTGTTTTCAGCTCCTTTATCCTTGCTTCCTTAATCGCGTTCTTCGTCACGGACCGCAGTGCGTCATCCATACGATACCTAAAGGCATCCACTTGATCCATGTTGAACTTATACTCTTGTATCTGTCTCCCTTTCGCCTTTTCACCCTTTTCGATCCGTTCCCATATTCGTTCATCCTCACGCGTGCTCTCAACACCCCCTACCACTTTGTGCTTTCCCCACTCTGATTGTGGTATAATGAAAGATAGGGCCATTCCAGAGTGTCCCGCACGTGCCGTACGTCCGACGCGGTGCGTATAGGCACGATATGACGTCGGAAGATCGAAATTTAGCACACAAGCGACATCCACAAAGTCAATTCCGCGGGTAACCCCGTACTCTTTATCACTAGCACGTATTTTGGACTTGCGCTTCTTGGAAGAGTTGGATACAGGAAGAGGAGAACCTCGCCGCTTCTTTGAGGAACTTGCTGTGGCAGGCGCTCCAGGTTCCCCTGGTGAAGAGCCTACGGTGATATGTGGAAATGATATCAAAAGCATGCAAGAAAAAAACGTACAATCAGCTGGCTGATTACCATCGCCTTGCACTTCGTCATCCTCAACTTTTTCATCTTCAGTGTCGTATTCCGGCTGCCCACCGCTTTCATCCGAGGCAATAATGTAGTCATATACCCCCTTGTTGAATTCTTGGACCGTATGGTACCTTACCCTCTCATTTAGTAGACGAAGCGAAGCTCAAATGCTTCCGCATACCTAGAATTGAGTGGTAATTCGGAGTTCAACACGCAACTTTTAATTGAAAACTGTTCTAGGAAAAGTTTGAGGCGATAACAGCGATCGACGTCGTTAACGAACAAGATGCATTTGCCTTTGATGAGACGGAGCTTGAGTATGACATACACAAGCAAGAATTTGTCAACCTCAGAGCAACTACGGTAGTCGATGCAAATGTGAGTGAAAACTACATATAGTCATTTGTAGGGACCCATACCGGACTGAATACTGGGTTAAAGCAGAAACATCATCTTGATCATCTTCTAGTTTGAGAATAGCCTGGCGAACCATACGCATTGGACTGGCGGGGCGACGCAATGCGACAAAATAAGCTCACCGGACTACGTAACGTCAAGCCTTTCAAAGTCTCGACGTCGTCCGTCATAGTTGCACTCATAAGGAATGACTGATAGACCTTGGGAAGATACGCTCCACCGAATATCTGCCGAATATCCTCGTCGTGTCCATAAGACAAAATAAGGTCGGCTTCATCAATGACGAGGGTCTCGAATGATGACAGGTCAATGGCCTGAGGGGCATAAGGACAAAGGTGTCATAAACGTATGCAAGCGCACCTTGGACTGAAGGAGCCCAAGTATACGAGACGGTGTTGCGATTAATATGTCAGGTTTGTCCGCCAAGAGCGTACTTGAGGTGAGCCAAGTCAGATATGACAATAAAACTAGTCTACAGAAAGGCGTACTGCTGCAGATGCGCCGCGAAACCACTGGCAGCGTTCAAGAGCGTAATCTCCTTGTCGCAATACTTGGTGACACTGCGCAGACACGCGAGGACCTGTTCGGATAGTTCACGTGTGGGAACAAGGATCAAGGCACGGGTGGTATGATAAGTTGGATCGACTTCCGACGAGTTCTACCATGCGTTGAGGTGAATGACATTGATTAGTAGGAAATACCGTACATCTTTCGCGGTAAGAATCTTTTGCACAACGGGGATACAGTATGCTGCAGTTTTTCCACTTCCAGTCTTGGCCCTCACGAGCATGTCACGGTTTTCGAGTGCAATAGGAATAGCCTTCCATTGCACGAGAGTGGGTCGAGAAAAACCAATATCGGCGAGAGCACGCAAGATACGTGCATCAAGAAGATGAGCAAAGGCAGAAAACGAAGACGAGTTGTGAATGAGACGGGAATCGGCCATGGCTGGGTCTTGTGCTCGACCAACAGATTGACTGTAGAGAATCCGTGTGAGAAATGACCCGAATTGGAAAGCCCCTGAGAAGGCACATCTGCTTTGTCCAACGTACGGTACCAGTGCTTCCAATGATTGAACGCTGGAAAAACGAATGACCAGTATTGATGTCAATGAACAGCCCTACTGCAGCAGCGTGAAAGCCTTTGCAGTAAATAAAGTCTATGACCTATCACCTCCTCTCGTAATTCCGACCCCCGCCTTCCTGACGATTCTTTGTCATTACCGGTCTCAACTCTGAACCCTTCGCTATGACTCTACCAACCTTCCAACCTGGCCACACTAATATAATGATTGGATTGCGGCTAAATCAGACGCGGACACAGAGCTCATACTTATCCCTCCCTCTTCAACCGTCGCTTGGCAATCAATCAAGGTCATTACTGGTCACTTCGAGTTCCTTCCTAATGGCCCGTATCACCAGTTTTTCGTTATTTACAACCTTTTGTCCGCCTTTCCTAACTGGGGGGCTTGATTTTTCCCCTGCAAATATATGAGTTTAATTTCCTGTGCATGTCTAGACGCAATGCCGCTGCCGCTGTGTCCAATCTTTGATGAGACCTTAATCATTTCACTCCAGCCTTGCAGATCATGATCCGGACTAGGATTCTCCGACGACACGATGACCTGTTGGCAAACTGCGTCTGGGACCTGAGTTCAATACCTTTTCATAGTGCAGGATCCGTGGGAATTGGTAGGATTGGAAAGCCCCTGAATGGAGGGTGAATGGATAGCCCTGTCAAATTGACTACAACACTATAGGATCTAGGCAGAGAGCGTGAACTCAGCGGTATTGATGGTGATCGTCACGTGAAACCTACCAGCTAGACTCCATGCGCTCCGTTCAACCAATACAACTATTTGTTGACCTCTGTATCACGAGGAACGTTATATGCTCTTTCCAAGGTACCTGCATGATCTACTACCATATCTTTTGGCGCTAGCGGAGACTGATGGCTGTCAGCTACCCGGTGATAGAAGCAAGAAACAGAAACCATTTCGACGACTATGACACCCAGCAAAAACCAGAAAGCTGCTGCACGACCGTGGTACCCCGTCGCACCACCGTTTCTGGCCTCGATGGCGCTTTCAATCGAGGTAACAGCAGAGAGGCCGACGGCCGAGCCAATTTGCAGTGCTCCGTTGAACATCGCTCCCACAGTACCAGACATAGATACCGGAGCGGTCTGAAAGATCGAGAGGCTGCGGAGCGTAGCGTGAGACCTCTTACAGATCGGAGGCGTGTACCCTCACTTTGTATGTATGAACGTTAGCATCGCACCAGCGCTTCCGAGGAGGAACGCTGGAAAGACGAATGGCCAGTATTGATCTGCCTCACCCCCCGCCAGAGCGAGTACCGTGGTAGCAAGTGCCAGCATGGACAGTCCCAGTAAGGTTATCCATTTGGGATTGATAACCCTAGCCAAACCACCGGAAAAGCTGGTTGTGAATGCTATCATGCCAACAGGAAGCCTGTCTCAGGGTCATATGTACCTTTGGTATTTAGCGTGTACTAAATCTTACGCACATGTGGACGGCTGCAGCGATCGCAGACCAATGAAAGACGTCTTGCCACAATTTCATGAAGATGGTAAAGACCACAGTCCACCAAAGGAACGGCAGCAAGGCCAGTCCCATGAGAACCGGAAAATTCTTGTAGTGCCAAGTGCAAGAGGGTCTGTTAGGGGAAACTATGAAACAGGCCACCAAGGTAAAACGGAATAACAGACATAGCGGCCCTCTCTGTGGGGAGAAGCCCCTCCCAGCAGAAGAATGCAACTGTTAAGAGAACGGAGATACAGAATGAAACCAAGACAACAGGAGAATCCCACCCCTGAGTGGGACCTGATGTGACCGCAAAAATGAATAGTATGATGGCAGCTGGGGAGCAGGTTCAGTTTACGGGTCTCAAGTAAGTTGGATGCCGGTATACCTGTTAAGATGGATACTCCAATGATGTCAAGTGTTCTCCACTTTGCAATGGAACGGTCATGGCTCTCCACAAACTTCGTATTGCGTGGCATGACAAACATACAGATGATCCCGGCAGGCACAGCAATGATGCCGACGGACCAGAAGGTCCAACGGTAGGAAGCCCACTGCGCGAACATCGCGCCGACGAGGAAGCCAAGAACTAGATGCAGAGAACTGCGTGAGTGCAGCCACGCGTCGTGATCGAAGGATATACCATCTGCCACTGCACCACAGCCACCGAATATTCCAATTGCGCGAGCCTGTTCAACAGGATGGGGGAAAACGTTTACAAGAAGAGTTAGAGCCGACGGAATGGTCATAGCGCTGGCTTGAACGCGCAAGTCAGACAGCTCATACACTCATTTTTGATACGTACCAATGCCACTCAGCCCTCTCAACACGATTAAGATGACCTTGCTGTTGGCGAAACCGGCACCGAGCGAAATTAGCCCCAAAGCAAAAATTCCACCAGCGAAAGTGAATTCTAGTATTCAATCAGAGAGCTTATAATTTTTGTCGCTCTATCCAGCTTACTGGGATTATACACGTCACTGACGCGCCCGCTCTTCATGGAGAAATTAGATTTATATTTCACGAGAGATATACCAAGTAGACGTACGACCAAAAGAGTTGAGGCAAAGGTGAGCTGGTATGCACTGACGATCCATACCGACTGACTTGTCGTTACATGCAACGACTGTTCTAGAGCTGGCATGGCAGCGAAAACGGTCGACATGTTAAAGGCATCCAAAAACTGGGCAAGGCAAAATAATGACAATAGTAGTAGCCGCCTCGCAAGAGGGAGTTGGTCAGGCGACTGAATTTCCACTGTATGCCCAAGCGAAGCCGACATATCAAGGTGCACTGGACCAGTAGTGGGACAGGTGGTTTTGTAGTCTCCCTAGAGTGGAGAACAGGAACCAATAGCGGACGGTCTTTTTATATTGACGCTGGCAGGGATGAAAAAGTCTGAGCTACCATCCCATCGGAGATATATGGAGACGTTCGCCAACCCACCCGCATCGAAGGAGAAGACGGCCTGGAAAATATAATATCGCGAGTTTCCGAGGTCTGTAGGAGGGTAGGACCCTTACAGGAATGTTGGGGAGGAAAGGCGACCTACGAAAATTTTTCCGCAGAAAGTCCTCGCTTCGATGACATCGAGAAAACGCCACGTCTACGGGAAGTCCCCCTCCGACGACGACGACGACATGGTACTCCCTACCTCGTTGATTAAACAGAAACGTGTCTGATTTACACGCTGAGGGGGATATCCGGTTGAATGACCTTCCTTACCATGGCCGGGCAGCTCAAGGATGAAAGAATCCCTTCCAAAAGGGAATGCGTGATCCCGCAAATACCCCGGCTAATAAGTGGCGCTCAATGACATC
This sequence comes from Pisolithus tinctorius, assembly GCA_024663395.1. Classification (NCBI taxonomy): domain Eukaryota; kingdom Fungi; phylum Basidiomycota; class Agaricomycetes; order Boletales; family Pisolithaceae; genus Pisolithus; species Pisolithus tinctorius. The sequence goes on along the minus strand of JANFAH010000006.1, from coordinate 903,386 downwards.
TTCTGCATAGTCGGAGCGGACACAAAAGTTTCGGAGGAACTGTCAGGGTTGCCCAGGAAAGAAAGATGTCGTGCCACGCAAGGAGTGTATGCTCCTCGGAACCATGGAAGGCACGGGAACAACTCCATCAATATGATATTCGGACGAACTTCCTCTTCAGTCACTGCATCGGTGGGCCAATCTTGAAAGAGCTCTTCAAACGCGGAGGTAGTTTTTAATGGCGATCCAGTCGACCTTTCAACTGCATGTCGTTACGAATCCGTCCTGTGAATACAACTAACGCCGATGAGAAACAGTAACCATGCGCTTCCACAAACGGGCTCAATACAACAGGAATATGGCAAGCAATAAAACAATACTGTAAGCCGAGTCCAAACGTTGAGTGAAGGGTCGCTAGTTGGGGAAGCATGGGCCTATCCTTCGGTTACGCCTGATAAAAGTCGTCGCTTCTTTGCCGTCCGAGAGTAGTGGGCAAGAACCCATTCTCGCTCAGCTTCCGTCTGCTCAACAGTGCCCTGTCGTATCTCGTATGCTGTGGACCAGTTCAACTCATACTCGACTAAGATGATTGGTGATGGAGGTGCAACTCACGTTTCATTTCAAAGCGAGGACCAACTTCTGCGAGTTCCACGCCTCCGGGGACCTTGACGAAAACGTGATGTCTACAATTATACTGATCAGTAACCAGATTTTTCAGATCCACTGGAGCACACTCCCTTACCGGAACGAGATGAAATCGTCTTCGTTTGCAAATGTCATAACGCGTTTGCTATCCTCTTTCGGCACAGGAAATAAATATTTTAGGACATCCCGTATGCGTACACCCAGTTTTGAGGTGAACTGTTCAAATATCAAGTGCGGATATTGCTCAGAGACGGTGGATGACTTGTACGAATCAACGTCGTGTCGAAGAGCCACGTTGTGTAATGTAAAATACACAGTAGGTCCATGGGGGAAATGAGACACGATCATGGCATCTGAAAATGTATATGCGATCAGCCTGTCTTAAGAGGTTTACACGCTCACCAGGGATACCGCGATGTTCGTGCAGAATAATGAGGTCAGTCACGTCGTTGGCACGACATGCATCCACTAGTTCTTTGACGACATAATTTCCCCGGTTGATCCTATGAGAATTTGGAAACACGAGACGCATTTCCTTGATGGGCCATTTAAATACCATTCAATTGAAGTAGGTCAACTGAAAGTACCTTTGCAAATTGAAGAAGTTTTGAACTAGGATCCCTTGATGTTGTTATTACAAGCTTAGGATCATACATCCCCGCACGGGAGTATTCATTGTCGATATGGGTCGACGGCTCTGCTCACAAGGTCGCGTCAGCTTCGCTGCCGAGGACGTCTGCCACGAGCATACCCTGCTGGGCTTCATCGAACGCAAGATCCTTTCCGAGTGTCTTGGCATTGTTTTTCAGTTCCGTAGGAAGCTGCTTTCCGGACGCAAGGGCGTCTTTTATTTGGCGTTTCCGCTCGTATGTCTGCCGTTCCTGCGCTTCGAGAGATTTGGCATAGATATATTGTCTGCGTTCACGCGCTTGCCTCCTAATCTTTGGAAAACGATAGGATCAGTCAGATATGCAAAAAACGGGTAGCTGTACCATCTTATACAGCCCAATGCTGTTTCAGTGCCTCGTCCACTAAATACGTGGTGTTGGGTGCAGTGACCAAAGCAAGGAGTAAGTAATTGGGCAATAGTATATGTAACCCTAACCCTAAACTTACACCATCAACTCACGATGGACGGGAGGACCGTGCGTCGTGTATCTCTCCCCCTTCACTCAAGAACCGCGCTTGTGTCTAGTATTTAAATGCGATAGATCCCCGTATACGAGTCCGTCCTCTGGAATACAACAAACCGACATCGGTGAGAAACCACATCAACCATGCGCTCTCCAAACGACATGCGGCTCAAATACAAAACGGAAAAGAAAGAAAGAAAAGAAAAAATACTGCAAGTAAAGCAATAGGAGTGGTATTGTAAGTCGGGTGTCCGAATGTTGGGTCCTGCAGATATCTTGGACGTGCGAAAGCTTTTGAGCATAACTAATGTGGGGATATGGGGGGCAAAAAGAAAGAAGAAAGAACCACGAAGGACCGAAGGCGTGCCACGACTTGGATGGATAATAGTCAATGAAAGTGCAACCATCCACTCACTTGGAGAAGCCTACCTCACAGGCCGCTCATCGTCGTCTTTGCTGTTGCCAGACTGCTAGTGGTACGTCTTCCTCCTCACCACGTAGCGCTTGCGACGATTCAATGCTCGTTGGCGGTTGCCCATTCGTTACGGAAGGAACCACGCGAGCGCTCGCGGCCTTCCTAGGCCTTACATCCGGAGATAAAGGCCGAGAAGTGACGACCGTAGCAGACGCGGAGCGGCCTGGTCCTTTGGCTCCCTGTGGCCGACCAGGGGCAGTAGCGACAGGAGTATATCTATTATGGTTCTGCGATGGCGGCGAACGAGAACGCTGCTGAGGCGGTGGTGCTACTACGCCGTCGGGATGAACAAGGCCATTCTGGGGTAATTGAGACGACGGCGTATTTGGCATCGGTGAAGACCCAGGATTGACCGGTGACCACGACGGGTCAAGCGCCATAGGCTGCACACCACCCTGTGGTACATACTGAAGATCACCGTCACCATAACCATAGCCGGTATATGCATAGGCTGAGGGATCAGGTTGAACCATGGGTTGAGAATGATTCGGCGGACTCGGCTGCCGATGCACACGAGTTCCCCCACCGCCAGATGCACCGTATACATAACCTGGCGCGTTATACTCTTGCTCCATGACTCGATGTTGCATTTCGTACTGCGGTCCTTTCACAGGCATTTCTGCGGTTCGCCGCCCACCTGGCTGTCCTGGAGCTGGCTTCGTCAACGCACCTCGCCGAGAATCCTTCTTTTGTTGCTGCGGCTGCACTTCCTTGGTCCTTTCCTGCTCCTGCCTCTCCTCTAAGCGTTCTCTTTCAATACGCTGCCCCTCCTCCGCCTCACACCGCTCTTGTTCCGCCTGCTCCTTCTCCGATGACGACTGCACGGGGGTTGCTGCTGACTGTACCTGGGGACCCTGAGTTGGCGCTGGGTTCTGTGTCTTATTGATCACCCCCAGGTACCAGAACATCAGGTTGCTTATCAAAACTTGCTCATATAGCGGCCTTCTGGGATTCGCCAACTTGATATGGCTGAGCCGATAGATAGCACGCTCCACGTGGATAGGGTATCTGGCATAGCCCATGGGACCAGGCTGCGGCGATGGCGAGGGTGGGTGGGACTTGGAGGACTTGGACGCACCAAGAAGTGCTGCCGCCGCATCCCGTCCCGGCCCGCTGTACCCAGGGCCCGCATGCCCCTCGTCTTGCTTTCTCTTCCCGAATAATGATCCGAAAAAGCCACTCTCCTTTTCTCGTTGTGAATCCTTCTCACGTTCCCTGTCCTTGCCCGACTTCTTTGCGCTCTTGTCACTTCCCCATTTTTTGAAAATACCCTTCTTATCCTTTTCCTTCTTGGGAGCTGCACTGGACTTGGTTGAGGAAAATGACTCGACCGAAGGCGTAGTTACCAGCGTTTCCTCCGTCGACGGGGCAAGAGTGGCAGTATCCGGTGAACCCGTACGGGCAATTTCGTCCGCAGCGGTCGCAACAGCAAGGCGCTGTGGCTGCGGGTGCTGTAATTCTGGCACCGGCGTGGGCAAAGAAACAATTGGCTGGATGGGAACCTCCTGGATTTCTGAGGGTGGATGCGGTTCTTGACCTTCCGTAGACAGAGATAGAGAGAGGGCAGGTGGTGGCGAGACAATGGACGAGGCGAACTGGTTCAGATCGAGGTCTGCTTCCTCGCGAACGTAAGCGTCATATATGGATGCCTCCTCGCTGAACGAATCGGGTCTCTTAGAGGCCTGCACATCGTTAGCGATGACATGTTCTACGGAGAACGCACGAGGTCGCGTCAACTGTTCAGAACTATCGCCCAGGTCGTTAGAGGCGTGGTCATTGGAAGAGAGGTCGCTGGACGTGCGTGGTTCCGTTGCGGTAGCAGCTCTATGTCGCCTACCGGGTCCGAAGCGATGAGGTGCTCCTTCGCCTGGTTGACCGGATTTGCGAATTTTTGTCCGAGCTGCTCTGCGCAGTATCTGAGGGCGGGGAGGGATGACGATGGGAGCATCGGCTTCATCAGGGATGTCTGCGATGTTATCAATTTTGTCGATGGCTGAGAGAGGCGTCCGCTTGAGCAAGCATTATCACGACGCCACTGCACTCTTCGCACTGACCTGAAGGTGTTATGTTGAGACTGAGCGAACGCCTGATGACTGCCCTGAACCTTGACGGATCATCGCTTTTTGACGCCTCTTCTGCCAGTTCTTCTAGTCGTTGAAGGTCGCTGATAGTAAGCTGAGGGCCAGTGTGCATGAGGGTGGAACGTCTCCGCTGGATAGGAATGATGGTTTCCTCTTCCACATCGTCGTTCTCAGATGGCTTATACTGCCTACTGAGCATCGAGCGTCTTCTCTCGAGGCTGGAGGAAGCGTGTCCAAAAGAGTTGGCACGACTGACAGTGGTGGAGCCCTCCGGTGGAGGCGTGCGGGCATGTTCTTTGAGGAAGTTGCGGAACTCTGCAGGAGCAATTTCTGGGTGAAGACGGGCGGGGACCCAGAAGAGATGAGAAGGATCGTCAGAGGCAACTATCCGTTCTTCTGAGCTACCACTGTCCTCATGAGAGCCACTACTTGAGTCGCCATCGACGAGGTGTTGGGTTACTTCAGCAGACCAGTAGGTTGAGGTGGGCGACGTCGGGGAGGACGGGTTGGGAAGATCAGGATCGAGGATAAGAGCGCCTGGGCCGCCCTGCGCTGTCGACCTGCGCCGGATGTCTCGCAAGGCCTCTACCTCCCGCTGGATCTCGAGCTGGGAAGGCTGCATGACCTTGACCTACCAACGAGGACACAAAAGTAAGGAAAAACGTGCAGGGAACGTTCTTCAGGGCGAGCCGGCCGACGACACGCCGTGGCTGTCAATCAGCGGTGGAAGGGAAGAAGTACAAGCACGACAACTCCCGTTGCGATTGACACTGTATATGGATCAACACTAGCACAGACTACGAGTGTGGCAGTGGGCACGCTTCAAGCACAGAGCACGTCCCACTCGAGTACATCTACATCTATATAATGGTCTACTGAAGCGGGCGATGTTGTGGAACGACGTCTCAGCGGGTATCAGGGCCACCCAGCCCTGCTGCCTCACGCCGCAGTTCTTGGATAACGGCCTAATAGCCCTGTGAGTTAGACACGTACGTTCGTGAAACACCAGAGGGGACACGGACTGCCAGTGCTTCGGGGTTAACCCCGCCTTCGATCATCCCGACACAGGTAGCAAGCGTTTCCTTGTCTAGCTGAGTGTTCAACAGCTGGGAGATGTCAAAGAGGGCTGTCGTGTCCCACCAGTAAGTTACCCTGACAGCCCACGAGAGCGATTGTGGAGAGACCCACTGTCAAGTGTCTGCTGCGCTGCTGTTATTCGGTCTGCATCTTTGGACGACATCGTCTTCGGACTCGATATGGACATCCTCCGATCTCAGACACTCCACCGCCATGGCACCATCCAAGTCCACAAAGAAAGCCAAAGTATTCCACCCAGACTCACGGAAGGCAGCTCAGCTAGCTCGTACCCAACTTCGAAAAAATAAGCTGTCCGATGCGAGGTCTGAGAAAAAGAAAAAATTGGCTGCTGAAGGTTCCTTGTCTCCCCCATCGACTCTCTAGAGCTCCCACTCAGTACCTGTGTAGCCGATGTGTGTGGATTTTTCTACCACGCTTTACCCCCAGAAGGCGTGCTGTCTCTCCAAGAACTGCACTCCCTAGTTCGCGATGTATGGTTGACACGACACGATCATGAGCTGGAAGAGGAGAGATCTGCCCGGCGCAAGGGCCGCCCAAAAAGCACGAAAGAGGTGAAATTGGAAGAGATCAAGCTTCGTGAATCAGAGGAATACAGGACAGGGTTTGGTATGTAGTCACCCATCACGACGCTGTCTGGACTCTCTAACGAATGTACAGAAGTGTTAGACCTTACCCACAGTGCTAATGTCGAACTGTTCCGTAAGTGGGACCAAACGGAAGCTGCCTACGTGCAGATGCTGCGATTTATCCGCATCACAAGCACAGACCCCACCGTCGCAATCCTGTCCAAGCCAGGGAAGCACCCCTCCCTACAGCAGACGAACCCCAATCCATCCGCCAAAAGGAACGTCACGAACACGACGATGACTATGGATGAGTCCTTATCATGACATGCACTACGTATACGATCACATACATTGCCAATGTCCGGTGTTTACATGACACGAGGTCTGATAATATATCCCTCTCTACACCATCACAGGTCCTTTCGCTTCCCCTGCCGCCGTTTGCTCTTGCTCGTTCGCAGTCCTGAACACGTCCAATTCCCACACTCTTCGTAATCTATGATAGATCGTCTGGAAACTAGAAGAGGCGCCTTTTTCATGGATGAACCGAAGCGCTACCTGGTAGCCAGCTAAAGCTTGAGGCGTGGTCGGCTGGTGCACTTCTACCCTGAAGGCGACGAATTTGACAACAGGGAGGGTACCCCTGGGATCTTCGACTCCGTCGAATTTGCACTTGAGCACTCCGGCTTCTTCGGCGTGCGTTAAGGTGATTCGGATGCCAAGGCCGACAAGCAACTTGCGACATTCTTCTCGGGTCGTAAACGTATTTTGGACTGACAACAGTTCGTAGCTCGCCGGCTTGAAGCTAAACACGTTACTCAGCCACCACCCTCCTGACGTCGACGCAAGTGTGGTCGAAGAGTCAGAGGAAGCTGAAGAGAAAAAGGATTTGCGAAGGCTTTTTCTTCGTGACAGCATTTTCGGGGATGGTTCGATGATCTTCACGCGTAGAGAAGACCGTCTCGACACGGCATCATCGCTTTTGTGGGACTTGTGAAAGATCGTCGGGAATTTTTTCTTGTCCGACTTCGGGAGTGACCTGCGCTGGAATTCTTTCCCTTGCTGCACACCCTCGTCACCAGGTATGTCACATTTGGAGCACGGGCTGAATGGTTCACTTCGATCGTTGTGTTCGTGTTTGGCGTACCGGCCTTCCGCTGTCGTACATCGGCAAAACTCGTGGCTCACTTGCAGGGGAGGAGCCCTCATACCTGTGCGGATTGCCATCGCGTTCAACCGTTCGACAAGTTGATGGAAGAACTCGTGCATCGCGTCGTCGCTCCTCGGAGCCTGCGTTTGTCGAGGTGGTGGGGGCGAATAAAACAGACGTGGCGAGAAAGGTTGGGCCTTGTTGCAAAGGAGACACCCAGCTCGGCTGAGCATTGGGTGCTCTGCACGGGGAGGTGGCACCGATGGCGAGAAGTCTCCCTCCCTCGTGTGGGAAGCGCATTTCGCACAACGGGGTAGCCCTTCCGATTTCCTTCTCTCCTTTCGTTTATCTCGCGCCTGCGCGAAAAAATCTTCCTCTTGTTCGTCATAATTTTCAAGCCGCCTATATCGGTTCTCGGTGAGAAGGTGATATACACCCTTTTGCCAATTCGGTTCGTTGTTTCTGAGACTTTCGATGATGTCCTTGTCAGGAGTGCCGTGCCAGAGCGTCCTTAGGTTGGCCAGAATACTCTGATCGATATCGACTTCTCTTGGGACAGGGCGAGCCATGAAATTGAGATCTGGAACGCGTTGGTCGAGAACCTTCCGTTCCTGCGACAGAAAGAACGGATGCTGAAGTATTTCCGCCATGGTGATTCGCTGCTCCGGATCGTTCACAAGCATTCTCGATATAAGGTCCTTTGCCATCGAGTCGATACGTAGTGGCACGTCGTACTTGCCGGACTTGACTTTCTCCAGGAGAGTGGTGAGGTCCTCGTCGTCAAAAGGAAGGTGACCCGCTAGCAGAGCGAACAAGATGACACCGCAAGACCAGATATCTGAAGCACGCCCGTCGTATTCTTTCCCCATGATGACCTCTGGGGCGGCGTAGTGGGGGCTTCCGCAGGAAGTTTGTAAGAGGCCGTTGTTCGAGCCGGCCTGCCATGCTGCCATACCGAAGTCTGCAATCTTGATGTTCTTGTCCCGGTCCATGAGTAGATTTTCAGGTTTTAGATCCCGATGTGCGATGTTGAGACGATGGCAGTAGTCGACTGCGAAGATGATTTGCTGGAAGTACCCCAGAGCTTCCGCGGTAGACAGGGGCCCTTTGTTGCAGAGGTAATCAAAGAGTTCGCCGCCCTCGACGTACTCCAGAATCAGGTACAAGTCGGAATTGGTTTCCCAGACGTCGTAGAGACGCAGGATGTTAGGGTGGTCGATTAACTTCATGATGACGATCTCACGCTCGATATTGAAGAAAGCGTTCCCAGAGCCGGGTCTATTGACAGAGTTCATAATAGTACTCTTCGATACAATCTTTACTGCTGCCAGCTGGTGCGTCTTCACGTGGCGGGCGATTCGTACTCTGCCTGAGAGCGCTTCAGCGGTTAGCCACCTAGGACGATGACCAGCCATATACCTGAGCTTCCCTTGCCGATGGTCCTGCCGATCTTCCACAAGCCAATCATTTTTGGATCTCCATCGCCGTGGTCCTGCCGCAGCGGTCTCGCGTAGTCGTTGTACATGAGTGAGAAAGAGAGAGAGCGAGAGGAAGAGATGGGCAGCGGCGGGCATATATAGCCCCTGTCATCCGCCGTGCCAAACAGATACAAATAGCACGGGCGAAATTAAGGTCACGTGCATTGACTATCTCCCAGTCATTCTCGAGTTCAGCCTTCCACGGTCCAATTACTGAACGTCCCATTGTAATGCAACCAACTCCAGCGCCATCCGCGCGATCAGGTTCCCCTGTTCCAAGCGGGTTGTCCCAGGCAGAAGAGACCATCGGATATGCTGCGCCACCTCAAAATAGAGGGAGTGCCCCTTTCTCAGTCTTAACGGGTCTGTTCGAAATATTGTCGACTGAGCGTAAGCCGGAACGTCGCAGACGCATGTTAAGCGTCTGGTTCAATGTATGTCTGTCAAGCGGAACAGATCAAGCAGACTGATGGAATGTGGTGTAGCGGTGGAGAGAGGAAATTGGCTATGATTTGTACCCTGTTTTGCGTCTTATTCTCCCGCAGGTACGTTGTGGGATATGATGGCTTCCTCCTCTCAGACGGTAAATGTGATCCGCACGTAGAAAGATCGGGAACGCGCCGTCTATGGCTTGAAGGAAAAGAATATTGCCAAGATCTATATCAAGCTTATCCCACTTGGAATGCGAGACCCCGACTCCATCCGGCTTCTCAATTGGAAGAAACCCGCTGGGACTAATGTCCGTTGCTCTTTTCCCCCCTTTTTCTTTAGGGGAGCTGTCTGATTCTCCGTGCAGCAAGCCGCTGGTGATTTCCCTACGGTTCTTTTCGACGTCGTGAACAAGCGCTCGTCGGTCGTCGAAGGGTCACTTACAATTGATGATCTGAACGGAATTCTTGATGATTTAGCCAATGCCACGGGAAAACAGTACGCGCCACATGCCATGCCCTGCTAGAACTAATCCCCCGGTCAGGGATGCGCAAGCCAAACTCCTGCAGCGTGTCTACAACCGTACAACGGCTGAAGAGCAGAGATGGATCGTGCGGATTATTTTGAAGGGTTTGTTTCTCTCTCAACAAGAGTGAGAAGGGTGCCAATCTCTCGCAGATATGATCATATCCGTAAAGGAAACGACTGTATTTTCCGTATTTCATCCCGACGCTGAAGATTTGTTCAACACCTGCTCGGACTTGAAGAAAGTTGCTTGGGAGCTTTCAGATCCCACACGCAGACTAAACCCAGAGGTATGATCATCGACACAATCTACTATGATGTCTAACCGCGTCCCAGGATAAATCCATTCAGCTCTTTCGCGCTTTTGCACCGATGCTGTGCAAGCGGCCGACCGGCAATATTGAGGAGTCTGTCAAAGAAATGCAAGGCCGACCCTTTATCATTGAAGAGAAACTGGATGGAGAACGTATGCAACTGCATCGACGTGGAAATGAGTATTTCTACTGCTCGAGGTTGGTCCTTGCTTTTGAACGGACCGATTGGTCTAACGGGTTTTTAGGAAAGGGAAAGACTATACGTATCTCTATGGAAAACACGTGGGGCAGGGTAGCTTAACCCCATATATTGACACTGCATTTGACGAACGCATCGACGAGTGCGTATCTATATTTGGAATCGTCGTGAAATTTATCACCGTTCATACAGCATTATTCTTGATGGAGAAATGTTGGTATGGGATCCAACCTCAGAACGGCTCCTGCCATTTGGATACCTGAAGACTGCTGCACTTGGTAGGTTCCGTGACAGAATGTTCTTGTCAGATCTCACGTAGTGCTAGACAAGTCAAAACAGGAGTTGAATCCAAGACCCTGCTGTAGGTGATGTTTTGTCTGCTCTTCTGGCGCACTCTTACGGGCGCTTCTTCGTCAGTCAAAGTTTTCGACTTGTTGTACCTTAATGGCATGTCCCTTCACAAGAAGTCACTCAAGTTTCGCAAGCGTAATCTACGTGCATGCATTAAGGAGACCCCCGGGCGCATAGAGTTCACCACTGAATTCGAGGGCAAGACCACCAAGGATGTTAGGCAGAGAATGGATGAGGTTATGGCAGCCAGAGGGGAAGGTCTCATCCTGAAGCATCCAGACTCCGAGTACACTCTGAACGGACGTAACAAAGATTGGATCAAGGTCAAACCAGAATACATGGTATGAAAAGGTATCCGCTACATCCGGTCTCTGACATGCTGTAGGACAATTTGGGTGAAACTGTTGATGTGCTCGTCGTCGGTACGTATAGTCTCCGAAGCATCATTACTCCGGCATTGTTGATACTTTTTTTACAGGAGGGAACTACGGTTCCGGCAAGCGTTCCGGTGGTGTCGCCACTCTTTTGTGTGCAGTCCTTGATGATCGCAACATTTCAGATGGTGATGAGCCAAAGTGCGTGGTGTGGCTTACTCTCCGACCGTCTCTCGTTCTCATTAGCCGTAGATACAGCACATTCGTCCGCGTTGGATCGGGTCTGTCTTTCGCTGACTATGTTTGGGTACGACAAAAACCTTGGAAAGAATGGGATCCAAAACACCCTCCTGACTTTCTGCAAACAACGAAGCGTGGGCACGAGGATAAGTGTGATCTATACATCGAACCTGCTGAGTACGTCAGGATACTCTTCCATCGTCTCATCATCACTTGTCTGATACCCCACAGTTCGTTTATACTTGAAGTCAAGGCAGCAGAGATTACGACTTCAGGTGAGAGGTATAATCACACATCATCCTCGTGCTTATCTTCTCTTTCAGACGAGTATCACCTTGGAATTACAATGCGGTTTCCTCGAGCACTCCGCATTCGAGACGATCTTTCCGTCGCAGATTGCATGTATGCATCAGGTAAGGCATGTACAGCTCTATTCACCCCACTGGTTCTTGATGTTTTTCAGCTGTCCTGGAGAGCATGCGCGCAGAACGCAAGAGAAAAATGGAGGCCGAAGCGAGGTGAGCTTTCCCTGCATTGAGTGAATGCCATCCTCAGTCTACTTAGTGTGGAGGATCGAAGAAAGAAAAGGAGAACTACAACGAAGAAGGTACTTGCACGACACCCGATCAATGATTCTACGAAGCTAATTCTATGTAGCCGATGGTTGTATCCCATTTTCAAGGACCAGACCTCAAGTCTGTCGAGGTTGAATCGGATCTTTTTGAAAACATGAAATTCAGTAAGGAACGCTGACCATTTATTCTGAGTACATATCTGAACTTCCTTACGTAGTGGTCTCTGCAGATCCAAAATCAAGAACGGGTGACGAAGAGCGAAAGGAATTGATGAAGATGTATGATTCTCGTCTTCATGACTAAATCTGCTGCTCATGAGAAGCAGCATACACGCAAACGGGGGGACATGCGTCCAAGTAATAACACCCCAGCAACCTGCAATGGCTGTCTATGGCGGTGCTACTACGCGTGCGTTCTCAGGTTGTGTCTTGGTTTCCAATCTCACGACTTTTCTGATGTAGCGTATGACATCAAGTTGCTGATGAGAAGGGGGACCGTTGATATCATTCGACCGCGATGGATCTTAGACTGTATAGCCCGCGGGGAGCTTTTGCCACTCAGGAAGAAGTAAATCTTTTTATTTGTTCTACCCCCACCCTTCTGATTGATATTATATCTAGGTATTTCTTCCATTCATCCAATGACCGACAATACTCGGCGGAGTATAACCAGCCAGAAAGCGACGAAGATTATGAGATGGTAGACGGTACCCAAGAACAAGATGCAGATCTGAAGGTCCCCGCAATTGCAGAGGGTCCACAAGCGAAACGAGAACCAGTCAAAGATGTAGCACCAGCATTAGCGGATTGGCTCAGTGTTGATGCTAAACCCGCGACTGAAGAAAGCAGTGAGACGGAGTCTGAGACAGATGCTGACTCCATCAACGATGATGTTAAGGGTGGAGATGATGAATGGTCTGCGCTTGAGGCGGGCGACGGGGATATCTTGGACGAGACTTTGGATGAAATGCAGCAGCATCCTCAAGTGAGCTATTCTATATCTACGTCGCGAGTGCACTAATCTGGTCACAGGTGCCTAAGGCCGAGGAGGCGGATCTCCACGTAGAGGATCGCGATTCCTTACGAAACAATGATGTCAGAGATGCCACCATGGGCGATAATGACGCAAGAGAATACGATCTTACGTTTATCTTCAGACATTTGTGTGTTTAGTCTTGCCTGACACTCTGATACGACATAACCGGTTCACCAGATGCTTTTATCTCGATACTCCCGAAAATGCTTGTAGGCACGGCATGACAGTGAACACGAAGCACGAGAAAGAGATATCGGAGAAGTGAGGGTGTCTCTTATCTGCGTACGCCGTAGTGGCTATAACTTTCCCCCAATAGCTTGAGCAAAGTCTCCCGCGACATCGAAGCCAATGGAGGGAGGATCGTTGATTTGGGTGATCCAAAACTAACACACGTTGTATTGGACAAACGGGACCTCTCTCGAAGACTCCCTTTGATCCAGGAAACGGCCAAGTAAGAACAGTGTTGTTAGTGTGCTACCGCTGACCCAGCTGAACTGTACTCACAGACCAAAACGCCGCCGCTTAGTCGTATCCGAGTATATCACGGTTTGCTTAGAGGAAGAAACCTTGCTCGACGAAGAAGGTAAGGAAATATATGTCTTGTATATGGTTTTCCGGTACTTAACGCGATCGGTCCATGCGTCTCAGAATTTGCTCCCTGATGAGCCGATTGTGTTAGTTGACAGCCCTTGATTTTTTATCATTCCGGGATCCTACCTAATCTGTGTCAGGCACCCGCGGACCACGAGAAGGAAGGATAGGATAGCTGAAGAAAAAACGGGCTGCAACGGTCACAGCCATATGGAATTTGTCGCTAGCTCGTAGCATAGCACGTACAAACTACGTTGCATCCATAATCATCGACATATCCTGTGTAGTGACTCAGCAGAGTAGGTATCTGTTGAAATGATGGACGATATACATTCCGTGTCCATCGCCCCACCACCCCTGTCCCAACCACGCATCATCGCCAAAGCTGCAGCATCAGCGAAGCCTGTGAAGAGTGACATACTGATGTAGTACCACAGGGTGAGGCTACCCCTGAGACCGCCGTCTCGCAAAAGAAGGCGAGGGAGACGGAGCGCAGAGATGACGCGCGCACACCCACAAACCATAGTTGCCTGTGTAGCTCGGCTACGGACGTTTGGGGTTAACAAGGCACCTCAGCCTTCCGCATCTTATTGGGTACCGGCTGGTATCCCTCGAAGAAGGGATCAGGCTGTCATCAGCCAGTGCCACCTGTCAGCCAGAAAATCACGTCAGCCAGGAAACCACATCATATGCGGCAGATAACCTAGCTCGTCATAATTCTTCTGCTAAGGCGTGCATAGTCATACCATCTTAGAGGTGAGCCAACCCCTCGTCCCTCACCACCCTGTCGCAGGTTCCCACCCTCCTCGGTCAAGCAGCAGAACCGAGGGCGATAACACATCAAGGATCCTCCACCACCTCAGTCAGCCCCTCAAAGACTGCACTGCTACCACATTCACCCCAGTGTGCACATGTCCAGCATACACCCTACTTCATAGTCTCGCGTACCTATCCTGCGTGAATCTGCGTCGCACGTGTGAGCACCTTTAATTACCTATATATTGTGTTACATAATGCAGTCTGCCGCAACACGAGCCTTATGCAGTCAAACCCAAACCTACCAGAGTCTGGTATCCGGACTAAGTAGTGGATTGTGCTCAGGCCCTGATCAGGGCGTGGCCGATGCCACACCTTGTCACATTCTATCCACCACCCACATGTCGGACAATGAAATGAACATTGGTGAGGGTAAACCAGTCTGTGTTCGTTCTATTCACGACGGCAATCAATAAATTGTGAGCAGTTGCTGACGGGGGTGCCGTGAGACGAAAAGACAGGGGGTTTCATAGGCCAGGTACGTCGGTTGGGGTGTATACGCATGCATATCTGACACGTAACACCCTCAGTAACTCAAGGTGGAAATGATGCCGGGACCACTGGTGGAGAGGCCACCTATGACCGAGTAGAATCCTCGCACTACGCACTGTGCGTGGTCTTTTTTAGAGTTGGTTAAAATGCTTATGTAAGTCGTCCATGCTTTTCAGGGCCATTGATCGGCGCTGGCGCTGAAATATAGTTCTGTTGGTTCTGTGCGACTCACTTGTGAAAGGCTGCGACCCCGGAATTAATTCTCCCCGCGTCATCGTACTCGTACTACACGAACAGAAGTATTGACGCATAGAACATCTGACAAGGTACACGATTCGTCCTGTTGTCCCCTGCTCGGAACGACCGTCCCACCAGTTTACCCTCCCGACTCAACTTCAACTTCAACTTCATGGGTATGCCCGGCTTCGTTTCTGTGAGCAGAAATTCGATCGTGGTGGAGGTGACACTCGCGGACGTGGCGGGTGTAGCCATGCCTCATAACTTGGCGTCCACAACCTTGCCATCTACAGTCCAATTTGACCTTGCGCCCCAGGTTTCTTATATCGTGTGCATCTTTGAAATGGCCAGGCACATCAGCACAATTAATCAACTTCAAACATTGTTTGCCCTTTACATCCGTGTGACGGCAATGGATAAACGGACAATTAGCATACTTGATCTGCGTGTTTCGGGGAAGTTCAGGTCCTCTCGCTATGCACGGCACAGATGACACATACAACTTGGCTATCTGCTGTGTGAATCTCCGTGATAGCATCGTCTAACGCAAAGGGCGTGCTGCATTGCCACAGAAGTTGGAGAAACCTTCTGAGAAATGACAAATGAAACATACCTGATTGGATCGCTGTGATGATCCAAACTTGAATCCTTTGTGAAAGGCATCCGACTGTCATTGGAGGACGTTCTATCGTCGTGAAACTCGAGAATCTGACACTGCTGTGTCTTTCAAGCAGTTGTCTTGCCGATATACACGACTAATGAGACAGACGTACGGGTAGCCTATGTGCTTCAGGGACCATCTGCTGCTCAGCAGGCGGAAGAGTCGTAATCACGTTATAGGTTTGCGCGTATATGGCGGGGATGCATTCACTGTGGTTCCGCGACCAGTCCTAAACAGCATCAGGACACAGTATATAAGTCGAAGTTGCGGCGCACTGACTGTCTGGAGATGTTCCTGGGTGCAATACCACGCGCCTTGACAGCGGCTGCACCACATAGACGTGGGTCTGCAGCAGAGCGTGCAAGAATAGTTAATGACAAGGGCAGGGTTCATAATGAGACGCGATGCAACGTAGTATGACGAGTTCGAGGACGTGCCTTGGTGTTCTGCAGTTCATGGCGTAGCAAACATCTGCTTTAAATACGTTCAGCCAAGGACATTGATTGAACTGAATTAAGCTAGACTGTTTTGAAGTACGACCTATGGGAACGGCATTCTGGAGGGCGATATAGGTCAGGCATATCTTGAGAGCTTATACCTTGCAGGGCTCCAAGCGTGGTGGACTGTTGAGTAACGGATGTTCTTACCGTGACGGGAATCGTGGGAAAGGGATATAATGAATCCAGAAAAAAAAAGTATGTAGATTCTCGAGGAACGTCGACACTAATGTTGTGTCCGCATCAAGTGCTTCCGGTTTTGTTTCTTGCCTCTTGTACTCGAGAGCGCAAGTAATTCATGGTGTGGGAAGGTTAGAGAGACCACCGAGGTGGGGCAATGAAGTTGTTACAGTTGGGTCGCTTACTAAGCTCTTTTTGGCACCCGACTATGACACGCTCCGAATGGTGCAGGAAGCCTTCAGGTATGTCTTGTGGGTCCCGGATCTCAGGCCTCAGTGACAATACGCTCATTTACCCATTCCTGTATTTCGCCGGCGTGCGTGACTTGCCCCTGACAGCATGAGCTTCGAATCGGTGGGTTAGGTCTGGCGAAAACTTGACAGCCTTGCACCTCTTGTGCTGCGGTAAGCTTTGGTGCATTGTTCCGATATCATCCGCGGTACTCTGATAGGCCTTATCTGATCTCCAAACGAGCGGATCCCGGGTCTTGCGATGCCTCTTCCCTGGCGACCTTTCCATTGATCAACTGATATGCATAAGCACTGATTGTCACCTCGTGTGTTTGTCCTTTGTCTTTGTTGTGATGGCATCTAGGGGCGCCTGGAAGGCCTTTAGTTAATCTGGTAGTCTGGCAGCCTTAATAGACTCATCTGATTTCCATATGGTTTAACTAAGACTAACTCGGCAGACTCGATGACGCCATGTTCCCTGGGATACTAGTACCATACATGTTTGCAACGACTGTCGCAGCAACTCAATAATTATAAAAACGGCAAGATCAGTTGCGCACCTGAGGTTCAAGGGGGGTAGTTGCACAGGGCCGGTTCAACAATCACCCGTCTCTGTCCGAGAGTTCCCGGGTTCCACCGAAGGTTTAATTGTACAGGCAATGGAAAGACGATAGATGCTACCTTTGCTAGGACAAAACGACGGAGTGAATGCATAGGGGGCGACGGAGTGAATGTGATACATTGTCCAACGCGAGAAAAAAAAAAGAGAAAAACAATAGGTAACCTTCTACATGGGCCAGTGCCACCAGAGAGCATATAACAACAGACACACGTACGAGGAAGAGCGTAACGAAGAGAGATCGTGAAGAAGGGAGTAATAGACGTAATCTCGTCGGGTATACGTATTATACGCACCAGGCTACTAAAACCATCTTGGGAATTTTCCAGGGCTGGGTACACTGGGACTCTCGTACAGAAGGCCCCTGCGGCCATCAAACAGGCCAACTGGGCTATCTTGCGCGCCCTTCGCACCGAGCCTCGCAAACTCCTCGTCGAGCAGTGCAGATGGGTCATGTGGATCAAATATGGAGCGTGATCCTGGAGTACGGAACGGCGACTCCGAAGAGGGGATTGGCGCAGGGAACACCAGTTTCTTCGGGGTAACTGGCGGAAACAGGGTTGTCAAACCCTCACGGTTACCACGCTTTCGCGATGGTGTGCGAATATGATCGCTGTCAAACACAGCAGGATTAATTCCGTCGTCTTGGCGAAACACTGGCGGTGGTGGTGGGTCAAGATGTGATTTGTAATGTGCAAGGGAAGCAGAGGGAGACATATGAAGCCCCTTATGAGAGAGCGGAGTGCGCACAGGAGAGAGTTGCACGGTAACACCTGGACCACGATTTCGGGGGGTACTTGGACGGGGGGGAGGAGTGGATGGACGAGGGTCGGCATTTAACACTGGGGCTGGGGGAGGAGCGGACCGCTTGGCAAGCCTTTTAGATCTCGTGCGGCGGTCAAGAGTGGGGGACTCTGGCATAGGGAGAACGGGAAGGGATTTCTGCAAGGAAAAGAAGTGAGTTCACAGCAATTGTGGTAAGAAAGTAATTACCTTCAACTGCGTCTTGTTGGTTGCTGTACTCTGCTTCTGCTCTTTAATTGATCGATGTTTGTTAACAACGGCAGGATCCGGCTCCGGAGGCGGTGTCGATTCTTTATTCACTTCTACAGTGATATCTGACTGGGAATGATCTTCCGAAGGTATTGGAGGACTCGAAGAACTGCAATTAGGGATGAGATCAGGCAAGGAGGACGATTGTGGGATGGGGGACGATTGAGGAATATCCGAGCTCCTGGCCGTTGGAAGCGATGGAGAGGAAACAGTGCCAGCCATGACACGGACGTAATTGGATGAAGGGGGAAGCGGGGGGAATATGACTTCGGCCGGTAGCTGCGCACAGTTATCATAATACGGCTGATGCTGTGTTGGCATAAGAGCAGGAAAGAGAGGGAGGAATTGAGGGAGGGAGGCAAAGGGTGGGTGGGGATGCGTTTGTGGCGGGAAAGCCGGGGGGACCGCAGGTGAGCTCGAATCGAAGGTTGTCCCGCCCTTCTTTTGTCTTTTGGCTTTCCTAGATGATGCCGAACTCTCAGCATGACGCTTCTTCGGTGGCGCCTTCTTAGCCGCCTCTCTGAGTTCTGCACAGAATTCCTTTCTGAAGTTGCCGTTGGCGAAGCATTCGAGATCACAATCCCAGATCGCCCATTGCGTACGTCCTAAAGTACGCTCTCGGGTGACCTTGCGGAAACATACGGTAGTGCTGAGAACGTGTCTGATAGAATTCATCCAAGTCGTTTCGTTACGATTGAAATAAGGATAGACGATCGTGATCCAGTCGTAAATTTCTTGCAGTGTTAGACGATGGTCTGGGGTGGAGAGAATTGCCTGGCCGATGAGTGCGGCATAGGAAAGATCGGGTTTCGCGGTTGAATAGGGACCTGGTGGCAGTGTGTAAGGTAGGTTGTCGTATTCATCTTCGTCAGGAAGGGGACCCATTGGCCCGGGGGAAGAAACAAGATTGACGACCCGCTTCGCAGAAGGGGTGGCAAAGGGCGAGGACTGTGGTGGTGAAGAGGACGGCAGGGGTGATTTGTAATAGCTGTTGCGTCGGGGGGTCACAAGATTTATGCTGAACTGTTCAGAGGCAGAGACTTGGACACGATTTGATACGCTTGGAGCGCGTGAACGTGTAGGAGTTGGGGAGAGAGGATCAGGGGAAAGGGTATCCTGCTGGAAGGATACTTGGCACATGGAAACAGAAAAGAAGGGTATGACGGACCTTTTTGGGTCGCAAGGAGGGGGGTTCGACGGTATCATAGTCTCTATAATATTTTCTATGCTGAGGGGTTATAGGCGGGGCAGGGAGTGCGTCTTGTAGTGGCTCCTGACGGGTCATGAGACAAGCCATCAAAAGCTCGTCCATATTGACAATTCGCGCGATCTGGCATGGCACGCACCTGAGACGCAGAACTAGATGAGGGTCCAGGTTGATCGGCGTAGGAGACACGTCGTGAGTCGCGTGATTGCATGAACGCGTCGAGACTGAAGCCGGCGCTTGCAGGGGGCGGCGAGGGAGCGGGGCGTTCCTTTTCCTTCTTACCTCGTTTCTCGCGTTTTGCCTGGCGGCTTTTGCGTTCCAATATCATCTCCATGCTGTCCATGTGGCGCAGTGGCATGGCGGGCTCGATTGGCTCCGACTTGACGGGCGTGGACGGGGGCGGTGTTTGGGAGACGGTGGACGTGCTGGGGCGCGAAAGCGAGCGAGAATGCGAACGCGCCCTCGATCCCGCAACCATGGGTGCGATTGCGTTCTGCATGTCTGGAGAGGCAGCACTCAAGGCGTGGAGAGAATTCACGTCCTCTGTGGTAAGAAACTGACGCATCTGGCCGCTGTGTCGCAGTAAATCGTCTCTGGTGAGTCCCATTGACTGCAGCACCTGGGAAATCGGAGAGACAGGTTTCGCGTGAGGGTCTGCCATCGAGCAGGAGATACAAAAATGCGAGGGTACTATGCAGGACAAAATTTACAAGGGTGCTCGCGAAATGATACACAAGCGAGAGTGAGATCACTGCCCATATTTAGACATGCAGCGGAGTTACAAATCATATCGTCCCCACACGACACCCACCAGAGTCCATACCGTCGTGAATCCAATCGAAAGTTCGGACCTGCTTGAGCCAGACTGTTTCACTCGGGATCGGGACTTGCGATGGGGGGTGCAGTGATGTATCAGCGCAGAGCTTGTATGAGGGAAGGGTCACATGTCACGCGTCACACTGCTACACCGGTGTCACGGGTGCTGAGTCGAGTCGAATATTGCTCCGAGTCCTTAGCACAGCGATGCCCCACTACAATCTCAAGTGTAAGCTCCCGTGGATGCGCGTCTGCCAGTCGCACTGACGTGTCAGACAGCACTGATCAAGGGCATACGGTCATGCAAAGTAAACCAATCTCACACGCAGCCTTCCCGTGACCCCTCCTGACAACTTCCCAAGACGATTGCAGATGAACGCGCCCTCATCCAACAGGAATCGGCAGCCATTCGTGCTTCATTCAGAGAGGAAGACTCCTACGCTCGATACAATAATGTCGCAAAGCTCCTCTACATATATATGCTCGGATCTCCAGCCCACTTTGGCCAAATAGAATGTCTCAAGCTGGTCGCCAGCCCTCGCTTTGCAGATAAGCGCCTCGGATACCTCGGCATCATGCTCCTACTGGATGAGAGTCAAGAGGTGCTCACCCTCGTAACAAATTCGTTGAAAAAGTACGCATCTTGTCGTGATCTCGCCAACTGATCCTTCACCTGTTCCGCATCTAGTGACCTGAACCATTCTAACATGTATGTCGTTGGACTCGGACTGTGTACATTTGCGAATATTGCATCGGAGGAAATGTCCCGGGATCTGGCAAACGAGATAGAGAAACTCCTGGGGTCGAGTAACACTTACATCCGCAAGAAGGTATGCACCCTATGTCCGACAGATTCGGACCTGACCATCTCTGGATCCAGGCTGCTCTATGTGCCCTGCGCATCATCAAGAAGGTCCCTGACCTCATCGACCATTTTGTTTCAAAGGGTAAGAGTTTGCTGACGGATCGGAACCATGGTGTCCTCCTTGCTGCAATTACCCTTGTCTCGGAAATGTGTCAAATGGATGAAAATTGTCTGAACGAGTTCAGAAACGTCGGTGTCCTCCAGCCGGCTCAATGTCATACATTTATCCTCTATTTTCCAGGCTGTACCCCTGCTCGTTCGCAACTTGAAGTCCCTCATTACGACTGGATATAGCCCCGAGCATGACGTATCCGGTATCACGGACCCGTTTTTGCAAGTCAAAATTCTACGACTTCTCCGTCTTCTTGGAATGGGCGATGCAAGGGCAAGTGAGACCATGAATGATATCCTTGCTCAAGTAAGTTAACAAGATGTCTCTCATCCGATTGTATAATCTCACGCTTTTAGGTTGCAACCAACACGGACTCGACCAAGAATGTCGGAAACTCTATCTTGTACGAGACCGTCCTTACTGTCCTCGACATAGACGCGGACAGCGGTCTTCGTGTCATGGCCATCAACATACTCGGAAAATTTCTCAGTAATCGTGACAACAACATTCGGTGAGTCATAGCCTATCCTACTTGGATATTTTTGTGTGAACGCACCGAGTCGTCAGCTATGTCGCACTTAATACCCTGAACAAGGTCGTCTCCGTCGATACTAACGCCGTCCAACGTCACCGAAATATCATTCTGGACTGTCTCCGGGACGGTGATATATCAATTAGGCGTCGCGCTCTCGAGCTTTCATATGCCTTGATCAACGAGCAAAACGTGCGCGTCCTTGTGCGCGAGTTGCTTGCCTTCCTCGAGGTTGCCGATGACGAGTTCAAAACGGGTATGACCACTCAAATATCGCTTGCAGCTGAACGTTTTGCCCCGAATAAACGATGGCATATCGATACTGTGCTGCGATCGTTGAAACTCGCCGGAAATTTCGTTCGGGAAGAAATCCTCTCGTCATTCATCCGCCTTGTCGCACATACCCCCGAATTGCAAGCCTACACAGCTTCGAAGCTTTATACTGCCCTGAAAGCCGATATATCGCAAGAATCTCTCACGCTTGCGGCTGTATGGATCATCGGTGAATATAGCGAAGTTCTACTGGAAGGTGGTATCGTGGATGAGGAGCAGCCCAAACAAGTAGGTTTCTTTCACCCCCCCCCCCCTTTCTTCCAAGGTGAATCTGATGTCATTCATTTGACTTCCAGGTAAGCGACAAGGATATACTAGATCTTCTGCTTTCAACACTCGACTCTCCCTACGCCAACTACTTGACTCGCCAATTTGTTCTCACTAGCATCACCAAGATTGCTTCACGGCCGACTATGAGTCCAGCGGAGCAAGAGCATGCCGCTGAGGTCCTTGCCAAGTACACTACAAACCCGGAGCTTGAACTGCAGCAACGCGCAGTGGAGTTCGCAAGCTTGTTCACACTCGGAGACCTCAAGGTTGGAGTGTTGGAGCGGATGCCTCTTCCCGAGCCAAAGGCGACCGTCATGGGTGTCGGTGCGTTCAATTGTTAGATGTTGCTGAACTTGGTGGTTCATGATCACACAGTCAGCGAGAACAAGCCTGTCGGCTCCACGAGGGCAACGAAAGATGTACGCGTGGCCATCCTATTATTACATTTGTCTGATTATAGCTCTTAGGCTGACCTGCTTGGAGACGATTTGGTGTCTCCGTCTCCTCAGGTCAATGGTCAACCTGTACAAAACAACCAAGATCTACTTGCAGAGATATTTGGCAGCAGTACCGCACCAACCGCAACCAGTTCTCCGCAACCACCACCTAGCCATAAGACCGCTGTACAAGACATTCTTGGTCTTTTCGACTCACCGAAACCCTCGACGCCAAGTTCTGCGGTGGTCCCATCGAGCACCCCACAGTCCGCTTTCTCGCTTCTGCAAACTCAAGTACAACCGGTATCTTCACCACAGCCGGTATCGGTACAATCGTCTGGAGCACCACGGCTCACATCATACCCGGCATATGAGAAGAACGAACTGAAAATTACACTTACCCCACAAACGTCAGCAGCTCGACCTGGGGTTGTAAACATAATGGCAAGATTCCAGGTTACGGGATCAAACACCGCCACTGGTGTCAACTTTCAGGCTGCCGTCCCGAAGGTAAGCTTGCAATTATTTACTTTTTTACCGGATCCTCCGCTCGACACCTCTGACACCCGTGGCAAATAGTCGCAACAGTTGCAGATGCTACCAATGTCGAATTCGGATATCCGACCCAGTGCGACTGAAACACAGCAGATGCGTGTGATCGCCCCCCCTGGTGTAAGTGTCGTACCTATCCGCTTTTCATATGTGTTTCTTGCTCACAAACACGCTACGTAAGGCAAACATCCGACTACGACTACGTGTCTCGTACACGCTTGCTGGTCAAGCGATCCAGGACCAGGTGGATTTCTCGGGTTTCCCTCCTGAACTTACTGGCACAGCGTGATTGTTTTTTTTTTTTTACGATCGATGTACAGTATACGGATATCTTACATAAACTTGACTTACACACAAAACACTTTTCGGAGATTCCTTTCTTGGCATGCATGCCCAACCAGTAAGAAACTTTCCTTCCTCAACACGTCAGTGTATTCCAGAAATTTTCCCGTGACGGTGAGAGAGGCTGCAAAGAACAGGAGTCGGCACAACGGCTGATGTGCTTGGGGATGATGGGGAACAAGCATTAACCAGGTGGATTACGTTCGATCGCTCGCAGTCATTGATCACCACCTAGTATGAAGTTATGAACAGCAGAGCAGGCAAGTTGTTATCTACAAAACGCACTCACTACCTATTTTACAGCCAAATGGGCACCACTCCAACGCCAGCATCGGCTGCAGGCAACCTCGAGAAATCTCAGGGGTGGATCGGAAGCAGGGGGGATGATATGCCTGCTCCGGATCACTTTAACTGCAAGGGTGGCATATCTACTTCTCATGAAGCAGCCGACACATTTGATGAAGCAACATTCAAGGCTGCTCGCAAGACCTCTGTCCTGATCGACGAAGTAAGCGCTGATTCTGTTCCAAGTTATGAGCATGCCTTACTCGTACCAGTCCTGGCGGTGTACTATCGGATGGGGCATAGGTTCTCGGGACCGGTTGACCGCCCGGCGCCCCCTCCTGAGGAAGAGGTGTGATACATGAGCAATGCTGTCGTTTTTATCATCCTCGAGTCCATTGTCGTTGGCAATTGCCACGGTCACCACAGGCGTATGATGTACCAGTGGTCATCTCATCCTCATCAAATATTGCCGATGTCGTTGTTGGAGGTTAGCACCAATATTTCACCCCTTTCGTTACCCTCATCGTTGTCAATCAAGGTCTGCATTAGTGGGAATGTCATGGCAGCCACAATAACCAGTTGCCCGCGGAGCTCTCTCTTTCACTAAGAAAGTGAGTGCTGACGATCCACCGACGACCGTCCTGACTCGCCGTTCCCACATCCACTGATGTCTGATACCACTGTTGAATGTTAATATGTGGCACTGACGCAAAGTATAGTGAGTGATGCCTAAATATGACCGTCACCCCATGCCAGTAGTTATGATGTCTAGACTACTTAGAGTGGCCCCATTTAACTCGTACTATATGCACCAGCCCGATCGAGTCGTCCAAACCCAGTGTCTGGGTCGGATGCATCTTCCTGTCCTGGCTGCTCATGCATCCGTTCCTGCAGTATGTATCATCCATAAAGAAAGCATAGGATTCCATCTTACATTCGCAGGAGCACTACAATCCATCATGTCTCGGCCGAGCTGGTTCTTGAAACAGTTCGCCGCTATTCCCGGTAGCGAGAACAATGTTACCCAAGAATCCTGGCTTTACGGTCCTTAGAACACAATTCTACAACACTTCTTTCTTCCTGACGAGGATTTTATGGTTGTACTTCTGTTTCGACAACCTACATACAGTCAATCGTGAGTCGGCTTTACCGCAATCTTCGTCGTCGAATCGACCAACACCCGAACCTCTATATTCTTTGCCGCCGGGGTGATCTCAACCTCGTCAGCACGTTAGAAGTACGGCTTACATTATTCCATTACGATGCTAGGATCGACGGTCTCGACCCCGCAGCCATCCCTCGTGACCCCGATCTCATAAATGATGCTGCTCCAACAGCACTTTGGAGTGCGGACCTGTTGTCGGGACGAAGGGTACGAACAGCTGGTACAGCTGGCCACGGAGGTTAAGAACGAGGCATGAGCACTTGGAGTTTGATGTAATGGCCACAATGTGTATTTGCCCTGATTCATCCGCGCTGTAGGATTGATGTCGGTAATCGAGTGTTGACCTATATAGTTCATACGTCTTGCAGGAGAAAACCCACCGTCAGTGAGACAATAATTCGTCCATATCGTTCTTATCATCATTACGCTTAACCTGTATCGGATCTATCTACAGAGTATGCGCACGGGCTTGTCATTGATAAGAAATAGTTTGTTCCTTTATCTCCATTGCTCGCTGAGTGTGCTACAGGATAAGCAGGAGAAGGAACAGAGGAGATAACGATGGTAGTATCCTGTTTGTGTCCTGTAGGGAACGGGACATCAAGAGCCACGAAAAGATGTCGAGCCCTCCCGTGGTTTTTGGAAGGGTACTCTGGATGAGTGTAAAAATGAATCGGATTAGTGTTGGCCAAGTCTTCTCGTGATCTCGTTGATTCCGATGGTGAACACCCCTCCGATACCCTGACCTAGCATCTTCGCGGTGGTCAACCCGTCCGACACACCCTTCATACCATTTGCAAGAAGGTCCCATCGAGAACGTTCCAGATCCCCCGCACCAGCATCCATCATAAGCGCAGCCTTCACCGAATCGAGTTCGTTGATTACTTCCAATCCTACGGAGCGTGCCCATACAACCGGCTCCCAGGTCGACGAGTAGAGCTTGTGAAGTTTGTCCACTGCTGACATAACTTTATGGTTGGCAAAGTAGCGCTCTGCCGCGTACGGGCGGAGTGATGTGAACGATCCTGATACCACACTCACCGTAAACCAGGAATTGGTGTGCAAGAAAGAGTCACATACCTATGTCCCCACCGCGGACGACGCTCTGCACGATGCACTGCACGAGTGATCTAACATCTCCAAGACCGAGATTGAGACCTTGTCCTGCTAGGGGATGGATGGTATGTGCTGCATCACCAACCAACACCGTTCGGCTGCCTACGCCCTCCCCGAGGTACGACTCGGCATGGTTGAACTTGAGCGGGAAACTTGCTATCGTTCCTGGTTGGATTGACGTCACAATTGGCGGAACTGCCATAGCATCGTTGGGAGGCACGCCAGCGGACAACATCGATGATACCGAAGCATATGCAGAGTATCCAGGTATGCCATGCGACTTTTCTCTAAATGCAGTTTCGCTGCATATATCTTCACCGGAGATGCTTGCCCCTGTGCTATGGGCATCTAGGATAAGTTTATGTAGATACCGAACAGATACCTCGGGTAAGCGAAAAGCAGCATTAATCATATGAGCTAGTGCTGCGGGCTCCGCATGGCATAGAGCCTCCGCGAGAGCGGGTCTTGTCGACCAAACGAGAGAAGATACTGTGGGAGACAATGGCAGAAAAGCAATAGGTCCTGTGGGAAGGAACCTCTGATACGCGGTACGGTTGGGCCCTTGGAATGCGCCGCGGGGGGGATGATAGAGGGTAGCAACGATGGCCCGGACATCATACGACCACCCATACGAAGGAATGCCGGTATAAGCACGGACGGGTGAGTTGAATCCGTCGGCACCTACCTTAACCAAACGAGTCTAACATGCGTCGTTGGAGACGACGGGGATAACTCACAAGTAATCTAGCCCTAAGGATGGTTCCGTCGGACAGGTAAACAAGAGGCCACCCATGACCGCCGTCTCTGTCCTCCCGTTGGATGGACTCGACTCTTGTCTTCTGCAAAAGCTCAGTACCCCCGATACTCCCGAGATGCCGAAGTAGGGCGCGTTGGAGATTCAGATTTTCGGTGAGCCGAGCCATCTCACTCGATTCCGCAGCATTGGAAGCAGGCAAATCCGCCGCGTCGAATGTGATTCGTGCGTCCGAGAGACCATCCCAAACCTACACTGCTTCGTCAAGTCAGATTCGCGCCTACAAAGTCCATGCAGTACCTGCATCTCCTGTACGGGACATGTACGAGATTGATCAACATGTTCCCAGACTCCAATGTCTGTGGCAGTATGAGTAAGAGATCGTCGTTAAGAAAAGCAGCTTTCCTGACCCTCCAAGAAAGCTCGGGACGAGTTCGTGATTGAGCTAACACGGTTTGAATACGAATCTGGAGGAAGTGCCCAGTCGCGCGTCTTGGACAGATCTCCAGCCTCCACGAGAGCAACCTTGAGAGACTCGCGTACAAGTCTGTAAGATCCTGATATACACGTCAGTTTTGCTCACGAGTGGAAACGTGCAAGGCCTTACGCACCCAACCCGCTCGCTAATGCCAAACCGACTGGTCCGCCGCCAACAATAACTACGTCGAAGTCCTGGATGGCCTTAGAAGAAAATGCCCTGCCGCATGACTGCTGCCTGTATGACAATACTCGTGTCGATACTGACCTGCGAATAGCGCCAAAGGCCATTGCGGCGGGATAGACTTGTAGTAGCGCCGAAGTATGTTGGTATTAGCTCGAGCCAGCTTAGCTAAGCAACTAACCGAGAACCGGTTCACTTCAGACAAGTACTAGCTGGGACCAAGCCAGGCCCATTGGGTATCAGCGACAGCCATGGCTACGCCTCATATATCAGCGGCGCAGGCGATCGGCGAATATCTCCAATCGCCGGACGATCTTGCCAAGGTAGTTGCATATCGCAAGAAGCTGGAAAAGGAGAAAGCTTCTATCGATGCTAGATTGAAGAGTGGTGTCAAGGAACAACTTGATGCTACTCGCGAAGGTCTCAAAAAGCTGCTCAGCACTCGGAATAACGTCCAGGCTATCAAGGAGGAAATGCAGACAGTCGACAGGCTCTGTACGGACCCACAGAACGAAGTAGCAACGTTCGACCAGATCAGCAGGGTAAGCATATCGCAGGCTTTTCGAATGTCATTGCATACCGAGCTCTTAATAGGTTTCCATCGTTCATCGGAATTTTGAACAAACTGAGGAGATGGTCAATAATCTTCTCGAGATGAATTCCAAGCTTGACGTGCTTGAGGAGATACTCGCAGCTGACAGCGAAAACCTCATTGGTCCCGCTCCGAACTTGCTCCCTATGCACTTTCAAATCAACCGTCTTGAGGCGTTCCGAAACCAGACCATGCATCAAGCGAAACAAGCTTCTGTGGCATCTCGTCAAAAACTAATTCGCATATTCGAGCGTCTCTCGAAGCTTATAGAAGATTTTGAGTTCTATGTACTCGAGCTCGCACGCAATATCCTTCCCCTCGTTCGCGCAGGTTTCCCCGAGGTAGTCGTCAAGCTTATCAAAATCGCAGAACTCGAAGGAAGAGAAGACGAGAAGGTGTGCACGCTCCTCTCCCTAATTTGTTACCCTACATTGCATGCCTAGGCCATAGCTATCCGCCTAGTCAAAAAGGCTGCTAAGATGGACGCAGCGTCGAAGTTCAAATCCATGCAGGCCAATGCGCGTGTCTTGAAACACTACCGCTCCAAGATCATGAGAGCCATCTCGGAATCCATCAGATCTAACTTCGACGATGCCTTCGAAAGTAATGAACGCGATCCAAATGCATTTCTGGACAGCCTCGGATGGATA
Source organism: Pisolithus tinctorius (assembly GCA_024663395.1). Classification (NCBI taxonomy): domain Eukaryota; kingdom Fungi; phylum Basidiomycota; class Agaricomycetes; order Boletales; family Pisolithaceae; genus Pisolithus; species Pisolithus tinctorius. The sequence continues at coordinate 874,674 of JANFAH010000006.1, read as the reverse complement.
TACCAGGACCTCATTCGCATCGAGAGCGACGTCGTCCCGTGCTTTCCTCCCGGTTATGATATCTACGCGTTTTACATCCGGGAGTACCATAAGAATCTGGATGCAGTATTTAAGCGTCTCGTCGCCTCAGAACCGGAGGCTAGCATCCTTCTTCACCTCCACGCTTGGCTCAAGGAATACAAGAAGAGCATGAAGGAGCTGAGCGTCCCACCCGAGCTGATAGATCCACCGTTACTCAAAGGCGAGGAGCAGGACTTGATCGAGGACTACCTCAAGCTCATTGTGAAGAAGTTAGACGAGTGGTCTGCTAACCTGATGAAAACGGAAATTCAAGAGTTCACAACGCGAGCTAACCCGCCGGAAGTAGATAGCGACGGCCTATACGGCATGCAAGGCGCCGTCATACTTTTCCAGATGGTCAATCAGCAGGTCGACGCGGCAACCGAGAGCGGCCAGGGTGCAATCCTTGCTCGAGTCGTTGAGGAAGTTAATCGTGTTATGCGTGGCATACAAGACCAATGGAGCAAAGTTGTTGACTCGGAATTCAAAAAGCAAGTGGAGAAGCCGGAAGAAGTTATAGGGGGTCTCGCAGAGTACTGCTTGGCGCTTGCGAACGACCAAGTCAAATCCGCTGACAACACCGAGGCTCTTCTAGGGAGACTAGAGCCACTGGTCTCCGAAAAATATCGAGTTCCTATCAATGACAAGCTCAACGACGCCATGGATGGGAATCTTGACGTCGCGAAGAAGTGCACCCAGACTTTCATCGACATCATTTTCAATGACCTCAAACCAGCGACGAAACAACTCTTCCAGCCATCCTGGTATGATGGCGCTATAGAACAAATCGTCGTTACGATGAAGGACTACATGTCTGACCAGCCATTTATCAAACCCGCTCTTTTTGAACTCCTCGTCGAGTATCTCATCGATGCCTTTCTAGTGACATATCTTACTGCTCTGGCAAACTGTTCAAAGCTGCGCATGCCCGATGCTACGGAGCGTATAAAGGAGGATATAAGCGTCGTATTTGCCTTCTTTGGCGACTACAAGCCGGATAAGGAACTAGAAGGATACTTCGAAGTTGTCGAGATGATCCTTGCTATGCTGGAAGCCTCCAAGAGCATGGCATTCCTCTCCTATTGGTCGTTTGCAAAGGTCCATGGGCCATGTATTCCCTTTGTCGAAGGACTTATGAAGGCCCGGGGAGACCTTGACCGCTCTGGGGTTAGCGAAGTCATGGACAGTATCAAACGCAAAGTTAAAGACGAAGGATTGACTGATCGTGCGTACTTGCTGTCGTTCATCCGGCACATTTTTGATCATGTCAATATTATCCAGCGCCCCAGCCGACGATTATGAAGAAGATTACGGTTCAAAGTGCACTTTCGCGATTTCTACGAACTTAGTGATTCCGTCGCTCTTGCTTCCCGACCAATTTTGCTGTACAATCATACAACGGCGGTGAGGAGAAATTTGTCGCAGCATAATGGGAATGCCGTCGAGCAAAGCATCACACCATCATCTCCGCTCGCCAGGATCGAGGGGACGCAGAGATTCGACACCGTTGCCAGCCTTCGATCAGGCAGAAATGATCCAGACAGGCCTGCATAGCGATAGCAACCGTAATCTCAGCTAATTATATTCATCTTGGCTCTTAAGTCCCTTGATCATACCTCCTACTCTAGCTTATAGGATTCAATCTAAGTACCTCACTGTGCAATGTACAAGTTTTCTATCGTTGGCGGTCGTACTGGGTCGACGGTTCTTGTGGTGGCTATATGAATGGGCTTCTGAGCGAACAGTGAGAACACCACCAGTAGGTTTCATGTATGTATTCTCCCGATCCTCGTTACCAAAGCCCATAACAGCTCGGCATATAGAAATCCTCGTATGAATGATAACCACCAGCTCGATCACCAGTCCATTGTAATAAAATGGGAACGTCACGATTACCGACGGCGATGTTAAACACCTGCGTCAGGCACCTGCCAAATACCCTCGACAGAACCAGGTTCAAAAAGACGCTGCGTTGAGTCCATCGATAATCCTGGCGGATTTTCCTGTGCTGGAATGCCCACAACCTCAACAAGACACCTCGGTAGACCGGTGTCATTTAATCTACCAGGACCAAACACGAAGGGTAAGGAGGTAGAGTCACCGACCTTGGAAAAGATTGACGACACAAATCACTTCACTAACGTACCTGACCCTCCGACCCTAGCTGTGAGTTGATCGTGATGCCTTGTACGGGTGCCTGGACCCAGCATAATTTGTAAAAGAGGCTCGCCAACTTTGGGAGGACGGAGGTCTGTTCGTTAGAAGTGCCACTTGGCATTTCGTACATGTACTACTCGAATGAGGCACACTTATATCCAGCCCCGTAAAGCCAAAAACTGACGACCCATTGCCTTCCATGGCTCTGTAGGCTCCAGCCTAGTCCCTCTCCCCTGGCCAGGGAATATCCAACCCACCCTATCACAGGAGCTCTCGAGACTGCCATTGTACTTGGCGATGACTACTTGGGGGGCCATAGCACGTGGCCTTGGAAATCCCATCTTGAAGGGAATTGTAGCCGTGCTGCGCAAGAGGTTCCCGGACTTAGAGAAGGCGTGGCGTGATAACCATATCCTCTAAACCCGGCTTCATGCGGAAATTCACATCGTGCTTCATCTCAGCAACTCGCTCATTCGTTCCAGTCGTTGGGAATGACAGCCTATTGGATATAGCAAACGGAGTTGCCTGTGCTGCACTCTGTGGATCGAAGCATCCGGTGAGACTTATGGCGCGATGCATGTGGCTGACAAGTCGCAGCCTGGGCTCTCCCTGGTTGCTCGTATGCGCGTGCTCGTCAGCAGGCTGGGAAGAGTACTGTCGATAAAATGGCCCTGCAGTTAGTTGAGGCGCACCTCACTGGCACTCTCGACCCAACGATAATGAACTGAATGCCACGTTGAAAGTAACGCCTTGCATGGTATATCAGGTCATTAACGCCGTTATAATACTGGGAAAGTTTAGCGAGGTGGCGGGTCAGCCTTTGCGCCTGCCGACAAAGATGTGCACGACTGGTGAATTCGCCTTCGCAAAGGCAACGTAAGAGACGGGATTTCTGGAGAATGAAAGCGATCACGCTGATCAGGAAGTAGCGATCTGCTGAGGGACCGGTATCCTTTCATGCCTTCGTCCACTAAGTACCATTATAGTACTCCTTACATACCCATTCTATCTTCTATGGCATGTCATTTATTCTGGTATAAGCCCCCGACGTTTCAGCGGTACATCAATCCGTCTTGGCTTTCTCCGGACCAAGATTTGATCTATCAGGCAATGCCACAGCAACTTGGTCTATCTTCCTAAATTGCCAAGGAAACCTTGATTGGTAAAGGAATGGGCGAAGGTCAAACCCTGAAACCATGTGAATGGTCATAAACAAAGGACTAGCGACAATGCTCTTACGGTTGTCGTCAGGACTGTACGATTCCTAAAATTTAGAAATAAACGAGGATCCACCAAGAACGTCATCTTTTGTTGGCTGTTCCACTTACTGCATGATACGCCGGGGTCAAAGTGGTCATTTTGTGCCTGTTCCGAGCATGCTCAAAGAAGAAGTGCTTCACTTTGCCCGCAATCTAAACAAGTGATTGCCCATAAAACGTATCCACTCAGCTTTCAAGGCAGGTTCACCAACCTCAACTGGGGATAGGATCGCGCCCCATTCGTGTACCAGTTTGGTAAACATACTGTAGGGACCGCACTTCTCTACTTTGCGAAGCCGGCCGAATACGGAAAGCTCATCATACGTCATCCCCATATCGACCTACGATCACACCCCATTAGACGGTCCCGTTGAAAACTGTACTACAATTACCACTCACTTCATCTGCTTGAACGTATGTTTCCGATATTGGCTCCAACTCTGCCGTTGGAATCGCATCGAGGAAGCTGTAATGCGAAGCTTGTCAACGTTAATCATGGGAAGAAGCTTCGTTTACCTTCTTAGGATAGGCAAATCAAAGGCATCCTCGGCGTAAGCTATGAACTTCTTCAAGTCGGTCTTACTGATCCCACCGATTGGGTTGATGTCAGCTGGAAACAAGCAATTCATCGAAACTGAAATCGGGCATAGACAGTGCGAGCTCACGCACCAGAAGAGCAGTCGTATTTAGTCAAATAACCGCGGAGACTGAAATCCGACTTCATAAGAGCATGACATCTTAGTGAACAGAAAACTAACCTCTCGTCGACATTTGCGCTCCCAAGAACAAGTAGGCCCCCCTGCCCTCCTCGAACCCAGGGCAGAAGCTGAGCAAACAGATACGATATCACCATACGGAGTCTAGCCTGAAACCTTCATGCAGTGCAGTACGCGAGTCGGTAGCACCAGACACTTACCTGAATGTTCTGCAGAGCCAAGTTCTCAGCTCCCGTGCCCCCATGGGCCTTGAAGCGTGGTTTCGCACCGGTAACAAATGCAAACAGGTCCACGACAGAGGTAACGACAGAATCCATATTGAGGTCGACGTGATAACTAAAGCTTCGGTTATTGGCTAGTGGGTTACGCGATCCAAGTCGCTTACCTGCCAATCGCAAGTGCGAGGTCTTTGGCTCTTTTCCTCGTCTCTGCGCTCGAGTTCTCCGTTCCCATGTAGCATGTGTGGAAAATCCGGCCGCAGAATTCCTGAGGATCTGATGGTATGTAGCCAGAGTCCTCGGGCTCTCCGACTATGCGTCTAGCATCTGCAATGACTTGTTTCTCTACGGGCCAACGGTGTTACCACTAGAGCGGGGAAGAGCTCGAACCCATACCTGCTCTGCGAGCGGCGTCAGCGACTAGACGGCACATAGAATACACTATGACCGCCGTTGCGCAGCTGTCAACGCCTCCGCTCAGTGGGACAAAATACCCCTGAGTTCGGGAGCGACGGAGGTAGTCCCACAGCCAACAAGCCGGTCCAAGTCTGCCATTTCGCTAAATTTCAAGCGCGAAACAAGGTAGTGTGAAGAACTGACGCGATCTCTTCCTCAGGTTTGTGGAATCTCGCATCATGAAGACCCAGCCTCAAACCAGGTGTTCGTTCACCACCTAGTTCGCCGAATTTACCTCCAGATAAAGCAAACGGGACTTCGATCCGGTGGTATCCTTCCGTGGTGGCAGCTTGTAGTGCTCTGCTTCGTGACGTTCTGTGAGAACGCACATCCTCTATGTCAATAGTGGCTGTGACGACCTCGACATCATTCAAGGAAAACTGGGATCCCTGCGCGACGATATGACCGTTCATTGCAATCATTGCACATCCGTCATAATACAGTCTGTCCCCGTCACATCCTTGCTGATTGGCATAGAGGTACACACCACCGAGCTATATCGAGCATCCGTGACGAACCCAGTTAGTTTTTGAAGCTTTTCAATGGGGTTTGAAAGGTACGCCGTACCTTCAAAGTAGCCTCTTTGATAAGTTCGACACGAGTATACAGCTTGCGCAGCTCGTGGTGACTTCCGCTGGAATTGGTAAAGATCTCAACGCCATCAAGCCCCATCAAGATATGTGGGCTATAGACTGGCTAGTTAGGACGATCAAACAGGAGGTAAAGAACGAACCTAGACGGTGTGAATAGCTCTTCGCAGAGTTCTACACCTATGCACGTATCGACTGTGCTAATCACGCAGTCTCCAAAAGGAACCTTCGTCTATCCAGCGCCATAAATACAAAGTTGCAAGGCATCGTACAAGAAAACGGTAGCCTGGATACACGGAAAACGCACCTGCTTTGTGACAGCTTGAACGATCCGCGGTAGAAAATGATCCTCCCACTGGCGATGCTTCATCCAAGGGGTGAAGTACCTCATCTCGCGGTAGTTACCATCGTTAGCAAGCCACATCTTAGGACGGATGAGGAGGATTTGCTTGTTGTGGACGATAATGCGACAGTTGTAGATTACGTTCTTGTGTACGACCGGCCTGATGGAGGAGACAATGATGCGCCGCCGACTATGAATCATCGATATTGCCTACATTCCGAGATCACAAAGGATATTCATTGTGTCTTCACCCGCAAGAATTTTGGCGAGAACTTCCCAGGAGTGTAGGACAGTGTCACCTGTGTGGAGTGTCATCTAGCGTGAGGCTACATCGGGTAATTCGTAGACGAACCCTCAAGGAAATGATCGTAGCATCCATACCCGCTGCGGTGACTCGATTCAGAGAAGCGCCAAACAGACCAAGGGTAAACATACGGGATCTCTAGTTCGGGACCCACTCTCATCGCCGCTCCCCGCTGCTTCGCTATTGCAATACTTTCGATAATACGTTCGTAGTTTCCCTATGGATTACAATAGGTAGATATCACAGGTTACGCTTGGGAAGGGTTCTCCTCACCTGAAAATCCAAAGCCCACTGGTTCAGGGAACTGCGCGGAATTGTGAGTCGACCGTTGTGTCATTCTCACAAATCAAACGCCTACCATCTGACAAGAAATCAGTCGAGTATGTGCTTTTACAAAGATATACGTACGTTGCCAGTGTGATAAGGTGTCCCATGTTGAGTGTAGTGCAACTGTCTGTGAGTTGCCTACAAGAGTTGCAGTGATCGATTGATCCCCTGTGGTACTACTAGCACAGCCACATCTCCACATCCAGAGAGGCTGGTGTTTGTTGAAGGCGACTTGTAGTTGACATGCATCGGTTGGGAGGAGTTGGTCTTGCAGCGTTTGACCGCCAAAGAGAATCGCAGCGCTCGTTCGCAGAGCTATCTACAGAATTATCCAAGACCCAGATCGACCATCTCCACACCCAACTGACTCAGTTCCGCTCTGCACTCACACACTTTGCTTCGACGCACAGAGACTCCATACGCAAGGATCCAACATTCCGACATGCTTTCCAACAGATGTGCTCGTCCATCGGTGTGGATCCACTCGCTGGCCCGAGAAAGGGTGGATGGTGGGCAGAGATGCTCGGTATGGGAGATTGGCAACATGAACTGGGAGTACAGATCGTCGACGTGTGCGTATCCACGCGAGAACGAAATGGTGGGGTCATAGAGTTGGGCGAGCTTGTCAGAATGGTGAGCAAGCTACGGGGAGTTGAGAGCGGCGTCGTCACGGAGGAAGATGTCGTCCGGAGTATTAAGACCCTCCAGCCGCTGGGAGCGGGTTACGAAGTGATTGACGTTGGGAACGGCAAGAAAATAGTTCGCAGTGTCGTGAAGGAGCTGGACGAAGACCAGGCCACCGTCCTTGCAGAAGCGCAGGCGGAGGGAGGGAGGATCGTCGAAGAGATCCTGGTGACACGGAGAGGCTGGACTCGCGAACGTGCAAGGACTGCACTGGAAAATATGCTTCTACGCGACGGACTGTGTTGGCTCGACGCTCAGGACGAACAGCACGGAAAAGCGTATTGGGTCCCCTCTGCGATGAGTTGGGACGAATAACGGCGTTCAGCTTTTGACACTGCTTATATTCGAGCAAGTCTCCAGGATCACAACAGGTAAAGGTAGTTCCAACTTGATCTAAGCTAGCGTGCCCTTAACTCCCATCGTTCGCAGTGGCTACCGTGCCTCATCGCAACCAATTCTCGCTTCGCCACACCTCTTACTTAATGGTGTATTGCGTTCACCCTTCCTCTTCCCACTCGCGCACTCTGCTGCGGCATCCGTCCACTCGATATTTGCATTTGCCTATTTTCGACCAGGTAGACAAGGTACCTGCCTTCGTTATCAACTCCTTTTGAGTGAGCCAGAATATCTACCTACAGGTGTTCTACATTTGCTAGGGTCGAGTTGAAATAGCTCACTCCGAAATCGATGGGGCAAACGTTGAATTTAATGATATCGTCGTACCCCGAGTCTCACACTCCAAAGGGGCACATGGTTGCATCAAGGTACGTAGCAGACTGGTGGGTGAGGGTGCATCCATAGTTGAGTGATATGTTGACCTGTAAACCTTCGGAGGTGACGACTTGGGTGTTGGTATTTAAACTTTTGCGAAACCGAATGCCTGCCCGCCTTGTGCGTGTCATCCGCGAAAACAGTTCCATCTTGTGGTGTCAGATCCTGTAATTTTCTGGGACGCTTTCCTTACTCCAATGTGGATACGGCAGAGCGGGGGAAAACATATCCTAGTATTCGACAGCAACACCTGTCGCATACTTGAATATATTTCCCCGTACCCACTATACCACTTGTGAAGACAGCACATATCTCCCGACGTCTACGGTATTTCGTCTCCGGCGTGCGTCCTTCACTCACCTGCCCAACTTCGCTGTGCGGACAGAGAGGCTCTGGCTGAAGGGTTCAAGTTTCTAAAGAAAACGGTTGCGGTGGCAAAGCGCGAACATGAAGCCACTTTGATGCCGAAGGTAACCACCCCGTCTATCCTGGAGTGAAGACTGAGCATGGTGAAGAAGCTAAAGCGAACGCCCTTTACATGGAATGGGGGAGCCCAGGCCAGTGCACTTCGGCACATGTTTCCGTTTCACGAGAGAAGTTCCCAAATGTAAGTGCTCGGACTTGAAGCGTTCTGGACAATATCCTGACACCTTCCACATATCAGCATACCAGCCCTCCGTCACACGAATGTGAGCATATTGCTAAAGTTCGTGATGCCGGCGGCCGTCGCGGTTCCTTCATTACCATACGAAAATATGTACTCATGAAGAAGGCACAGTCGCCTTAGGTAAAAAGCCGTTGTTTTTTCCTATCTTCGTCTGGGACGTACATAATTCATAATGATCACCACGGCGTATCCATCATTCCGCGTATGTGCACTTCTTTTACTTGTCCGATCAACCCTACCGTTGCTATTCGATAGCCATCAATTCCGCCCCTCTGAGTTCTGACGTACGCTATCTTTCGCTTGGTTGGACATAATCTTCTATCGCCCAATATACACAGCCAGAAGCATCTTGTAGTACCTGTACAATGCCCATACACGTGCGCGCAACCCGTGGAGGATACAGATGGGCAGATAGCAGCCTGTCTCGAAGTCTTGAGCATTCGTCAGACTGTCCAGAAACTTTGGCATGCACTACAGTTCATTGAGCTATGATGGATTGGTGATCCACGTGAGACGCCCAGAGTCCTTGAAGAGCTATTGCTGGCACCCAGTGTTGTCGGCAACGCAGACAAAACGCAGGTGTATAACGTCTTGTGATGCGCGAGCCGGTTGTCGATGTCCAACTTGGTGGCTGCAAGCAAATCCCGTAGTCCACGATGTCATCATCGAGCAGCAACATAACCCAGCGCTGGCCCAGTGAAGCTCACAGGGGACAAAATGGCTTCTGCGATAGCTACGAGCCGGCAGACAAGGAGCATCCCAACGACAGCACGCTTAGAAACGTCAGATACGCTCAGTGGATGCTGGAATACAAAGGCGTTCCTCTGCCCAGGTAGGCTGCTTCAGGGCTTTTCACCGTCGTTCTCAACTCATCATCCTCCCTTTCGCGAACAGTAAAGAAAAACTCCGGGAGCTCGGTACTAAGAAACCATCGCCACCCGACACGCTTGACTACGTCGATGAAAAAATTAAGCAACTCAAACGTCAGCACGCGCGAGATCTCGAGTCCCTGTTTGCCTTCCAAGCAGATGAGCTCCGTCAAAAGATGCTTGATCATAGGCGTTGTATCGACGATTCCGCATATATGGATATCGACGAGAATTACCCGGACCAAGTCGAGTTTAGGGAGGCCCTGAGGGTACGCTGCGTCTAGTCTTTCAGTAACTCGTATGTTCATTCGACGCTAAATGTGCTTAAACGCCATCATGGATAAAGCAACTTGACCAACGGATGCGCGACGATCCAGCTACCAAGCTTGCCCTCGAAGACGCCTTATCCACATTGCGGTACACGTATCTCAAGACACTCCTCCCTCTCATCCGTCGAAGGCGGGCCTTGCGAGATCGTGAGATCAAAATACGCAAGCAGCGCGACGCATCATTTCCGCAGAGCATCGAGGAATACCATGATATCGCAGAGAGGGATGTACAACTCCGTGTGGCACGGTTCCTGGCAGCCGACAATACGGAGCAAGAGGGGATGATGGACAAGTTTGGATGGGCTTATAGGCAGGTTGACCCGCTTCGCACGGCGTACAAGTCGAACGTGGGTTTACAGCGCGAATGTCTTTTTATACATTACCTACTGACTAGCACAACAGGCAGAGTTCAGGGCGGAGATACAGAGTGCACTGAAAGACATTCAGGCTTCCGATCCTAGGAGACGAGTTAACAAGCAACTAACCATTGAGCCACCATTTCCGTTTACGAAGTTCTCACCCTTGCAGTGATGGTGTATACACGTGTATGTATGTCATTAGGCCCACTGAATGCGACATAGGTCATTTTCCGTAATTGTTAAGCCTTCCATCTCGCACCAGCTATTCTCCGATGGATTTGGTATTTTAATGACTCGTCACGATGATCCAGATCAGTATCACTGGACCGGCCCTTCCGTCGTTCGCCCCTCAGGAAGCAATACACCTGGAAGCCCTCCCAAATTTCTACGTAACTGCGCAGTATGCTAGTGGCAATATGTAGGACGCTTTGAATTGCCACGAGCCGATCCATGTGATGCGGCGATGAGGTGGTTGCTGCATCGGACATATGTCAATGGGACTTCGTATTCAGAGTGAGTCCTTTCAATTTTGAGCAATCCATGGCCCTTGCTAGCTGAAATATCGAAATTTGTGGGGCAGCAGTCATTGAATGTGCGGAGGTCATCGGTCCTAGCTCGTGATTCTGTGTCAAACTCCGTGTTGGTAGGTAAGTACCTCCCATTTCGGTAAACCGGTGGTAGAGATATCGTTCTGGTATAAAACCTAGACCGAATGTTGAGGAATGGCTAACGCACGAAGTCCTCGTATTCGTCTGTTACACGCTTTCCAGTATTCGTTCACGCACGTGCTTTACTATGCGTTTATCATCTTCCCTAGCTGTATTCGCAACTATCGCGCTTGTCACGGCCTTCGTAGTTCCTTCGGTCCCTTCTTCCCACAGATCACAGGTGGCTCGCGCCTCTAATTCGACTGATGGGGACCACGGTGGTGTTCCTCCAGCTACTGTTGGGAAACAAGGTCCTACTGTCTCTGTTCTAGGCGGTAAGAAGGGACCAACCCCTTCTATCCGAAACCCTTCTTCCACTGGTCAAGCTGCTCTCAGAGGAGGGTCTGCCACGGGCTTCCCTTACAAAAGTGGGGAGAAAGCTCCGAAGAAAGGTTCCAAGTCTTACGCGTCGTCTAAAGGCGGAAGTCCTGCTGAAGGATCCCAAAGTGGCTCCTCATATAAGAGCGGTCACCATAGGGTTTCCTCGTCCGGTTCTGCGACCTCGCCTTCTAAAGCTGCTGTTCCGCTGGGCGGATATCCGTCGAAGAGCGGATATAAAGTCCATTCTTCCGCAGCTTCGTCATTAGGCTCTGCATCGTCCCCACATTCCAAACCCCCCGGTGCCGGCCAAAGTTCGTCCTTCGGCGGCAAGCTTGATCAACCAATCGGTTCTCAGAACGATTATCCGTCTAAAGGTGAATATGGAGCGTCTTCCCCCGCAGCTTCGCCATCCGGTTCAGCAGCGTCATCTTCGCCCTTCAAGCCTGCTCTTCCTACTCAAAGTCCATCCTCTCTCGATATTCAGCCCACCGGAACTCATAGCGGTTACATTTCTAAGAGTGAATACGGAGCCCCTTCTTCGGCGGCTTCGCCATCCGGTTCAGCGTCGTCCTTACCCATCGACGCTGCTGGAACGTCAACGCACTAACCACGGCCTCAGCGAGTGCCTTGGAGACCCCCACCCATTAGGGGGGGTATAGGTGCCGGTAAGAGCACAAACAACGGCAGTGGTCCCGCCTTGCCTTCCAAGCAACGGGACAGAAGAGCGGCGGAGCCCCCTCCTGCGTAGATTTTTTTTTTGGCCTGTGCTGAAATATGTAAAACGGGAACCTACTTTCTGATTGAGTTACGTCTTTGTGTCCGATAACTAGATGCTTTTTTTGAAGTTCGTTATATAGCAATTTCATCTTGCTATTCACTGTAACTCTTACCCTGTGTGCTTTTTGGAATACACGTCTCATCCGCATTGGTTACAAATCGAGTCAATGGCGGTCAACCCAGAGGGTTGACATCAGATGTAAGCATGCTGTCTCCTTGAACTCGGAAGTCAGCATTGACTTCGTGGACTACCAGCGTCCACGAGTGATCATGTGGAGGAGTCCTCTGGGTCCTTCCCTCCTGTCGTCTTGCTGAGAAATGCAGCCAAGAGTTGGAACAGGAGTTATAGTCGGGATACTATTGGATCTATCGACAGCTTCGCTCTCAAGCTTCGTAGACATGAGGGTGGAATCCAGACTGCATAACTCGCCGCCGTGCCATTTTTGTCAACCAGACCCTCCACCACCGCCGAACTGTCCGGACTTGCTTGACACAAGGTGCGTCCTAGTATATTGGTTGCCCTTAGGTAGAGCGTCTCATCATGGATACGAATTCGAACTCGCTGACAAATATCGCAGTGCTGTTGGATTTGCATTCCCGATTTGTGCTTATCCGGACTGGCACCAGCAGCAGTGCAGCACACTCGGAAGTCCACTCCGAATACGATATTATTACCCACGTAATTGTTCAACATCCATTAGTATGTTCTGATTGATCGCGAGCATGTAAGACTCCATATTCTGGTGAGCGCGTTCTGTTTGCAGACGGGACTCAGTCTGTTACTCTTATCATACTTAACTGCAAGCATCAAAGCGGGCGGACCTCGAATGAGTTACACACTTGGATGCTGAGTGCGATTGGTGAACATGACTAATTTTTTACAGGGTGGGGTTGGGTCGCCCATCGTTATTCGGATGCCCTCATTTGTGGTGTCATTTCGGTAGGCTGACGCTAAAAATACTGTTCTGCTATGGCTATGTATAAAACCTAGCACCGAACGTCGAATGACGTCCAACGTACGAAGCCCTCGAATACTTCCGTTACACATACCTTCGCACTCGTTTCACACACGTTCGTTACTATGCGTTTGTCGTCCGTCTTCTCCGTATTCGCAACGGTCGCACTTGTCGCGGCTTCTACCCTTCCTGCAGGTGCCCCTAGCACGGACGCTGTGAATGGAGGTCTCCCAGGAGTCCCATCGTCTGGGACTCTCGGTGGAGGGTCCTCCAGTAGTCCCTCTAGTGGTGAAGGAACAGTTTCAGAGACAGGTTCCGAGTCTGCACCGCCTAGCAGTGCAAACCCCGCTAGTCTCGGTACGATGCCCTCTGGCGAGGGGTCTCAGGGAGGGGAAAGTGCCTCTTCGGCTGGCACTGGGCTCTCTTTACCTTCAAGTTCGGGCCAAAGTGGATCTGTTGGCGCCGGACCTCTTCAACTCGCCTCCAAGAGAGCTTCTCATACGGGAAGGCCTACCAGTGGAGAGTCCTCCAGCGGCCCCTCCAGTGGTTCCGAGTCTGCACCGCCTAGTGGCGCCAGTGACGGAAGTGCAGGTGCTACCTCCAGCGGAACGACTACTCCTTCATCAAAAAAGAATAATCTTCCCGTCCAACTCCCTGTTCGCCGCGCTGAAGCTCTCGAAGAGCGTCTTGGACCTGTCGGTCCTTCAACTCTCAAGAATGATTCTGGCGTTGGCAAGGATGCGAGCGGTGGTAATGGTTCCACCTCGCCCGCCAGGTTCACGAAGAAGAAGCGTTTGGGACCTGTTGGTGTTTCTGATGTCAAAAGCGGTTTAGGTGTCGGCAAGAGCTCAGGTAGTGGCTCATCCAAGCCCATGAAAGAGAAGAGCAGCGCACCATCATCTGCCTAGTGCTCTTGTGTCTGTATTGTGCAGAAACTGGGGGCAAGTTTCCTAAAGCCTCATGAACTGAACACTTACGGTCTGGTTGAGCTACGGCTTGTGTCCAATGACTCCATTTCGATATGTCAGTTTTGTGTTACTACATGCTAGTATACCCTGCGCGCTTTTTGAAATGCACGTTTTTCTGTTTCTCCGTAATGTTTGACTTGAAGCTGGCCCACCTTCGGGAGGTTGGACGGGAAGGCCTTCGGATTTTTTAATATCCATTTCACGCTCATTTGTGTCACCAGTGTAATTCTGAAAGTCAACCGCAGTATCATGGATAAGTAATGAATTAGGTGGAGCTCTGAAACGTTGCTTACGACCATCACTCGCGTCTCACCAACTTGCTCGCTTCCGGCGGTTCACTGATGGCCCATTCAAATTTTTTGATCAAACTGAACATACTAACCTTTTTTGGGGAATATAGATAGCAACTCGGTTGCTAAAAATGACTATTATCCGCGATTGTCATGCTGCGTTTGTCCCCTTCGCGGCCATTCGTCGGCGTTGCCATTCCTTTTGTTGGAGCCGTGCCGTACTAACGCACACGCTATTCGGCCCATCAGTAGCAGGCGAGCGATATGCTGCGATATGCCGCAATCATTTTTCTTGACAGAATTCTATCTCAGAGGCTCCACCAGGTAGTATAAAGACTTGGCGCAGAAAGTGCGCTCTGTCTTCTTAACGAACCCAACGATTTTGCTCTTTGGCACGTACCGCACACGCTCTTTTCTGCACACAATCGCTCGTTATTATCATCTAACATGCGCTTCTCACCTATTCTCGTCGTTTTCGCAACTGTTATTCTCACTGCAGCCATCCCCATCGCTCCCGTCGGTTCTGCGGATGCTCTGGCCGCTCGTAGCGGTGGTCTTCCCCTTACTGGTATAAAAATTGGCCAAGAAAAGAACGATTTACCTGTACGTCGCAGCGGTGGTCTTCCCATCGTCGGAACGAAGCTCGGAGGCAGCACTAGCAGCTCCGGAAGTGGGAGTTCCCCCCCTTCCGGCTCGGATCCTTCTACCGCCACTTCTTCGAAGAGCGCCAGCTACGAAGGCAAGGGAAAGGGGGGGAACGCCTCTGGTAGCTCCAGTGGCAGTGCCCCTCCCACTTCACGTAATGTTCCCCGTAAATCTGGCGACAACGGTCTTGGACCCATCAACCCTCCTGATGTTAAGCCCGCCGTGGACAGCTTGACCAGTTCCGGTAGCTCCTCTGGTAGCTCCGGTGGTAGTGCTCCTCCGACCTCCGGCAAGGTTTCCCGCGCCCAATCTTCCAACAATGGTCTCGGACCCGTCAACCCTTCCCAGCTTACGTCTTCCGTCGGCGGCTTGACCGGCTCCGGTAGCTCTGGCAGCTCCGGCTCTGGTAAGAGTGCCCCTCCCACAACCGGGGGTACGAGCGCCCCTCCCACCACTGGGGGTACGAGTGTCTCTCCCACGACTGGCGGTACGAGTGCTCCCACTACTGGGGGTACGAGTGTCCCTCCCACGACTGGCGGTACGAGTGCTCCCACTACTGGGGGTACGAGTGTCCCTCCCACGACTGGCGGTACGAGCGTCCCTTCCACGTCTGGCGGTAAGAGTGCCCCTCCCACCACTGGGGGTACGAGTGTCCCTCCCACGACTGGCGGTACGAGTGCTCCCGCTACTGGGGGTACGAGTGCTCCTCCCACCACTGGGGGTACGAGTGTTCCTCCCACGACTGGCGGTACGAGCGTCCCTTCCACGTCTGGCGGTAAGAGTGCCCCTCCCACCACTGGTGGTACGAGTGCTCCCACAACTGGGGGTACGAGTGTCCCTCCCACAACCGGGGGTACGAGTGCTCCTCCCACCACTGGGGGTACGAGTGTCCCTCCCACAACCGGGGGTACGAGTGCCCCTCCCACCACTGGTGGTACGAGTGCTCCCACAACCGGGGGTAAGAGCTCTGGCGGAACGTCTGGCAGTAAGGGTTCTCTCCCTTTGTAAATGTCTTCATATGGTAAGGTCAGTCATTATCCTTGCTCGTCCTGTAACTAAGTCGCTTAATCCTAGATAGATGCCTCTCCTCGCAGCTCCGTATGCTACGCGTGCCGGACTGGTACAGGAGACCGTGATAAATTCTTCAGTACTCCGTATACCACTGTCTTGTTTATCTCTCCCAAGTGAACGTGATTTCTATGCCCATGCAACTAGACTGAGCCTCCGCATGTCAGAACTGGCACTGGATTGCGTTGGAAGATACCTTGGCATTTTTTTCCGTAGCCATATCATTTTTTGTTTACAAATCGTTCTCCGGTCAGATTGTATAATTGAGGTTGGGAGAATAATAATACCCTCTATTACTCCGCTTGCGAGATATTTGCACTTCCAATTGCGTTACCTATCCAAATCTCGATTGCAGTCCCACCGGCTCCGCTGACCACTCCTACTTGTTCGAGGACAATGCCCGCTTCCTTGGCCATGTTCCAGAGGGTTCGCTCTGCTACATCACGTTCTTTATACCCCAACAATATAGACGGGTAGCGATCGGCCCGTTTGGACTTGGAAAACTCAGCGAGGCGGGAGAGCGTATTGATCAGCGCCGGGAAAGATGTTGTGTTGTAAGTGACATCTGCCATCCTGTTGCAAAACGCTATTAAGTAAAGCCAAGATTGATCGATTGGCTGGCGTACACGATGGCATCGAGTCCAGCGTCAAAATTGGACATGATTGCGTCGGGAAGTCCCTGGACTTCCCAGTCTAATGCCGCAGGTTCCGGTGAGACTTTACTTAAGAGCGAACTGTTGGACGAAATGTTGCGCTGCAAGAGAGGCAGCGCTGAGGCTGGACAGTACGGCGTTGACCTGACATAGAAACAAGACCATGGCTTGTCTACTCACACAGATCAGTAGTCACAATGCGCCCGGGTTGCCCGTAGGTGTCCAGTTTCGACCGCAAGATACCCAGAGTGATTGCGACTATACCTGTCCCCGCCCCTGCACGGAATGCGACGTGATTTTGCTGTTCCAAGCGATTACACTAGACTTACCGAGCTCTATGATATCCCGACGATCCCTGCTGAAGAGTACTTGCCACACACGAGATAATGCTGGACTTGTATCCACCTGTCCTCCAAAATAGAGTCGCACCAACCAAGAACTGAGCCCTATTCCACTATCCCACACTTTCTAAGCTGATGAGGTTGAGTGACTACACTTTTTTTGTAATGCGAAGGACCGCACTTTGTCTAGATCGAATGATGTCTGTTCACATATATTGAATACCTCTGGGGGTGAGGCGTCTTGCGCAGGAGCACGCAACAAGTAGGATCGCACTATCTCTTCCTGCTTCGCGGCCTTCCGTGGTCGACTTGTAAATAGGATGGGCATGGACATCACGGAAAACGGCGCGTGTCCGATGTTATCATTACAGAGGAGAACGACCTGGTCTTTCCTTGTCATACCAACGCTTAGAATGAGCCGC
The DNA here is from genome assembly GCA_024663395.1 of Pisolithus tinctorius. Lineage (NCBI taxonomy): Eukaryota > Fungi > Basidiomycota > Agaricomycetes > Boletales > Pisolithaceae > Pisolithus > Pisolithus tinctorius. Next base: position 857,417 of record JANFAH010000006.1, on the reverse strand, counting down.
CAGGACTGCCCGTCATGCAGGTTCTGTGGACGCGGTACGGAGATTTCCTTGTACGCGTGAGCTGTCCTCCAAGAGGTGAGCTTTGCAGGCCTGGTGATCACGGAGGTCGTCTGCGAACGTAGATCGGGGACGAAAGCCCATGAATAATGGATGTCGACGACGTCTTCCAGATACTCTGTCCGTAGATCGTTGGATATCTGTGGTGTAATCAGAATCTGTTCTGTCTGTGCCAGGCTTGCTTGTGCGGGCGGCGGTCTCAAGAACGAGACGTAGTAGAACATCGTCAAAGGGCGTCCTTCCTAATCCGGCCAGTCCCCGCTGACGACGACGACGATTCATGCTCTGGGCTACATTCTACAGGCGCGGCGCCAGCTCGCTGAGGACACCGCTCAGTCACTCTAAAAGCCGCTCTTTATTTCAGACATTCCCAAGTCACTTCCCAAGAACAGCTCGAGCCCAATCAGGTCGACTTCCAGGCAGCCATGACACCATCCCGTCCTTTCGGACACAGGTAGCAAAGACAGAGGGCGTTTCGTCGTTTGGTGCCCGCCTCGAAAAACCATCGGTACGGAAGCAAATCGAGGTGAGCGCTCTGGAATAATCTCCATTGACAAAACCGCTTTGACACGTGCCCAGCTCTTCCTCGGTATATCATTGTTGGCATATCTTGGAGCGGCAGCTGTGACCGAGTCAGAGACAAAATACTGGAAGAACAAGCTGGTCACCGTTTCGAGCATATTCCAACTTAGACCGCCTTCGACAGATGAAATGAGAAGGGCGCGATACATGGAGCTAGGTGGCGTACGAAGCCGCTCTTTCTATTCGAACATGACGAGCACCTGACGTGAGCTGTCGCAGTCCTTGAAAGAAACCCTCGAACACTTGAAGGATGAAACTTCGACGTGGCCAAGTACCCTTCGAAATGTCTCCATTGCCACGTATGTACGCTGCGCCCAGACATACCTCGATTGGACCGAGGGTAGAAGGTTGTGCTTTCACATTGCTTGCGTGAACGCGGCCATCTTTTTGGCTTGGAAAGTACCCCGACTGCGCTCTTTCATGTGGAAGTCGTTCGCTCACGATCCTCTTTCCGGACGAGCGTATACACTCTTGACGAGTGTGTTCAGGTAACTTGTTGGACAGTCAGAGTTCTTACTTTGCTGACCAACCCGCAATCTCGTAGTCACAAAGGTTTCCTTCACCTCATCGCCAATAACATGGCTCTCTGTTCTTTTGGTGGGTCGTGTAAGCTTGGCCTCTGACGCTACCTTTACCAATGTTATGTCCGAACATTTAGGTTCGGCTGCCACGACGTATTTCTACTTTCAACAACGCAATAACCCAGATGCTCTTCCTGAGGCAACTAGCATGTGGCATTTCCTAGCGTTCTTCCTTTCCGGTAAAGTTTTATGACGATACCTTGGGTAAAACCATTTTTTAATTCACTCCATTAGCTGGTATGTTCTCCGGGCTTGTCAGCCATGTCGTCTCGACCAAGATCCTCTTTCCTCGACTGGTGGCTCGAGCATCAACCCAAGCTTCCATCCGAGCCTCACCAGCTGCGAGTGCAATTGCCGAGAGCACTAACGTGGCAACAGCGGCATCTAAGGGAGAGATCTTGCCTTCGCTAGGTGCATCAGGTGCCGTCTATGCAGCTGTAACGCTGAGTGCCCTTGCTTTCCCGGATGCCGAAGTGCGATTGTTGTTCCCTCCGTTTTTCCCCATACCCATCACGGCTGGTGTTGGGGGCATTATTCTCCTCGACATAGTAGGTGTGATCCGAGGATGGAAGTAAGTCATGACTAGTTTCAGTCGGCGAGGAGATTCTGATGTCAGGCTTGCTCGTAGGCTTTTTGATCATTATGCTCATCTAGGAGGTGCAGCGTTCGGGGCTCTATACTACTACTATGGGACGTCTTGGTGGAACTTTCAAAGGCGGCTCGAGGCACATAGTTGGCCATGACGTCTGTCACGTTCATGCTTAGACCATCTCCCCTCCTTCCCTGTGGACGCTTGCAAACACCCTTCATTGCGGTTCACCACGCTACAGTACGGCGAGCATAATACACCTGCTTAACACACGTTCTGGATACAACAAGAACTAAAGGCAACGCTATCAGTGATGTTCCATTTTCTTCTTTTATCTCCCTTTTTAAAAAAAGCAAGAGAATACAATCGCAGCTGGCAATTCCTCTCGTTGCAACTCACGCTTCGACGTCAGTAGATCAGTTTTTACGTAATCGCAATGCGCTTCGGCAACTGGTCAGAGGGAGCCTTTGGGAATGTCACTGTCAGGACGCCGCTGTCCAAGTTCGCCTTGATATCTTCAGGCTGAAGTTAAAAAAAGAAAAAAATCATGGTAAGCCAGATGAGCCATGCGCTGTTGAGAGACGTATTGCATACCTTTGTACCCGGCGGGAGCACCAAGGTACGAGAGAACTTGCCATATGAGCGTTCGCGGACGACGAAGTTGCCCTCGTCCCGCGTTGCGGCGGCAGAGGTTTCTCCCGAAATCGTGAGACGGTCGTTCTGGACCTCAAGGCAGATATCCTCCGGTTTCACACCGGGGAGCTCCACTCTTGCTGCGACGGTGTTCGCATCGACATTTTCCTGCAAATCTAGCCTGTACAGAGAACGATGTCAGCAGAAGACCTACCGCACACAGCGGAAGCAGACATACCTTGGTCTGAAAGTTTCTAGTGCGCGCGAGGTGGGGTCGCGGGTACCAACATCTGTCCAAGAAGTGCGAGGACGGGAGAACCGCGTGTTCAAAGCGTCATCAAAGAGACTTTCGAACTCAGTGAAGGGGTCGTAAAAGAAGCGTGTCAAAGACATGATGGTGGTTTACTCGTCAGTGTTGGCGTGGAGCTGCCGTTGCATGTCGTGCTTGATCAAACGGCTTTATATGGCTTCTCTGACCGCCGCCGACGAGGTCATAGGTGACGTATTGGGTCGACAGAAACTTCGGCGCATAAAATAAAAACATACGGCGCAAGCTTCCCCACCCACACAGGGGGGCGTGCGTTTCCGAATTGGGATATGATATGTCTACGCCGATCGACGTCCTTCGAACCGAAGGAGGTAGTAGTGCTTTAGCCTCGTCAGCGCAACTTACACACCAATGAATGTTTTGCAAGTCGTCAAACTTCCACGGACTGGCGGGAACGTTCGGCGGCCTACCCCAAATCTGCCGCCTCGCAGCAAGACTAGTAGCAAACACCTCGCGAAAAATTTAGGACACAGGATGCTGGTGGCGTATATTCTACATAATCTATGACAGTGACATTGCGCAGTACAAGTTAACTATGTGGTAAAGGCTTGCTGGACCATGACGGCGGTACTCGAGGGACACCGCAGGCGTGCCGACATTATGGTATTACAACGGCGGTAGCGGCCTGCGACATTGCGGGCATATATTCTAGGTGGTATTTCAGTTTCCGTTGAACGTGCGCTGACGCGAGATTATGCTTACCTTGAGAGCCAGCCACTGTGTTGGACGATGGAAACATCGTGAAGTTAGAAAACAAAATGGAGGACCTCGGATGACATACCTTCTCAAGACATTCCGTATGCTGTAAGATTGTGTTGAACACCAAGTACCGCGACCACCAGTGGAATCGAACTCACGAAAATATGGTGACACGGAGCCACACTATAACTCTTCTTGACGCCTACCTTTTGCAGCAGCCCACCTGTTACCTGCTGCAATTGTTTTGAGTCCTTGACATGGATTACCTCCATGCAAATGGAGCAGTCGCCAAGTGGCTGGTCCGGTGCCTCGGGGTCGTGCATATTTGATGGCATTGGGGGATGGTAGTCATATATTTGTGCTGTAGCGAACTATATAAAAAGACGTCACATCAGCTACGGAGGAAAAAGAACTGTTTGGGAATGAGAACACAAACCCGTTTCGGCAAAAAGAACGCGGGGCCAAGCGACTTCTGTAGGAGAACCACACCAACTTGGAACAGAACGAACGCAGCGAGGGAGAATACCCATCCTATAGAGACGGTTAGACGAGACGCGGTGCTCAGGATAACACCCACGTCGTGGCTCTACATCCAATACATTTGTCGAATTTGCCAAAAAGTCTGTAGCTTTGTTAGATCCAGCAAGACGGACGAAAAACCGACTCACAGAAAGGGAACCACAGCCTGCATATTGACATGCCAATGAGGTACTCGGCACTCAACGAACTGCTCCTCCCACATCTGATGGAGTGAATGATCTGTGGTAGCCAAAATAACGAATACATAGATCCGACGAAAAAAAGAGCCAGCGAAGGCGACACGATTGCGCGGACAACGAATGTGAGACAGATAAGTAATCCGATCCCTTAGTACAGTCAGCCAAAAAAGTAACAGGTAATAATCAGCCTACGTACAAATGCGTGCCTGTGGGTCTGAATACAAATTTCGGGCAAAAGCACTTAGGAAGGAACGAGCCGTGAGCGGAGGGGGTGTTTGAGGACGTTGTGCTGGCTGGGCAGTTTCAGCTCCTGGTCCATTGTCCTGTGGAGCCTGCTGTGGAGGTCTCGGTGGGGGTATAGTAGTATTGATTGCATCTCCTGGGGCCTGGACTTGGTTGATAAGGGTTGCGTGGTGCTATAGCGAGCCGTCAAACACGGCAACAGAATCAGCATAAGGGACCTACCGCTTCTATGGAAAAGATTATAGAGGAGGCGAAAGCTGGGATAATCAATGTGAGTGAGGGCCTTCCATGTGCCAAGATAGCAAAAGTGATATGTGCAGCAAGAGAAACCGCGTCCATGATGGCCTGGGTGTAGAAAGTCCAGACCGACAGACGTTGAAGAGCAGCAGGACTGTGTGTACGGTCAACATGGCGACACGATAGAGTGAGCATTATGAGGGAAATGACTCCTGAAATGCTCCCATCTGTACCAGTGCCAATGAGAATGAATCTCCTTGTACGGAATAAGGCAACCTACAGTTGACGACTCTTCGGAGGAATGACTGAGTTCTATGAGAGGGTTGAATAATTAACGAGTAACAAACAAGAAGCATCTCCGCTAACCTTAGTCCCTCAGCATGATGGAACTGATAGAGCACGCCACATTCTCTACTCAGCAAGACACCGTTGACGCGAAGGGGGAAAACATTCGGTGTCCATTTTCCCATTGGTGATTGTAGCTCGCTTTCAACGTCAATCATAAGTTCTTCAGAGATCGGGGACGGTTCAATCTGAGCATATACTAAGAATCCACAATCACTCTGAACTCCACTGTTGGCTATCACATCATGAACGGAGTCCAAGGACAAGATGCTCCACACCGACCTTCCGAAGACTCTTGGTCAATGACCCCATTATCTATCATGGTCGTGATTTTGTCTATTCGTGATTGAAGTTCATTTCGCACGACATGAGTAGTTTCATTCTGCGACTCCTCTGGTACGATTGCTGGGAGGTACCTGATGTCGATATGGCGTCTGAAAGCCTATAAGCCAACCTTTAGCCTCGTCAGCGCAACTTACACACCAATGAATGTTTTGCAAGTTGTCAAACTTCCACGGACTGTCGGGAATGTCTGGCGGCCTACCCCAAATCCGCCGCCTCGCAGCAAGACTCGTAGCAAACACCTCATGAAAAATTTAGGACACAGGATGCTGGTGGCATATATTCTACATAATCTATGACAGTGACATTGCGCAGTACAAGTTAACTATGTGGTAAAGGCTTGCTGGACCATGACGGCGGTACTCGAGGGACACCGCGGGCGTGCTGACATTATGGTATTACAACGGCGGTAGCGGCCTGCGACATTGCGGGCATATATTCTAGGTGGTATTTCAGTTTCCGTTGAACGTGCGCTGACACGAGATTATGCCTACCTTGAGAGCAAGCCACTGTATTGGACGATGGAAACATCATAAAGTTAGAAACGAAACGAAAGACCTCGAATGACATACCTTTTCAAGACATTCCATATGCTGTAGGATTGTGTTGTGCACTAAGTACTGCAACCACCAGTGGAATCGAACTCACGAAAATATGGTGACACGGGGCCACACTATAACCCTTCTTGATGCCTACCTTTTGTAGCAGCCTGCCAGTAACCTGCTGCAATTGTTTTGAGTCCTTGACATGGATTACCTCCATGCAAACAGAGCAGTCATCAAGTGGCTGGTCCGGTGCCTCGGGATCATGCATATTTGACAGCATTGGGGGATGGTAGTCATATATTTGTGCTGTAGCAAACTATATAAAAAGACATCATGTCAACTACAGAGGAAAAGGCAGTGCATTTGGGAATGAAAACACAAACCTGTTTCGGCAGAAAGAATGCAGGGCTGAGGGACTTCTGTAGGAGAACCATGCTAAGTTGGAACAGAACGAACGCAGCGAGGGAGTATACCCATCCTATATAGACGGTTAGACCAGGTGCAGCCCTCAGGATAATGCTCACGTTGTGGCTCTACATCCAATACATTTGTTGAATTTGCCAAAAAATCTGTAGCTTTGTTAGGTCCAGCAAGACAGACAAAAAACTGACTCATGGAAAGGGAACCACAGCCTACATATTGACATGCCAATGAGGTACTCAGCAGTCAACGAACTGCTCCTCCCACATCTGATGGAGCAAATGATCTGTGGTAGCCAAAATAACAAATACGATGATCCGACAAAAAAAAGAGCCAGTGAAGGCAACATGATTGCATGGACAATGAATGTGAGACGGATAAGTAATCCAATCCCTTGGTATGGTCAGCCAAAAAAGTAACAAGTAATGATCAGCCTACATACAAATGCATGCCTGTGGATCTGAATACAAATTTCAGGTGAAAGCGCTCAGGAAGGAACAGGCTGTGAGTGGAGGGGGTGTTTGAGGACTTTGTGCTGGCCAGGCAGTTTTTGGAGGATGACGAGCTGCAGGATTGTCAAGTCTATAGAGAGGAATATACTCAGACTTCAAGTTGGTTGAAGCTAAACAATTAACTACCTATAGAGAGGAATATACTGTAGGTAGGTAAGTAAGTGTTCCAATATAATGAATGGAAGGAGTCCCACCTCAGACTTCAAGTTGGTTGAAGCTGAGGTGCAGTAAGGAAAAAATAAACTGCTAAGTGTCCGCTTTTGGATTACATAATGCTGTGCTCAGTGAACCACAACTAAGGTAAAAGGGATAAACTCCAACACGCCCCTTCAACGAGCATAGTCAAGAAGGAATTAAAAGAAAATAATACCCATAGCTTCAGAGAAACGAACATGCTTCTCCCTAGACACACCCTTAGTCAGCACATCAGCCACCTGGTCATTGGTAGACACATAGTTGACAACTACTTCTCCAGAATCCACCTTCTCTCGTATGAAGTGATGACGGATCGCAATATGTTTCGTGCGGTCATGGAACATCGCATTTCAAGCCAGTGAGATAGCAGATTGATTGTCAATGAGGAGGGGAGTGGGTTCGTGCGACAACACAGTCTCGAGTTCGAGGACTAGGGTACGAATCCAGATAGCTTCCTTTGTGGCAGTGCACACAGCCATGTACTCGGCTTCTGTACTCGAGAGAGCAACAGATGACTGCTTTTTCGATGACCAGCTAACAGCTCCACCAGAAAGGATGAAAGTATAGCCAGTAACAGAGTGGTGGTCATTGATATCCTCTGCCCAATCTGCATCTACATACCCGATCGCGTGTGCATTTGAGTCTCACTTATAGGTAAGATGGACATCGGGGGTGCGTTGCAGATAGTGAAAAACGCACTTTAGCGCAGTAGTGTGTTCATGCCCAGGGCATGCAGCATGACGGCTCAACATGCCTACAGTAAAGGCAAGGTCAGGCCTCGTTGCTAGCATTGCATACATAAGGGCTCCGAGAGCGCCCTGGTATGACTTGGTGTCGGCCTCTGGAATTTCTAGTTTTTCAAGCTTTAGGTTAGGCTCGATGGGGGTCGCAACAGCTCGCCCCTCGCTCATTCCAAAGCATTCGAGAATATTCTCGACATATCTCTTCTGTGAGAGCTGTATGATACCTTTATCACGGTCGCGAAGTATCTCCATTCCCAAAATCCAACGTGCCTCCCCCAGATCTTTCATCTCATACTCCTGTGAGAGCTGAGCCTTGACACACTCAATAGTCATGCGGCACTTTGAGAGTATTAGCTTGTCATCTACATAGACAGCAACAACAATTAGTATGCCATTCTTGACTTTGAAGAAGAGGCTATGGTTGGCCTGGCTTCGAGTGAAGCCCAGGGATTCGAAAACAGTCCGAAGACGAGAGTACCATGACTTGGGGGCCTGTTTAAGGCCATAGAGCACTCGTAGCAGCTGCCAGACTTTGTTGCTGTCAGGAGGAAAGCCCGGAGGGGGGTGAAGGTATATTTCTTCATCTAATAGTCCATTTAGGAATGCGGATTTAACATCCATCTGATGAATTTCGAGATTATACTTAGTGGCAAGCGCCAGGAGTATGTGGATGGTTGCAAACTTGGTGACAGGTGCAAACGTCTCGGTGTAGTCGATCCCGTGTACCTGTGTAAAGCCTTTGGCTACCAAACGAGCCTTGTACCTCTCAATTTCACCGGTTGGCCCTCGCTTGATCTTGTAGACCCATTTCGAGTCAATCAGTTTATGGCCAGGAGGCAGGGCAACTTCCTTGTATAGTCCGATGGACTTAAAGGTCTGTAATTCGTCAATCATCGCAGCGTACCACTGATCTGCATCGGTGCGTCGCATTGCATCGTTGAATGAGCGAGGTTCGTTGTCATGTGTTGTGTATGCTTTGTAAGCCACTTCCTCATTCGTCTCAGCCACCTCAGCCTCGCCATTGCCACACGCACGCTCTCGCTCTCGAGCGACTTCGTCGATGGGGCTTCCACCCTCACTCTCTGCACCTGAACCCTCCAGCGCCTCAAGCCGTTGACTAGGTAAGGTTGTCCTGTCATAGGAATTGACAAAAAAGTGATAATCATCGTCTCTAGGTGGTGCTTTTCATGTTCTGGTGGACCTGCGGGTCTCTTGAGGCAGAATTGGAGTTGGATAGGGCTGCGGGGGTGTCGCTTTATGCATGGTAGGTTTCGGCATCATCCTAGCTCGCTTTACTGATGGTTTTGAGGCCGTTTCAAGCGCTTTTTTAGAACTCTGGCCGCTTCCTGGCATGTTACCCTCCAAGTGCTGTGGGGAATGATCTACCATTGATCCTGAGTGATCAGGTGCATCGTTTGACTCAATTTCGACCTCATGGACGACGTCTTCACTCTCTCCCTCACCAGACTTGAGATCCCCATCATCAGACTCCATGTGAGCACGGTCTTCCATGCCCGAAGCCCTGATGGTATCCAGGTGCGACATATTGCCCTTTTGGGCATTCCCTCTTATGTCCGCTGGTTTACTAACCACGGTTGCAGGATCTTCTTCTATCCGGACACGATCTAGGCCTACCACTGTGCTTCCCTCATCAAACACTACATCCTGGGATTCGAAGACACGACCAGTGGGCTGGTGTAAGCATAGGTACGCTTTCTTGTTCTCCGCAAAGCCCAGATGAATGCATTCTAAGGACTTTGCATCTAGCTTCTTTCTTTTTTCCTCGGGTATATGTACATGTGCGGTGCAGCCAAAGGTTCGGATATGGGCCAGTGATGGCTTAATCCCTGTAAAGGCTTCATATGGCATGACATCCTCGGAGATAGCACAGGTTGGTGATCAGTTGATTAGGTAGGCTGCATACTGGATAGCATCCCCCCAATATTTATTTGGCAGTCCAGCGTCTTTTAGCATTGCCCGCGCACTTTCAACAAGTGTGCGGTTCATCCGCTCGGCAACGCCATTCTCCTGTGGGGTATAGGCATTTGTCTTCTCATGGTGGACCCCTTTTGACTTGAGGTAGGCCTTGAACTCATCTGAGCCATACTCCCCACCTCCGTCACTCTGAAAATAATTTGCTTTTTCGCCAGTCTCGACTTCAGCTCGAGTGAGGTAGTCTTTCACTGAGGGGAAGACTTCATCCTTGGATTTTATTAGTTTAACCACAAGGTGGTGCGAGTGAGCGTCAATGAAGGTTACGAAGTAGCAGTGTCCAGTTCGGGCTGTAGTCTCCATGGGGCCACATACATCAGAGTACGTCCAGTAGAGTACTGTTGGGCTTTCAACGTTTGACTTGACGGGTATCACCTTACGGTGTTGCTTCCCTTTGAGGCAAGGTTGGCATACTGACTTCGAGTCCTCAGTGCCAGTAAGCTCCATGCCTTCAACCATTCCCGCTTTAACCAGTTTAAGCACAGATTTTATATTTGCATGCCCAAGTCGTTGATGCCACAAGTCAAGTGTGGCTACAGACTTTGGTGCTGCAGCTGCGAGTGCCGGGAAGGTAAGAGAGGGGTCAAGTAGTGGAGATGGTCCTTGTATGACAAGTGCTCCATGACTCGGAGAGTGAGTCCTTGCTGCAAGGATGTAGAGTGAGCCTTGGCGATGACCCACTCCTACAGTGTCTGTACCGTCGGTGATTGAGCATGTTCCACCCATGAAGGTGACCTGGACATTTCTAGTGGCAAGGTATGCCACTGAGAGGAGGTTTGCGCTGAGGTCTGGAACGAAATAGACCTTCTGTAGTAGGATTCTACTGGTCTTCCCATTTGGGAGATCCATACGAAGTTTGATCCGTCTGATAGCAGTAGCAGGAATTGTGCTTCCATTTCCAACGATTACAGGCTGCGGGGGTGAGAGCATCTTCAGTGAAGTGAACCATTTCTGCTGACAGCACATATTCACAGAGGCACCGGAGTCAATGACCCAGCGCGTGTGTAGATTCTCGCCATTGTCAGTGGCCATGAAGAGACGTAGAGCGCTGTCTTCAGCAGGTGAGATGTGTGCGACTTTAGCAACAAGTTTGTCCTCCTTAGGCTTATCCTTTTCAGCCTGTGATGGGGACTTGGCTGCCTCATCAGCCTTCTTCTTGTAGCAGTCATCTTCGACATGGTTCGTCTTCTTGCAATAGCCACAAGCCTTTTTCTTTTTCTTGTCATTCCTCTTTCCCTTTTTGTTAGGCGTCTTTGTTACGAGGGCAGTTTGTGCCGAAGAGGTGCGGCGAGACTTCTCTTCTATCAAGACTTGGGAAATGACAGAGTCCGGAGTTAGTTTCTCATCAGACGACATGAGTATAGTGCGAAGGGTTGAGTACGAGGTTGGAAGGGAGATGACCATGGCTATGGCAACAAGAGAGTCTTCGAGGGGCTGTCCAAGAGACTTTAGGATTGTTGCCTTCTGCCACATGGCATTAAGCTGTGTCTCCATCGAGACATCATCTGCTAGGGTACCACAAAATAGTTTGCCAATAAGGTAGGCTATTGTTTGTTTCCCTTTGCCTTCATAGCGCTCGCATAGCTTTTTCCAGACTTCTGCTGCCGTTGTGGCATGCAGAACACCACTAAGTGGGTTGTCCTTTAGAGTAAGCGTGATTTGAGCCCTTGCTTCTTTATCCTTGTAGTGCCAGTCTGCACATGCAACTGGATCAGCTGCTGCATCAGGTGCCTTCAACTTTCCTTCTACGAGCTCCCAGAGTCCACGGACATCTAGGATCATCATAATTCGGTACTTCCATGTCTGGAAGTTCAAACCATTGTCTTCAAGGGATGGTATGTCATAGAGTCGACTGGAGGCTTGAGTAGCTTTACCTGAAGGTGTAGTAGAGGTTACTGTTGAGGCGGAGACCGGAACCTTTGAGGGACCGGAAGTGGATGCTGATGGACCAGACATAGTAGACACTTTGTACCAGACTTGACATGTTCAATTTTCCTAGGATTAGAACTCGCAAGTGGGGCTCATAACCTTTTGGAGGATGACGAGCTGCAGGATTGTCAAGTCTATAGAGAGGAATATACTCAGACTTCAAGTTGGTTGAAGCTAAACAATTAACTACCTATAGAGAGGAATATACTGTAGGTAGGTAAGTAAGTGTTCCAATATAATGAATGGAAGGAGTCCCACCTCAGACTTCAAGTTGGTTGAAGCTGAGGTGCAGTAAGGAAAAAATAAACTGCTAAGTGTCCGCTTTTGGATTACATAATGCTGTGCTCAGTGAACCACAACTAAGGTAAAAGGGATAAACTCCAACAGCAGTTTCAGCACCTGGTCCATTTTCCTGTGGTGGCTGCTGTGGAGGCCTTGGTGGGGGTATAGTAGTATTGAGTGCATCCCCTGGGGCCTGGACTTGGTTGATAAGGGTTGCATGGTGCTATAGTGAGACATCAAACATGGCAACAGAAGCAGTGTAAAAGATATACTGCTTCTATGGAAAAAATTATAGAGGAGGTGAAAGCCAGGATAATCAATGCAAGTGAGGGCCTTCCATGTGCCAAGATAGCAAAAGTGATGTGTGCAGCGAGAGAAACCATGTCAACAATGGCCTGGGTGTAGAAAGTCCAGACTGACTGACAGACATTGAAGAGCAGCAGGACTATGTGTATGGTCAATGTGGCAACATGATAGAGCAAGCATCATGAGGGAGATGACTCCTGAAATGCTCCCATCTGTACCATTGCCAATCACAATGAATCTCCTCATACACTCTTTGGAGAAATGACTAAGTTCTATGAGAGGGGGGAATGATTAACAAGTAACAAACAAGAAGCATCTCTGCTAACCTTAGTCCCTCAGCATGATGGAACTGATGGAGCACACCACATTCTCTACTCAGCAAGACACCATTAATGTGAAGGGGGAAACATTTGGTGTCCATTTTCCTGTAGGCAATTGTAGCTCACTTTCAATGTCAATCATAAGTTCTTCAGAGATTGGGGATGGTTCAATCTGAGCATATACTAAGAATCCACAATCACCACATAGTGTAGTCACACTTAGTCACAACACATGGGCAGCCTTTGCACTGTAGGGAATGGGAACTGATTCCCTACGAGAAGCCATTTTGGTCAGGGGTTTAGGGGTTGAAGAGTTTTTGTTTTCTTTGTTTCTTTTGTTTTGTGTTTTGTACCACTGGACTTGGTGGTGAGCAGCCACATTGCTGACTAAGCATGTGCGCTGTGTTTGTGCGAGTTCAGTTTACCATAGAATGAGTTCATGTCACAGGCCCTCAGTAGTAGGGTGATTTAGTCTCGCATTTCAGTGAGTTTTTGAAGTTAGATTTATTACTTTGGGGAGTACCCAAAGTGCCAGGAGGACTGGCAAGAGGTATTGGACATACAGAGCTAAGTAGTCTTTCCAGTTCGCATTTTTACATTTTTGCTACACTTCTTTTCTCCAGAGAGAACCTCCCTTTTGGGTCAAGCATTATACTTGCCCATCATTACTGACTAATTACCATTTCTAGGTAACCTTCTTTTACCTATTCCTACATCTGGAGCCCACCACAAGGGGGGTTCTGTTTGTTTTGGGGAAAGAAGTCACCACCTCATCACCACACGAAATTTTTTTCTGGATTAAGTTTGGACAAGCTAAGTGTTCAGAGTTGTCAAGTATGAGGATTGTCCGGGTTGAGACCGGACCAGAGACCGAAGCGGGTGTGAGACCGAGGGGTTGGGATCAAAGGGGGAGCCGAAGATTCAGATGGTTGGACTGTTTGGACTTAGTGACTGAAGGTACAGCGCTATTCCCTTGCGTGGATCTCAGTCCGAGTCCGAGGCCAAGGCAGGGTTATCAGAGGTAACTTAGTTGATTTCAGACTAAGGAGTACAGGCTGAGTATCTACGAGTTTATATACCAGAAGTAACTATAGTACGGAGACCAGTAATGCCGGTCTCGCAAGGATTGCTAAGATGATTGGTAAGGCAAGGATTACTAACATATGACTAAGGTAGCGGAAACCGGGACAGGTGGACCGGGGACAGGACCGGGGACAGGACTTAACCGAAATGACAGACACTGCAAAGCAGTGTCTACCGCGCTAGACCAACTGGAGATGTGGGACAGGCGAGGCCGAGGCCAGACTGGGTGAGTGCGAGGCCGAGTCCAGCCGGGGTCGAGGCATGACTATGACAAGAGTCTTGGTTCTAGTTACAGTCTACACTCAGAAATTCCAGAATTTTCAGAATTATTTTTCGAGCAGTGTCATAACCATGCATTCGTCATAGGTCTTTGCTCACTCCACAACCTTTTCTGCCAGTCATCCGCTCACTCCGCACCAACTCCGCCCAACTTCTGTTGGTTGCAAGCCATCTCCGCTCCGACTTCTGTCAGACTTGTGTTGCTCTCCTACTGGACTGAGCAGTCCGTTCTCTGAGGGGTCATGTGACTACCTTCGCAGTCAGGTACTCCGCAGCACGCTCACCACATGGTCCAGTGCCTGGACTATTTCCTTTTCTGGATGTTCTGTGTTACCTGTTCATATGTCCTCCGTCTACCCTTCATTTGTCGTCCAGGAAGTTTTACTTGAAAATTTATGAGTCTCCGTATGTCAGTTCCGATTCTGATTACTGTACCTCTGTAGCAGTATAAAAACATGTACTGTACTCCACTGTTCTTCAGTACAAATATCAACTTAGTTCCTACTCCCTCTGATTCCGTCTTCTGTCTGTCGGAGTTATCTCCGACTCTCTGTCTGTACTCTCCCTCTGAAATATGAGGGCTGAGATCGTGCAAGGGGGTAGCACACGAGCTAAACCCGATGCCCTCACTCCGCTCCGCCTTTGCTTCGGCGGTCTTTGTTCCTGCCGACACTCCACTAGTTGGAGTTCTGTTCCTCTGTGTCGGACTTGCTTCCAAACCTTTCTCTAGACCTTGTAGAGCATCGGAGTTGGTTGGAGTAGGCCTGGACTTGACAAGCAGCAAATGAAGAGTGAACCACTAAGTCAAAGATCCCTCAAGCTGAGAAGCAAGTCTGAAGGAAAATTAATAGTTGAATTTTTGTGAAGAAGCCATGAGAATGTGCCAAGAGAGCTTGAGGGAATGCCACCAAGGCATTTGAGGGACACACCATGGTTCTCAGGGTGTGCATCTGACCTTTTTAGGTATTTTGAAGGGGTTTGAAGTCTTTGTGAGTGTGAGAATTGCTTTGATGACCAAGAATGGGCAAAATGGGCTTGCTGGTATGCAAGCAGCGAAGTCTCAGACTCATGGTATGAATTTGTTGAAGATCAGCTGAGTTGGCCCAAATTCATGGTGCCATTGCGCATTTGTATCCTGGGTCCCAGAAATTGGATAAACAGCATTTGAGAGATGACCTTTATAGTTTTGTTGACAGTTGAGCAAGAAGAGAGATTCATACACAGGAGGAACTAACAAATTACAGGCTTTATTTTCTTGACTTATTGATGTATCTACAGGTTTCGTGGCAACTTGAGGCCGATGAGCTCAAAGACCTTTATCTACAGGGTTTTGACAAAGAATTCCAGTGCAAAATTGTGTGGGAAATGCGATGCAACGATCAATGGCAACATTCTGACGACTGTCATGGCCATGACACCAGCATAAGCCCCTAACACCTACTCCGCCCTCCTCCAACATGTTCCTGCACTTCTCTGCCCTCTTCCGACATGTTCCCGTGCTTCTCTGCCCTCCTCCGACGTGTTCCCGCGCTCCTCCAACCCTCCCAACACATCTCCACACCTCTCCGAGGTCCCCTGTCCATGTTCTGACCAACTCTGCTGAACTCCGCCCTAAGGTTGGTCACGTGGGCTGTCGGACTTGTGGCCCTGCATTCTAGATAGGGTTCCACCCTCATGTCGGTTTTCTCCATTCTTCCGCTCCTTTGGTATTTACCCTCTCTTCCTTGTTGTAGTAGTTTCTTTGTCTCAGTTAAGGTCCCCGTCATCCCTACCCTCTATCCCTTGTGTTGGAAGGACTCTAACCCACTATACACTTATTGGTTTACATTCCGTACTGCACTGCCCTTGACCTACATCGTATATAAGGCCACGTAGTACTCCGATGTAATCAGTATGAATATCGAATAAAATCCCCACCTTCAACTCCCTCTCAGTCCCCTCCGGAGTTTTGTCTCCACTTCCTCTGAGTCTGCTCCACCTCTGAAATATGAGGGTTGAGCTCGCGCAAGGGGGCAGCACACTAGCTGAACCCAACACCCTCTCATCCGACCTCCGACCTCTGACCTCTGGCTCCGACTCCGACCTCAGCCTCCAAAACTTCCCTTCATACCCCTCCGCTCACTGTTCATCGAATATCTCGCCACCCAGTGGTCAGATTCACTTCGGACTTTGACCGCTGTACTCCGCAGCCCAACCCGCTCCAACTCCGCCCTAAGAAGGAGCCAGTGGTGTTGTCCGACTTTGACACGACCCATGGCCCATGGAACAAGTAACAATTGTGGCTACAAGACTACTACAGAAGGGATTTCGCTCAGAGCAAGCATGGACAAGAACAGAAGAATACATTGGACCACGAAGTGACCAAGGATCTAGTTCAGACAAGCAAAAACTGCCTACAAAGTTTTTTCCAGTTGATTCTACATACAACTCACTGACAGCTAACCTACAGAGACCTACAGAGCTACAGGAGTGTGTTCAGCATGAGCAGATGGTGACAACAATGTCAAGAAGTCACAGAAGTGAGAAGGACCAGGCCAAGACACCCTTTGTGTGTTCGGGTCGCATGCAGCCACAGAGTTCATCTGAGAAGACAAAGAGTGAAGACCCAAGCCCAGGCAGGCTTGTTGAAGCAGCAGCAACAGCCCATTTCAAGACAAAGGAGTTTTCTTTGAGTATGAACAGACTACTGACTACAGAATTCCAGGAAGCAGCAAAGCTCGAGCAAGTTGAACCAGTGGTAGTGGAAGATCCACTCACAATGAAAGTCCCATTCAAATTCAAGGCAAATTACTGTTGCAATAAATGCGACCAGACAGGGGATTGAACCCTGGACCTCCCAGGTTTCGACCGGGTGCTCTAACCACTGAGCTATTTGGTCAAGGTATCTTGGCTTACTTGGTGTGGTTTAACCACCAAGTGCTAGTAGGGACTAGCATTGCTGAGTGCTGGAGTACTACACTTGCAACAATTACAACACTCAAAGGGGTTTTTCATTTTGTTCATATCGAGTTTCTCTGATGGCTACTGGTGTGTCACTACAGGAGTCCTACCTAAGAGGTCAAGGTGATGAAAGAACACATAGTGTAGTCACACTTAGTCACAACACATGGGCAGCCTGTGTGCCAAAACACCAACACTTATATAGACCCCAAGATGGGCCCACCTAAATAGATCAGCCAGTACACATGGACAGGCCTGAGGGACTAAAGTGAGAGCAACATATGTATGGGCCTGTAAGTGCATTACCACAACATATGGGAGGGCCTGTGGTGGATAAGGATGTTGAAACATTTAGATGGGCCTGTGACCAATTAAGTATACTGAGCTGCTGTAAGACATGGATGGGCCTGTCCTAGTAGGTTACACCCCTGTCGCAACATCAAGGTGGGCCTGCCTATCATAACATGGAGAGGGTCACAACATAAGGGCAGGCCTGTCTATGATTAGAATACAAAGTTGGCAACATATGGATGGGCCCAGGAGTAATATCATTTATGGTGTTGCAACATAAAGGCAGGCCCATCAGTAATGTTGTTTCATAATGTCACAACATATGAACAGGCCTGTCGACAGTAAGATGTACCACTGTTGAAACATAAAGACGGGCCTGTCACTAGTATCATTTAATAGAGTCACAATGTAAGGTTGGGCCTGTCAGTAGTATTATGCAACATATGGACAGGCCCATCCACAGTAAGATGTACCTCTGATGAAACATAAAGACAGGCCCATCAGTAATCTCATGTATAGCATCGCAATATATGGATGGGCCCTTCAGTAGTATTATTTATATCATCACAACATATGGGCAGGCCTGGCCCCAGTAAG
This sequence comes from Pisolithus tinctorius, assembly GCA_024663395.1. Lineage (NCBI taxonomy): Eukaryota > Fungi > Basidiomycota > Agaricomycetes > Boletales > Pisolithaceae > Pisolithus > Pisolithus tinctorius. Next base: position 839,628 of record JANFAH010000006.1, on the reverse strand, counting down.
ATGTACCCTGTTGAAACATAAAGACGGGCCTGTCACTAGTATCATTTAATAGAGTCACAATGTATGGATGGGCCCTTCAGTAATATTATTTATATTGTCACAACTTATGGATGGGCCCATCAGTAATCTCATGTATAGCATCACGACATATGGATGGGCCTGTCACTAGTATCATTTAGTAGAGTCACAATACATGGACGGGCCTGTCAGTAATCTCATGTATAGCATCACAACATATGGATGGGCCCTTCAGTAGTATTATTTATATTGTCACAACATATGGGCAGGCCCAGCCCCAGTAAGATGTACCCTCTCAAAACATAAAGGCGGGCCTGTCACTAGTATCATTTAATAGAGTCACAACATGTGGACGGGCCCTTCAGTAGTATTATTTATATTGTCGCAGCATATGGATGGGCCTGTCCACAGTAAGATGTACCTCTGATGAAACATAAAGATGGGCCTGTCAGTAATCTCATGTATAGCATCACAACATATGGGTGGGCCTGGCTCCAGTAAGATGTACCCTCTTGAAACATAAAGGTGGGCCCATCACTAACATCATTTAATAGAGTCACAACATATGGACAGGCCCTTCAGTAGTATTATTTATATTGTCACAGCATATGGATGGGCCCATCACTAGTATCATTCAATAGAGTCACAACATATGGATGGGCCCTTCAGTAGTATTATTTATATCGTCTGTTAAGTATGGGAATTGTCCGGGTTGAGACCGGACCGGAGACCGAAGCGGGCGCGAGGCCGAGGGATCGGAGTCAGGGGTAAAGACGAAGGTACAGATGAGTGGACTGGTTGGACTTAGCGACTGAAGGTACAGCGCTATTCCCTTGCATGGATCTCAGTCCGAGTCTGAGGCCAAGGCGGGGTTATCAGGAGATACTTAGTTGATTTCAGACTGAGGTCTACAGGCCGAGTATCTACGAGTTTATATACTAGAAACAACTATAGTACGGAGACCGGTAATGCCGGTCTCGCAAGGATTGCTAAGACAATTGGTAATGCAAGGATTACTAACGTATGACTAAGGTAATGGAGACCGGGACAGACTGGACCGGGGACAAGACCGGGAACAGGACTTAACCAAAATGGCATGCACTGCAAAGCAGTGCTTACCGCGCTAGACCAACTGGGGACAAGAGGACAGGTGAGGCCAAGGCCGGACTGAGTGAGTGCGAGGCCGAGTCTGGCCGGGGTCGAGGCATGACTATGACAGTATCCCCCTCTTAGGGGTCAACCCCATGAGACCCCTGTGAGGACAGTGGGCTGAGTTTGAAAAACCGATACTTGTGGCTCGCTAAGCCTTTTGTGTCTCTCTTTCTCATCCTAACCATCATGTCCAATTCAAGACTGATCGTCGCTGCCGACAACAATGACAAAGGCTGGGTCATCATTGACTGGACCCAAATGCCTGATGACAACATCAGGTATGACACCGACAACGAAGAGGAGGTGATGAAGGTGAAGGCGAAGGAGAGAAAAAGGCAAAAGGCGGCTGAGCAAGCCCGGCGGGAGGAGCAGGCTCAGCTTGAGGCCGAGCGAGCAGAGAGGGAGAAGGCCGAAGCCGAGAGGGCAGCGCAGGAGGTCGAGGAGAGGAGAGCGCGCGAAGAGGAGGAGAGGTGGGAGGCCGAATGTAGGCGCAAGGCCGAGGCCAGTAAGGGTGATGAGACCGGGGGGGAGGTGAAGAAAGTGGTCATGGACCCCAGGTGAGTACCTTTCTAACCTTGTACGTACTCCTCCTAACAATGCTTTTAGTTGTACCCGCTGCGCCCGGGCTCACATTGTCTGCGAATTTGTCGTGGATGGTAATAAGAAACGCGTCGCCTGTGTGCGATGCAACCAATCGAAAGGAAAGTGTCGCTGGCCCGGGGATGGAAAGGACGCCGAGGCTGGTCCCAAGGCCGTCAAGGGCAAGAAGAGGAAGGTTGACGAGGAAAATGCCAAAGCCAGGCCCAGCAGTCAGAAACGGGCAAAGACGAGTACGAGGCCGACCGAAATCTTGGACCTCAATGAGTCTGAGGCCGGCAGGAGTAGGCCAAGGGAGGCCGGCGCGGACAAGTACTTGGGCTTGGAGGGCAAGCTCGAGTGATTGATCGAGGCCGTGGGGCTGATTGCCAACAACCTGGCCAGCCTCTTCGAGCTGCATGAGACCGCTGTTGAGAACTTGGGCTGCATCGCCAATGCCCTCGAGTCAATACTCGATGAATCATACAGCTTCGGGATGGCAGTGTCTCCTTTGGACTCGTGCTCGTCCGAGCTCGACTCCGAAGAGCTGCGCGAGGAGGCCGAGTGGCTGAGGACCCATGGTGAGGACAAAGAGGAGGAGACCGAGGGAGAGGATGAGGCCATGGCTGAGGGCAAGTAGTACCTTAGCGTAGGCTTGTAGTTTTTTTTTTCCTTCTGCCAATGTCATGTATCCGGTGTCCAGTGTCCGACGTTGTACAGTAGAGCAAGAAAAACAAGAAGGGGAAAACAAAGTAAGTGAGAGATCAAAGAAAACTAGATACCGATAGAAACAAAAAGGAAACTGAGTCCGGTTGAGACCGGTCCTTATTGATATGGGCTGGGTTTACCGGGGTAGCGGGAATGGAACTCTTGCACGAGTTCAGAGGCATTGTCCAGTTCGGTAGCAAGTACCCAAGTGGTTTCTTTGTCTGTCCCTTCATAGCCGGTGTGAGTCAAAGTGAGGAAAGGTGGTGAAAACCAACCAAAACCAACACAAAAGACAAATGTAGAGTGAGTGGTGGTGTGCCTCCGCGGAACCTGGAGTGCAGAGAAACCTAAACGTGTGGGGGGGGGACTTCAAGTAGAGGGCTCCTGGCACAAGTCGTCGATGAGTTACGCAGGAGAGGATGAATGAACGCTGATTGAGAAGGGGATGCTGAACAGAGCAGGGGTGCTCCTAGTGCAAGTCGTCGACGAGTTATGCAGGAGAAGATGAATGAGTGATGATTGGATGGGGGATGCTGAACAGAGTGAATGTTACGTTTCACCCCTAACTTTTCCTTTTACTGTACGGTTACCTTGTTTTGATCCGTTGGACTTAATTTCCTTTTAGAGCCGTCTTCTCTCTGATCCGACGGCTCTCTATTTCCACCACTAGCGTTACTGGCTCGTTACATGCTTAGGACATGTGTCGCCATTGTTCAACCAATGGCGTAGTTACCTCGTTACATGCGGACGCCTCATGGTCCGTTTCTGTGTAGTATTTAGTCTGCCGGCTCAAGTCCTGGAAACCCAGACTTGAGCTGCTCAATCATACGCAGCGTTCTCAGAACTTCGCCCTCAGTGTCCCTTACCAGGACCACTCTTACCGGCGTTACCTTAAATCCTCTGTCGTTTACAGAGGTTACTGCAGCCGTTGCTCAGTAGAAACCTTAGTCTGCGTTTGAGCTCTCTCTACGTCTTGACTTCGGTCGAGCGTAACAAAAGCTCAAGTCTATCAGCCTTTGGCCGAATCGGTCACTGCTTAGTGAACCACCATGAACCCCCGAAACAATCGACGTTGGGTGCCATTGCGACCCACTCGTGAAGAATCGTCGTCTGACGAAGAACAGGAGAGCACTGTCACTGACACCTCCTCCAACGAACCCGAACAGCCAGATAGAGGTTTTACCTCTGGAATCCTCTCGAACCTTTTCTCCCAGTCACTTGCGTCGCTTGGCACCCCCATTCAACCAAGTCCCCCACCACTCTTCCCTACCCCGCCACCCCCACCACAGATTACGATGTCTGGCTCATCGTTGAAGGCACCGGTTGGCAATGCCACCAAAGCCACTGAACTGAAGATTGGCGCTCCATCTGATTTTGATGGAAACCAGAAGAATGCCATGAGTTGGCTGTACTCCGTACAGACCTATCTCTTGGTAAACGAAGAACTATACGACACAGACACCAAGAAGGTAGTCTACGCCCTGTCGTATATGAAAAAAGATGTCGCCCGCTCCTGGGCTGCCACCTTCCAGAAAACTTCTCTGGAAAAGAACCCCCCAAGTTTCGGCACTTTTGCCGATTTCATAAAAGATTTCAAAGCCTCATTCACCTCCGCAGACACTGCGGGTACTGCCATTGCCAAGCTACGTACCCTAAAACAAAAAGAATCGGTTGAGCAATATATCACCGATTTCCGAACTGCTGCCGCCGACTCTACCATCACGGAAGACGTCGCTTTGATCGAGTTCTTCTCACAAGGACTCAAACCTTTCATCGCGAACCGAATCCACATGATGGAAACCACCCCCACTAAGATCACCGAGTGGTACACCCAAGCGCAGAAGTTCGACGCTAAATGGAGAAAAGTCAATGAAACCTTTGGAAGAAAAGAAAAGAAAACGTTCCACCCGAGGAACAATTTCGCCGAAGAAAAAGATCCAAATGCTATGGATGTGGATGGAGTGAGACTCTCCAAAGAAGAACGAGACCGACACGTCAAAGAAGGAAGATGTTTCGGTTGTGGAAATAAGGGACACCTCTCCCGAGAATGTCCAGACAAAGGGAAAACTCCCCAAAAGAAGGTGAAGAAGATCCGCAAGATCGTGGAGGTAGAAGAAAGCGACGGTGAAGAAGAAATCGCTGGTCCCTCCATCGCCTTAGTAAACATCGCTAAGGCTCTTGGAAAGGATTTTTAAATGGGAACTCTGCGTTGACGCCAGATGTTCCCCAAACTAAGGACAGTTTAGTTTCTGTTGCGCCTGTACTTGTAACTTCTACACCGGAACGTACTATGCAGATTCCCATCTCCCTTTACGCATCAGAAACTACTCAGAAAGTCGTCAACACTACTGCTCTGGTTGACTCCGGGGCAGAAATTTCCTGCATCGACTGGGGTTTTGTGCGAAAACATCGAATCCCCACTCAACGTCTCGCCGAACCCATCCTCGCAAAAAACGCCGATGGAACCCAGAACTCTAAAGGAAGAATACTGTTTTCCGCCACTCTCTACTTTAAAATCAAGGGACTCGTCCACCAGTCCTTCTTCCATGTCATCAATTGTGGAACGGAAAATGTCATTCTGGGTCTCCCCTGGCTCCAAGAAAACAACCCTGTTGTAAACTGGAGGATGGGCACGTTATCTATCAACGAGAAAACCAATAGATCAAAAAAGTTGAGACGCAACGTCTCTTCCGTTGCCATCGAAGAACCAACTGTGAACCTTGTGTCCCCAACTGAAAAGAAAGGGATAAACAAGTTCATGAACTATGAAGAACCAGAAGACGAAACCATCCGAGCACATTTCGTGATGTCGGTTGGAAAACTCGTTGAAGAAGCCAAGAAGGTTAACCCCAATAATAGCCTTCTCCGAAAGATCACCACGGCTACAGAGTTAGCCCAAGAAGAACACAAGAAGAAACCAAAGGCAGTCCTCCCTGAAGAATACAAAGACTTCGCCTTGGTTTTCGAGAAACCATCTGATGGAGTTTTACCTCCATCATGACCATACGATCATGCCATAAACCTTGTGGAGGACTTCGTCCCCAAGGTGGCTAAGGCATATCCTCTTTCTCCCTCTGAACGAGAGTCTGCAGAGAAGTTTATTGAAGAAAACCTTCGAGAAGGAAAGATTCGTCCCTCGAAATCTCCCCAAGCCGCCCCCTTCTTCTTTGTAGGAAAGAAAGATAGCTCCCTACGACCCTGCCAAGACTACAGATACCTGAACAAAAATATGGTGAAGGATGCATACCCCCTTCCCCTCATCTCGGATCTTGTAGACAAACTGAAGGGAGCCTCTGTCTTTACTAAGATGGATGTCAGATCGGGCTACAACAACGTCCGCATCAAAAAAGGAGACCAATGGAAGGCAGCATTTATCACACACAAAGGACTTTTCGAACCCACCGTTATGTTCTTCGGCCTCTGTAACTCCCCTGCCACCTTCCAACGATTCATGAACGACTCTTTCAGAGACATGATCGCAGAAGGGTGGTTGGTCGTCTACATGGATGACCTCCTCATCTTCTCCGATGACCCCGAAGAACACAAGAAAAGAACTCGTCATGTTCTCGAACGAATGAGAGAACTTTCCCTTCCCTTAAAACTGGAAAAATGTCACTTTGATCTAACCGAAGTGGAATACCTCGGAATGATTATCAAAGAAAATACCGTCGCCATGGACCCTGTCAAAGTCCAAGGCATAGCCGACTGGCCTGTCCCAAAAAAGGTCAAGGACGTGCGATCCTTTTTAGGATTCGCAAACTTTTATAGAAGATTTGTCCCCTACTATTCGGACATAGCACGACCACTCATCGACCTCACTAAGAAGACGGCCGATTGGAGCTGGTCTAAGAAATGTCAAGACGCCTTTGAACTTCTTAAACGGATCTTTATGGCGCAACCTACACTCCGAATGCCCGACACCTCTCGGCCATTTGCAATCACTACAGACGCGTCCAAGTACGCAACTGGAGGAATCCTCCTTCAAGAAGATTCGAATGGACAATGGCAACCCTGTGCCTTCCTGTCCCAATCGTTTAACCCTGCAGAAAGGAACTACGATATCTATGACAGAGAGTTACTTGGAGTCATCCGAGCATTAAAATCTTGGAGGCATTATCTCCATGGATCCCCGTTCCCGGTTAAAGTCTTTACGGACCATAAAAATCTGACATACTTCAAGTCACCTCAGAATTTGAACCGTCGCCAGGCCCGCTGGCTTCTTGACCTTGCAGACTTTGATCTGCAGCTAGAACATGTCCCGGGCAAAGACCTAGCTGCACCTGATGCACTCTCCTGCCGACCCGATCATATCCCTGACGATGACGAAGATAACAAAGGAGTTACCCTCCTTCCACAAACTTTGTTCGTCAATCTTATTGACACCAACCTTACCCAGAAAGTCGCATCGTCCTCCATGAAAGACCCTGTGGTCCAAACGGCACTTCGCGCCATTGAAAACGTCGACATGCCACTCCCATTTAAATCTCATCTCTCTGATTGGAGATTTGACAGTGGGGTGTTACTTTACAAAGACCGGGTGTATATCCCCGACGACCCTATCCTCCGTCGGACCGTCGTATCCAATCACCATGACCACCCCTCCGCTGGTCACCCTGGTGTCCTGAAAACCCGACAACTCGTTTCTTCCGAGTTTTGGTGGCCTGGACTGGCGTCTTTTGTCCGAAAATACGTTGAAGGCTGTGCTGTGTGCCAGCAGAATAAAGTAAATACTCACCCAACAACACCACCCCTCACGCCTATCCCCTCCACCTCAACTCGCCCTTTCCAGCAGATCTCTTGCGATCTGGTTACCGACTTACCCGTTTCAAACGGCTATGATTCCCTTTTGGTCGTGGTAGACCATGGGCTTACAAAGGGGGTAATTTTATCGCCCACCAAGAAAACTGCCTCTGCTGCCGACATCACGGCGTTATTTTTCAAGAAAGTCTACTCCCGCTTCGGGTTGTACGACAAAATCATATCAGATCGAGGCCCTCAGTTCGCCTCCGCCTTTGCAAAAGAACTCGCTTCCCTCTTGGGGTATTCCCTTGCCCTGTCAACTGCGTATCACCCACAGACCGATGGAGAAACTGAACGCGTAAATCAAGAAGTGGAGACCTATCTCCGCATCTTTTGCCAGAACGACCCCGCCTCGTGGGTAACCAACCTTCCCATGGCAGAATTCGCGCACAATCACCGACCCCACTCCGTCACCCATCAATCCCCGTTCTACCTCATGTATGGGTATGAACCCAAACCGCTTCCGTCCCTGATCGCGGAAACCCACCTTCCCGCCGCCGAGTCTAGACTCGAGGAACTCCAAAAAGCTAGAGAGGAAGCCCTTGCGGCCCACGACCTTGCCAGAAAAACCATGAAAGACCGATCATCACGACCCTTCACCCCGTTCCAGAAAGGTGATAAGGTTTGGCTAGAAGCATGAAATTTAAAATGCTCCTATGAAAATAGGAAACTCGCACCTAAACGAGAAGGACCCTTCACAATCTCCGATGTCCTATCTCCAATTACGTATCACCTCGCGATCCCTACACGATGGAAGATCCACAACGTCTTCCACGCTTCTCTCTTATCGCCCTATCGCGAAAATGACGTTCACGGACCGAACTTCCCGGCTCCACCACCTGACCTGGTCAACGAGGAGGAAGAATATGAAATTGAGGCAATAGTCGGCCATAAAAGGTCCGGCCGCGGACATGCCTTCCTAATCAAATGGAAGGGCTACCCTTCTTCTGAAAACTCGTGGCAGAAAGAGTCACACCTTGAACATGCGGATGATACACTCTCCGCCTATAAGAAACGGTTCCCCAAAGACTTCCCCCTCCAGAAACAACCCACTCGACGCTCCACTCGTACTGTCAGAAATATCACTCTTGAGATGCCTCCTCGTCGTTACACCTATCCTCGCGAACCCTCTCACCGCCACACTCCGTTCGCTCGTCGACAGAGACAACCCGCTAGTGATCAGATGATCGCTTCCTATCGACTCTTCATCGCTGACCCAGCCGTCATCGGCACCGTTTACCATGAAGTAGACGAAGACTCTCCACTTGACCTTGTATATCATGCAACTATCCAAGCCCTTTGGCTTGAAGAACTTTCCCGCTATGTTAATCGCCAGAATCCCCTCCTTTCCCCCGCTCGCACTATCCTAGGTGAAATCGCCCTCCAGCAGGTTCCCCTGCTTCTTAAACTCTTTGATGTCCTTGGAGGCGCCGACCTCATTTATAACGTTCGTCAATATCCAACGTTGATTGCACCCCCCCCGCCTGGGTCTAGAAGGCCCTCAACTGCAACTTCTCCTCCGGTTTCCTCCGCGTCGTCTTCCCCTCCTGCACCCTCGTCGTCGTCGTCCTCCCACTCGTCCCGCTCTCTCCGAAGAGCCGATAGACCTCGTGCCTGCTGCTTGTCAGGCTCTAGTCCCCAACCTTGCGAGTCTCATAGTTCGCCGTCAGAAGTAGACCCTGAGACTGCCTTTGGCATCTCCCGTGCTGAACTCGACTACACGTTGAACATCGTCGAGACCCTTGCACAGCTGCCACCGTCTCCTGTGCTGAACGCCTTAACCGAGTTCGATATGCCTCTTACTCCATCAGATCCACGCTATCGTCAGGCGTGTTATGTCTGCCGCCGTCTTGGCCACATTCGCGTCAACTGTGGGCTGTATGAATGCCCCCTTTGCCACGCCACTTGCCCTGGGCATACCCAAGCCCAGTGCCCTTCCATCCGCCCTCGTCGTCCTTTACAGGACAGAATAACTACCCCTGCTCTGGTAGATGATCGTACCCTCATTGGGAGTGAGGATAATGACTTGTACGACAATGATTTTGGTTTCGACGACTCCGCCATCAGTAACATGACCAGAGAGCCTTATGGAGAGTAGTTGAAGTCGGGGACTTCAACGCTTAGAAAGGGGGTAATGTTACGTTTCACCCCTAACTTTTCCTTTTACTGTACGGTTACCTTGTTTTGATCCGTTGGACTTAATTTCCTTTTAGAGCCGTCTTCTCTCTGATCCGACGGCTCTCTATTTCCACCACTAGCGTTACTGGCTCGTTACATGCTTAGGACATGTGTCGCCATTGTTCAACCAATGGCGTAGTTACCTCGTTACATGCGGACGCCTCATGGTCCGTTTCTGTGTAGTATTTAGTCTGCCGGCTCAAGTCCTGGAAACCCAGACTTGAGCTGCTCAATCATACGCAGCGTTCTCAGAACTTCGCCCTCAGTGTCCCTTACCAGGACCACTCTTACCGGCGTTACCTTAAATCCTCTGTCGTTTACAGAGGTTACTGCAGCCGTTGCTCAGTAGAAACCTTAGTCTGCGTTTGAGCTCTCTCTACGTCTTGACTTCGGTCGAGCGTAACAGTGAAGGTGTTCAGCCGAAAGGACCTGGGATGAAGGACTTTGATAAGACATGCTCCTGGTGCAAGTTGATGACGAGTTATGCAGGAGTGGATGGATGACTAAGCAGGATTTGCTGACTAAGTGGGGATGAAGCTTCAGATGAATGATGGAGGTAGATAGACCCTTTTGTAGAGCCTCAACTACCAATGATATGAATGGAGACAGATAGACTCTTCCGAATGAGCCTCAACTGTCGATGATGAGATATGCACTGAACTGGCTGCTGAGTGACTTCTGAATTGATTCTGATTGATTGTCTGTAGCTAAGTACATGGGGGTTTATATACTGAGGGGGGAGCACAGCTTGTGACAAACAGGGCACAAACACTTGGTAAGTAATGAGTAAGGACTGAGTAATCATGATGAGTAAGCGAGAAATGAAAAGGAAGCATGCAAAGAAGATTGGTAAGTATTGGCAATAAACGAGTCAAGGATAGTCAAAACATCACAAAATGAGTCAAATAGAATCAGAAACTGAGTAAGTGCACTGATATCACATTAGGGGGTGGCGATGCAAGTTAGATCTCGGTGGAGACATCTCTAGATCCAAAGACGGCATGACAGATGGATGGTGTTTCCAGATAGGGAAGTATTAATTCCAGAATTGAAGGGCATGAGTCAGGTGTCAAAGGGGGCTAGGGCGTTGGGGGTCTGTGGGGCAATGAGAGCATACGTGATCGCGTCTCCCACCCTTCCATCCTCTCAGCGAAGTTAACAAAAACTTCATGAACAGGGTTCTGATGGAGGAGGAGGAGAAGGGGGGATGTCTTCTGCTGGATCTTGCAGTAGGAAGGCAAGATGCATGTCATACACATCATGAATGCGATCAGGGAGGCTGGAGGACAGTAGATTATACTGCAGCTGTCGCAATGTGGGAAGAATGATGGACAAGACTGGAATAAAGACGGTGCAGGGAGCAGGGAGGAACGATCCATATGCTTCATCAACTGGGGAGACTGAAACGACCACATAAGACCTTTCTAACCGAGTGACAGACCTGAGGCAACCAAAGAACGTCCTTCTGGAAGTCATACTGACAAGGAGAACATGCTGACCAAGCTGCATGGGATGAGATGGGGCTGACAATGACGGGATGAACCAGGGGGCTTCAGGACGGAAGCTGGTGGGAATGCCTGGCAGATATACGTAGCCACTGTCTCTGGCAAATGAGACAAGCGAGATGATTGACGAAGAGGTGGCCATGTCAAGTACGAGGATTGTCCGGGTTGAGGCCGGACCGGAGACCGAAGCGGGCGCGAGGCCGAGGGGTCGGGATCAGGAGAGGAGTCGAGGATACAGGTAGTTGGACTGATTGGACTTAGCGACTGAAGATACAGCGCTATTCCCTTGTGTGGATCTCAGTCCGAGTCCGAGGCCGAGGCGGGGTTATCAGGAGATACTTAGTTGATTTCAGACTAAGGAGTACAGGCTGAGTATCTACGAGTTTATATACCAGAAGTAACTATAGTACGGAGACCGGTAATGCCAGTCTCGCAAAGATTGCTAAGAAGATTGGTAAGACAGGTATTAGTAAGGTGTGACAAAGACAACGGAGACCGGGACAGAGTGGACCGGGGACACGACCGGGCGAGGACTTAACCGAAGTGACAGACACTGCAAAGCAGTGTCTACCGCGCTAGACCAACTGGAGATACAGGGACAGGCGAGGCCGAGGCCGGACTGAGTGAGTGCGAGGCCGAGTCTGACCAGAGTCGAGGCATGGCTATGACAGGCCATGATTGATGGACTTAGCGAAATGAGCATCTGATGGATGGAGTGCTGTAGAAACGTGCAGGGTGCGAGGATCCTCTCCAAGTTTGGAAGGAAGAATCATGGGGCTGAGCACTTTAAGCGAGCATGGGAACGGAGTTGATATCTTTGGAAATGGTGGAGATATGATGAAAACCGGAATGCCATACACAGGCGCTAAAAACCTTTAACGCATGCTTAACTCGCTTCCTCTTTTCTCTTTAGCACTGACAACTCGTTCTTGTGCGAAGGATGACTGTTCACGTCCAACAGTCTTTCTACGCATGAGGCCTTTAGTCTTCATCTGCATGCTTGGGCATTGTGTGCAACTCGTCAATGAGTTAGGCAGAGTCAGCTGTAACCATGTCCACAACACCTTTGGTGGGTGACACCGGTCCACCGGACTAGATACTGTAACCAACACCGGCGACACCAGTTGACCTTGGAGTCGAGGATTTCTGCTACCTCGAACTCTAGTTCACCGTCGACTTCGACTGGTGGGGGTGGTGGTTGAGTCCGGTTTGGGATGGTATTAGGGACAGCCAGCTCGAGTTGGGAAACATGGAAGACCGGGTGCACTGTGTGCATTGAGTCCGGCAGTGTCAAGTACGAGGATTGTCCGGGTTGAGTCCGGACTGGAGACCGAAGCGGGCGCAAAGCCGAGGGGTCGGGGTCAGAGGTGAAGTCGGGGATGCAGATGGTTTTGGACTGTTTGGACTTAGCGACTGAGGATACAGCGCTATTCCCTTGCGTGGGTCTCAGTCCGAGTCCGAGGCCGAGATGGAGTTATCAGAGGTGACTTAGTTGATTTCAGACTAAGGAGTACAGGCCGAGTAACTACGAGTTTATATACCAGAAGTAACTATAGTACGGAGACCGGTAATGCCGGTCTCGCAAAGATTGCTAAGACGATTGGTAAGGCAAGTATTACTAACGTATGACTAAGGTAACGGAGACCGGGACAGGTGGACCGGGGACAGGGCCGGGGACAGGACTTAACCGAAATGACAGACACTGCAAAGCAGTGTCTACCGCGCTAGACCTACTGGAGATATGGGATTGGCGAGGCTGAGGCCGGACTGAGTGAGCGCGAGGCCGAGTCCGGCCGGGGTCGAGGCATGACTATGACAGTATCCCCCTCTTAGGGGTCGAACCCATGAGACCCCTGCGAGAGTGGTAGGCTGAGTCCGAAAATCGGCTGAGTTTGAAAAACCGATACTGGTGGCTCGCTAAGCCCTTTGCGTCTTTCTTTCACATCCTATTCATCATGTCCGATTCGAGGCCGATCAGCGCGACTGGCAACAACGACGAAAGCCGAGTCGTCGTCGACTGGACCCAGGTACCGGACGACGCCATCAGATATGACACCGACGACGAGGAAGAAGTGATGAAGGCGAAGTCGAAGGAAAGGAAAAGACGAAAGGCGGCTGAACAAGCCCGGCGCGAAGAGCAGGCGCGACTGGAGGCCGAGAGAATGGAGAGGGAGCGGATTGAGGCCGAGAGGGCTGAGAGGGAGAAGGCCGAGGCCGAGAAGGCAGCGCGGGAGGCCGAGGAGAGGAGAGTACGCGAAGAGGAGGAGAGGCGGGAGGCCGAGCGCAAGTGCAAGGCCGAGGCCGGCAAGAGTGATGAGGCCGGCGCTGGGGGTGCTAGTGGTGAGGCCGCGGGCGAAGTTAAGAGGGTGGTAATGGACCCTGGGTGAGTATTTTTCTACCACCCGTGCTCTCTTCATCTAACATCCTCTAGCTGTACCCGTTGCACCCGGGCGCAGGTCGTCTGCGAGTTCCTCGTAGACGGCAACAAGAAACGGGTTGCCTGCGTGCGCTGCAACCTGTCGAAAGGCAAGTGCCGATGGCCAGGGGACGGGAAGGATGCCGAGGCCGGTCCTAAGGGTGGTCCCAAGGTTGACAAAGGAAAGAAGAGGAGGGCCGACGACGAAACTCCTGAGCCCGGGCCGAGCCAGAAGAAGCGGGCAAAGTCGAAACCGACCGAGGTGCTGGAGATCGACGAACCCGAGGCCGGTGGGAGCGGAACGAGGAAGGCCGTAGCAGGTGGGTTCTCGGGCTTAGAGGACAAGCTCGAGCGGCTCATCGACGTCGCAGGACTCATCGCCAACAATCTGGCGGGCCTCTTCGAGGCCCATGAGACCGTGGCCGAAAACTCTGGTAGGATCGCCGATGCACTCGAGGCAATGCTCGACGAGTCCTACGGCTTCGGCATGGCAGTCTCGCCCTCGGACTCGGGCTCTTCCGAGCTCGACTCCGAAGAGCTATGCGGGGAGGCCGAGTGGTTGAAAGCACACGGCGAGGATGAGGAGGAAGAGTCCGAAGTGGAGGATGAGAGCATGGCCGAGTAGGTTTCGTAGCGTAGTGCCCTTGTTACCCTTCTCCGCGAATGTGACGTGCCCGGTGTCCGGTGTCCGGTGTTCTATAGTAACATAAGGGAAACAAAAAGAAAGGGAAAACAAGGTAAGTAAGAGATCAAAGAAACTATATACCGATAGAGAACAGAACTGAAACTGAGGCCGGTTGAGACCGGTCCTCATTGGTATGGGCCGGGTTTACCGGGATAGCGGGAATGGAACTCTTGCACGAGTTCAGAAGCGTTGTCTAGCTCTGTAGCTAGTACCCAAGTAGTCTCTTCATCAGTCCCTTCGTAGCCGGTCCACCGGACTAAATACTGAAGCCAACACCGGCGTCGCCGGTCGACCCTAGAGTCGAGGATTTCTGCTACCTCGAACTCTAGATCACCATCGACTTCGACAGGTGGAGGTGGTGGTTGAGTCCGGTTCGGGATGGTGTTAGGGACGGCCGGCTCGAGTTGGGAAACATGGAAGACCGGGTGGACTGCGCGCATTGAGTCCGGCAGGCGCAGTGTGAAGGAGTAGGTACCGGCCTGAGCTATGACCGGATACGGTCCAAGATTCTTCTCCGAGAGCTTCTTGGAAGGCCGAGTAGACCGGAAGTATTTGGCTTTCACATATACCTGGTCATCGACCTTGAAGTCCGGAGCCGGCATGCGTTTAGCATCGGCCGGTCCTTGATAGCGCTGCTGTGCTAAGGTCATTTCTTCCTGTAGGTATTGATGCAGTGAGTCTAAGTCGACTGCATAGTCACGAGCCCGAGCGGAGGTGAGGTCGCGCTCCGGGTATACCGAGATGTTAGGGTGATAGCCCTTATTAGCGAAGAAGGGTGAAACACCGGTAGTAGCGCTAGGGGCATTATTATAAGCAAACTCGGCCAAGGGTAATAGGTCGGCCCAGTTGTCCTGTTGGTAGTTACAGTAGACTCGGAGGTACTGTTCCAGTGTCTGGTTGGTCCTTTCGGTCTGGCCATCACCCTCGGGGTGGTAGCCCGAGGTGAAGTGTAGGCGCATATCTAAGGCCTTGCCGAGTGACCGGAAGAAGTGCGAGACGAACTCCGAGCCTCGGTCTGAGGTTACATGGGCCGGCACTCCGTGCTTCGAAAAGACATGGAGTAGGAATAACTTGGCGAGTTCTGGGGCTGTAATAGTGTCGTGGGTTGGGATGAATATGGCCTGCTTGGAAAGCCGGTCAACTACTACGAGGATGGCCGTGAAGCCGGTCGAGGCCGGAAGTTGCTCAATGAAATCCATAGAGATGGAATTCCATGGTTTCTCCGGCACCGGGAGTTGCTTGAGAAGGCCGTAAGGCCGATGGCGGGAAACCTTAGCCCGAGCGCAGGCCGTGCAAGACCGGACACAGTCCTTGACGAAGGTCCTGAGGCCGGGCCAGGTGTACTCACGCCGTATGAGTTCTAAAGTGCGGTTTTGGCCGAAGTGGCCGGACAGAGGGTGGTCATGCTTGAGGTGCAAGACCCTAAGTCGGAGATCATTTGAGTCCGGCACGTAGATCCTTCCATCAAGACGAAGGAGGCCGGTGTCATCTACTGACCACCGGGGATCAGACATGTCAGACAGGCGGATTTGTGAGACCGGGTCGTCTGGCAGTGCGGTCAGGATATCATTATGAAGTTTCTCGACATCCATTAAGGCAACTGCTCGTAAGACCGGGTACTCTAGGTAAGTTGCGCGGAGGGAGACCGCTAGTTGCTCTTGGGTGAAGACCGGTCTCAGGTTCTGCGGGTTCACTCGAGCATAGCCGCTATCCCCCTCTTTGGGGTAGACGTCCCATCGTCTAGTTAGGGCGTCAGGCTTAGCCCCGAGCTTACCGGGCCTGAACCTGATGATCATGTTGAATTGAGACAGGAATTCTGACCAGCGAGCTTGGCGGCGGGTGAGTACTTTAGAGGTAGAGAAGTACTCAAGATTTTTGTGGTCAGTTACAACATCGACCGGTGAGGCCGAGCCCTCAAGGTAGTGGCGCCAGGTCCGGAATGCTTCGAAAATAGCAAGCAATTCCTTGTCGTGGGTGTCATAATTCAATTCCGGGGCCATCAGAGTCCGGGAGTAGAATGCGACCGGATGTATCTGGCCGTCGCCGCAGGTGATAGAGAGGATGCTGGCGATGGCATAGTCCGAGGCATCGGTCTCGACGGTGATGGGGACCCCGGGGATGAAATGAGTTAGGACCGGCGCGGTGGTGAAGGCGGCCTTGAGGTTATTAAATGACCGGCGGCACTCCTCGGAGAAGTTCCAAGGAGCCCCCTTGCGGGTAAGCCGAGTCAGCGGTACGACGATGTCCGAGTAATTAAAGATAAACCGGCGGTAAAAGTTGGCGAAGCCGAGGAAGGATTGTATGTCCTTGACCTTGCGAGGCTTGGGCCAGTCGCAGATGGTCTGGACCTTTTCCTTCGACATTGTGAGGCCGGCAGGGGAGAGGTGGAATCCGAGGTATTCGACCGAGTCCGAGTGGAACTCGCATTTCTCCGGCTTCGCATAAAGGCCGTGAAGCCGAAGCCGGCGGAGGACTTCTCGGACATGCTGCTTGTGAGACTCCTTATCTCCGGAGTAGATCAGGATGTCATCTAGGTAGACAACCACGCAGACATCCAACATATCCGCAAAGATAGTGTTGACGAAGCGTTGGAAGGCAGCCGGGGCATTGGTGAGGCCGAAGGGCATCACTAACCACTCGTAAGATCCATACCGAGTCCGGAATGCGGTCTTCCATTCATCGCCCGGAGCGATCCGGACAAGATGGTAGGCATGCCGAAGGTCAATTTTGGTGTAGATCTTGGCTCGGCTTGGTGAATCTAATAGGTCGGAGATGAGCGGGAGTGGGTAGCGATCCTTAGTGATTTTGTTGAGGCCGCGGAAGTCTACGCAAAGCCAGAGGGAGCCGTCTTTCTTTTTGACAAAGAGGACCGGTGCAGCATAAGGGGATGAAGTTGGACGAATAAAACCGGTGGTGAGGTTTTCATCGATGAAAGTCCGGAGAGCTTGCAGCTCAACCGGGGACAGCGAGTAGATAGTGCCGAGAGGCGGGGTAGCTCCTTCTTCAAGCTCTATTTTCAGGTCGTACTCCCGGTGAGGCGGGAGTGCCGAGGCTTTGGCCTTGCTGAATACATCAGCGAAGTCGTGATACTCTTCCAGGACATTGGGTAAGGCCGGAGGAGAGGAAGCCGAGGCCGATCGGGCTAGAGCTGAGTCCGAGGGACGGAGTTGAAGTTGGAACTGGACAGACCCTTCCAGTTTACAGGCGCGCACAAAGGCGGCTGCATTGATCAGGGAAACCAGAGGGGCCTTCAGAGGGGTGCGAGCCGGGGAGTCGGAGACCGGTACAGATGGCGCGAGGCTGGGTTGGTCGCTAGGACCGGAGTCAGGAAGGCCGGTGGAGACCGGGCTTACAGGGTGTGTCGACGGGGTTGGCATTCCTTGTGCAGGAGTCCGGAATGTTAGACTGCTCAGTACCCAGTCAATCAACGGATTGTAGCGGGTGAGCCAGTCATGTCCGAGAACTATCTTACACTCAGAATCCAACGGGGCTAGATACAGGGTTACCGGGGTGACATCGCCAGATGCGAAGCGAATATTGACATCTACTGCTTGGGTTATGGTGAAGGTGGACGTTCCATCGAAGAGCCGGAGTCGGATTGGGGAGACCGAGTACGGGGTAAACGAGTGTTGATTAACAAAACGATTATCTATAAAACAATGGGTGGAACCGGAGTCCACTAAAGTACGAAGCCGTGGTATTTCTGGGTTTTCTATAGTGACATACGGGGTCAAAGAGTTCGGGCTGGAAAGAGCGGATGCGTTGAGACGAGCCTCCAAGTTTGCACAACCGGAGTCAACGCAGCTCCCAGATTGTGTGGAGTCCTGGGAGCCGCTACCTATTTTTTTGTCTCGGGGGTAGTACCCGAGCCCGAGGCCGGTGCGGCCTCGGTGGTGGCCACAGCGCGAGCTTTGGCCTTTCCGGCTTTCTTAGGGCATTTGTCAGCAAAATGACCAGGGCCTCCGCAGAACATGCAGAGATTGCCCTCTATGCGACGCTTGCGTTCTTCCGGGGTAAGCTTTCCATCTTTGCTGAGTTTGCTAGGCTCGGGCTTAGATGAATTGCTGTTACTATTGTTGCCCGGCTTAGGGGTAGAACCGGAGTTGTTGTTGTTGCCGGTCTTGGTCTTCTCCTGACCGGTCTTGGACTGGTTATTGTTGCCGGAGCCGCCGGACTTATTGTTACTAGAGTTAGACGAGCCTTGGTGCCTGCTCGCCCGCTGGACTTCTTCCTTGCGCTCCCAATAGCGCGCATCTATCTCCTGGGCGAGGTGGCGGAGCTCGTGAAGTGTCCGGGGTTTGCCAACTCGACAAACTTCGTCCTTAATCCGGTCTGGGAGTCCGGAGTAGAAGTGGTGGCGCAGCGCACCATCTCCGTAGCCTCGGACTTGCGAAGCAAGCCGATTGAAGTCGACTACATATTTATTGATGTACTGGCTATCTTTCATGTGCAAGTGGTCGAGTTGACTTTCGGCGTCAGCAACCGGGTCATGGGGTCCGAAGGTGGTTTGTAGCTCCAGGACGAACTCCCTCCAGGAGTCCATCCAGAGAGGCCGATCATCGGGGTCGTCGAGCCCGAGCAAGTCCGGCTCGAACCACTCAAGAGCCATGCCCTTGAGGTATGATTGGGCGAAGATGACCTTGGCGCGGTCGGTCTTGGAAGTTAAGTTCGCACTGGATGAAGAATGCGCGAAGCTTCTTGGGGTCGGTACCATCAAAGGTATCGGGCTCGCGTAGCTTGGTCCTGCTTGAGGACTCAGGACTAGTATGGGCGTTGCGAGCCAACAGCTTGATGGCCTTCGTGAGGCTGTCGAAGACCGCGACCGCAGGTTCGGTGTCCGGGTCTGGGAAGTCCGGTTCGTCCTCCAGATCATCCTCATCCGGATTATCGTCACCGGGCCCATCATCGCCGGGACCGTTGCCGGGGTCATCATTATCTGGGTTATTATCATCATCGTCTGGGTTGTTGTCATCATCGTTGCCCAGCCCATCATCGCCGGGGTCACCCTCGGGAATGGGGGCAGTGGGACGACATGGAGTGGGGGTATTGGATGTGCGGGCTGAGAAGCCCCTGAAAGGGCTGACGGGACCTGGGGAGCGCCTAGTGGTGCCCAAAGCAGCTAGTGCTGTTTCGCGGCGAGCCCCACTGGCTGAAGCGGAGTCGGGATTGGTGGTAGAGCGGCCACGGGGAGGTTGGAATCGAGTCTTGGTTGCCATGATGGTTTAGACCCACACAAGTGGCGAGTCTGAAATACTGTCAAGTACGAGGATTGTCCGGGTTGAGTCCGGACCGGAGACCGAAGCGGGCGCGAAGCCGAGGGGTCGGGGTCAGAGGTGAAGTCGGGGATGCAGATGGTTTTGGACTGTTTGGACTTAGCGACTGAGGATACAGCGCTATTCCCTTGCGTGGGTCTCAGTCCGAGTCCGAGGCCGAGACGGAGTTATCAGAGGTGACTTAGTTGATTTCAGACTAAGGAGTACAGGCCGAGTAACTACGAGTTTATATACCAGAAGTAACTATAGTACGGAGACCGGTAATGCCGGTCTCGCAAAGATTGCTAAGACGATTGGTAAGGCAAGTATTACTAACGTATGACTAAGGTAACGGAGACCGGGACAGGTGGACCGGGGACAGGGCCGGGGACAGGACTTAACCGAAATGACAGACACTGCAAAGCAGTGTCTACCGCGCTAGACCTACTGGAGATACGGGATTGGCGAGGCCGAGGCCGGACTGAGTGAGCGCGAGGCCGAGTCCGGCCGGGGTCGAGGCACGACTATGACAGGCAGGCACAGTGTGAAAGAGTGGGTACCGGCCTGAGCTATGACTGGGTACGGCCCAAGGTTCTTCTCTGCGAGTTTGTTGGAAGGCCAGGTTGACCGGAAGTATTTAGCTTTGACATACACCTGGTCATCGACCTTGAAGTCCGGAGCCGGCATGCGTTTGGCATCGGCCGGTCCTTGGTAGCGCTGTTGTGCAAGGGTCATCTCCTCACTGTCATATCCATGACTCTCGGACTCGGACTCAGCCCAGTCCGGACCCCTAGCCCCTATCTCCGGTCAACTCCGGTCCTAGTCCAGCCTAGAAAACCCAATCCCGGCCCTAGATAACTCAACTCCGGCCTGCATAACTCAAGTCCGGTGTTTTACCCCTATCTCCGGTCCATTTCGGCCTCCCGGCCTTGCGCTGCTCCACCCCGGTCCTCCTAGGTCTATGTCCGGGTGACCCGGACATAACTCCGGTCTGTTTCCCTTTGTTTGTACTATATTTAGTCTAGCCCATTCATCTGACTTTGCTTACTGTACAAATCCTGTGTCTGACCCCAGTATGCCGGTCACCCGGACTTTGGCTATTAGCCTCGGCACAGCCACTATGGCTATCCACTCTCTTGCTAATCTTCTTGCTAATAGCTTATTAACAAGTCCGGCTCTATGTTCATTATCCCGGACCAGCCTCATGTATTTAACCCCTGTACATACTTCGTAGCACCCTCAGTCTGAATATCAACTTAGTATTACCCTCAACTCCGTATTACCCCTCGAGACTACTCTATAGCTAAGGCCGAGCCTTAAGCTATCCCTGACCCCTGTCCCGGACCTCTCCCCGGCTTGCATAAGGGTACAGCACATAAGCTGAGACCAAGGGAGGTAGATCCAACCCCGGACCGGCTTCCCCTTGTGCGCACTCCAACACCGGTCGGTTTCCCACGCTACCGGCCTTGTTCCCACGCTCCCGGTCTTAAGTCCGGTCCTCCAGACTTGGCCCCTAACCTCCGGCCTCAACTCCGGTCCAACTGGACTTGGCCCCTGCCTCTTGGCCTTGACTTTGGCCACTCGGACTTAACCCCTGTCACCCGGTCTTGAAGCCTGGTCACCCAAGGGTAAACCCGTACTTCACATTGACCGGCTTTCCAAGCAGGCCATATTCATCCCCACCCACGACACCATAACAGCCCCAGAACTCGCCAAACTATTCCTACTCCATGTCTTCTCAAAGCACAGAGTACCGGCCCATGTAACTTCAGACCGAGGCTCGGAGTTCATCTCCCACTTCTTCCGGTCACTCGGTAAGGCCTTAGATATGCGTCTACATTTCACCTCGGGCTACCACCCCAAAGGTGATGGCCAGACCGAGCGGACCAACCAGACTCTCGAGCAGTACCTCCGAGTCTACTGCAACTACCAACAAGACAACTGGGCCGACCTACTACCTCTGGCCGAGTTCGCTTACAACAACGCCCCTAGCGCTACTACCGGTGTTTCACCCTTCTTCGCTAACAAGGGCTACCATCCTAATATCTCAGTGTACCTGGAGCGTGATCTTACCTCTGCCCGGGCTCGTGATTATGCAGTCGACCTAGACTCACTGCACCAGTTCCTACGTGAGTGTGAAGTACGGGTTTACCCTCGGAGTGACCGGGCTTCAAGACCGGGTGACAGGGGTTAGCCCAGGTGGCCAGAGTCAAGGCCGGAAGACAGGGCTTAAGTCCGAGTGGCCAAAGTCAAGGCCGAGAGACAGGGGCCAAGTCCAGTTGGACCGGAGTCAAGGCCGGAGGTCAGGGGCCAAGTCTGGAGGACCAGACTTAAGGCCGGGAGCGCAGGAATAAGACCGGTAGCGTGGGAAAACGACTGGTCTTGGGGTGCGCACAGGGGGAAGCCGGTCCGGGGTTGGATCTACCTCCCTTGGTCTCAGCTTATGTGCTGTACCCTTATGCAAGCCGGGGAGAGGTCCGGGACAGGGGTCGGGGATAGCTTAAGGCTCGGCCTTAGCTATAGAGTAGTCTCGAGGGGTAATACGGAGTTGAGGGTAATACTAAGTTGATATTCAGACTGAGGGTGCTACGAAGTATGTACAGGGGTTAAATACATGAGGCCGGTCCGGAGTAAAGAACATGAAGCTGGACTTGTGAATAAGCTATTAGTGAGATGAGTGGATAGCCATAGTGGCTATGCAGAGGCTAATAGCCAAAGTCCAGGTGACCGGCATACTGGGGTCGGTCACAGGATTTGTACAGTAAGCAAAGTCAGATGAACGGGCTAGACTAAATATAGTACAAACAAAGGGAAACAGACCGGAGTTATGTCCAGGTGACCCGGACATAGACCTAGGAGGGCCAGGGTGGAGCAGCGCGAGGCCGGGAGGCCGAAATGGACCGGAGATAGGGGTAAAACACCGGACTTGAGTTATGCAGGCCAGAGTTGAGTTATCTAGGGCCGGGATTGGGTTTTCTAGGCTGGACTAGGACCGGAGTTGACCGGAGATAGGGGCTAGGGGTCCGGACTGGGCTGAGTCCGAGTCCGAGAGTCATGGATATGACAGTATCCCCCTCTTAGGAACCGAACCCTTGAGGTTCCATAGGGAAATATGCTCAGAGGGTTATGCAGTGAGGTCCCATGACCAGGAGTGAGTCCGAGTGCACACACAGTGCCAAGGGTGAGCCCGAGGGCTGGGAGACAGGCCAGCGATGACCGGAGGTCCAGTAGTTCGGACCGGAATGGGACAAGCCGGGTTTGTGGGCAAGGGTCAAGTCCGAGGACTGTTCTGGGAACCCAAGGCCAGA
This sequence comes from Pisolithus tinctorius, assembly GCA_024663395.1. Lineage (NCBI taxonomy): Eukaryota > Fungi > Basidiomycota > Agaricomycetes > Boletales > Pisolithaceae > Pisolithus > Pisolithus tinctorius. The sequence goes on along the minus strand of JANFAH010000006.1, from coordinate 817,030 downwards.
GAAGCGACAACAAGAGGGCCGGAGACCGGTCTAGGAGGCTGCCAGACAGTTCAGCAGGCCGGGACAAGGCAAAGCCGAGTCCGGAAGTGACTAGACCAGCTGTACGGGGGTTTCTGGAGACAGCTGAAAGCTGAGGCCGATGTCTCAGAGGGCCGGAGTTGCACCTCAGAGCTGGGTTAAGGCAAACCGAAGGCTGGGAATAACCAGGTAAGGCCTAGGGGTGTGCTTCAGGGCCAGGTCAGGGAAAGCCGGAGACCGAAGATGTGCAGGGGACCGGTAATGTCCAACTAATGTACCAGGAGTGTGCCACTAGGGCCAGAGGTGTGCTTCAAAGCCGGTTCAGGGCAACATGGAGGCCGAGAGGGTCCAGAGAGGTCCGGAGATGACCATAAGATGGTCCAGGGGTGTACCAGGTGCTGCTGAGTGACAGCGGAATGACACAAAGGCTAGGTGGGTGCCAGGAAGGCCGGAAAACCGGTCTAGGAATGCACCAGTTGGACTGGGACTGCACTGCAGGGATACGGAGGGTCACAAGAAGTGCCGAGAAGGCCGGGTTGGGTCCAAGGTCTGCTCCAGGGGGTCATGGGGTCTGAGAGTGTTTATCTACAGAAAAAGAAAATGGATAACAGAAAACCAAGAAAACATATAACAAGGAAACAGGAAACCGAGACAGAGACAGGGGTCAAAGCCGAAGGCTGAGACCAAGGGTGGCTCAGGCCGGTGGTGGCCAAAGCTGGAGACTGAGACCGAGAGTGGCTGAAGCCTGTTGTGCTAAAGCGAGTGGTCTGGCGAAAACAGCAAGACCGAAGACCGGTCAAGGGAACAGAAGGCCTGGAAGGCCGGGAACCGGTCTGATGGTCGGAGAGGGCTTGAACAGACAGGTGGGGACCGGTCTGGAGCCAGAGAAGACTGGAGGCCATCAGGAGACCAGTCTGGTTGTCAGGACAGGCCAGAAAGGCTAGTCGGAGACTGGTTTGGACCTGGGAAGGGCTGCAAGGCTGGAAATGTCAAAGGGAGACCGGTCTGAGGGTCAGAGAGGACCGGAAGGGGCAGCCGGAGACTGGTCTGATGGTCAGGGGGGCTTAGAAAAGCCAGGTGGGGACCAGTCGGGAGCCAGTAAGGGCTAAAAGGGCTAGAAAGGCTACGGGGGATCAGTCTCAACCTGGATGGGGCTGTAAGGCCGGAAATCCAAAGGGAGACCGGTCTGGAGTTGGGCCGGGCTGGAGCAACCAGCTGAAGGCCAGTCTGAAGGAGTCAGAGGGGTTTGAGGTGGCTAGAGGTGACCTGAGGTGCCTTCTAGCTGGTGGGCTGACAACTGGAGGCCAAAACAGTGTAGGCCGATGGGCTAACACTGAGACCGGGGTAACCAGGGGTAGCAGGATGCAAACCCGAGGCCGGAAGTGGCAAGGCCAGGTGCCAAGCACCTTGGAAACAGGCCAGACGGGCTTCTGGAGGACAGTGAGGGACTGGGGAGGCTGTCTAGGACAGCAAGAGTTGAGTTTGCACAAGGACTGGAGGGCTGGACATAGCTAGGCATGAACCGGAGACCAGCAGGTCATAAAACCGGTTCAATGAAGGCCTAGGGATGTCAGCAGGAGGGGAGTCTGGGTGTTGAGTCCGGTTTAGGGGTGTCCGGAGTTGGTTGGAAGTGGGTTTTCCGGTGGTGAGAAACCCGAAGGCCAAAAGGGCCACTGGAGGACCGGTTCAGGGGGTCTGGAGACTGGGTGAGGCCTAGGGGTTGTCCAGCTGAAAGGCTGACAACAGGAGGCCAAGACCAGTGAGACCAGTGAACACACAATCACCAAGGCCGAGAACCATTGAGACAGTGAGACTGGAGTACCAACACAAATGTCAGGGGCTGGGAGCAACCCAGGGCAGGTGGTTCGGGAGTGCTTCAGTATGCAAGGACCAGGCCAAGGAACTGGGAACTGGTGTGCAGGGACCGAGCAGGGTTGTGCTGAGGACACCGGAGAGGTAGCAGACAGGGGTTTGGAAGAGAGTAGGTCACTAGCGAGGTCCCTTATCCCCCTCTTAGGGTAGACTTCCCAAGTCTACAGGGGTACAAGGTGTGGGCTAGGACCACCGAGAGGAGTACTGGACAGGTAGTAGGAGTACTACCACCGGAGTTGCAAGTCCGAGTACTGAGAATGCTGAGACCGGCTTAACAGGTGTCAAGACCGGTTTTGGGAAGCTTTTTCAAGGCCGGAAAAGCTTTAAAACCGGAGATACAAGGCCGGCAGAGCAGGCCAGACTGGTACAGGGATAGTAAGGAGTGTCGGAGTCAAAGGTGAGGGTATGGAGGCCGGAACCAGAGCCCGAGAGGAAACCAGAAGGCTGGTGAAGACCAGCAGGCCAAAAGACAACCGGTAAGACCGGAGTCGGGAGAGTGGGTAGGACCGGAGTTCCGGAGTCAATGGTGGGGTGACAGTGGTGATGGTTTGGGGGAAGGTGAGGGGTTAGCTGGTACCCGAAGGGGCCTCGCGAACATACAAGTTCCGGGGCGAGTGGGTGAGCTGGGAAACAGACCGGCAGAGTCAGGGGTTTGTCAGATGGGCCGAAGCCCGGGGTGTCTTGCAAGCAAATTCATGCTCCAAGGCAGGGTTGACGTCAGGGGGGTTAGCAAACTTTAGTATTAGGCGGGGATAGGTGACTGCACTACACTCGGCCACCAACGGGTGCCTATTGAGTGGGCTAGTCGGTTCCCTACAACCAAAATACTTCAGTTCCTAACGGGTTGACAAGGCCGATTAAAACAGGGGTTGGAGACCGAGAGAGAGCCAAAGCTGGGTCCACCAAGGACCGGAAAGAGGTGCTAGGTCAAGACCATAGCACTGGGGTAGAGGACAGGGGTGGTTCCGGGGGGAGGGAGAGGCCCAAAGGCCAAATGAGTGACAGAGGAGTAGCATAGAGCTATCCAAGGGGTATCAAAGGCCGAGGGAGGCCGGAGATGGGAGACCGGCCAAAAGGAATGAGTCTGGAGTGAGCAAGACCGGTCAGGGGCCATGAGGAGGCCTGGAGACAAACACCGGAAAAGAGAAAGGAGTCCGGAGTCAGCAAGACCGGTCAGGGGCTCTAAGGAAGTCCGGAGATAACAGGCTGGACAAAGGGTGACAAGCCCTAGTGCAGGAGGGAAGACTGGAACTCAGGAGACCGGTCATAAAGGAGTCTGGAGGTGGGAAAAGCGGACACAAACAGGGGGGCTGGAGTTAGCAAGTCCAGTCCAAGGCTACAAAGCCAGGTTGAGGCCGAGGGACTGGCAGGACGAGCCAGGGGGGACTGCTAAGGGGAACAAAGTAATGCACTAATTGATTTGTCTCTACTGAGACCACCAGTTTGGCTTCTGGTGTACCGGAGTACCAACTTTTTGACCCAGTTAGGATCCTGGGGTAGACTCTAATTGTTTTGTCTCAACCGAGACCACCGGTTTTGGCTTCCGGAGTACAGAGTTACCAACTTGTTAACCTGGTTAGGATCCCGGGGTGGACAGAGGACAGGGAAAGGACCGGAAATGAGGTCAGGGACCGGGATAGGGGCCAGAGGACCGGCAGACCGGTCCTAGACCGAAAATCGGGGGTCAGGAGCAAGTCCAAAGGGCTAGCATGCCCAGGGGGTGCCTCTAAGTGAAAAGTGAGGCAAGAAAAGAGGTCAGGGACCGGGCTAAGGCCCAGAGGGCTGGCAGACCGGTCCTAGACCAACACGGAGGTGTCATGCACTAGCTAAGACCACCAGAGCTGAGGCCTGGTGTAAGTCCAAAGGACAAGCACCACTCCAAGGCTGAGGTGACTAGTGCAGGACTGGGACAATGGACAGGAGACCTGGGAGGGGTCTATGAGGAACAGAAAGGTCTGGGGAAAGCCAGGACCGGTCCAAACCTAGTAACAGGTCTAGACAAGTCTGGGTGAGGTGGCTGAGTCAGACCAAGGCCGGAATGGCCAGTAACAAAGGGCAGGAGGCCGAGGGAAGTGGCAAACCGGCTTCAGGCAAGCCTGGGTGAGTGTGGACAAGCCAACCAAGGGCCGGACAGGCCGGTGACAGACAGTTCCGGAGACTGGAAAGGGGGTCCATGTTAAGTACGAGGATTGTCCGGGTTGAGTCCGGACCGGAGACCGAAGCGGGCGCGAAGCCGAGGGGTCGGGGTCAGAGGTGAAGTTGGGGATGCAGATGGTTTTGGACTGTTTGGACTTAGCGACTGAGGATACAGCGCTATTCCCTTGCGTGGGTCTCAGTCCGAGTCCGAGGCCGAGACGGAGTTATCAGAGGTGACTTAGTTGATTTCAGACTAAGGAGTACAGGCCGAGTATCTACGAGTTTATATACCAGAAGTAACTATAGTACGGAGACCGGTAATGCCGGTCTCGCAAGAATTGCTAAGATGATTGGTAAGGCAAGGATTACTAACGTATGACTAAGGTAACGGAGACCGGGACAGGTGGACCGGGGACAGGACCGGGGACAGGACTTAACCGAAATGACAGACACTGCAAAGCAGTGTCTACCGCGCTAGACCAACTGGAGATGCGGGACAGGCGAGGCTGAGGCCGGACTGAGTGAGTGCAAGGCCGAGTCCAGCCGGGGTCGAGGCATGACTATGACAGTATCCCCCTCTTAGGGGTCGAACCCATGAGACCCCTGCGAGAGTGGTAGGCTGAGTCCGAAAGTTGGCTGAGTTCGAAAAATTGATACTTGTGGCTCGCTAAGCCCTTTGCGTCTTTCTTTCACATCCTATTCATCATGTCCGATTCGAGGCCGATCAGCGCGACTGGCAACAACGACGAAAGCCGAATCGTCGTCGACTGGACCCAGGTACCGGACGATGCCATCCGGTACGACACCGACGACGAGGAGGAGACGATGAGGGCGAAGGCGAAGGAGAGGAAGAGAAGAAAGGTGGCTGAACAAGCCCGACGGGAGGAGCAGGCTCGGCTTGAGGCCGAGAGAGCAGCACGGGAGAGGGCTGAGGCCGAGAAGGCAGCGAGGGAGGCCAAGGAGAAGAAGGCGCGCGAAGAGGAGGAGAAACGGGAGGCCGAGCGTAAGCGTAAGGCCGGGGCCGGCAAAGGTGATGAGGCCGGTACTAGTGGTGAGACCGGGGGTGAAGTGAAACGGGTGGTAATGGACCCCGGGTGAGTATATTTTTGATCTGGTGCACGTTTTTCTTCTAACCTCCTTTTCAGCTGTACTTGCTGCGCCCGCACTCAAGTCGTCTGCAAGTTTGTCGTAGACGGCAACAAGAAGCGTGTCGCCTGCGTGCGGTGCAACCTATCGAAGGGCAAGTGCCGGTGGCCAGGAGACGGGAAGGACGCCGAGGCCGGTCCCAAGATCAAGGCCGACAAAGGGAAGAAGTGGAAGGTCGACGAAGAGACGCCAGAGCCCGGGCCGAGCCAGACAAAGCGGGCGAAGACGAGCGCGAGGCCAATCGAGGTCTTGGATCTCGATGAGACCGAGACCGGCGGGAGTGGAGTGAAGGAGGCCGGCGCGGCTAGATACTCGGGCTTGGAGGGCAAGCTCGAGCAGTTGATCGAGGCCGCGGGGCTGATTGCCAACAACCTGGCCAGCCTTTTCGAGCTTCACGAGACCGCGGTCAAGAACTTGGGCCGTATTGCCGACGCTCTCGAGTCGCTGCTCGATGAGTCTTATGGGTATGGGATGGCGGTGTCCCCCTCGGACTCGGGCTCATCTGAGCTCGACTCTGATGAACTGCGCGAGGAGGCCGAATGGTTGAAGAACCACGGCGAAGACGAGGAGGGGGAGGCCGAGGGGGAAGATGAGGACATGGCCGAGTAGAGTACATAGCGTAGCACCTTCGTTAGCCTTCTGTGAATGTCATGTGTCTGGTGCCTGGTGTCCGGTTTCGGTCTTGTATAGTAAGTGAAACAGAAGAAAGGGAAAGCAAGGTAAGTAAGAGATCAAAGAAAACTAGATACCGATAGAAAACAGAAGAGAAACTGAGGCCGGTTGAGACCGGTCCTCATTGGTACGGGCCGGGTTTACCGGGGTAGCTGGAGTGAAACTCTTGTACGAGTTCAGAGGCATTGTCGAGCTCTGTAGCAAGTACCCAAGTGGTCTCTTCATCGGTCCCCTCGTAGCCGGTCCACCGGACTAAGTACTGAAGCCAACACCAGCGATGCCGGTCGACCTTAGAGTCGAGGATTTCTGCTACCTCGAACTCTAGATCACCATCGACTTCGACTGGTGGAGGTGGTGGTTGAGTCCGGTTTGGGATGGTGTTAGGGATGGCCGGCTCGAGTTGGGAAACGTGGAAGACCGGATGTACTGCGCGCATTGAGTCCGGCAGGCGCAGTGTGAACGAGTGGGTACCGGCCTGAGCTATGACCGGATACGGTCCAAGATTCTTCTCCGAGAGCTTCTTGGAAGGCCGAGTAGACCAGAAGTATTTGGCTTTCACATATACTTGGTCGCCGACTTTGAAGTCCGGAGCCGGCATGCGTTTAGCGTCGGCCGGTCCTTGGTAGCGCTGCTGTGCTAAGGTCATTTCTTCCCATAGGTATTGATGCAGTGAGTCTAAGTCGACTGCATAGTCACGAGCCCGAGCGGAGGTGAGATCGCGCTCTGGGTATACCGAGATGTTGGGATGATAGCCCTTATTAGCGAAGAAGGGTGAAACACCGGTAGTAGCGCTAGGGGCATTATTATAAGCAAACTCGGCCAAGGGTAATAGGTCGGCCCAGTTGTCCTGTTGGTAGTTACAGTAGACTCGGAGGTACTGTTCCAGTGTCTGGTTGGTCCTTTCGGTCTGGCCATCACCCTCGGGGTGGTAGCCCGAGGTGAAGTGTAGGCGCATATCTAAGGCCTTGCCGAGTGACCGGAAGAAGTGCGAGACGAACTCCGAGCCTCGGTCTGAGGTTACATGGGCTGGCACTCCGTGCTTCGAAAAGACATGGAGTAGGAATAACTTGGCGAGTTCTGGGGCTGTGATAGTGTCGTGGGTTGGGATGAATATGGCCTGCTTGGAGAGCCGGTCAACTACTACGAGGATGGCCATGAAGCCGGTTGAGGCCGGAAGCTGCTCGATGAAATCCATAGAGATGGAGTTCCACGGCTTCTCCGGCACCAGAAGCTGCTTGAGAAGGCCGTAAGGCCGATGGCGGGGAACCTTAGCCCGAGCACAGGCCGTGCAAGACCGGACATAGTCTTTGACGAATGTCCTGAGGCCAGGCCAGGTATACTCACGCCGTATGAGTTCTAAAGTGCGGTTTTGGCCGAAGTGGCCGGACAGAGGGTGGTCATGCTTGAGGCGCAAGACCCTAAGGCGGAGGTCATTTGAGTCCGGCACGTAGATCCTTCCATCAAGCCGAAGGAAGCCGGTGTCATCTACTGACCACCGGGGATCTGATATGTCGGACAGGCGGATTTGTGAGACCGGGTCGTCTGGCAGTGCAGTCAGGATATCATTATGAAGTTTCTCGACATCCATTAAGGCAACTGCTCGTAAGACCGGGTACTCTAGGTAAGTTGCGCGGAGGGAGACCGCTAGTTGTTCTTGGGTGAAAACCGGTCTCAGGTTTTGCGGGTTCACTCGGGCATAGCCGCTATCCCCCTCTTTGGGGTAGACGTCCCATCGTCTAGTTAGGGCATCGGGCTTAGCCCCGAGCTTACCGGGCCTGAATCTGATGATCATGTTGAACTGAGACAGGAATTCGGACCAGCGAGCTTGGCAGCAGGTGAGTACTTTGGAGGTAGAGAAGTACTCGAGATTCTTGTGGTCGGTTACAACGTCGACCGGTGAGGCTGAGCCCTCAAGGTAGTGGCGCCAGGTCCGGAATGCTTCGAATATAGCAAGCAATTCCTTGTCGTGAGTATCATAATTCAATTCCGGGGCCGTCAGAGTCCGGGAGTAGAAAGCGACCGGATGTATCTGGCCGTCGCCGCAGGTGATAGAGAGGATGCCGGCGATGGCGTAGTCCGAAGCATCGGTCTCGACGGTGATAGGAACCCCGGGGATGAAATGAGTTAAGACTGGCGCGGTGGTGAAGGCGGCCTTGAGGTTGTTGAATGATCGGCGGCACTCCTCAGAGAAGTTCCAAGGAGCCCCCTTGCGGGTAAGCCGAGTCAGCGGTACGACGATGTCCGAGTAACTAAAGATAAAGTGGCAGTAGAAATTGGCGAAGCCGAGGAAGGATTGGATGTCCTTGACCTTGCGAGGCTCAGGCCAGTCGCAGATGGTCTGGACCTTTTCCTTGGACATTGTGAGGCCGGCAGGGGAAAGGTGGAATCCGAGGTATTCGACCGAGTCCGAGTGGAACTCGCATTTCTCCGGCTTCGCGTAAAGGCCGTGAAGCCGAAGCCGGCGGAGGACTTCTCGGACATGCTGCTTATGAGACTCCTTATCTCCGGAGTAGATCAGGATGTCATCTAAGTAGACGACTACGCAGACATCCAACATATCCGCGAAGATGGTATTCACGAAGCGTTGGAAGGCGGCCGGGGCATTGGTGAGGCCGAAGGGCATTACTAACCACTCGTAGGATCCATACCGAGTCCGGAATGCGGTTTTCCATTCATCACCCGGGGCAATCCGGACGAGATGGTAGGCATGCCGAAGATCAATTTTAGTATAGATCTTGGCTCGGCTTGGTGAATCCAAGAGGTCGGAGATAAGCGGGAGTGGGTAGCGGTCTTTCTTAGTGATTTTGTTGAGGCCGCGGAAATCTACACAGAGCCGGAGGGAGCCGTCCTTCTTCTTGACGAAGAGGACCGGTGCAGCATAAGGGGATGAAGTAGGCCGAATGAATCCGGTGGTGAGGTTTTCATCGATGAATGTCCGGAGAGCTTGGAGCTCAACCGGGGACAGCGAGTAGATTGTGCCGAGAGGCGGGGTTGTTCCTTCTTCGAGCTCTATCTTCAGATCGTACTCTCGGTGTGGCGGGAGTGCCGAGGCCTTGGCCTTGCTGAATACATCAGCGAAGTCGCGATACTCTTCCGGGACATTGGGTAAGGCCGGAGGAGAGGAAGCCGAGGCCGATCGGGCTTGAGCTGAGTCTGAGGGACGGAGTTGAAGTTGGAACTGGACAGACCCTTCCAGTTTACAGGCGCGCACAAAGGCGGCTGCATTGATCAGGGAAACAAGAGGGGCCTTCAGAGGGGTGCGAGCCGGGGAGTCGGAGACCGGTACAGATGGCGCGAGGCCGGGTTGGTCACTAGGACCGGGGTCAGGAGGGCCGGTGGAAACCGGGCTTACAGGGGGTGTCGACGGGGTTGGCATTCCTTGTGCAGGAGTCCGGAATGTTAGACTGCTCAGTACCCAGTCAATCAACGGATTGTAGCGGGTGAGCCAGTCATGTCCGAGGACTATCTTACACTCAGAATCCAACGGCGCTAAAAACAGGGTTACCGGGGTGACATCGCCGGACGCGAAGCGGATGTTGACATCTACTGCTTGGGTTATAGTGAAGGTGGACGTTCCATCGAAGAGCCGGAGTCGGATTGGTGAGACCGAGTAAGGGGTAAACGAGTGTTGATTAACAAACTGATTATCTATAAAACAATGGGTGGAACCGGAGTCCACTAAAGTATGAAGCCGAGGTATTTCTGGGTTTTCTATAGTGACATACGGGGTCAAGGAGTTCGGACTGGAAAGAGCGGACGCGTTGAGACGAGCCTCCAAGTTTGCACAACCGGAGTCAACGCAGCTCCCAGATTGTGCGGAGTCCTGGGAGCTGCTACCTATTTTTTTGTCTCGGGGGTAGTACCCGAGCCCGAGGCCGGCGTGGCCTCGGTGGTGGCCGCAGCGCGAGCTTTGGCCTTTCCGGCTTTCTTAGGGCATTTGTCAGCAAAATGACCAGGGCCTCCGCAGAACATGCAGAGATTGCCCTCTATGCGACGCTTGCGTTCTTCCAGGGTAAGCTTTCCATCTTTGCTGAGTTTGCTAGGCTCGGGCTTAGATGAATTGCTGTTACTATTGTTGCCCGGCTTCGATGAAGCCGGCTTAGGGGTAGAACCGGAGTTGTTGTTGTTGCCGGTCTTGGACTGGTTATTGTTGCCGGAGCCGCCGGACTTATTGTTACTAGAGTTAGACGAGCCTTGGTGCCTGCTCGCCTGCTGGACTTCTTCCTTGCGCTCCCAATAGCGTGCATCTATCTCCTGGGCGAGGTGGCGGAGCTCGTGAAGTGTCCGGGGTTTGCCAACTTGACAAACTTCGTCCTTAATCCGGTCTGGGAGTCTGGAGTAGAAGTGGTGGCGCAGCGCACCATCTCCGTAGCCTCGGACTTGCGAAGCAAGCCGATTGAAGTCGACTACGTATTTATTGATGCGCTGGCTATCTTTCATGTGCAAGTGGTCGAGTTGACTTTCGGCGTCAGCAACCGGGTCATGGGGTCCAAAGGTGGTTTGTAACTCTAAGGTGAACTCCCTCCAAGAGTCCATCCAGAGAGGCCGGTCATCGGGGTCGTCGAGCCCGAGTAAGTCTGGCTCGAACCACTCAAGAGCCATACCCTTGAGGTATGACTGGGCGAAGATGACCTTGGCGCGGTCGGTCCTAAAAGCCCGAGGTCGGTCTTGGAAGTTAAGCTCGCACTGGATGAAGAACGCGCGAAGCTTCTTGGGGTCGGTACCATCAAAGGTGTCGGGCTCACGTAACTTGGTCCTGCTTGAGGACTCAGGACTAGTATGGGTGTTGCGAGCCAACAGCTTGGCCTTTGCGAGACTGTCGAAGACCGCGACCGCGGGTTCGGTGTCCGGGTCTGGGAAGTCCGGTTCGTCCTCCGGATCATCCTCATCCGGATTATCATCACCGGGACCATTATCATTGGGGTCATCATCTTCTGGGTGGTTATCATCATCGTCGCCTGGCCCATCATCGCCGGGGTCACCCTCGGGGATGGGAGCAGTGGGATGACAATGGTGTGATGTTTTGTTGGCATTTTCATTTCCATTATATCTCAGCAACTGCTGGACCAGACAGCCTGTGCCTATGACAATGTGTAGCAACATGGTAGCCTATTCTACACACAAAAATTCAGATCCATATGTCAAGAATTGAATGGGTGGGGACACAATTCGCATTTTTAGCACAGCCACGAATGCCCAGCATGCGAATAGGGGTAGGATTGCTGGTCATGTGATATGGATTGAGTCACGTGCAGAGTGCTAGAGGTGAGATCACATGATGAGTATAGTCATGTGACCTATTACATAAGCCAATGGACCGGAGAGTTATTGCCACATGATCATTATGTAAAAGGTCACATGATCTATGATTGTACCTTGTCATGTGATGCTGCAGAAGTGGTCACATGTCTATTGTCTCACAATCACGTGACCCATTACATAACCAAGTGTTTTGGGGAGAAACTGACATGTGATCATTATGTAATAGGTTGGATGATCTATGATTGTACCTTGTCATGTGACATTGATTAAGTCACATGCATATTTTCCCACGATCACGTGATAAATTACGTAACAGAACGCTCCAGATGATCGCCATCACGTAATCGATTACGTAAAAATCACGTGATCTAGGGTCATCTCTGCTTATGTCACTCATCATGTGACCATCACATCTACTGGTCACATGCTCATCTGTATAGCCACAGTACAGGTGCAAATTATCAATATTCGTGACAGGGCAACCTGCCGTGGGAACATTCCAATCTGAATTTTTTTCAAACACCGACAGAGGTTGTCACTCAGGGGGCATTGTCTATATTGGGAAGTGGTAGTTGCCATGAATTCTGTAACTGCTTTTGTGGTAACTACCACATTGCTTGGTCAAAGTCAGCAGACTCTGGTGAGGACTTAACCGAAATGACAGACACTGCAAAGCAGTGTCTACCGCGCTAGACCAACTGGAGATGCAGGACAGGCGAGGCCGAGGCCGGACTGAGTGAGTGCGAGGCCGAGTCCGGCCGGGGTCGAGGCATGACTATGACAGTCCAGGGCTCCAAGGCCGGTGTAGCAAAGGCCGAGGGTGGAGACCGGACCCAAAAACCGCTGAAGCCGAGTGCCGATGGGGAACCAGGGAAGGTGTTGAGGGCCGGGACTGGCCAAGTCCAGGCCTGGGGGTTGCTCCGGAGGTGCACAGAGGTCCGAAGACCAATATCAGGGAGTCAGGAGGTCAAACGAGTGATGAGATCCCAGTGTTCAGTACAGTAGAACTGGATGAAGACAGCTGGGCTGGAGTGCTGGGATGACTGAGGTAAGGACTGTGGTGAAGGCCAGGGTGACCAGCCAGAGGTCAGAGACAGCTCGGGGGAGCTAACAGAAGTGAGTCCGGTTGATGAGGCTGGCTCAGGGGCAAGTCCAGAGAGTAACTCCGACTTGGAAGTGGGCTCAGGCATGAACCCGGGTTGGTGGTGAGTCCGGATGGTGAGTCCGACTCAGGGGTTGACATGGCCGGTCCGGAGTCAGGAAGAAACGAGTGGCAGGCAGGGCTCAGGAGTGAGGGAATGGACACATTAGGCCCTGACCACTAAGGACATAGTGTCAGGGGCAATGCAACCCGGGGGTGTGCAGAGTGCCGAGGGGAGCTGGGTTACCTCTCTACTTTAGCAGAGATCTCCGGGTTGGGCTCCGGAGTCAGATGAGAGGTATTCCGATGAGTCCCAATGGGCAAGGTCATGGGTAGGGGCTCTAGAGCAGGACCTAGACATGATGCAATGGCTTGCACAAGTGTGAGTCAGTGTTACGTTTCGCCCCTAACTTTTCCTTTTACTGTACGAGTTGCCTTGTTTTGATCCGTTGGACTTGATTTCCTTTTAGAGCCATCTTCTCTCTGATCCGACGGCTCTCTATTTCCACCACTAGCGTTACGAACTCGTTACATGCTTAGGACATGTGTCGTCATTGTTCAACCAATGGCGTAATTACCTCGTTACATGCGGACGCCTCATGGTCTGTTTCTGTGTAGTATTTAAACTGCCGGCTCAAGTCCTGGAAACCCAGACTTGAGCTGCTCAATCATACGCAGCGTTCTCAGAACTTCGCCCTCAGTGTCCCTTACCAGGACCACTCTTACCGGCGTTACCTTAAATCCTCTCTCGTTTACAGAGGTTACTGCAGCCGTTGCTCAGTAGAAACCTTAGTCTGCATTTGAGCTCTCCCTACGTCTTGACTTCGGTCGAGCGTAACAAAAGCTCAAGTCTACAGCCTTTGGCCGAATCGGTCACTGCTTAGTGCACCACCACGAACCCCCGAAACAATCAACGTTGGGCGCCGTTGCGACCCACTCGTGAAGAATCGTCGTCTGACGAAGAACAGGAGAGCACTGTCACAGACACCTCCTCCAACGAACCTGAACAGCCAGATAGAGGTTTTACCTCTGGAATCCTCTCGAACCTTTTCTCCCAGTCCCTTGCGTCGCTTGGCACCCCCATTCAACCAAGTTCCCCACCACTCTTCCCTACCCCGCCGCCCCCATCACAGAATACGATGTCTGGCTCATCGTCGAAGGCAACGGTTGGCAATGCCACCAAAGCCACTGAACTGAAGATCGGTGCTCCATCTGACTTTGATGGAAACCAGAAGAACGCCATGAGTTGGCTGTACTCCGTACAGACCTATCTCTTGGTAAACGAAGAACTATACGACACGGACACCAAGAAAGTAGTCTATGCCCTGTCGTATATGAAGAAAGATGTCGCCCGCTCCTGGGCTGCCACCTTCCAGAAAACATCTCTGGAAAAGAACCCCCCGAGTTTCGGCACTTTTGCCGATTTCATAAAGGATTTCAAAGCCTCATTCACCTCCGCAGACACCGCGGGTACTGCCATTGCCAAACTGCGTACCCTAAAACAAAAAGAATCGGTTGAACAATATATCACCGATTTCCGAACTGCCGCCGCCGACTCTACCATCATGGAAGACGTCGCTTTGATTGAGTTCTTCTCACAAGGACTCAAACCTTTCATCACGAACCGAATCCATATGATGGAAACCACTCCCACTAAAGTCACCGAGTGGTACACCCAAGCGCAGAAGTTCGACGCTAAATGGAGAAAGGTTAATGAAACCTTTGGAAAGAAAGAAAAGAAGACGTTCCACCCTAGGAACAATTTTGCCGAAGAAAAAGATCCAAATGCTATGGACATGGATGGAGTGAGACTCTCCAAGGAAGAACAAGACCGGCACATCAAAGAAGGAAGATGTTTCGGTTGTGGGAATAAGGGACACCTCTCCCGAGAATGTCCTGACAAAGGAAAAACCCCCCAAAAGAAGGTGAAGAAGATCCGCAAAATTGTGGAGGTAGAAGAAAGCGACGATGAAGAAAAAGTCGCTGGTCCATCCATCGCTCTAGTTAACATTGCTAGAGCTCTTGGGAAGGATTTTTGAAAGGGGACTCTGCGTTGATGCCAGATGTTCCCCAAACTAAGGACAGTTTAGTTTCTGTTGCACCTGTACTTGTAACATCTACACCCGAACGTACTATGCAGATTCCCATCTCCCTCTACGCATCAGGAACTACTCTGAAAGTTGTCAACACCACCGCTCTAGTTGATTCTGGAGCAGAAATTTCCTGCATCGACTGGGGCTTTGTACGAAAGCACCGAATCCCCACTCAACGACTTGCCGAACCCATCCTCGCTAAAAACACCGATGGAACCCAGAACTCTAAAGGAAGAATACTGTTTTCCGCCACTCTCTACTTTAAAATCAAGGGACTCGTCCACCAGTCCTTCTTCCATGTCATCAATTGTGGAACGGAAAATGTCATTCTGGGTCTCCCCTGGCTCCAAGAAAACAACCCTGTTGTAGACTGGAGGATGGGCACGTTATCTATCAACGAGAAAACCGATAGATCGAAGGAATTAAGACGCAACATCTCTTCTGTTGCCGTCGAAGAACCAACTGTGAACCTTGTATCCCCGACTGAAAAGAAAGGGATAAACAAGTTCATGGATTATGAAGAACCAGAAGATGAAACCATCCGAGCACATTTCGTGATGTCGGTTGGAAAACTCATTGAAGAAGCCAAGAAGATTAACCCCAATAATAGTCTTCTCCGAAAAATCACTACGGCTACTGAACTAGCCCAAGAAGAACACAAGAAGAAACCGAAGGCAATCCTCCCTGAGGAGTACAAGGACTTCGCCTCGGTTTTCGAGAAACCCTCCGAGGGAGTTTTACCCCCATCGCGACTGTATGACCATGCCATAAACCTTGTGGAGGACTTCGCCCCCAAGGTGGCCAAGGCATATCCTCTCTCTCCCTCAGAACGAGAGTCTGCAGAAAAGTTTATTGAAGAGAACCTTCGAGAAGGAAAGATCTGTCCCTCAAAATCCCCCCAAGCTGCCCCCTTCTTCTTCGTAGGAAAGAAAGATGGCTCCTTACGCCCCTGTCAAGACTACAGGTACCTGAACAAGAATACGGTGAAGGATGCATACCCCCTTCCCCTCATTTCAGACCTTGTAGACAAATTAAAAGGAGCCTCTGTTTTCACGAAGATGGATGTCAGATCGGGCTACAATAATGTCCGCATCAAGGAAGGAGACCAGTGGAAAGCGGCGTTTATCACACACAAAGGACTTTTCGAACCCACTGTTATGTTCTTCGGTCTCTGTAACTCCCCCGCCACCTTCCAACGATTCATGAACGACTCTTTCAGAGACATGATTGCGGAAGGATGGTTGGTCATCTACATGGATGACCTCCTCATCTTCTCCAATGACCCCGAAGAACACAAGAAAAGGACTCGTCGTGTTCTCGAACGAATGAGGGAACTCTCCCTTCCCTTAAAACTGGAAAAATGTCACTTTGATCTAACCGAAGTGGAATACCTCGGAATGATCATCAAAGAAAATACCGTCGCTATGGACCCTGTCAAAGTCCAAGGCATAGCCGACTGGCCTGTCCCAAAGAAGGTCAAAGATGTGCGATCCTTTCTAGGATTCGCAAACTTTTACAGAAGATTTGTCCCCTACTACTCAGACATTGCATGACCACTCATCGACCTCACTAAGAAAACGGTCGACTGGAGTTGGTCCAAGAAATGCCAAGATGCCTTTGAACTCCTCAAACGGATCTTTATGGCACAACCTACACTTCGAATGCCCGACACCTCTCGGCCATTCGCAATCACTACAGACGCGTCCAAGTATGCAACAGGAGGAATCCTCCTTCAAGAAGATTCGAATGGACAATGGCAACCCTGTGCTTTCCTGTCCCAATCGTTTAACCCCGCAGAAAGAAACTACGACATTTACGACAGAGAACTGCTGGGGGTTATTCGAGCACTAAAATCCTGGAGACACTATCTCCATGGATCCCCGTTCCCGGTTAAGGTCTTCACTGACCACAAGAACCTGACGTATTTCAAGTCACCTCAGAATCTGAATCATCGCCAGGCCCGCTGGCTCCTCGACCTCGCAGACTTTGATCTGCAGTTAGAACATGTCCCAGGCAAAGACCTGGCCGCACCAGATGCACTTTCCCGCCGACCTGATCATATTCCTGAAGATGATGAGGACAATAAAGGAGTTACTCTCCTGCCGCAAACTCTGTTCGTCAACCTCATCGACACCAATCTCACCCAGAAGGTCGCATCGTCCTCTATGAAAGACCCTGTGGTCCAAACGGCACTCCGTGGCATTGAAAACGTGGACATGCCACTCCCGTTTAAATCCCATCTTTCTGACTGGAGATTTGACAACGGGGTGTTACTCTACAAAGACTGGGTGTATATCCCCGATGACCCTACCCTCCGACGGACCGTCGTGTCCAACCACCATGATCACCCCTCCGCTGGTCACCCCGGCGTCCTGAAGACCCGACAACTCGTTTCTTCCGAGTTTTGGTGGCCTGGACTGGCGTCTTTTGTCCGAAAATACGTTGAAGGCTGTGCCGTATGCCAGCAAAATAAAGTAAATACTCACCCAACAACACCACCCCTTACGCCTATCCCCTCCACCTCGACCCGCCCCTTCCAACAGATCTCCTGCGATCTGATTACCGATTTGCCTGTTTCAAACGGCTATGATTCCCTTTTGGTCGTGGTAGACCATGGGCTTACAAAGGGGGTAATTTTAGCACCCACCAAGAAAACTGCCTCCGCTGCTGACATCGCGGCATTGTTTTTCAAGAGAGTCTACTCCCGCTTTGGGTTGTATGACAAAATTATATCTGATCGAGGCCCTCAATTCGCCTCTGCCTTCGCAAAAGAGCTGGCTTCCCTTTTGGGATACTCCCTTGCCCTGTCTACGGCATACCACCCGCAGACCGACGGAGAAACTGAACGCGTAAACCAAGAAGTGGAGACCTATCTCCGCATCTTTTGCCAAAACGACCCCGCCTTGTGGGTAACCAACCTTCCCATGGCAGAATTCGCGCACAACCACCGACCCCACTCTGTCACACATCAATCGCCGTTCTACCTCATGTACGGCTATGAACCGAAACCCCTTCCGTCCCTGATTATGGAAACCCACCTTCCCGCCGCCGAGTCTAGACTCGAGGAACTCCGAAAAGCTAGAGAGGAAGCCCTTGTGGCCCACGATCTAGCCAGAAAAACCATGAAAGACCGCTCGTCACGACCCTTCACCCCGTTCCAGAAAGGTGATAAGGTTTGGCTAGAAGCACGCAATTTGAAATGCTCCTATGAAAATAGGAAGCTAGCACCAAAATGAGAAGGACCCTTCACCATCTCTGACGTCCTATCTCCGATAACGTATTGCCTCACGATTCCTGCACGCTGGAAAATCCACAACGTTTTCCATGCTTCTCTCTTATCGCCCTATCGCGAAAACGACCTTCACGGACCAAACTTCCCAGCTCCACCACCTGACTTAGTCAACGAAGAAGAAGAATACGAAGTTGAGGCGATAGTCGGCCATAAAAGGTCCGGCCGTGGACACGCCTTCTTAGTCAAATGGAAGGGTTACCCTTCTTCCGAAAACTCATGGCAAAAAGAATCACACCTTGAACATGCGGATGATACGCTCTCCGCCTATAAGAAACGATTCCCCAGAGACTTCCCTCCTAAGAAACAACCCACCCGACACTCCACTCGTACCATCAGAAACGTCACCCTTGAAATGCCTCCTCGTCGTTACACCTACCCTCGTGAACCCTCTCGTCGCCACACTCCGTTTGCTCGTCGGCAACGACAACCCGCCAGCGATCAGATGATCGCCTCCTACCGACTCTTTGTTGCCGACCCCGCCGTCATCGGCACCGTTTATCATGAGGTGGATGAAGACTCCCCTCTTGACCTTGTGTACCACGCCACTATCCAAGCCCTTCGGCTTGAAGAACTCTCTCGCTATGTCAATCGACAGAACCCCCTTCTGTCCCCCGCCCGCACCATCCTGAATGAAATCGCTGTCCAACAGGTTCCCCTGTTACTTAAACTTTTTGATGTCTTAGGAGGCGCTGACCTCATTTACAACGTCCGACAATACCCTACGCTGATCGCTCCCCCCCCGCCTGGGTCTAGAAGACCCTCGACTGCAACCTCTCCTCCGGTTTCCTCCACATCGTCTTCCCCTCCTGCACCATCGTCGTCATCATCCTCCCACTCGTCCCGCTCTCTTCGAAGAGCCGATAGACCTTGTGCCTGCTGCTTGTCAGGTCCAAACCCTCAACCCTGCGAGTCTCATAGCTCGCCGTCCGAAGTAGACCCTGAGACTGCCTTTGGCGTCTCCCGTGCTGAACTCGACTACACGTTAAACATTGTCGAAACCCTCGCACAACTGCCGCCATCTCCTGTGCTGAATGCCTTGACGGAGTTTGACATGCCTCTCACTCCGTCTGACCCACGCTATCGTCAAGCGTGTTATGTCTGTCGCCGTCTTGGCCATATCCGCGTCAATTGTGGACTATACGAATGTCCCCTTTGCCACACCACTCGCCCCGGCCATACTCAGGCCCAATGTCCTTCCATCCGCCCTCGTCGTCCTTTACAGGACAGAATAACTACCCCTGCTCTGGTAGATGATCGTACCCTCGTCGGGAGCGAGGACAACGATTTGTACGATAATGATTTTGATTTCGACGACTCCGCCATTGGTAACATGACCGGAGAGCCTTATGGAGAATAGTTGAAGTCGGGGACTTCAACGCTTAGAAAGGGGGTAATGTTACGTTTCGCCCCTAACTTTTCCTTTTACTGTATGAGTTGCCTTGTTTTGATCCGTTGGACTTGATTTCCTTTTAGAGCCGTCTTCTCTCTGATCCGACGGCTCTCTATTTCCACCACTAGCGTTACGAACTCGTTACATGCTTAGGACATGTGTCGTCATTGTTCAACCAATGGCGTAATTACCTCGTTACATGCGGACGCCTCATGGTCTGTTTCTGTGTAGTATTTAAACTGCCGGCTCAAGTCCTGGAAACCCAGACTTGAGCTGCTCAATCATACGCAGCGTTCTCAGAACTTCGCCCTCAGTGTCCCTTACCAGGACCACTCTTACCGGCGTTACCTTAAATCCTCTGTCGTTTACAGAGGTTACTGCAGCCGTTGCTCAGTAGCAACCTTAGTCTGCGTTTGAGCTCTCCCTACGTCTTGACTTCGGTCGAGCGTAACAGTCAGAATATACTGTGAAGTACAGGTTTACCCTCGGGTGACCAGGCTTCAAGACCGGGTGACAGGGGTTAAGTCCGAGTGGCCAAAGTCAAGGCCGAGAGGCAGGGGCCAAGTCCAGTTGGACCGGAGTTGAGGCCGGAGGTTAGGGGCTAAGTCCAGAGGACCGGACTTAAGACCGGGAGCGCGGGAACAAGGCCGGTAGCGTGGGAAACCGACCGGTGTTGGAGTGCGCACAAGGGGAAGCCGGTCCGGGGTTGGATCTACCTCCCTTGGTCTCAGCTTATGTGCTGTACCCTTATGCAAGCCAGGGAGAGGTCCGGGACAGGGGTCGGGGATAGCTTAAGGCTCGGCCTTAGCTATAGAGTAGTCTCGAGGGGTAATACGGAGTTGAGGGTAATACTAAGTTGATATTCTGACTGAGGGTGCTACGAAGTATGTACAGGGGTTAAATACATGAGGCTGGTCCGGAGTAAAGAACATGAAGCTGGACTTGTGAATAAGCTATTAGTGAGATGATTAGCAAGATGAGGATAGCCACAGTGGCTATGCAGAGGCTAATAGCCAAAGTCCAGGTGACCAGCATAACCGGGGTTGGTCACAGGATTGTACAGTAAGCAAAGTCTGATGAACGGGCTAGACTAAATATAGTACAAACAAAGGGAAACAGACCGGAGTTATGTCCGGGTGACCTGGACATAGACCTAGGAGGGCCGGGGTGGAGCAGCGCGAGGCCGGGAGGCCGAAATGGACCGGAGATAGGGGTAAAACACCGGACTTGAGTTATGCAGGCCAGAGTTGAGTTATCTAGGGCTGGGATTGGGTTTTCTAGGCTGGACTAGGACCGGAGTTGACTGGAGATAGGGGCTAGGGGTCCGGACTGGGCTGAGTCCGAGTCCGAGAGTCATGGATATGACAGTCAACTACAACGAGGATGGCCATGAAGCCAGTTGAGGCCAGAAGTTGCTCGATGAAATCCATAGAGATAGAATTCCATGGCTTCTCCGGCACTGGGAGTTGCTTGAGAAGGCCGTAAGGCCGATGGCGGGGAACCTTAGCCCAAGCACAGGCCGTGCAAGACCGGACATAGTCTTTGATGAAGGTCCTGAGGCCGGGCCAGGTGTACTCACACCGAATGAGTTCTAGGGTTCGGTTTTGGCCAAAGTGGCCAGATAGAGGGTGGTCATGCTTAAGCCGCAAGACCCTAAGACAGAGATCATTTGAGTCTGGCACGTAGATCCTTCCATCAAGATGAAGGAAGCCAGTGTCATCTACTGACCACCGGGGATCAGACATGTCAGACAGGCAGATTTGTGAGACCGGGTCATCCAGCAGTGCAGTCAGGATGTCATTATGAAGTTTCTCTATATCCATCAGTGCGACTGCTCGTAAGACCGGGTACTCGAGGTAGGTTGCGTGAAGGGAGACCGCTAGTTGCTCTTGGGTGAAGACCGGTCTCAGGTTTTGCGGGTTCACTCAGGCATAGCCGCTATCCCCCTCTTTGGGGTAGACGTCCCATCATCTAGTTAGGGCATCGGGCTTAGCCCTGAGCTTACCAGGCCTGAATTGAATGATCATATTGAACTGAGACAGGAACTCAGACCAACGAGCTTGGCGGCGGGTGAGCACTTTAGAGGTAGAGAAGTACTCGAGATTCTTGTGGTCAGTAACAACGTCGACCGGTGAGGCCGAGCCCTCAAGGTAGTGGCGCCAGGTTCGGAATGCTTCGAAAATAGCAAGCAATTCCTTATCGTGGGTATCATAATTCAACTCCGGGGCTGTCAGAGTCCGGGAGTAGAATGTGACCGGGTGAATCTGGCCATCGCCGCAAGTAATAGACAGAATGCCGGCGATGGCATAGTCCGATGCATCGGTCTCGATGGTAATGGGGACCCTGGGGATGAAATGAGTTAAGACCGGCGTGGTAGTGAAGGTGGCCTTGAGGTTGTTGAATGATCGGCAGCACTCCTCAGAGAAGTTCCAAGGAGCCCCCTTGCGGGTAAGCCGAGTCAGTGGTACAACGATGTCCAAGTAATTAAAGATAAACTGGCGGTAGAAATTTGCAAAGCTGAGGAAAGATTGAATGTCCTTGACCTTGCGAGGCTCAGGCCAGTCGCAGATGGTCTGGACCTTTTCCTTCGACATCATGAGGCCGGCAGGGGAAAGGTGAAATCTGAGGTATTCGACCGAGTCCGAGTGGAACTCGCATTTCTCCGGCTTCACATACAGGCTGTGAAGCCGAAGCCAGCGGAGGACCTCTCGGACATGCTGCTTATGGGACCCCTTATCTCCGGAGTAGATCAAGATGTCATCTAGGTAGACGACCACACAGATGTCCAACATATCCGTGAAGATAGTGTTGACAAAGCGCTGGAAGGCGGCCAGGGCATTGGTGAGGCCGAAGGGCATCACTAACCACTCGTAAGATCCATACCGAGTCCGGAATGCGGTCTTCCATTCATCGCCCGGAGCAATCCGGACAAGATGGTAGGCATGCCGAAGATCAATCTTAGTGTAGATCTTGGCTCGGCTTGGTGAATCTAACAGGTCGGAGATGAGCAGGAGTGGGTAGCGATCCTTCTTAGTGATTTTGTTGAGGCCGCAGAAGTCTACACAAAGCCGGAGGGAGCTGTCCTTCTTTTTGACAAAGAGGACTGGTGCAGCATAAGGGGAGGAAGTAGGCCGAATGAATCTGGTAGTAAGGTTTTCATCGATGAAAGTCCGGAGAGCCTGGAGCTCAACCGGAGACAGCGAGTGGATTGTGCCAAGAGGTGGGGTCGTTCCTTCTTCAAGCTCTATCTTCAGATCATACTCCCGGTGTGGTGGGAGTGCCGAGGCCTTGGCCTTGCTGAATACATCAGCGAAGTCATGGTACTCTTCCAGTATGTTGGGTAAGGCCGGAGGAGGGGAAGCTGAGGCCAATCAGGCTTGAGCCGAGTCCGAGGGATGGAGCTGAAGTTGGAACTGGATGGACCCTTCTAGTTTGCAGGCATGCACAAAAGCAGCTGCATTGATTAGGGAAACAAGAGGGGCCTTCAGGGGGGTGCGAGCCGGGGAGTCGGAGACCAGTACAGATGGCGCGAGGCTGCGTTGGTCACTAGGACCGGGGTCAGGAAGGCCGGTGGGGACCGGGCTTACAGGGGGTGTCGACGGGGTTGGCATTCCTTGTGCAGGAGTCTGGAATGTTAGACTGCTCAGTACCCAGTCAATCAACGGATTGTAGCAGGTGAGCCAGTCATGTCCGAGAACTATCTTACACTCGGAATCCAACAGGGCTAAAAACAGGGTTACCGGTGTGACATCGCCGGATGCAAAGCGAATGTTGACATCTACTGCTTGGGTTATGGTGAAGGTGGACATTCCATCGAAAAGCCGGAGTCGGATTGGTGAGACCGAGTAAGGGGTAAATGAATGTTGATTAGCAAAATGATTATCTATGAAACAGTGAGTGGAACCGGAGTCCACTAAAGTACGAAGCCGAGGTAAATCTGGGTTTTCTAATGTGACATAGGGGGTTAAAGAATTCGGACTGGAAAGAGCGGACACGTTGAGACGAGCCTCCAAGTTTGCACAACCAGAGTCAACGCAGCTCCCAGATTGTGTGGAGTCCTGGGAGCTGCTACCTATTTTTTTGTCTTGGGGGTAGAACCCGAGCCTGAGGCTGGTACGGCCTCGGTGGTAGCCACAGTGCGAGCTTTGGCCTTTCCAGCTTTCTTGGGGCATTTGTCAGCAAAATGACCAGACCCTCCGCAGAACATGCAGAGGTTTCCATCTAGGCGGCGCTTGCGTTCCTTGGGGGTAAACTTTCCATCTTTGCCGAGTTTGCTAGGCTCGGGTTTGGACGAATTGCTGTTATTATTGTTGCCCAGCTTCGATGAAGCCGGCTTAGGGGAAGAACCGGAGTTGTTATTGTTGTTGCCGGTCTTGGATTTATCTTGACCGGTCTTAGGCTGGTTGTTGTTGCCGGAACCACCGGACTTGTTGTTACTAGAGTTGGACGAGCCTTGGTGCTTACTCGCCCACTGGACTTCTTCCTTGCGCTCCCAATAGCGCACATCTATCTCCTGGGCGAGGTGGCGGAGCTCGTGAAGTGTCTGGGGTTTGCCAACTTGACAAACTTCGTCCTTAATTCGGTCTGGGAGACCGGAATAGAAATGATGACGCAGCGCACTGTCACCGTAGCCTCGGACTTGCGAAGCAAGCCGATTAAAGTCAACTACGTACTTATTAATGCACTGGCTTTCCTTCATATGTAAATGGTCAAGCTGACTCTCGGCGTCAGCAACTGGGTCGTGGGGGCCGAAGGTGGTTTGCAGCTCTAAGACGAACTCCCTCCAAGAGTCCATCCAGAGAGGCCGGTCATCAGGGTCGTCAAGCCTGAGTAAGTCCGGCTCGAACCACTCAAGAGCCATACCCTTGAGGTATGATTGGGCGAAGATGACCTTGGCGCAGTTGGTCCTAAAAGCCTGGGGACGGTCTTGGAAGTTAAGTTCGCACTGGATGAAGAATGCACGAAGCTTCTTGGGGTCGGTGCCATCAAAGGTGTCGGGCTCGTGTAACTTGGTCCTACTTGAGGACTCAGGACTAGTACGGGTGTTGCGAGCCAACAGCTTGATGGCCTTCGCGAGACTGTCAAAGACCGCGACTGCGGGTTTGGTGTCCGGGTCTGGGAAGTCCAGTTCGTCCTCTGGATCATCCTCATCTGGATTATTGTCACCGGGCCCATCATCGCCGGGACCGTTGCTGGGGTCATCATTATCTGGGTTATTATCATCCTCGTCATCCAGCCCTTCATCCCCAGGGTCACCGCTGGGAATGGGGGCAACAGGGCGACGTGGAGTAGGGGTGTTGGATGTGCGGGCTGAGAAGCCCCTGAAAGGGCTGACGGGACCTGGGGAGCGCCTAGTGGTGCCCAAGGCAGCTAGTGCTGTCTCGCGGCAAGTCCCACTGGCTGAAGTGGAGTCGGGATTGGTGGCAGAGCGGCCACGGGGAGGTTGGAAGCAAGTCTTGGTTGCCATGATGGTTTAGACCCACACAAGTGGCGAGTCTGAAATACTGTTAAGTACGGGAATTGTCCGGGTTGAGACCGGACTGGAGACCGAAGCGGGTGCGAGGCTGAGGGATTGGAGTCAGGGGTAAAGACGAAGGTACAGATGAGTGGACTGGTTGGACTTAGCGACTGAAGGTACAGCGCTATTCCCTTGTGTGGATCTCAGTCTGAGTCTGAGGCCGAGGCGGGGTTATCAGGAGATACTTAGTTGATTTCAGACTGAGGTCTACAGGCCGAGTATCTACGAGTTTATATACTAGAAACAACTATAGTACGGAGACCAGTAATGCCGGTCTCACAAGGATTGCTAAGACAATTGGTAATGCAAGGATTACTAACATATGACTAAGGTAACGGAGACCGGGACAGACTGGACCAGGGACAAGACCGGGAACAGGACTTAACCGAAATGGCACGCACTGCAAAGCAGTGCTTACCATGCTAGACCAACTGGGGACAAGAGGACAGGTGAGGCTGAGGCCGGACTGAGTGAGTGCGAGGCCGAGTCTGGCTGGGGTCGAGGCATGACTATGACATCATCACAACATATGGGCGGGCCTGGCCCCAGTATGATGTACCCAGTTGAAACATAAAGATGGGCCTGTCACTAGTATCATTCAATAGAGTCACAACATATGGACAGGCCCTTCAGTAATATTATTTATATTGTCACAACATATGGATGGGCCTGTCAGTAATCTCATGTATAGCATCGCAACATATGGATGGGCCCTTCAGTAGTATCATGTATATCATCACAACAAATGGACAGGCCAGGCCCCAGTAAGATGTACCCTGTTGAAACATAAAGACAGGCCTGTCACTAATATCATTTAATAGAGCCACAACATATGGACGGGCCCTTCAGTAGTATTATTTATATCATCACAACATAAAGACAGGCCTGTCACTAGTATCATTTAATAGAGTCACAGCATATGGGTGGGCCCTTCAGTAATATTATTTATATTGTCACAACATATGGACAGGCCTGTCAGTAATCTCATGTATAGCATCACAACATATGGATGGGCCCTTCAGTAGTATCATGTATATCATCACAACAAATGGACGGGCCAGGTCCCAGTAAGATGTACCCTGTCGAAACATAAAGATGGGCCCATCACTAATATCATTTAATAGAGTCACAACATATGGATGGGTCCTTCAGTAGTATTATTTATATTGTCACAGCATATGGACGGGCCCATCCACAGTAAGATGTACCCCTGACGCAACATAAAGACAGGCCTTCAGTAGTATCATGTATATTGTCACAACAAATGGACAGGCCCATCTAGCCAGATGCACCCCTGTCACAACATAAGGACAAGTCTGTGTATGGTATTCTTAGGCAGCAGAAAGGGAGATCCAAGCTATCTACATAAGGATGGCCCATGTAAGGCATTCTCAGGCAGCAGAAAGGGAGATCAAAGGGATCTACATAAGGATGGGCCCATCCATGGTATTCTCAGGCAGCAGATAAGGGAAAACAAAAACTGGTGTTACAACATAAGATGGGCCGATCCATCCATCGCAGGATTACAAACCCTTGGCACCACATAAGGCGGGCCAATCCATCATATCATAGATAGCTCACTGCAAATGGACAGGCCTATCCATATTGGGTTATCCCCCTGTCACAATATAAGATGGGCCCAGGAAGACAAGAAATGAAGAAAGTGGAACCTCTTGCACTATGAAGTATCTGAATTTCCCACTATAAATTGTGTTTCATGTTGGACAATTTGCCTATTCAGTTGGAATCTCAGGTGCTGGTCTATGTAGCTGCGAGCCAGGACTCTGCCATTGGAGCAGATGGGAAACACACAAAACAAATGGCAATGCTATTCAGAACAATGCATAATATTTTTATCTGAGTCTCTGCTTCATATATGCATTCAGGTTTATGGACTTGTACCAGTATTGCTGTCATGCCATGGGAATCATTCATAGGTGGGATAAAAAATGCGACATCTGCATATCTCATTGTCCATCTTTAACCTCTGACTCTTCCTCTCTCCAATCACCATCACCACTCTCACCATCAAATTACCCCATCATCTCATCATCAGAAACATGTTGTCATCATCATCATCTCACAAGCTCTTCAAGAAATCGCCTGAGCTCGATGCTGTGGCCAACCGCATTCTTCAAATTTACTTCAAGGATATTGCGGAAAGCAGCAAGCTGGGAAAGGTGGACAAGATTGCAAAGTGGAGAGGTGCCATCAAGGTGATAAATGATGAACTAGTGCATCATAGCCTCATCACACTTTTTCACTAACTAATGTATTCAGGATACTGTACATGACCTCATTGCTAGGATGGATGAGATTCCAATGACCCTCATCGGCATCGACATGTTCTTAAAGTGGCATGAAGACCTCGGCTTGATTGACCACCCATGGCCTGAGTGGAAGACCGCCCTAGCCCCTTCCAAAACTGACATCACCAACCACAAGTGGCTTGACATCATCAAGCATTGATATGACTACCACCAGTTGGGCCTCCCTATGCCCTGTGTAGTGCCAACACCAACACCACCCACTCAAGAGACTGAAATGCCTACGAGTGACAAAGGAAAACAGAAAGCAACCAAGGTGGAGGTGGAGCAAATGATAGTGGAGGGCTCGCACAGGATGGAGGTGGACAATGAGGGTGAAGATGAGGTGCCAGAGAAGGAGGACAATGAGGAAGAACCAGTATGAGGCAGGCAGAAGTGCCAAGCTGCCATGAAAATGATGACCCATCAATCCCACTCTATGAAGGCAACAGCAGAAACCATTGATGAAGACAACATTTCTGCTCAAGGCCAATCGAAACACAAGCCTTGTCCACCATCGGACAGACTATATGGTTGTGCTGCCTTAGCTTTCAGAAGGACACCTTCCCCTGACCCCCATTCCTGCAAGTCATGCCACAGACACAAGGTCTGATGCTACAGGAACCCTGGGAAGTCCTGCTTCCCATGCAATAGTCGCAAGATTTGATGCAGCCATGCCAAAGGTGGCATTACCACTCCAACTCAACAGAATCCATCATGAGCCAGGGGGAAAAAGCGAGCTCGCAGTCTGTCCCTGACGATGGAGGCCCAAGAATCCCAAAGCCCAAAGGAATGTCCCCAAAAGCGATACGTTTCGATGGCTTCCAAAGCCAATGATGCTGGGGTTGGGCCCTCCAACCAGGGAAAGATGATCCCTGAGGGATCTTCACTCAGTACATTTCCAATTTCATGTATTTACTGCTGACTCAAATTTTATTCAGAGATTCATATTCCTGCATTCAAATGCAGGGATTCCTGCCCAATCCCAGCTGCTGTACGAGCAGATTCGATTGTCAAGGTTGGCCCATCCGTTGCACAGGAGGTAGAGGAATCTATGGTAGCAGGTACATTTAATCACTCCACATCTATGCTAAGTATTGTTGTTAAGCCATGTATTCAAAGCTGTGATGAGACCTAACAACAGGGTTTGTTGTAGGCTCACACCAAGAACCAAAAGAAGAGAAGAGGAGAGGAGAAGAGGAGAAGGCTTAGAAGCAGGTGACTTTAGGACTTGTAGACCCAAATGAACTAGCTTAGAGCTAGTTGGGCAATTGAGCAGGGATACTTATACTAAGGTACATGTGGTAATGGTGAGGCATACATGAGGTCCGTGACATCATAGTGATGTCCTGATGGTATCATAGTGGAGCGGAACATACCAGAAGGGGAGCATGTAGTAGAGGCGAGGCAAGGTCTAGACCGGAGTCTGGACCGAGTCCAGGAGACAAGATAAGATTGAAAGATTAGACAAGACGAAAAGAGAAAGGAAAAGAGAAAAGAGTACATATCATAACACTATCCCCTCCTTAGAAATCGACTTCCAGGCAATTAAAGGTTGGGACAGTGTCAGTGAAGTTCTCTAGGGGATGGAAGAGGGAGGAGAAGAGGGAGGAGTCCATACCATGGAGTTTATGAGGGGTGGAAGGGTTTTGATGGTAGAAGTCTTTGATGGCACCAGGAGCAGACTTCAGGGCAGACTCATGCTCCCAGGTACGATCCTCATCGTGGTAGCCCTTCCAATGGACAAGATACTCAAGTCTGTTCCTTTTTAGTCGAGAATCAGTGATATAGTCCACCTTGAACTCTTCATCACCCTTGTGCCCCACCACTGGTCCTGGGCGAGTAACAACCTGCCCCTCCAGAGGTCCTTTGTACGGTTTGACCCGTGAAACATTAATGACTGGATGGATCTTGAGAGTTTTGGGGAGTTTCAACTCTACTGCGTTGGGTTTGAGCAAAACAGCCCTGTAAGGGCCAATCCATTGTTCAGTAAGTTTCCTGGAGGGGCAACCTGAGAGGGAGATCTGTGGAGTTTCCAGCCAGACCATGTCACCAACAGAGTAGCAGGGAGCATCAGAGCGAGTCATGTCTGCAGAGTTTTTCATTCTTTCTGCAGCTTTGTCCAGGGCCTTTCTCATGTCCTCCAAGACCTTAGTGAGGCCAACAGCATGGTCTGTAGCAGCCTCTGCCTTGGAGAGGAAGGGTTCTATGCCCATTCTGGGAGTGTAAGAGTGAGTGACCAAGAATGGGCTTTTGCTGGTGGACTCCTGCCGCTTGTTATTGTAGGAGAACTGAGCGACCTTAAGCCAAGAAGGCCAGGAACCCTGTCGGTCATTGACAAAGAGGCAGAGATACTGCTGCAAGTCTTGATTAAGACATTCTGTTTGGCCATCTGTCTGAGGATGGAAGGCAGTAGAAAGCTTGGGTTTGACCCCAAGCATCTTGCAGAGCTCAGTGGTGAATGCACTAGTGAACTGGGGGCCATGGTCAGAGATAACAGAGGAAGGAAACCCATGCTGAGTCCACACATGGTCATGGAAGAGCTCCATGGTCTGAAGAGATGAAACCTCCTTAGTAGTTGGTGCAAAGACCACCTCTTTCAAAAACCTGTCAACCACCACCATGATGTTATCGAAGCCCTGTGCCTCTGGCAGCTCCATGAAGTTGATTGAGATGTCAGTCCAAGGGCGTTCTGGGATGGGGTTTGGGAGGAGTTTTCCAGCCAGGGGTGTCCTAGAGCTCTTTGCCATTTGACAATGGTGGCAGGCCGAGACATAGTCTTTGACAGAGGAGGTCATTCTGGGCCAAACATAGTTACAGGATATGAGCTCCAGAGTTTTCTTCCACCCTGGGTGTCCTGTGATGGGAGTATCATGATGCCTCTCAAGGCAATGAACCCTGATGGCAGGCAGGACATAGACCTTCCCTTGGCAGACATACAGACCCTCCTGAAGGACAGAGCCTTCCGGTTGTGGTGTTACCGAAGAGGCAGACTTCAAGGCGGTCATGAGATCTATATCCTCTCCTATCACCAAGGTAGCAGCCACCCTGGAAGGATCAAGGAGTGTAACCCCCTGGTTGTCTGACCCCTTTTCAGGTTCATGATCCTCTCTTCTTGAGAGGGCATCTGCTTTAGCCATTGAGGAGCCAGGCTTGTACACCAGCTTGTAGTTGAACCGAGAGAGGTACTGGGCCCAGCATGCTTGGTGGCAATCCAAATTCTGTGCTTTCATGAAGTACTGTAGATTTGAGTGATCTGTCCAGACCTCAAATTGGTAGGGAGTAGTTTTGAGGTAGTGCCACCACATCTCTAAGGCGCAGATTATGGCTAACATCTCCTTGTCAAAGACCTGGTAGTTCTGTTCAGGAGGGGACATGGAGTGGGAGTAGAAGGCAACAGGTTGCCAGAGATTGTCTTCACACTTTATGGAGAGAACAGCTCCAGTAGTGAAGTCTGAGGCATCAGTTTCCAAACAGAACTCTCTGTCTTGATCTGGGAAGGCGAGGACAGGAGTGGTGGTGAAGGCGACCTTCAGAGTATCAAAGGCCTGTTGTTCTTGGGGGCCCCAAGTCCAGAGCGGATCCTTTCTTGTGAGGTCATTAAGGGGACGGGCGATTTGTGCAAAGTCTTTGATGAAGTGGCAATAGAAGTTGGCCAACCCCAGGAAGGCCCACACCAAGTGAACCTTTGTAGGAACTGGCCACTTGGTTATAGCCTTCACCTTGCTTTCATCCATTCTAACCCCATCAGTACCAACCACCATACCCAAAAACTCTACCTGCTTCTGCTTGAAGAAGCACTTCTCTGGTTTGATGAACAAGTCATTCTCCTCTAGCCTCCTTAACACCTCCAGGACAATCCTGTCATGTTCAGCTTCATTGTCCATCTTAGTGAAGAACATTAGATCATCAATGTAGACCACTAGGACGTCTTCCATATCACCGAAGATGTCATTCATCATATTCTGGAAAGTGGAGGGCGAGTTGCAGAGTCCAAAATACATAATGAGGGGTTCATAGGTGCTTTTATGAGTGATGAAGGCAGCCTTCCACTCATCTCCTTCCTTGATGTGGACATTGTTGTAGCCCCATTGAAGATCCATTTTGGTGAAGAGCTTGCAGCCCTTGAGTTTGTTGACAAGCTGGGAGATTAAAGGGAGGGGATATGCATTTTTGACAGTGTGTTCATTGAGATACCAGTAATCCTGAACCATGTGCTTCTTCCCATCCTTTTTGGGGACAAAGAAGACAGGAGATGTCTGGGGGGACTTTGAGGGGTGGATATATCCTTTATGTAGCTGATCCTCAAGGAAGTCCAACACCTCTTTTTGCTCCTTGGTGGAGAGTGGGATGAGCTGGCCACATTTGGGAGTGAAGGTCTCTTTGAGATTAATGGCATGATCCTACAGCTTTCGAAGTGGCATCCTTTCTGACTCTTCCTTGGAGAAGACCTTGAGATACTGGTGATACTCCTTTGGGACAAGTTCCTCAGTAGTGCCAGCCCGAACCCTGGTGGAGCGAAGCTTTGGATAGAGGTACTCCACATCCTGTGCCTCTCGTTCTTCTGCCAGTCTTTCTGCTTTCATCCTCAGGGCGAGGTCATGGCACTCATGAGGGCAATGGGATAGTTTCACCTGTTTGGTTTCCCAACACACCTCTGGGTTGTGCTTCTGTAGCCAGGTGTATCCAAGTATGAGGGGGTGTGTTCCAAGGGTGGTGACCTGAGCCCATATGGACTCCTGATGTCCCTGATAGTTCATAACGAGAGAGGCAACATGTGTAATATTGCCAGCCATGTTAGGGGTTCCATCAACATTGAGGACAGTGACAGGCCAACCAAGCTTGATCAGGGGAACATCATTTTTGTCAGCCCATCTTCTATCCAGGAACGTGTTGTTTGCTCCTGAGTCTACCAAGGCCTTTACACTCCATTTCCTCTCTCATCCTTCCAACACCACTTCTAACTCCAACTCGGCCTTTGGATCTGCTGTCCTTATTTTCGGGGTTTCTTTAGTTGTCTGAATAGGCATATTTTTATTTTTGTCACAAGAGGAATTAAGCACTGATTGTTTTACATCTGTGGCCATGCCCACTGGGGTCGCCTCTTCAGATGGTACAGTAGTCTCCAAGTTAAATATATCCTGCTCGGTAGGGAGATTGTCAACACCTAAGACAGAGAACTTATTATAAACATAGCCAGTGGAGACCTGATCCTCTACTGGCCAAACTCTTTTCCCTGGGCCTTCATCTCATTAATCTGCTTGTCATAGAAGAAGGCCTGCATCTCTTCGAACAACATTTGGTGGAGAGTGAGTTCCTGGGCCTCCTGGGTTACTTCTCATATGTTGGGCCTAGCAGGGCCCTTTCCTTTAGTGTGGGGGCAATCATGTTTATAGTGATTCCCCTGACAATCAAAACACTTGATATGAGAGGGGACAGGGTGAGGAGGGAAGCAAGCAGTGCCAATTTCCATGGGGGCACTGCAACCAGGTTGAGTGCCAGTAGGAGTGAAATGAGGGGAGTGTGAAGGGCGGTTATAGGAAGAGCGGGGGGCAGGTTCATCAGGATAGTGATTATAAAGAAGTCTGAAGTGATCCCTGGCAAGGGCTGCTTCACAGAAGGCAATGGTCATCTGGAGGTAGTTTCCTTGTGTATATCCCCTCCTTAGGGCTTCCTTTACAATGGTGGGGTGGACAGCGTTCTCCAGCAAGAAACCAGCAGTTTCATCGGTGACACATCCTTGAACCTTCAGGGACTTGAACTTCGCATAAAACTCCTCATACCGAGAGTTTCCTTGGTGCATCATGCACCTTTGAGCTTTGGCCCACTTGATGTCAGTCTGAGGGGCAAAAAACCTATCAATGTCCTCTATCATCTCAGCCATGTCAGGCCATACTCCAGTAACAATGGTGAGCAAGAACTTTGCCTGAGCGAATCTTCCAGCTACAGGTCCTGTCATGTGGGACCATACCGCAGTGCATTTGTCTTGGGTGGTAGGCAGGGCAGTCCTATTCTGAGTGACCCACACATTCATCTTCACCCACCATTCTGAAAACTTGGCATGATCACTGGCATACTGACCTGGGTCAGCCATCACTTCTATCCTCCTCTGTATCACATTGGCAGGGAGGGCATTCCACTGATTTCGCTGGCCCTCAATGGTTGTGATTGTGTCCTGAGTGTTTCTTAGGCTGTTGCTTAGCCTGTAGTTTTCATTGTGGAGGGTGTCAAGGGCATTTTGGAGGTCGGTTAACTGGTCCTGGATGCCTTCCATAGTGATCTGGATGTTTTAGGTTCTGACAAGGACAGAGGTTATAGTGGGGTTGCTGGGGTTCAGCAGGGAGTGAACAGGGGAAGACAGACTCAACAGAGAAAGGGTAGGAGGGAGGTGGTGGAAGAGAGTAGAGGGTGTGGTCAAAAAGCAGAGTGAGTGAGCGATGCTCGGAGATGTATGGAACATAGAGATTTGGGTCAGGTTCTGAGGCTGGGGGACTTGGCAAGTACACCCATGAGCCTTCACGAAGGAAACAAGGAATGGTGATGAGTGGTGCAAGGGTACAACAAAGAGAAGCTAGTTCAAGTGTGACAAGACCTAACAACAGGGTTTGTTGTAGGCTCACACCAAGAACCAAAAGAAGAGAAGAGGAGACAGCTTAGAAGCAGGTGACTTTAGGACTTGTAGACCCAAATGAACTAGCTTAGAGCTAGTTGGGCAATTGAGCAGGGATACTTATACTAAGGTATGTGTGTGGTAATGGTGAGGCATACATGAGGTCTGTGACATCATAGTGGAGTGGAATGTACCAGAAGGGGAGCATGTGGTAGAGGCGAGGCAAGGTCTAGACCGAGTCCAGGAGACAAGATAAGATTGAAAGATTAGACAAGATGAAAAGAGAAAGGAAAAGAGAAAAGAGTACGTATCATAACAAAAGCAGAAACCTGCCCATCAGCAACAGCAGCACCTGTCCAACCCACAACCACTGCAACTCCCAGCGCACCATCACCTGTCTGTGCCCCAATCACCGATGTTTCACAAACATCCAACACAATCAAATGGCAAATCAAAGATTTGGAATGTCGACTCTGCAATGCTGAGGCCCACTGCCAATACTATGAGGATTGAATGTATGATTTCCAAATACAACAGGACAAGACCATGCAGATGCTGGACAGGATGGCGCACAAGCTGGAGGCTCTGCATATTTGGGTGTATGGACGAGCATTGGATGACAACCTCATTGATCTCTTTGGGCCTCTGGCAGATGAGACAAGGGTGGATAGGACAGCAGGGTGAATGAGGCTGTCTATAATTTTACTCCTCTGCGGTATATACAATGTCTTTTTATATTTCGCATTTTAATTGACCACTGCGGCCACATCATATACTCAACATTTACTTGGAGTGAGAAAAAGACAATGGCTAGACAGCCAACAGAATTGCAAAGGATAATCTCATTCTTCTAAAACAACTGCTGATGTATCCTGATAGGCAGAAGCTTAGTGAATGCATGGCTTTGCAATATAGCATAGTTAACATGAAACTTAAAAAATGAGATAGCAGGATGGTCTCATTCTGCTAAAACAGGAGTTGATGGAGCATGATAGATGGAACCCGAATGCATGGGCTATGCTATTTACAGCATTCACTTGGGATTTACAAAACATGATAACGGCTAATAATAGGATAACAATGCAAAGAAAGATGTCAGCCTGTGAAAACAGCATTCTGTGGATCCTGATAGGCACATCTGAGTCTGCTAATACGGCTGCTGATGAATCCCAATAGATGGACACCTGGTGAACAAGCAGCTATGCTATTTACAGTGTTCACTTGGGGGTTACAAAACAAGATAACAGCTAATAATAGGATAACAATGCAAAGGAAGATGTCAGCCTGCAAAAACAGCATTCCACAGATCCTGATAGATGGAACCCTTCCAAATGAGTGGCCTGTGCAATATGCAAGGTTGATATGGACTATCTCAACCTGCTAACATGGCATTCAATGGATCCTGATAGACAGAACCCTTCAAAGTGAGCAGACTGTGTGAGATGCAAGGCTGAGAGCAATTGGTCATTGGATGCAAATGCAAAGCAATATTCTCATTGTGCTAACATAGGATCCAAGGTATGCCCACAGGTGGGACATGTGCAAACGAGCAGAGTGTGAGATTTGCAAGGTTCAATTCAGGGAAAATGTTGCATTCTGCTATTGCAGGAGCCAATGTATTTTGATAGGCGGAAGCTTGGAAAATGAGCAGATAAATATTTCTCAGCAGACGGAAATACAACCAAGGGCATTCAGCCAGTCACTAGTGCCCAATTCACCCTCTGCAGTGAGCAATAAATATTCTGTTTCCCAACAATGGTTTGTTGCCATCCATCTCAGCCTGTGGACGCATGAGCCATTCCAGACAGACAATATACATACTCATGTCATACCAGACATATCCACAATGGAAATAAAACATGCGAAAGGTGAATGAATCAGCTAGCTTGCCACTGAACGTCTCCTGCAAAGTACCTGCTGACCCACCCACCAGCTACAGGGCGGAATGCAAGGACAGGGGACAGAAACTGCAGGTTCACATTGAGCTAACATTTAACTACAAATCTTTCTCCAGGACAAACTGAATATCAGTCACATTCATGGCCTGCCATTTGCATTTGGCATGCTCGGCCAACCTCAAATACATCATCCTCTGCCTTGCTGCATAGCACCACACCCCAGGAGCTCCAATAGTGCTGCTTGCAGTGCACAAATCTCTTGTGTTCGCCAGCTGTCTCACTGCTCTGCAGTCAAGGCTTCATCTAGCTTTATATATGCCTGCCTCACCAATGGTGCTGCTGCTCAAGCCACTTTGAGCTTCTGTGATAGGCTATCCACTTAATCTTGGATGTCAGAGAGTGCGCTGCAAGTGGATCCTCAGACTAACCAATCCAAATCATCTTCATGAAGTTGGAATCATTCATCTGGAAATCCAGCAGTTCTTGGTGATGTGGTGAGGTCATCCCATGTGCAGATGTGGATGCCACATTAAGGTCGGACCACAATGTTTCAATGATTTCTCCGTCTACCCATCTGGCCCCCTTGATGAACAGTGGGGCATACCATGCATAACATTCCTTCTTGTGCCCATGCACATGCCATATGCCGATTCCAGGGATAATCTGAAGCAACGACAGGATATCAATCAACTCACTTTGACCCACACACTTCCACAGATTTGTCATGTAGGAGCAGTTAATGTTGTAGAAGCAAACCACTTGTTTGATCCCTTCCATATTGTATCCCAACACATTTTCCAAAGAGTAGTCCATGTTCAACTGTCTGCAGCACCATCAGTGGGTGTCAAAATTGACAATTCAACCTCATACCTTTCTCCTTTTTGGAAGTCAACAACACAATGCAGATAAAAGCACCCATGCCATGCACATGCAGTTGCCCCAATTCTGGTCACATGAAGCTTTCCCTGAGCTGCATTTGCCTGACTGATAGCTCTGTGGTTGTTGCAGGTGGATTTCTGTGCCTGAGCTCAGATCATGTTTTGCACGGGTTGAATGAATTCATACCTCTGCAATATGTGGAGTGGCCTTCAAATAGTCTGCATAGTGTGGATTGGTCACCATATAACCTAGTCCGTCCATCAACCACACTTGATCTTCGGATTTCTGCTCATGCATGTGTTCTGCTTTAAAGTTTCTGTCCATTACTACTGTGCAGGTGAACCACCAGCTGGAGAAGGTCAGCATATGAGGATTGCATTATTGGAGCTGCTTACTGGTCCAAATCCACATTGGTATCAACATTTATTCCAGGCTGGGGGCATGCTGCGCAAAATAATGCCAGTCCACCTTTCTCTGCTGACCTGGTTGTCCTGCAGAATCCATTCCATTTAAGTAGCTTGAGGTATCGCCATTTCCACACAACCCGTAGAAGCTCACAGTATCTATCCTGATTGACCCTTCAGATATTCCAACACTTGGAACCAAAATACCAAATCTTACTGGAATGAGGTGTGGAAACACACTGGATGTGATCCAACACAACTTGCTGTAATAGTTCATACCAGACATTCCACATTCCAAGTTGTCCCTCAGGAAGTCATCCAGAACCACAAATGTGAATGTGGTGCTTGGCTTCTCGAACGTTGAGGGAAATAGTTTGGCTCTCAGTAGCTGTATGTATTGGGCTTCTGCATTCTCACATTCACACCAATTCACTACAATGAAATGAACACCTGTGACATCCACAATGGTGAGATATCTTGACCCTGCTGGAGGACAGAGGTGCTTTGGGTTTTCTTCGATATCTTCCACATCTTCCCACTCTTGATCATCCATGGGCAGAGGTTCACCTGCTGCTTGCTGGGCTTGTGCAATCGCATGGGGACAGGGTGCTCCACCATGTCCCAGGTGCAACCAAATGCCAGTCTGTGGGTCTTGATGTGAATGTAATTCTGGGCAACCAACTGATCTCTCACCATATGGAGGGCGGATTCCTCGTAGAAGTCCCCTGTCCACTGTTGGATCCTGTGCAAAGGCAGGCTCTCATGACTCTTCCAGCAACATTCTGTGCAGAATAGGGGCTGATGCAAGCAATCCAGACATCTGTACACCCTGTCATTGCCACACCAGGTGCAGTTCCTTGGCTCTGGGGAGGCTTCCAGCTCCAGGAGTATCTTCAAGAATTCCCCCTTCCATGGAACCCATTCGTGGATGTAATTGTTCTGCGTCTGACACACCATATGAAGTCCACTTTTGGGTTGGTGAACTGCTGCATACCTTTTTCCACGGTAACATCAGCTGCTGGACTGGTGGGCTCATGCTTTCATGTCCATCGAAGGCTGAATCCACCCATGCATCAAAGTACTTGTGGGAGTGAGACCTTGAATGCTTGGATGGCGAGGATCAGGGAGAATGGACAGGGGTTGTTGGATCTGGCTGTTTGATTGTGACTTCTACCAATCACAATCTATACCTACCTCCAGCTCTCTGAGTCTTGACTTCCAGCTGCTTCACCTGATGGCCCAGGGTAGGACCAATCATTCTCATGCCCTTTTGAGTGCTTCCCTTGGCCATCTGGAGGTTGCTGATTTGACAGTATGAGGTCAGTTATTAGAAATGCTACTGCTAGTGCAAGTCACTTTATCATTTAGCTCTATTGATGTCAGTACCTTAACACATGTCAGGGCATAAATACAAATGCAACTACACTGGCCTTGCACAATGCATGGTGCTGCCTTCTTATTACTGCTCAATCCCTGCCTGCACATTCCCTTCCTGCTGCAACATTACCTGGGTGCTTTGCCTGGATTATGATGGTGAATTTGGATGCTATATTAGCTGATGAAGGTGAAATGAGATGTTCGGTATCAATATAAGTATGGATATGATTGGGCAAGCCAACTGACAGCCTGGATGCAAACCAGGAGCTAATCTGCCTTTGGGGGGGATCCTGTCAAAGAGATCAGCCTGATTGGATATTTCAGTTGCTTCACGGAGGTCCAAACGAATTCCTTGGCATGACCGCACTAGTACTGAAATGCATTGAGACCAAACAAGGGCATGAAAAAACTTAGTAGCCAACCATCTATTATACACCATTATACATCATACCACATCATACTCCATGGAGTCCCAGTACAAATCAGACACCTGGGATCAGACAGAAAGAGATGATGCTGATGGTGAGTGAGATATAGAACCATCAGATGTGGGGGAAAGGGAGGAAGAAATGTTTGAAGTGGAAGAGTTGGAGATCCTTGGGCGCTGATGCCAGGAATGGAGGCAAGCAGGGAAGAAGAAGAAGCCTGCAGTTCTGCTATCCATATGGGAGGAGATGCAGGGATTGGACAGGAACAAAGAGTTGAGAGGGAGCAAAGTCCAGACCAAGTGCAAGGTATGCTCTAAAAGTTCTGATTTGGATGCTCACAATTCAAAGCACCCTTGTAGCTAATACAAGATTGGTTGAAAAAGCCCCTCCATTCAAAGAAGCCCCAAATTACCCTTAGATCCAGTTACAAATACTCTGTGCAGGCAGTGGTCCACAAATTGTACCAAGAGCAAATACAGGAGAAGCTTGCGAAAATGAAAGTAGAAGAAGGTGATACCCATGGAAGCAAGCAGATCCAACAGTATCAGAATGCATTGACAGCTTTTATTCAGGATGACCTGATGGAGGAACAATTGGCTGCAGCTGAAGATATAGTGGAAAGGTGGAATGGGTGGGAAGGCCCTGCACCAGAGACAAAAGCAAGGTGTGATTTTATGAGGTCAACTTCCCAGTCTTCAATTTATCCTGGTTCCCAGGAATGCAGCCAAGTATGGGTACAAGTATGTCTGAAACTTTGCAATGGAGATGTGGAGATATTGCAGAATGCACATAGTGTGTATGGCTGGGTGGAAAAATGAGGAGGGAACTATACAGGCATGCACATGAGTCCACCATATTCTCCTCTAGGCCTAGGTAAGACTCATGCAATGACAGTCTGGACTTCAATATTGAAATTGCAGATGGGATCCCCTTCAATGATGTCTGCACACTGCAAGGAAGTTGGTGAGAGTACCTTGGGGAAACATTTGAGGAACCAGGAACACTGCCTGAGCATGATGGCGAGTCAAGTCCCAAATGTGCTTGGAAAAAGACAGCAGCCAAAGCAACAAGGATGGGCAAGGTTGACTCCGTGAAATTGGTGAAAAATGCTGATGGAGAGATTTGAATAGGAGAAATCATGGGCCTTAACTGGGACCAACTACAAAAAACGGTTTGTGGATTTATGACTGCTCACTACTGTGAGTGGCCAGAGTATTTAGTCTCCTCAATCTCTGATGAGTGCTATCAGGATTAGCATGCAGAAATCCCTTGTCAGCAGTGCCATTCAAGAATTTCAGTCATCATCAAGTGGAAATGATAGCAGCCCACCATCTTCCTGAAGGATTTACCTTCGACCATGACCCAAGTCACATGTGGATGACAACAGCTACCTGGCTGCTGTCCTTTTGGTGCAAGCAACAGGACACCCATCCAAATGATGTGTTTGGATTTCAGAAATGGATCAATTGATCTGGTGAGCTGCAGCCACCAGTGGATAGAACTTTGGTACCCCTCCAGGTTGTGAGGCAGCAGAAATACCAAAAGACACCTGCCCCCAAATACAAAAAGAATCCTGGAAGGAAAAATGTCAAGGGCAAGGGTAAAGTGCAGGAAGAGGGAGTGGTGGATGATAGTGCAGATGATAGTGCAGATGATAGTGTGGATGATAGTGTGGAAGACAGCCTGGATGACAGTTTGGATGATCATGGCAAGGCTGAGGGGAGCAATGTTGGAACAGATGATCCCTCCACTAAAAAGGTGCGCCATGTGTGATTTTCATGCATGACAGATCAGCACTAATGCGATTCTGGTCTTCAGGTATCTGGTGGGAGGCAAAACTGTGCCAAGACACCATTCCCTTCTTGTTCCCACTCAAATCCCCCACCAGCTGATGGTTCCCATAATGAGCAGCTCTCTGCACCTCCAGCCCATGCAAACGCCCCGGTGCATCGTCCACAAAATAATGCACTAACTGATGATAATGGGAGGGAAAGCAATGGCCATGATTCCAATGATGAAGCTGATGAAGACACTTATTTGCCAACCCTATCCAATTCAAAGAAATCAGCAACAT
This sequence comes from Pisolithus tinctorius, assembly GCA_024663395.1. NCBI lineage: Eukaryota > Fungi > Basidiomycota > Agaricomycetes > Boletales > Pisolithaceae > Pisolithus > Pisolithus tinctorius. The sequence goes on along the minus strand of JANFAH010000006.1, from coordinate 776,514 downwards.
CCCTGAATAGTGAGCTTCCTGCTGTAACTTGTCTTCGCAGCAAACCCTGATCTGCACTCAGGGAGTGAGTACACAACTGAACTATGGGACCACTCAGAATATGCAGATGCAGATGGATTGGAGAGCATTCCTTTCACTGACCTCCCAACTGAGGAGGGGTCAACAAGCAGAAACAAAGGCAGAAAGCTGAAATCTGCCTTGAAGTGCATGCACAAGGCAAGTTCGGTCATGTTGAATCAGTTGTCATGGCTAACAAGTTTGCACTGTGTGTTAAGTAGGCTCTGTCAGAATCGAGTGAGCCAGACATGAATCGATGTTGACCTGGGGCCAAATACTTGTCCAAGTCCAACAATAATGGATCTGTGACCTCCAATGCAGCATCCATGAATGTGAAACAGGGCATTCCTGGGAGCACCTGGAAGTCACCTTGTGTCAGAAAGGCCCCTGCAAGGCCAGATGCAGATGTTCCATCTCCCGATGCAAAGAGATCATGCAAGCAAACAGGCAGCAATCAGAAGCAGAAGTAGTTGTCGAATCCCTCAAACATTCAGAGTGGAAACCTTTTTTGGAACTCATGTATAGTCTATAGAGGGCTTAGCCTAGTTTTACACATTAGAATAGAAGTGTATGGAATGTACAGTAGCTCATGACACCATGGTGGTTGTGAGAGGCATCTTTGATATTGGAGAGAGGGATAGTTAAGCAGGACAATTGAGTGGAGAGCTGAGCAGGACAGGTCTACATATTGGCCATGTGGAAGCGACTGGTAGCTATCTATGTAGGGAGATATTGCTGCTCATCTCCCATGTATTGCTGTTACCCAAAATTTGGCTCTGTCCACCATTGTCCAACCTTGCTGAACCAAATATGGCCGTGTCTGCCATTGTCCAACCTTGCTTCCCATGGTGTGAATGATATTCTTGCCATTGTTCCTACAAGTTTAAATCTTGATTGATCATTGAGCTATCAGTGAACCCATCGTTGTTGAATATGTCCACTGAACAGTCCCACCAAGTTCGTTTCCATCATCAAGGTGAGGTTGTCTTCATTGTTGGATCCAGCAACCTAAGCCATCCACAGCTAATGTAAGACCAATTGAGCCAAGGCAATCTAGCTCCCATGTGAAGCAGTCCAAAAATCTGGAGGAGAGGCTAGTATGACTGCATGAGTTGTGAGAGCCAACCCTGCCACCAATTGTCTCAAGTGGAAGGGCAGATATGGCAGGGTCAAACATTGATATCATGGCCAGTGAGTGAACATGATTTCTCTCCAAGCTCAACAACAAAGTTCTTTCACTATAGATTCATCCGAAAGTTTGCTGGCTCAGTTCCTGCAGGAAAGGGAGCCAACTGCTCTGGCAGAGGGCAGAATCGCAGCTGGCAAGTTGGCACAATTGCCCTTCAAGCTAACAAACAAACTAATTTTCCAGTAATGGATCCACACAAAAACTTGATGAATCAGTTCCTGAATGAATGGGAACCAACTGCTCCCCCAGCAGATGGTATGAATGTGGATCTACTTGAGCAATTGCTGAATGCATGGGAACCATCGGCACTGCCAGTCACGGATGAGAAATTAAACAGGATGGATGGGTCTTCAACACCTGCACAAGACGTTACTATGCAGGTCGATTTTCTGGCAGACTTGCAGAATGTGTGGGAACCATCTCCTCTGCCCATCACCTGCAAATCATCAAATCTGAGGGACCAATCTCCTCAACCTGATTCTCTGACTAACCTGCTTGCTCAATTGCAGGATATGAGGGAACCAACACCTCCCCCGCACATTTCAAATGTACCCATTGAATCTTTTGACTTGGCAGCAGATCAGGACAATGGTGCAAACCATTTGACTTTTGGCATGCCTGAATGATCAGAGATGAGGGATCTTTTTGAAGAAATATGCAACAGTGAGCATTTATTTGGTTCTATTCATGTGATCAGTGATATCCATCGATTATGTAGGTGAACTTCCATCTGAACAGCAATCTCTTCAAATGGAACAATGGGGATTGGCACCTGTTCCATGTTGCAATCAGGGTATGGGCATGAGCTTAATCTGATACACCATTGACATTGATAATTTTAGTCCTGCATGCCTTACATGCCACCATATCTCGCTACTGTGGAAACACCACTCCCAGCGACATGCCATTTGATCCCACCCTCAATAGGCACCTTGTGTGTGCTGCGAATGCCATTGCAAGAGAATTGGGCACAGCTGCAAGGGACCAGTATGGTGCAGTGTCTCAGGGCCTTTGACTTGTCAATATGCTCAATTTGATGGAAGTTGTTCATTATCCATGTTCTACCTTTGAAAATTGTCTGGAGCCATTCATTGCCAGCCAATCACACCCATCTTGCCAGTCTGTGGTAGAGATGGGTATCGTCTACTTGGCATGCTGGATCAAGGTGGCCTCTGTACATTTGAAGCAGACTGCTGATATCGTGGGATGGCCCGCACATTGGTTTGCAAACCTAGCAATGGACTTGGTAGGTTTTACATCAATTTTTCACAATGTGGGACTGATACATAATTCCTTCAGAATCAGCTTAATAGCTTGATTCTGGTGACAGTGTCACATTCCAGTTATACTCCTCCCCTCCCAGCATGCTACCATGTGTACCTCAGACACCAAGATGATGAGGTTAGCTTCTGCAAGCAAATGCAGCTAATTCCCCTTAGTGCATTTTGCATAATTGACAATATCAGCGCCATTGTCCTGCATTGGACCCCACACACAGCTGATTCCAATTCCGGCTTTGCATTCCCTTGGTGGCTATATCATTCTGAGGAATACGCAGCGGATTCCCAAAGATTGCAAGGCAAAGGATTGTTTTCTGTGGCCTGGGATTTTTTAAGGTATGCCACTTATTCTCGTCGCTGCAAATAGTTGATGATGGCCCAGGGCTTGTGGCCATTGCCTGAGGTGCCAATCGCAGACCATCTCAATGGCCATATTGAGCAGGTAAACTACTGCATCAAAAATATTCGGAAATATGCCAATGTTGTCAACAGTTGGGGTTGACAAATCAACCATTTCTACACTAGGTGGTGGGCATTGCACAGGTTGTTGGGCATGCTGCTTCAATAGTTTACATGTTTTTGACTGTGGAGTTGGTTGTATATACATTGCTGTAAATGTTGATCATTTATGAGATGCCACCCATTTGCATGATGTCTGAACCCCCGCCCATCTGTGTGATGTCTCACAATCTGCCCATCTGCATGATGGCCTGAGTAGTTTTACTTTTGTTGCAGTTTATGATGCAAACCCTTTAGCTCTGAGTACCCACCCAATCTATGATGTCTAAGCACCCACCCATTTGCAAAATCTTGGCAACACTGCCTGTCTGAAGTTCGAGAGCCAGCATATCCTAATAAAATACAAGATCCACATCACCTACTAAATCTTACATTAAATTTTGCAGCTTCAAATCAACAGTTCTCCAGTTGCAACTGGTCTAGGTTGTAGGTTGTCCATCCACAGTGATTGACACATGGGAACATGCACCAACTGATGTATGTTGGCACACATGTAGTACACCAGGCATGCTCTGTCACCATCTACAGCTCCCACCCCATGCTCCAATGCTGAACCTGAAAATGCAATGATGGTCCCTGGGTTGTAGTGCAGCTGCAGATTCAGCATTGGAATGACAAAGTCCAAGGGCAGGTAGTCACCCACAGTTACCAGCATGTCATACCATGGATCTTGTCCATTGATATCCCTGTGGTAACAAGTTGCCCGATTCACCATCATGGACATGCTGCTATATGTGGAGCTCCATATCAGCAGTATGGAGCTCATATCCAAATCTGCCTGCTGTTCTGCCTGTTTGCCAAGGTGGATCAACACTTCCCTCCCATCTGCATACATTTGCAGGTGGATGACATGCAGGATCGCAGATAACAGGGCATTGGTGTTGGACATTTGGTCAACCCATTCCCTTGTAGAAGTGTTTTCTGTCCTGGATTTGAGCAGCCATGAGGCTTCCAGGAAGCATTTTGGGGCTTCAAGACGGATGAGTGCTTTACTTACAAGGTGAGCAATGATCACCCACCCCACGACCCTGTTGAAACCATGCAGTGTCACACACCAAAGGTGTTGTGGACATGGTTACAGCTGACTCTGCCCAACTCGTTGATGAGTTGCACACAATGCCCAAGCATGCAGATGAAGACTAAAGGCCTCATGCGTAGAAAGACTGTTGGACATTAACAGTCATCCTTCACATAAGAACAAGTCGTCAGTGCTAAAGAGAAAAGAGGAAGCGAGTTAAGCACATGTTAAAGGTTTTTAGCGCCCGTGTATGGCATTCCGGTTTTCGTCGTATCTCCACCATTTCCAAAGATATCAACTCGGTTGTCACACTCGCTTAAAGTGCTCAGCCCCACGATTCTTCCTTCCAAATTTGGAGAGGATCCTCGCACCCTGCACGTTTCTACAGCACTCCATCCATCAGATGCTCATTTTGCTAGGTCCATCAATCATGGCCACCTCTTCATCGGTCATCTCACTTGTCTCATTTGCCAGAGACAGTGGCTATGTATATCTGCCAGGCATTCCCACCAGCTTCTGTCCTGAAGCCCCCTGGTTCATCCCATTGTTGTCAGCCCTGTCTCATCCCATGCAGCTTGGTCAGCGTGTTCTCCTTGTCCACTTCAGGTAACCACTTTTCATAAGCATTTAGGCTGAATAGTTTCTCCAAACCATCCAGCCTAATAGCCTCCCAGACCAAGGTCTGCCCAGGGACATCTGGTCATGTCCCAGGGCTATGCAGATTTTTAGGCCCTGGGACAGATGGGATTTCCCACATAGCCATCCATTCAAATGCAATTATTTGGGATGTCCCAAGACTGCCTTGGGTGACTGGGGTCCCTACTCCTGAAAGTGCAGCTTATATTAGCATTGAAATAGCTGCAGAAATCCTAGCCCCCTTGCTCCTCTGACAGATTTAATCCACAAAGTATCCTGTGACCTATACATCCCCTCCCATCCCACCATGCATAGTAGTATACAATAGTACTTTTCATGTACATCTTTGCAATGTGATTCTGCTGTATTGGGACATCTCACTAGTTGCCAGGGAGATGACCCACCTGGGCCTCCACATTTGCCTTGAAAATTGCAATAATAAATTCAATCAATTTGTGTCTATACCTCATGCAATTTGTACTGTATGAAGGAAGAAGTGAATGGTTTTTGAACACTTGTGAGACAAGCCAATATCTCAAAGTCCCCCACATAGAACATGGTGTTGGTCACCTTTGCAACACCATCTGCAGAGGGCAGAATGTCCCAGATGAGCCTCTGAGGTTGTCATGGGGCATTGTGCTGGTCTGCAAAGGTAGCTTAGGAGGATGTGCCATCATAGCCCTCTGAGGCTGGGATGGGACATCCCACTGACTTTCATAAGGGGACTTGGGATGTCCCACAGCAGCCTCCAAGGCTACCTTGGGACATCCCACCCTCCCCTTTGCCAACCAGTGGGATGTCCCACAACAGCCTCTAAGGCTACATTGGGACATCCCACTGTTCCCTCTGCCAACCAGTGGGATGTCCCACAACAGCCTTTAAGGCTACATTGGGACATCCCACTGTTCCCTCTGCCAAGCAGTGGGATGTCCCACAACAGCCTCTAAGGCTATGTTGGGATGTCCCACCCTCCCCTTTGCCAAGCAGTGGGATGTCCCACAACAGCCTCCAAGCCTACATTGGGACATCCCACCCTCCCCACTGCCAACCAGTGGGATGTCCCCCAACAGCCTCTAAGCCTACATTGGGACATCCCACCCTCCCCTTTGCCAACCAGTGGGATGTCCCACAACAGCCTCTAAGGCTATATTGGGACATCCCACCCTCCCCTCTGGCAACCAGAGGGATGTCCCAACACAGCCTCTAAGGTGTTGAAGTAGTAATCTGCACTAATCCTACAAGCACCATAGAGAATCCAATGCAAGGTAGCTCCATGGTCAGAGCAGCTGCTTGACACTGAGAGGGTCCTGGCTCAATGCCAGCTCTGGTCACATTTTCATCAGGTTATGAGCTGCAGCTGGAACCCATGCATGCTCAGTACAATGGGTCATGCAGCATCCTTAGTAAGTCCAGATCATGTGAGTTACATGGACACAAGGTGGCTGATAGTAAGGCCTCCTGGAAACACAGCAGTAAATCCTGATCCATCACATGACACAAGGTCAAAAGGCAATCAGACCATTTGCATGACCCTAGGGGGTGTGCACTGTTTTTACACTCCAAAAGTGGCCAGATGAAGGGACCACATTGGAGATGGTGCATTCTGTGCATTAACTTCATGGAGATATGTTCCCACAGTGCTAGTCTAAGCCCCCAAGCTACTGACACTAGTACCCAGACCATATGGCTCAGTGGTTGCAGCACCTGGTAAACACCTAGGAGGTCACTGGTTCAATCTTAGGACTGGTCACATTTTCCTCATGAGGCTACTTTGGGACATCCCTCCCCTCCTCTGGCAAGCAGTGGGATGTCCCACAATAGCCTCTAAGGCTACATTGGGACATCCCTCCCCCCCTCTGGCAAGCAGTGGGATGTCCCATGACAGCCTCTAAAGCTACATTGGGACATCCCTCCCCCTCTCTGGCAAGCAGTGGGATGTCCCATGACAGCCTCTAAAGCTACATTGGGACATCCCTCCCCCCCCTCTGGCAAGCAGTGGGATGTCCCACAACAGCCTCTAAGGCTACATTGGGACATCCCTCCCCCCCCTCTGGCAAGTAGTGGGATGTCCCTTGACAGCCTCTAAGGCTACATTGGGACATCCCTCCCCCCCTCTGGCAAGCAGTGGGATGTCCCTTGACAGCCTCTAAAGCTACATTGGGACATCCCTCCCCCCCCTCTGGCAAGCAGTGGGATGTCCCACAACAGCCTCTAAGGCTACATTGGGATGTCCCACCCTCCCCTTAGGCAAGCAGTGGGATGTCCCACAACAGCCTCTAAGGCTAAATTGGGACATCCCACCCTCCCCTTTGCCAACCAGTGGGATGTCCCACAACAGCCTCTAAGGCTACATTGGGACATCCCTCCCCCCTTCTGGCAAGCAGTGGGATGTCCCACAACAGCCTCTAAGGCTACATTGGGATGTCCCTCCCCCCCCTCTGGCAAGTAGTGGGATGTCCCACAACAGCCTCTAAGGCTACATTGGGACATCCCTCCCCCCCTCTGGCAAGCAGTGGGATGTCCCTTGACAGCCTCTAAAGCTACATTGGGACATCCCTCCCCCCCCTCTGGCAAGCAGTGGGATGTCCCACAACAGCCTCTAAGGCTACATTGGGATGTCCCACCCTCCCCTTAGACAAGCAGTGGGATGTCCCACAACAGCCTCTAAGGCTAAATTGGGACATCCCACCCTCCCCTTTGCCAACCAGTGGGATGTCCCACAACAGCCTGTAAGGCTACATTGGGACATCCCTCCCCCCTTCTGGCAAGCAGTGGGATGTCCCACAACAGCCTCTAAGGCTACATTGGGATGTCCCACCCTCCCCTTTGGCAAGCAGTGGGATGTCCCACAACAGCCCCTAAGGCTACATTGGGACATCCCACCTACCCCTCTGCCAACCAGCAGGACATTCTACATTTTACCCATGCATATGTCTTGCAAACATGATGCTCAAAAAACATTCTATTTAAAGACACCAAATAGATTATAATATGTCTCTATCACCCTTATCTGTATCGAACTCTTTTACTTGGAGATGATGGTGGATCCATATCCAGTAGGTCATTCTCCCATTCTTCTCCCCAACAGAATTCTTCCAATGGCATATCACTTTGTTGGTGATATTCATCTGCCAGGGCAAATTCTTCAGCAACACATAGCAACTCATCATCCATCACTTCATCCTCATCCTCTTCACCCTCTGACTCCAATCCATCAAACCTCTCCTCATTATCACCATCAATATATATAACATGACCACCCTGCACCATGCTGTGCAGTTCTTCATCACTTGCACCCCAGTTCTCATTAGGTGTTCCAGGATAGCCTCTAAGTTGCCTCTTCCACAAGATGCACAGACCTGCTAGTCTCAATGCTCTGCAGTCAAGTTCATATGCAAGATCAACATCTGCAATGTGTGTTAGTCATGGTAATGCAATGACACATGTCTCTTACCAGCACTCTGTCTGGTTTTCTGCACACGACCCCACTCTTCAGAAAACCACTCTGTCAAAGCTCTTCTTTCCTGCAACAGGCGCCTTTCCTCTTCTTCACAACGCCTCAGCTCAAGGAGTGATCTGATCCCTGAGCGCACTTTTTCATCAGCTAACCATGGGGGTAGTAACCCATCTGAATCATCCCCAAGGCCAATATCCTGCCAAATATCATCATCCACATCCAGTTTGAACAAAGAGTCCCTTGGAATCAGGAGTGGGGCTATTGACCCCTGAGGAGCTTTTCCCTTGTGTATGAGGCCTACAATTTGCAGACACAAATTATTGTAGCTACTGGCAAGCTTGGCTATTCCTGGTTCTCGTCGCTTCACAGATGCTTCTGTGTGGTTTTGAAGTCTTTGTTCTTCAAGGCAAGTCAAATACAAGGGTATTCATGAATGATGACCTCTTACCACTGAGAGTCTGCTGATATGAGCGTTCCAGTCTTTCCAACTCAAACTTTCGTTGGCGCAGACGATCTCTGATACGTTTCTTGATTGCTAATGCATGCATGCGAAGCTATGGAACATGGTCTCAATTAGATGAAACCATGTAGAAAATACACTGCCACTAACTTGAAGATAAGCACTCTTTTGGATACTAGCAAGATTTGAATGCCCATTTATGCCTAGGGTTGCCCTCTGGTTCTGCAAAGCTTCTTTAAAACACTTAACCTTTTGATGACACTCTGCAATTTGGATATTCAAGCTTGTCATGTCAGCAACCCCATGGAGAAGATCTTTCTCCAGCACTTCTAGCTTGGCCTCATAATTTGCCAATGATTTCTGAGTTGCCATGATTTGCAATATCATATTCTCAGCAGCTTTAGAGCTGTGACCTAATTTGATGGTGAGCAGGAGTCATTATTTATATCAGCAGCTTACGAGGAGCTGGCTTTGTCTGTGCAGAGACTTGAGCAACCCATTCAGCTTGAAGAGTTGGGATATCAACTCCACATCTCCTTAGGCCTCTGTTTGCAGCAGCCTTCTTTTCTTGGCAATGATTCCAGTGACGCAAAAGCCACTGGCCCAAACCAGTGAGACTCTTCATGTCCAGGTGGCACACCTGGAAGTCAATAACAAAGAGGCGTTGATGATACTGAATAATATGTTAGCTTGAAACAGATGTGGCATACTGCACACATACCCCAGAAACACGAAGAGATGGTATCAGCCCTTTGATTGAACTCCAAAAATGCTCACATCCCTCTCCATCAGATAGCCCAAATCCTTCACATTTTCGGGGGTGATAGATAAGCTGACATGCTGTCATAGTCATGCCTCGACCCCGGCCGGACTCGGCCTCGCACTCACTCAGTCCGGCCTCGGCCTCGCCTGTCCCGCATCTCCAGTTGGTCTAGCGCGGTAGACACTGCTTTGCAGTGTCTGTCATTTCGGTTAAGTCCTGTCCCCGGTCCTGTCCCTGGTCTACCTGTCCCGGTCTCCGTTACCTTAGTCATACGTTACTAATACCTGTCTTACCAATCCTCTTAGCAATCTTTGCGAGACCGGCATTACCGGTCTCCGTACTATAGCTACTTCTGGTATATAAACTCGTAGATACTCGGCCTGTACTCCTTAGTCTGAAATCAACTAAGTATCTCCTGATAACCCCGCCTCGGCCTCGGACTCGGACTAAGATCCACGCAAGGGAATAGCGCTGTACCCTCAGTCGCTAAGTCCAACCAGTCCACTCATCTGTACCTTCGTCTTTACCCCTGACTCCGATCCCTCGGCCTCGCACCCGCTTCGGTCTCCGGTCCGGTCTCAACCCGGACAATCCTTGTACTTGACAGTATTTCAGACTCGCCACTTGTGTGGGTCTAAACCATCATGGCAACCAAGACTCGCTTCCAACCTCCCCGTGGCCGCTCTGCCACTAATCCCGACTCCGCTTCAGCCAGTGGGGCTCGCCGCGAAACAGCACTAGCTGCTTTGGGCACCACTAGGCGCTCTCCAGGTCCCGTTAGTCCTTTCAGGGGCTTCTCAGCCCGCACATCTAACACCCCCACCCCACGTCGTCCCACTGCTCCCATCCCCGAGGGTGACCCCGGCGATGATGGGCCGGGCGACGATGATGACAACAACCCAGATGATGATGACCCCGGTGATAATGGTCCCGGTGATGATAACCCGGAAGATAATGATCCGGAAGACGATCAGGACTTCCCAGATCCGGACACCAAACCCGCGGTCGCGGTCTTCGACAGCCTCGCGAAGGCCATCAAGCTGTTGGCTCGCAACACCCGTACTAGTCCTGAGTCCTCAAGCAGGACCAAGTTACGTGAGCCCGACACCTTTGATGGTACCGACCCCAAGAAGCTTCGCGCGTTCTTCATCCAGTGCGAACTTAACTTCCAAGACCGTCCCCGGGCTTTTAGGACCGATCGTGCCAAAGTCATCTTCGCCCAGTCGTACCTCAAAGGCATGGCCTTAGAGTGGTTCGAGCCGGACTTACTCGGGCTCGATGACCCCGATGACCGGCCTCTTTGGATGGACTCCTGGCAGGAGTTCGTCCTGGAGTTACAAACCACCTTCGGCCCCCACGACCCAGTTGCTGACGCCGAAAGCCAACTTGACCACTTGCACATGAAGGAAAGTCAGCGCATCAATAAATACGTAGTCGACTTTAATCGGCTTGCTTCGCAAGTCCGAGGCTACGGAGACGGTGTGCTGCGCCACCATTTCTATTCCGGCCTTCCAGACCGAATCAAGGATGAGGTCTGCCGGGTTGGCAAACCCCGGACTCTACACGAGCTCCGTCACCTCGCCCAGGAGATAGATGCGCGCTATTGGGAGCGCAAGGAAGAAGTCCAGCGGGCGAGTAAGCACCAAGGCTCGTCCAACTCCAGCAACAACAAGTCCGGAGGTTCCAGCAATAACAGTCAGCCCAAGACCGGTCAGGAGAAAGCCAAGACCGGCAACAACAACAATAACAACAACAACTCCGGTTCCACCCAGTCCAAGCCGGCTTCATCGAAGCCGGGCAATAGCAATAACAGTAATTCGTCCAAGACCGAGCCTAGCAAACTCGGCAAAGATGGAAAGCTTACCCCCGAAGAACGCAAGCGTCGCCTAGATGGAAACCCCTGCATGTTCTGCGGAGGGTCCGGTCACTTCGCTGACAAATGCCCCAAGAAAGCCGGAAAGGCCAAGGCTCGCGCTGCGGCCACCACCGAGGCCGCACCGGCCTTGGGCTCGGGTTCTACCCCCGAGACAAAAAAATAGGTAGCGGCTCCCAGGACTCCGCACAATCTGGGAGCTGCGTTGACTCCGGTTGTGCAAACTTGGAGGCTCGTCTCAACGCGTCCGCTCTTTCCAGCCCGAATTCTTTAACCCCCTATGTCACATTAGAAAACCCAGATTTACCTCGGCTTCGTACTTTAGTGGACTCCGGTTCCACTCACTGTTTCATAGATAATCATTTTGCTAATCAACATTCATTTACCCCTTACTCGGTCTCACCAATCCGACTCCGGCTTTTCGATGGAACGTCCACCTTCACCATAACCCAAGCAGTAGATGTCAATATTCGCTTCGCGTCCGGCGATGTCACCCCGGTAACCCTGTTCTTAGCCCCGTTGGATTCTGAGTGTAAGATAGTCCTCGGACATGACTGGCTCACCCGCTACAATCCGTTGATTGATTGGGTACTGAGCAGTCTAACATTCCGGACTCCTGCACAAGGAATGCCAACCCCGTCGACACCCCCTGTAAGCCCGGTCACCACCGGCCTTCCTGACTCCGGTCCTAGTGACCAACCCGGCCTTGCGCCATCTGTACCGGTCTCCGACTCCCCGGCTCGCACTCCCCTGAAGGCCCCTCTCGTTTCTCTAATCAATGCAGCCGCTTTTGTGCGCGCCTGCAAACTAGAAGGGTCCGTCCAGTTCCAACTTCAACTCCGTCCCTCGGACTCAGCTCAAGCCCGATCGGCCTCGGCTTCCTCTCCTCCGGCCTTACCCAATGTCCCGGAAGAGTATCACGACTTCGCTGATGTATTCAGCAAGGCCAAGGCCTCGGCACTCCCGCCTCACCGGGAGTACGACCTGAGAATAGAGCTTGAAGAAGGAACTACCCCGCCTCTCGGCACTATCTACTCGCTGTCCCCGGTTGAGCTGCAAGCTCTCCGGACTTTCATCGACGAAAACCTCACTACCGGATTCATTCGGCCTACTTCCTCCCCATATGCTGCACCAGTCCTCTTTGTCAAAAAGAAGGATGGCTCCCTCCGGCTTTGCGTAGACTTCCGCGGCCTCAACAAAATCACTAAGAAGGACCGATACCCGCTACCGCTCATCTCCGACCCCCTGGATTCACCAAGCTGAGCGAAGATCTATACAAAGATTGATCTTCGGCATGCCTACCATCTCGTCCGGATTGCCCTGGGCGATGAATGGAAGACCGCATTCCGGACTCGGTATGGATCTTATGAGTGGTTAGTGATGCCCTTCGGCCTCACCAATGCCCCGGCCACCTTCCAACGCTTCGTCAACACTATCTTTGCGGATATGTTGGATGTCTGCGTAGTTGTCTACCTAGATGACATCCTGATCTACTCCGGAGATAAGGAGTCTCACAAGCAGCATGTCCGAGAAGTCCTCCGCCGGCTTCGGCTTCACGGCCTTTATGCGAAGCCGGAGAAATGCGAGTTCCACTCGGACTCGGTCGAATACCTCGGATTCCACCTCTCCCCTGCCAGCCTCACGATGTCGAAGGAAAAAGTCCAGACCATCTGCGATTGGCCTGAGCCTCGCAAGGTCAAAGACATTCAGTCTTTCCTCGGCTTCACAAACTTCTATCGCCGGTTCATTTTTAATTACTTGGACATCGTCGTACCACTGACTCGGCTTACCCGCAAGGGAGCTCCTTGGAACTTCTCCGAGGAGTGCCGCCGGTCATTTAATAACCTCAAGGCCGCCTTCACTACTGCGCCGGTCTTAACTCACTTCATCCCCGGGGTCCCCATCACCGTCGAGACCGATGCCTCGGACTATGCCATCGCCGGCATCCTCTCTATCACCTGCGGTGACGGCCAAATACATCCGGTCGCATTCTACTCCCGGACTCTGACGGCCCCGGAATTGAATTATGACACCCACGACAAAGAATTGCTTGCTATATTCGAAGCATTCCGGACCTGGCGCCACTACCTTGAGGGCTCGGCCTCACCGGTCGACGTTGTTACCGACCACAAGAACCTCGAGTACTTCTCCACCTCTAAAGTACTCACCCGCCGCCAAGCTCGCTGGTCAGAGTTCCTGTCTCAGTTCAACATGATCATTAGATTCAGGCCCGGTAAGCTCAGGGCTAAGCCCGACGCCCTGACTAGACGATGGGACGTCTACCCCAAAGAGGGGGATAGCGGCTATGCCCGAGTGAACCCGCAAAACCTGAGACCGGTCTTCACCCAAGAGCAACTAGCGGTCTCCCTTCGCGCAACCTACCTCGAGTACCCGGTCTTACGAGCAGTCGCACTGATGGATGTAGAGAAACTTCATAATGACATCCTGACCGCACTGCCGGACGACCCAGTCTCACAAATCCGCCTGTCCGACATGTCTGATCCCCGGTGGTCAGTAGATGACACCGGCTTCCTTCGTCTTGATGGAAGGATCTACGTGCCAGACTCAAATGATCTCCGTCTTAGGGTCTTGCGGCTTAAGCATGACCACCCTCTATCTGGCCACTTTGGCCAGAACCGAACCCTAGAACTCATTCGGCGTGAATACACCTGGCCCGGCCTCAGGACCTTCGTCAAGGACTATGTCCGGTCTTGCACGGCCTGCGCTCGGGCTAAGGTTCCCCGCCATCGGCCTTACGGCCTCCTCAAGCAACTCCCGGTGCCGGAGAAGCCGTGGAACTCCATCTCTATGGATTTCATCAAGCAGCTTCCGGCCTCAACCGGCTTCACGGCCATCCTCGTTGTAGTTGACCGGCTTTCCAAGCAGGCTATATTCATCCCCACCCACGACACCATAACAGCCCCAGAACTCGCCAAACTATTCCTACTCCATGTCTTTTCAAAGCACGGAGTGCCGGCCCATGTAACCTCAGACCGAGGTTCGGAGTTCGTGTCTCACTTCTTCTGGTCACTCGGTAAGGCCTTGGATATGCGCTTACACTTCACCTCGGGCTACCACCCCGAAGGCGATGGCCAGACCGAGAGGACCAACCAGACCTTGGAACAATACCTCCGAGTGTACTGTAATTACCAACAGGACAACTGGGCCGAGCTACTACCTTTGGCCGAGTTCGCATACAATAACGCCCCTAGCGCTACTACCGGTGTTTCCCCTTTCTTCGCTAATAAGGGATACCATCCTAATATCTCGGTGTACCCGGAGCGCGATCTTACCTCCGCTCGGGCTCGTGACTATGCGGTCGACTTGGACTCACTGCATCAGTACCTACGGGAAGAAATGACCTTGGCACAGCAGCGCTACCAAGGACCGGCCGATGCTAAACGCATGCCGGCTCCGGACTTCAAAGTCGGCGACCAAGTATATGTCAAAGCCAAGTACTTCCGGTCTACCCGGCCTTCCAAGAAGCTCTCGGAAAAAAACCTTGGGCCGTATCCGGTCATAGCTCAGGCCGGTACCCACTCATTCACACTGCGCCTGCCGGACTCAATGCGCGCGGTACATCCGGTCTTCCATGTTTCCCAACTCGAGCCGGCCATCCCTAATACCATCCCGAACCGGACTCAACCACCACCTCCACCTGTCGAAGTCGATGGTGATCTAGAGTTCGAGGTAGCAGAAATCCTCGACTCTAAGGTCGACCGGCGTCGCCGGTGTTGGCTTCAGTATTTAGTCCGGTGGACCGGCTACGAAGGGACTGATGAAGAGACTACTTGGGTACTAGCTACAGAGCTAGACAACGCTTCTGAACTCGTGCAAGAGTTCCATTCCCGCTATCCCGGTAAACCCGGCCCATACCAATGAGGACCGGTCTCAACTGGCCTCAGTTTCAGTTCTGTTCTCTATCGGTATATAGTTTCTTTGATCTCTTACTTACCTTGTTTTCCCTTTCTTTTTGTTTCTCTTACCTCACTGGACATCGGACACCGGACGCCGGACACATGACATTCGCGGAGGAAACAACAAAAACGCTACGCTACGGGACTATTCGGCCTCGGCCATACTCTCATCCTCTCCCTCGGCCTCCTCCTCTTCGCCCTCACCATGGGTCCTCAGCCACTCGGCCTCCTCGCGCAGCTCTTCGGAGTCGAGCTCGGACGAGCCCGAGTCCGAAGGGGACACCGCCATCCCGAAGCCGTATGATTCGTCGAGTATTGACTCAAGGGCATCGGCGATGCGACCCGAGTTCTCGACAGCGGTCTCGTGCAGCTCGAAGAGGCTGGCCAAGTTGTTGGCAATCAGCCCCGCGGCCTCGATAAGGCGCTCGAGCTTGTCCTCCAAGCCCGAGTACCTGGCCGCACCGGCCTCCTTCGTCACGCTCCCGCCGGCCTCAGGTTCGTCGAGGTCCAAGACCTCGGTCGGCCTCGCACTCGTCCTTGCCCGCTTTTGGTTACTGGGCCCGGCCTCGGCGTTCTCCTCCTCGGCTTTCCTCTTCTTCCCCTTGTCGGCTTTGAGAGCGGCCTTAGGACCGGCCTCGGCATCCTTCCCATCCCCAGGCCACCGACACTTGCCTTTCGATTGGTTGCATCGCACGCAGGCGACGCGTTTCTTATTACCGTCCACGACAAATTCGCAGACGATGTGAGCCCGGGCACAGCGGGTACAGCTAAAAAGGTTGTCAAAGAGGATACGCACAAGGTTGAGAAAACCACTCACCCGGGATCCATCACCACCTTCTTCACCTCACTCCCGGTCTCATTACCACCGGCCCCGGCCTCACTGCTCTTCCCGGCCTCGGCCTTATGCTTACGTTCGGCCTCCTTCTCTTCCTCAGCCCTGCGTCTCTCTTCCTCCTCGCATGCCCTTTGCTCCTTGGCCTCCCGCGCTATCCTCTCGGCTTCGGCCTGCTCCCTCGCCACCCTCTCAGCCTCAAGCCGTGCCTGTTCTTCGCGCCGGGCTTGTTCAGCCGCCTTTCGTCTTTTCCTTTCCTTCGACTTCACCTTCATCACTTCTTCCTCGTCGTCGGTGTCATACCTGATGGCGTCGTCCGGTACCTGGGTCCAGTCGACGACGACTCGGCTTTCGTCGTTATTGCCAGTCGCGCTGATCGGCCTCGAATCGGACATGATGAATAGGATGTGAAAGAAAGACGCAAAGGGCTTAGCGAGCCACAAGTATCGGTTTTTTCAAACTCAGCCGATTTTCGGACTCAGCCCACCATCCTCGCAGGGGTCTCATGGGTTCGACCCCTAAGAGGGGGATACTGTCATAGTCATGCCTCGACCCCGGCCGGACTCGGCCTCACACTCACTCAGTCCGGCCTCGGCCTCGCCTGTCCCGCATCTCCAGTTGGTCTAGCGCGGTAGACACTGCTTTGCAGTGTCTGTCATTTCGGTTAAGTCCTGTCCCCGGTCCTGTCCCCGGCCTACCTGTCCCGGTCTCCGTTACCTTAGTCATACGTTACTAATACCTGTCTTACCAATCCTCTTAGCAATCTTTGCGAGACCGGCATTACCGGTCTCCGTACTATAGCTACTTCTGGTATATAAACTCGTAGATACTCGGCCTGTACTCCTTAGTCTGAAATCAACTAAGTATCTCCTGATAACCCCGCCTCGGCCTCGGACTCGGACTAAGATCCACGCAAGGGAATAGCGCTGTACCCTCAGTCGCTAAGTCCAACCAGTCCACTCATCTGTACCTTCGTCTTTACCCCTGACTCCGATCCCTCGGCCTCGCACCCGCTTCGGTCTCTGGTCCGGTCTCAACCCGGACAATCCTCGTACTTGACACATGCCCATTGATGACCAAAGGCATGAAATACTGAGATGGCAAAAGAAATACGTGGCAGAAATGACTTGAGAAAACCCCACTTCCTGCAGCTCTGTTCCAGTTGACAACCTATGTCATATAACAGCCCAATACGAAAATTATCTGGGAGATGGCCAAAAAGAGATTTGATGAGGGCAAGTGCATAATGTTGCCTCTCCCCAGCTGAAGTCATATTTGCAAGGTAAATGACACAATCATGACGACAGAGTAGGGCCATGACACCAGTATCTGAAAAGAACTGGGTACTTGCCTACACTGCCATCAGACCAATGGAGTCAGAATAAATGATTAAGACTCACTTTCTGGCGCCTCTCATCAGCTGCAGTAAAGGACTCATTACAACCCTTCAGCACTGACATTGTTATCCTCATTCCCTCTTCAAACTCATCCTCCCCATCACCAAGATAATTCTTTTTCAAAGCCTGTCCACTCCTCCTTTGGGTTGAAGACTTTGACTTTCGCAACTCATTAACCTCATGCTCCATAGCACAAATATCTTCTTGTGAAAGAAAGACTGTAGCTGTAGGGTTTACTGGATCATCTGGATGCCCACTTCTGCGCTTCTGAGTAAAACAAGCATCAATGCAAACAATTGCATCAACATCAGAAAAGCTAGAACAAAGGAAATTTTAGCAGTTGACAAAACTATATCCACCAAGTGACATACCCATGTTCACTATTATTGTTCTGCCAGCTCTGGCCACCAAAGCATAAAGGACAACACTGTCGTAGGTATTCTGATGGCCTCATCTTTGAACTGAAGACATCATTGTCTGAGGAACTTGGCAATGGGATTGCAGAGGGGATGTTTGATGGTGGACTAGCAGATTCTTGCAGTTGTTGTTGGACATATTCATCAAGGGATGTTTCCAGAATACAATACCAGTGATATGCATTACTGAACCTCCAGCGTATACCCTCCTGCAAGTATCATCAGCAATGATCCATGACTGAGAAGAACAACCAAAGTATGCATTAATAATATAGCAACATCACCACAAACAATACCAACAAACATCCTACCCTATCAATATAACACTACAGCAGTCCCAAGAAACAGAACATGTCACACATGCATGCACTTATAACCATGAAATAGTCATGCATCAGATTAAGATATACTACCTACATAGCAGAGTCATCTGTACTACAGTCACTATGGCAGTAATGTATGTTTTACGAAGTGGAAAAAATGGGGTAATGATACAAAACATGACAATTCCATACCTTTGTGTCCACCTTATAACCCATAGCTGCAAGGTATGCCTCAAGGGACTCACACCATGCTGAAGTGTTTGGAGGTATGCGCATGAAGAGTTGTCGGACAAAGCTGAGAAGCTGTAGGCTAACAGCAAGTGTTGGCCCCAGTGGGGCACAGGGGAAGTAGCCCATCCAAAGGAGTTGGAGGGCTGCAGGTGCACAAGGACAGACAGCCAGATCAACTGATTGCAGAGCTGCCATGAATGCATCTAAGCAGAGGAAAATGACGAAGAACACAGAAATCTCACCATTGAAATCAATGCAAATGACTCTCAGCTTTCGAGTCTGGTGACAACCACACGTCGGCAGTTCGTAGTCAACAGGATTCTGGAAGTGGTTGGATAGTCGTCGATATGCAAGGTACGGCTGAAGGAGGGAAGGGATGACAGTGTGCGACCACCGCTGCCACTGCTTCATTTTTTTTCGGGCATTCCTAGACGGTGACAGGAGCGGGTCTTCGCTAATATGTAGCCCATCGGTTAAGCGGTCGAAAGCGGCATCATGGGAGAGGTCACATTCACTACCTGCAGAAGGCTCTAACGGGCGAGCAGCACTTGAAGCAGAGCGGTGTCGGATGTGGGGGTCGGAGGAATCACTGGGGTGTTGTGTGAAAGCACGACGGCCAGGTAAGGTGAGCAAGCGCTCAACAGGAAGGTAAAGCCCCGCAGTTCTGGGAACACGGTGCGAAGGTTCAGCAGTCTGATGGTCAACAAGGACTGCGAGATCATCCGCACGGAGCAAGTCGGGAATCTGGTTCGTCGGGGCGGTAACTCGTACAGAGGGACCACACCTAGTAAGCTGTTTCAGTCGACGAAAAGACATCTATGAAATCGGTCAGACGCATAAACTGTCTAGGCGAGTTAGTGGTAGACGACGATCCTGCAACACCAAGTTACAGGACTGTGACCAGGACACCGAATCCTGGTTGCTGGAAGGCAACCCCAAGATGCCACCAGCACGTCTCCAATAGTTAGCCTCCAGCATAGAAAAGCGAACTGACCTTTGCACACGACTAGCGAGGGTGATGGGGAAAGAGACGGAGCAAGTGTGCGACGAACAAAATGAGATTGCAATTGCGGCGTGCTACGAATATCGTTCGGGAAATGTACAGAGTAAAAATGGTATTGGGGAATGATGAAGGAGGTTACCGACTATTTGAACCGTAACCCCGCGGTGCAGTTGGAATAAGGCGGGGAAGAAGGGGTGGACGACCAAAAGTATCAAAGAACGACTGTACATAAAATATAGCCAACTTCTTTTCCATTGCCCAGACACGCGACCATGACGCTAATGGCATAATTGGCTCCGCCAAGTCCGAGGGGCATCCTGGCCATACAGCAAGTAATGCCCGGAGCTTCTCTACGTACTCCCGTTTCGATTGAAAGTCGGACGAGCCGAGGCCTTGATTTTGCTGAGGGAAAGGCTCAGCACACATGGTGAGTTCCAAATCACGAGGGAAAATCTGTGTAGAGTTCAGAAACAGCGCATTCCTGGTGAGGTAAAATTGTACGTACCTGCCGGACATGATCGAGCCGCTCTGAATCCTGATTTGACCACAAGCTAGGCATCATCGCACGGTCAAGAGCGACCAACTCGAACCGGAAGTTGTGTTCATATAAATCCCATAAAATCTTGCTTTTCGTCATCTGATCGATGGTAGCGAGGTCTGCGAGGGAAATTGAAATATCCCGGAATTGTACATGGCTAGGTATGTCGTGTTGGAGGCTGACGAGCTCGGGACCAAAGAGGGCGGCAGATTCACGTAGTCAGTCGCTGGAAAATGTGGATGAAATCTGCTTGGGAATTGTGTTCAGGAAATCCCGCCAGGACCGAGGGATAACAGGAGACGCATCCGAGGCAGAAAGACGAGTGATCCAACCCACTCGAGAGACTAGCCAATTCCTCAGGTACCTCTGCTGGCGATCGGAGGACTCGCCCCTCACAAACAGACTCGGGCTGGGAAAGAAGTAAGCTACCTTTGGCGCGTTGGGACTAACCCTTTTTGCATCCTTATTCACGTCCTTCAGGGCAGCGTGCCATGTGGACATAGCAGGGGGAATAGCTGGATCGCCGAGGTCTTCCCACAGTTCAGGATTCAGAACGACCGACGGCTTGGCTCCTTTCGAGCCCGCAGGGGGATCTGAGCAAAATGTTAAACACACTGAGACAAAATGAATAGGATACGTACATGGCTGATTACGTTGTCGAGCCCTGCCTGTCCTAACAGCTCCCGTACTTGAACTTGCACTGCTGGAACTTGCAGCATTGGAAGCTGTGGGACCCATGCTTGTGGGAGTCGAGGCCACACCACTGCTGGTGCGCGGCAGTTCCGGCCAGGGAGCTGCAAATTGCTCGAGCCCAATCGCCGGGCCTTGTCGAGTGTGCCTGTGGTGCGATTCACCAGGGTGGTACCAGGCACTGTGCCATTTCAGCATCTGCCCGACCTCAAAAACCTCAGGATCCGTGACTATGTCATGAGGGCGCATAATCTCGACGGTCTTCGACACTTGCATGTCTGGGGGTACACGATCGGGTTTCCAGACCATCCAGACAGGCACGCGTATTTCGAAAAGGCGCTGGCAAATGTCGGGGTCTGTCGTGAATGCCCCGATCCAGCGGTCAAATGAATCGACGAAAGTGCCCGTAGCAGGGTCAAGGTCTGTGTCCAGATATTCTAGCATGCCGAAGACGTCTAGGAGGAGGCATTGACAAAAAGCGACCAATATGACTGTGTCTCGAAACGTAAATGGGAGTTGCTAGAGAAAATTTTAATTAATGAAATCTGAACCAGAAAAAAATCATACCTTCAGACGCAGGAGACATCGCCGACATGTCCCCAGCCATGAGTCGGGTCTCAGAGGACCTTCGTAGTGGGGGTGCTTCTTTAGCCAACCTTGCAAACGTTCATCTAGTCGATTATAAACGGTCTCCATGGACTTCCACTTGTCGGCATGAATCCTGCCAACTTTGAAGGCAGACCCTCTTTCCAGCACAAAATCTTCCGCTGACTGGGTAACGTTCCACCACAGCCACTTCCACGTTGGGTCGTCTCCATAGGCCACTTTCCGAGGGACACACAGACTCCATGTGTAGCGTTCTGCGAACAACTGTGGCCATTGAAAACAGTCTATATGGCTGAACCATCCATCGCGTAGGGGTGTGATTGTTTCTCCATCGAAGATGAAGGGTTGGGGAATATAGTCAGTGTTCGGCGACGTAATCCAGTGGTCGTCACACTTCGCTAGGACGCATTCATCGAATGCACCCCATCTGCCTGAAAATAATGATAATCAATTTGAGCTGAGTTAGGGACAGCGAGAACGCACCGTCGCCAGGGCGGTTGCGCAATGATAATTCATAAGGGCGAATGCTAGCTACATTCATCCTGGAAACAAAAGAAGTCAGTCAGTACTTACTTAAATTGACGGAGATGATGACGAGGGGAGAAAAAAATGAATCATGCAGCGTTAAGGCTGGTGTAACTGAAATGAAACGAGAATGTTGCCCTTGATAGGCCCCAAGCCTATTGAGAACTCGCGAGGCACCAAACCCCAGAGCACTTGGCAGACAAACGCTCCGAACGTTTGGCTCTGAGTACAGCATAAGTTGACCGGATGTTTGAAAGAAAGGTATGAATGAAAGAGAATAAAAACTTACTTTCAAAAAACGTCTGCTTGACAAAGAGGTGACGATGATTAGTGTATTGACTCTGCACGCGTATAGACTATGTTAACGTCTGAATTTCGATGAAGAAACGCCCCAGAAACCGTGAGGATATCTCTTGATAGGCCCCAAGCCTATCAAGAACTCGTGGGCACCAAACCCCCGAGACCTGATGGACGAACGCTCCAAACGTTTGTGGAAAGAGCGACCAGGCCATCTGGAAAATTAAGATGGAAAAGATAAAGAGAAACTTACCTTGCACTGAATTGGTTTATACGGAGGGGCGTCGGCGACTCGAAGTAGTAGGTAGCACTTACTAGTAGTAGTGAGAAATATTACGGGTACTGCTGTGCACGTGACCTGCACCGCAAATGAATGCGACGCCTGACTTACAGCGTGCTCGAGGAAGACCTTGAGTCTAGGCTCTAAATTGTCAAATAATCGGGTGATTAGATATAAGTTTTGTGTTCCGTATTTCATTCCTCAATGTTCCGCACTGCCTATTGTAATATTCACAGGAGACGCGTTTGTGCATTACAGTAATGACATATTGATAAGCTACTTATAGCAAGTCCTAGTTACAAGTACTAGTGCGCCGTTGCTACTTTGTTAATAGATTTGGCCACTTTTACCGATGTGACTAAAGTTTCGATGAATGACAGAATCTTAACATGTCATTTCACAATTGCACAATTGTTACATCATCACAGCCGAAACAAACATTCGCACCACCCGCAGCTATTACTTAGCAACACTCTCGTCTTCTGTACGCTGTCCGCATGGTATTGGGGGAACGCTCAGTGCGTTCCTCTACCATATGTCAGGGGCTTGGTGCCCTTGACAGCCTTGAAGGCTTGGAGCCTTCAAGGGCGGTCTTGGTGTCCAGTGGATCCGACGATCAATTGCACGACGACAGTCAAGACTGACCCTCATCTTTCAGCAACGTTAATGAAGGTTTTGCGAGTCAGTGCTTTCGACTTAAGTTATGCATCATTACGCTTCGCAGTCTACTGACCCATTTACCAGCGCATACTACATGTACTAGGTCCATCGTTCTCCCCACCTCCGACTGCACTTCGTCGTTCCACCTGGCCAGTATATGCCTTCAATAGCGATGCCCTTGTCTCCCCACTCATCTACCCTTGGTACAGATTCAGTGATCGATCGCGTAGATGATAGTGCAGTTCTCCCCTCGCCTTTTAGTCCTGAAGATTCTAGTTAGCAACACATCCGTTCATATCTATCCCTGCCGATCGAATACGTGGCGTGTTCCTCTACTACAAATTTTCTCCAGGTTGCCTCATGATCAACCATGCGAAGTTCTAACGCGGGTACGTGGTTAGCTTTTCAGTGTATCTTATCCATCGATTTCTGCTACTTCCTCCAGGGTATTACGAAGAGTTACGTCACATCTAAGTGCACAATTCGTCGTGGTCGAACTTCCGGTTTTCCCGCAATGGCTTCCAACAAATGGGGAAAGGGAACAAGGTAGCCTTCTGCTGGAGATCCGCCATCATACTTACAATTCTCTGCGCATTCACTCTCCAGCCTTTCCTTCCCATTCCCTGACCCACCATGTCCGAAATACCTTCGCCCAGTACTGGATTGGATATAAGCTCTAGCAACCTCAGTACGTGTTTTTCTGACTAACTCCTGACGACTAACACATTTTGGCACAGGCGCTCTAATTACTCTGATCGGAAACCTCGAATTGAATGCAGCAGACGCTGAAACGCTAGCAAGCGCTTTGTTACTAAGATCTCGCGCTGAAGGTGAGTATGTTCTTAAGTGACATTTCTGGACTGATCATATTGCAGCCTTCATAGGGTCATCCAGCTCGCAACCCACATACCCCACGGTGGCATTATGCCCGTCGAGTCCTGGGGTTTCAGGATTGTTGTCCCGCGAAGAGTGTACACCTGCCACCTTATCCCCCTCGATCCCCATTTACGCGGAATTTCCTGCACCGCCAGTATCGATACATCTAACGCCACCTAACTCGACTGATCCCTCCACTATTCTTGTCCGCGGCCACCCAGATCGTGAAGCAAGGGTTCCATATCTAGCGGATGACTGCGTGCATACTCCCACCGGAATTTTTTTTACCATATCCATGTAAAGACTAACAGCTATTGTATTATCTGTTGGCAAGTATTTCTCGCGGCAGTCTCCAATTAATTACTACGAAGTATAAATCCTCAGGCCGCGTATTGCGTATGGCAGCCTGACTGTGAGGCAAGTCGCAACTCGGCACTTTCCATCCTTTGTAAATTTCTACCATTCAAGCTCTACCACTTAGCAGTGGAACGCTTGGAGCGTCTCTCTGCTAAATGTCATGGGCTTGGTGCCCTTGACAGCCCCTGAAGGCTTGGAGCCTTCAAGGGTGGTCTTGGTGTCGATCCGGTGATCAATTGCACGGACGACAATGACCCTCGTCGCTCAGTACTGGAGATTCGTTTCAGCAACAACTTCGCCTAAAGGTCGTCGTACCTCCGATGTTTGGTCTACATTATTTGCTCGATTTGGCTATCGATCGCGTGAAAGGGACTGCGTCTATCGGACTCTGTCGACCCTGCTCTCGTCAGTGACCGCCCTTAGGGGCTTGAACGATTCATTTTCCGTCTAGTAAGCCCATTCCTTTCTCTATTACTGGATACTGATGAACTCTTGTGGTTTTTCAGTCCCGAGGAAACCCACTTTCTGGGTCGCGCAGACGGAATACCGCCGTTCTGGATTTCGATTGGGATTCCACCCATATGTTTCCATTTTGATAGGTGTGTCATCCTCGCTACGCATTACAACCACTTCTTTCCTGTGTGCTTTTCCTTTGTCCCCCTTACGTCGTGTCCTCTTTTCGTGGTTTCATATGTCCTTGCTGATGCTATATCCAGAACTTTGCATGCTGAGACAACATGTTCTAGACGGATTTTTTTTCCCATGTGGTTCGTCTTGGCTTGACGTGCTCTGACCTTAAATATTCACCTTGCCTCCCCCCGTTTCTCAACACCCCCATACAACCATGCCCCGCTCTGCTGATATCCCAGAGCCTTCGAGGGACTCCATTGCCGACTTGAACACTCGCGTTCTTCGCAACCGAAGGATTCCGTCCTCACAAAATGCCCCGGTTTCCAAATGAGTAAAAAAAGGTGGTGCTGTTGTCTCTAACGATGGAGTGCAACACTCAGAGGTACGTCTTGTATATTTCTCATCCATTACTCTAACGTCGTTTTCCGCTCACGGCAATCTACTCCGAAGGATATGATTGGCAAACCGAAACCGCAGCGCGCAGTCCAGCCTCCCGAAGGCTGGGAAGAGCACATGTTTGGCCTGAGAGATAGAAGACGCTCCTTGACACCTCGTCCTTCCATCGCGAACACCCCAACGCTCCCTTCCCCTTCCCTGCGCCTGGACGACCAAATCCGTGATGAGGACTCTGCAATGGAGGAGGTGGAGGAGAATCTCGACAACAACGAAAACGAGGATGACCAGCCTTCCAGTAACGAGAACGAGGATGATCAGCCGTCTGGTAGCGAGAACGAGGATGACCTGCCATCCAGTAGCGAGAAAGAGGATGACCAGCTGCCCGGTAGCGATGACGACGACAAGGGTTCTGATTACAATGAGAATGAGAATGACGACGAGGAGACGGAGAGCTCGAGCGACTCCTGTGGTGGGTTCTTCCGTTTCGTATCCCTCATTCTCTCACGTTTTTTTCAGATAATTCTCATTTCTTTTGATTTCGGGGTTTGGTGCCTCTCTGGTCATGCGATGGTGGGCTTGGTGCCCACTTGTGTTTCAAAGCTTGGTGCTTTGGATACTCGTGACTGTTTCCTGCCGCCCATCATTCCCTTGGTTGTTATATAGATAAAGAATTGTTGCGATCCTGTTCTGTTACCATCTATATACGCATCTACCTCGTGTTGACATGTTGACTCCTAGATGGTGATGATGCACACGCTTGCAATGCTCAGACCGTTTCTTGTGCCCAGTCCCCGCTTCCCCCGTCCTTGCCACCCGTGTACGAGTCTGATGACTCCGCCCATCCTGTAGGGGACGTTGTCCATCCTCGCCAAGAAGGTGGCCCGATCTATACTAGACTTCAGAAGAAGGGCAAAGGTAGGGCTATAGATGCCGAGGACATTGATGCTGCAAACCACAGTGACCATGACACCCAACTCCTGAACCTCAAGAAGCTGGGGAATCTGTCCACAGCAGCATTAGACGAAATACGTGCTTTTGCGAAGGACGTCAAGACGATGGCAGAAGAACTTGGCCGACGGCACGGGCGGTCTACACGTGACATACTCGTCGCTGCAGGATTTAGTGTTAAGGCTTCTCATACCAAAATTAATGAGGCCAACCTCTTCCACTCGTGGTATTGGGCCACGCAGCCCAAACCAGATGGTGGTATGGCTTTCCTCCCTCTCACATCTACCGTTCTAACGTCCTGACCAGCCGATCGAAATTCAATCAACAATTTGATTACGAAGGAGTACAACACCCTCATGATAGGCATCCCCAAGGATGACTTCGCGGCAAGGAGGGAAAGGTTAAAAGCCGTCTATGAGTGGAGTGAGAGCTCCTCCGCCGTACCGACTAACCGATCTGTCAAATCTATTGCAGCTAGAGTGGACAATGCAAAGACACAATTTTCTGGATTGGTATGTGGTTGCAACTGTGCAGCCATTGATTCTCATCGTTCCACAGGCGGAGGTGTGGTCCAATCTCGAGGATATTGAGATAGTTGGAGCGGTAATGTATGTTGGACAGGACCCTGCAGGACGTCAAACTTCTGGCATATTTGGAGGCTCCGAGACGATAAGAAACTTCATCAATGAAAATGGCATTGATGTCCGGTCACTCATGGATAAGTATACCGCGATTTTCAAGTAAGTTTATTTCTTGCATGTTTCATTCGACCTCATTGGATTGTTGTAGGTGTCTCAGGAATGGCGACGGTGCGGATGCCAGGGTGGCCAGCACCGGTTCCATTGGAGATGTGGGTTCTGCGCTGGAACTACGTTGCCGTACAAAGGAGACTCCGAGAGACTGCAACCGCAGAGTATTTGGAAGCATGATGAAGGAGAAGATGTTGGCCGCATTGAGAGATCTGTGCGGTAAGTTATTCTTGTGCTGTACGTGCATTTATCTTGATCCTTTGCTCAGTCACACGTGGCATTGAAGTCGGCGATCCCCAGAAAGTTTCCTGGCACCGGCTTCTCGAGTTTTTGCGGAAGAGCCACCTCACTATTGTCAACTGGCCCCACGGTGTATCTCCACCGGGCCCTGGTTTCGAGTACAAGAAACTTAAGGCTGGCCCTCTTCGTCAACTTGTAGTACCTTACCTTCGGAGAAAACTGGGTCATTTGTATGACGGGCAAACCGATGATGAGGAAGAACAAGATAGTCTGGATGATGTGCTGGAAATTGAGATTAAGTGCTGGAACGAAGGTATTCCCTATTTTATTCATCCAGTTGGATGCTGAAGTCCTGTGTAGAGGTCATCGATATTTTGGACGCTGACCCTTTGAAGGGTGAGATCGTGCTCGTCAAAGCTACCGATGGTACTGTTTTGCGGCAGATCTCAGATGATCCAGAGTGGCAGAAGTCCCTCAAGGAAACGGATCGCCAGCAGCAAGGCATGGAGGTCCTTCGACAGCCACAACCCCGACCGCAGCAACAACTCCCTTTTCCCTCTCGGAAGCGACCCCGCGTGGAGGCGTCAAATCGCGATACTATTGGTCCCCAGGTAAGTTCTGCTCTTTACTCGATATCCGGTATCTGCTGATGTTCACAAGGCTTTACAGTCTGACCGTCGAACTGCACCACGCAATCAACCCGGGATGCGCGCCCCATTGCACAAGATTCACGTCGTGACCCGTCCACAATTCCAAGCAATGTGCACACTCGAGAGCCTGGCCCATCCGAGCCTCCCGCACCGGCTCTGCGATACGGGGTAGGGTTTGGTTCCTATGGTCTGATAACAAGACTAATGAAGCATTGTATAGGATCTACATCAGGATAATCTTCCAAGCTGTCCTCACATGCGAGAGGCCGGCCCAGCCCAGCAGTCTTTTCCCAGACGACAAGTGAGTATCCAGGTCTCTGACCTTCGGTAACAAGACTAAGGAAACATTATGTAGGATTCTCGGGGTGACCGTACGAACTATCGTGATCCTGGCCCATCTAATATCCCATATCATGTGTGTAATTCGATTTTGCAGAGGTTTCACCGTCGACTTGCATTCTCTCTAGGCGTTACCTTCTGGCCACCGCAATCAATTTCCTCCATCTCGCCAAGGATTCCATCGCGTTCCATCTCGAACCAACCATCCTTACTACAACGGTCCATATACTGACGACTACTACCCTCCAACCCAGTCGGGTGAACCTCATTGGGTCAACAGGGGTAATGCTGCACAATATGAGGACGACTTCGCTGAGGAGTATATAAATGAAGATTACTACTAGTGTAGTTTTTGCTTCCCCTACAACATATTTGTCATGCGCCGCTTGTATATTGATGTCGCTGGTGTCAGCGATGATGTTACCATCAGATTCGGGGGACAAGTCTGTGGCTCTCCACTCAGTCCTGCGCCTTTCCTATCGCTTTTCGCACCACTCGTTCCCCTCGCCGAGACCTCTCTGGGGGGGCCTCTTTTGTCTAATTCCATGAAGCTGCTATTGAGATATCACTGTTTTCGTGTTCGGAGGGCAGTGAGACAGTTTCACGCATAGCTCAGGATCTGATGGTCCGATCATGGTGACTCCTTTTTTTCCGTGTTTATCTACGAGTACCCGACCGCCTTCCTGAGGCCCCTGTCGATCACCCCAGCCGTTGTCCTGAGGTCGTTACCTGCTTGTTCGCTTGCCCGGAGTTACCCCTATCATCTTGGGGCTGTATCTCGGTGGTTTCTCTGACACATCTCTCGCTTTTTTGCGGACTCGCACTACTAGATGACGACTCCCTGGAGATGTCTAGATCGTTGTGATTGGTGCAGTAGTTACGGAGATGTTCGCGTTTTTGTGGCACAGCCCACCCCTTGAGGTCCTCTCATCGTACCTCATGCGTATCTGCACCGCTTCTCTCGCTTTTCGATCCACAAGTCCCTCTCACTGACCCATTTCCAGGGTGCCCTTGTTCACCCAATTCTGCTTGCTCGTTGTTGAGATATTCCCACTTTTGTGTTTGAAGGGTTTCGAGGCGGTTTAGCATATACCTCAGGATCAGGTGATCCAATTGGCGTTTTCCCTCTTTCTCCCTGGTTGCCTGGGAGTCCTCTACCGCATCCCATAGTTTCGTGTCAGTCGCCCCAGCCATTACTGTTACATTTCAGTACCGGCCACTTATCAACTCTTTGTTAGGGGCGGTCCAGGGTCAAATCACATATGGTACCAATGTCCATCACATGTCCACTGCTGTTAGGCACTGTAGATGATGCCTCAATCTGTATATACAATTCCTGCAGTCCTAGCTACTGTGTTTGTGCCTTGTTGCTCCTCGTGTTACAGTTATTTTCAAAACTGAGAGCAAGGCCAAATAAACAAAATCACACACATGTAGTAGCTAAATGTTATAACTTTGATATCTCAATCAATTCAAGTCAGATCACCACAATTTTTGCAGATTCAGAATCAGGGAAATTAGATGTAGGTCCTGGTGTAAAAATTAGACTAGTTCTAGCACTATATAAGCCTGAAAAAGCATAGGCTGATTTCACATATACAATCAAAATTGCAAGTGATCTAGGCATCTGTACACCTTAGCAAACCAATAGTGGTCTTCTATACATCAATTGTCCAGCAGGCCTTCAATGTTTTTTTTGGGCAGTAGAGAGCCCTCTACTTTGCCTATTATTGCATATTTCTTCACACAAGATTCATATCCTTGGAGCCCTGTGTATCATCTAGAGAACAGTACCAAAAATATATGCAATTATGCAGTGTGTTGTGGTGATCTGAAGTTCTACACCTAGTATTGTCTTATCTACACATGGTGGCTGCTTACCAATCATGTGCTACCCTCTACCTGTCCCCTTGCCTCACATCTCAAGACTTGCTTCAAATAAAATTAGAATAGCATTCTTTGGGTGCCATGACTATTTCAAGCAGTGATATGTATAGGACATTTGGAGCACATTATTCACTGCTCACTGCTCACCTGGTCACTGACTTTTCATCTCTGCACATATTTTTTGGTACTGTTCTCTAGAAATTATGTGGGGCTCAAAGGATATGAATCTTGTGTGAAGAATTATGCAATAATGGGCTCACAATCTTGGTTATATGTGTAATGGACATCTGCAAGGCAGACCTGTGTCTCATTGCCCTGATTCTGAATCTCCAAAAATCATGGTGATCTGACTTGAACTGATTGGTGCCATTGATTGAGCCTGTTACAATGTGACAATATATATCCCAATTGTGGGCAGAGGACAATGTGGATGTCAGAGATACAGGGTAGGATGTCCAACATTTGCCTCTGTGGCATTTGTATAACATCTCACTGGTGTCCAGAGGGGGAGATGGGATGTCCCAACATAGCCTGAGAGGCTGCTGTGGGACATCCCACTGGTTTCTGGAAGGGGGGATGGGATGTCCCAACATAGCCTGAGAGGCTGTTGTGGGACATCCCACTGGTTTATGGAAGGGGGATGGGATGTCCCAACATAGCCTGAGAGGCTGTTGTGGGACATCCCACTGGTTTATGGAAGGGGGATGGGATGTCCCAACATAGCCTGAGAGGCTGTTGTGGGACATCCCACTGGTTTATGGAAGGGGGATGGGATGTCCCAACATAGCCTGAGAGGCTGTTGTGGGACATCCCACTGGTTTATGGAAGGGGGATGGGATGTCCCAACATAGCCTGAGAGGCTGTTGTGGGACATCCCACTGGTTTCTGGAAAGGGGGATGGGATGTCCCAACATAGCCTGAGAGGCTGTTGTGGGACATCCCACTGGTTTCTGGAAAGGGGGATGGGATGTCCCAACATAGCCTGAGAGGCTGTCATGGGACATCCAACTGGTTGCTGGAAAGGGGGTTGGGATGTCCCAACACAGCCTGAAAGGCTGTTGTGGGACATCCCACAGGTGTATGGAAGGGGGATGGGATGTCCCAACATAGCCTGAGAGGCTGTTGTGGGACATCCCACTGGCTGCTGGAGGGGGGGGGGGATGTCCCAATGTAGCCTTATGATGGAAATGTGACCAGAGCTGGGATTGAAGCAACCTCTTAGGTGTTAACCAGGTGCTCTGACTGCTCAGTTGTGTATATTGCCTAGGTGATAGCATCAGTAGCATGGGGCATGGACCAGTGATGTGGGAACAAAACTATGTGGAGTGCAATGCACAGAATACACCATTTCCAACATGGTCCTTCAATCTGGGAATTTTTGGAGTGCAACAAAGGTGCATGCCTCCTATGATCATGCAAATGGTCTGATAGCATTTTGGCCTTGTGTTATGTGGAGAGTGGTGTGGGACATCTGGCCAGACAGGGGGGTGGGACATCCCAACTTAGCCTTAGAGGCTGCTGTGGGACATCCCACTGCTGGCCAGATGGTGGGGAGGGATGTCCCAATGTAGGTGTAGGGGCTGTTGTGGGACATCCCACTGGTTGGCAAAGGGGAGGGTGGGATGCCCCAATGTAGCCTCAGAGGCTGTTGTGGGACATCCCACTGGTTGCCAGAGGGGGAGAGGGATATCCCAATGTAGCCTTAGAGGCTATTGTGGGACATCCCCCTGGTTGCCAGAGGGGGGGAAGGAATGCCCCAATGTAGCCTTAGAGGCTGTTGTGGGACATCCCACTGCTTGCCAGAGAGGGGGGAGGGATGTCCCAATGTAGCTTTAGAGGCTGTCATGGGACATCCCAATACTTGCCAGAGGGGGGGAGGGGTGTCCCAATGTAGCTTTAGAGGCTGTCATGGGACATCCCACTACTTGCCAAAGGGGGGGAGGGATGTCCCAATGTAGCCTTAGAGGCTGTTGTGGGACATCCCACTGCTTGCCAGAGGGGGGGGAGGGATGTCCCAATGTAGCTTTAGAGGCTGTCATGGGACATCCCACTGCTTGCCAGAGGGGGGGAGGGATGTCCCAATGTAGCCTTAGAGGCTGTTGTGGGACATCCCACTACTTGCCAGATGGGAGGGAGGGATGTCCCAATGCAGCTTTAGAGGCTGTTGTGGGACATCCCACTGCTTGCCAGAGGGGGGGGAGGGATGTCCCAAAGTAGCCTTATGAGGAAAATGTGACCAGTCCTAAGATTGAACCAGTGACCTCCTAGATGTTCACCAGGTGCTACAACCACTGGACTGTCTGCTGGAGAGTGGGGTGGGATGACCCAATATAACCCAAGAGGGTGGTCTGGGACATAGCCTCAGCTAGTGTTGCTGTGGCTCAGCTCCAAAGGCTGACCTGCTCAACAACAAGCAGCTTAGTCACTATGACAACTATTACCAAATGTAGCCTTGAGTTGCCACATACCAAATCTACAATAATTATTTTAATACTCAATAATACAGATGTGGTATGGCCCTTGGCTTAGGACAGCTCCCTGAGCCACAGCAACACTATCCCCAGTTGCCAGAGGGGGAAGTGGGATGTCCCAATGTAGCCTTATGATGGAAATGTGACCAGAGCTGGGATTGAAGCAACCTCTTAGGTGATAACCAGTGCTCTAACAGTTGAGCAAATATATATTGTCCAGCCACTAATATCAGTAGCATGGGGGAAAACCAGTGACATGGGAACAAGACTATGTGAAGAGCAATGCACCATTCCCCACTTGCTCAGAGGCTGCTGTGGGACATCCCACTGGTTGCCAGAGGGGGGGGGATGTCCCAATGTAGCCTTAGAGGCTATTGTGGGACATCCCAATACTTGCCAGAGGGGGGGAGGGATGTCCCAATGTAGCTTTAGAGGCTGTCATGGGACATCCCACTGCTTGCCAGAGGGGGGGAGGGATGTCCCAATGTAGCTTTAGAGGCTGTCAAGGGACATCCCACTACTTGCCAAAGGGGGGGAGGGATGTCCCAATGTAGCCTTAGAGGCTGTTGTGGGACATCCCACTGCTTGCCAGAGGGGGGGGAAGGATGTCCCAATGTAGCTTTAGAGGCTGTCATGGGACATCCCACTGCCTGCCAGAGGGGGGGAGGGATGTCCCAATGTAGCCTTAGAGGCTATTGTGGGACATCCCACTGCTTGCCAGAGGGGGGGAGGGATGTCCCAATGTAGCTTTAGTGGCTGTTGTGGGACATCCCACTGCTTGCCAGAGGGGGGGAGGGATGTCCCAATGTAGCCTTATGAGGAAAATGTGACCAGTCCTAAGATTGAACCAGTGACCTCCTAGGTGTTTACCAGGTGCTGCAACCACTGAGCCATATGGTCTGGGTACTATTGTCAGTAGCTTGGGGGCTTAGACTAGCACTGTGGGAACATATCTCCATGAAGTTAATGCACAGAATGCACCATCTCCAATGTGGTCCCTTCATCTGGCCACTTTTGGAGTGTAAAAACAGTGCACACCCCCTAGGGTCATGCAAATGGTCTGATTGCCTTTTGACCTTGTGTCATGTGATGGATCAGGATTTACTGCTGTGTTTCCAGGAGGCCTTACTATCAGCCACCTTGTGTCCATGTAACTCACATGATCTGGACTTACTAAGGATGCTGCATGACCCATTGTACTGAGCATGCATGGGTTCCAGCTGCAGCTCATAACCTGATGAAAATGTGACCAGAGCTGGCATTGAGCCAGGACCCTCTCAGTGTCAAGCAGCTGCTCTGACCATGGAGCTACCTTGCATTGGATTCTCTATGGTGCTTGTAGGATTAGTGCAGATTACTACTTCAACACCTTAGAGGCTGTGTTGGGACATCCCTCTGGTTGCCAGAGGGGAGGGTGGGATGTCCCAATATAGCCTTAGAGGCTGTTGTGGGACATCCCACTGGTTGGCAAAGGGGAGGGTGGGATGTCCCAATGTAGGCTTAGAGGCTGTTGGGGGACATCCCACTGGTTGGCAGTGGGGAGGGTGGGATGTCCCAATGTAGGCTTGGAGGCTGTTGTGGGACATCCCACTGCTTGGCAAAGGGGAGGGTGGGACATCCCAACATAGCCTTAGAGGCTGTTGTGGGACATCCCACTGCTTGGCAGAGGGAACAGTGGGATGTCCCAATGTAGCCTTAAAGGCTGTTGTGGGACATCCCACTGGTTGGCAGAGGGAACAGTGGGATGTCCCAATGTAGCCTTAGAGGCTGTTGTGGGACATCCCACTGGTTGGCAAAGGGGAGGGTGGGATGTCCCAAGGTAGCCTTGGAGGCTGCTGTGGGACATCCCAAGTCCCCTTATGAAAGTCAGTGGGATGTCCCATCCCAGCCTCAGAGGGCTATGATGGCACATCCTCCTAAGCTACCTTTGCAGACCAGCACAATGCCCCATGACAACCTCAGAGGCTCATCTGGGACATTCTGCCCTCTGCAGATGGTGTTGCAAAGGTGACCAACACCATGTTCTATGTGGGGGACTTTGAGATATTGGCTTGTCTCACAAGTGTTCAAAAACCATTCACTTCTTCCTTCATACAGTACAAATTGCATGAGGTATAGACACAAATTGATTGAATTTATTATTGCAATTTTCAAGGCAAATGTGGAGGCCCAGGTGGGTCATCTCCCTGGCAACTAGTGAGATGTCCCAATACAGCAGAATCACATTGCAAAGATGTACATGAAAAGTACTATTGTATACTACTATGCATGGTGGGATGGGAGGGGATGTATAGGTCACAGGATACTTTGTGGATTAAATCTGTCAGAGGAGCAAGGGGGCTAGGATTTCTGCAGCTATTTCAATGCTAATATAAGCTGCACTTTCAGGAGTAGGGACCCCAGTCACCCAAGGCAGTCTTGGGACATCCCAAATAATTGCATTTGAATGGATGGCTATGTGGGAAATCCCATCTGTCCCAGGGCCTAAAAATCTGCATAGCCCTGGGACATGACCAGATGTCCCTGGGCAGACCTTGGTCTGGGAGGCTATTAGGCTGGATGGTTTGGAGAAACTATTCAGCCTAAATGCTTATGAAAAATGGTTACCTGAAGTGCCTTGTCAGTATGACTTCCAGAAGGACATTCTTTGGTCACCTCAGGTCTGTCACTCGGTTAGAAAGGTCTTATGTGGTCGTTTCAGTCTCCCTGGTTGATGAAGCATATGGATTGTTCCTCCCTGCTCCCTGCACCGTCTTTATTCCAGTCTTGTCCATCATTCTTCCCACATTGCGACAGCTGCAGTATAATCTACTGTTCTCCAGCCTCCCTGATTGCATTCATGACAAGTATGACATGCATCTTGCCTTCTTACTGCAAGATCCAGCAGAAGGTGTTCCCCCTTCTCCTCCTCCTCCATCAGAACCCCATTCATGAAGTTTTTGTTAACTTCACTGAGAGGATGGAAGGGTGGGAGACACGATCACACATGCTCTCATTGCCCCACAGACCCTCAATGCCCTAGCCCCCTTTGACACCTGACTCATGCCCTTCAATTCTGGAATTAATACTTCCCTATCTGGAAACACCATCCATCTGTCATGCCATCTTTGGATCTAGAGATGTCTCTGCTGAGATCTAACTTGCATCGCCACCCCCTAATGTGATATCAGTGCACTTACTCAGTTTCTGATTCTATTTGACTCATTTTGTGATATTTTGACTATCCTTGACTGGTTTATTGCCAATACTTACCAATCTTCTTTGCTTGCTTACTTTTCATTTCTCACTTACTCATCATGATTACTCAGTCCTTACTCATTACTTACCAAGTGTTTGTGCCTTGTTTGTCACAAGCTGTGCTCCCCCCATAGTATATAAACCCCCATGTACTTAGCTACAAAAAAGCAATCAGAAGTCACTCAGCAGTCAGTTCAGTGCCTATCTCATCATTGACAGTTGAGGCTCATTTGGGAGAGTCTATCTGTCTTCATTCATATCATTGGTAGTTGAGGCTCCATCAAGGGTCTATCTACCTTCATTCATTCATCTGAAGTATCATCTGCGCTCTGTCAGCACACCTGCTTAGTCATCCATCCACTCCTGTGTAACTCGTCATTGACTTGTGCCAGGAGTGCATCCAAAAGATCATCACACCAGAGTACTTTTGGCTGAATACCTTTGCTCCATTCAGCATCCCCCATCCAATCATCACCTGCTTGTCTTCTCCTGCATAACTCGTCGTCGACTTGCGCTAGGAGCACCCTCCCATTGAAGTTTCCCCCTCTTAGGTTTCTGCACTCCAGGTTCTGTGGAGGCACACCACCACTCACTTTACATTTGTCTTTTGTGTTGGTTTTGGTTGGTTTTCACCACCTTTCCACACTTTGACTCACAGTGGGTGACAGGTTGATGGCACCTTTCAACTCAGCATTATTGCAGAAATATGACTTGTCCATCTGCCATGCCTGTGGGGAAGCCTTTATGCTCTCCTGCAGTGGTTCCCCCAGAAGATGAAGGCAGTTCCATATGTTGGCCTGCCATTCCATTAAGTCAGTAGAATATGAGATTCTGCATTTCCTTACCCTTCTTTTTGGGCTGAGAGCATCCAGCAAATACCATACACAGATGGTGTTTGAGTCGGTCACCAGAATGGATGGCTCAGTCACTTCTGTGTATCTCTCAGCAGCTTCTGCATTGCAGGTTTTTCCACCCCGATTTTTCCCAATGTTGACTGCAGAAAGATGAAAACTTCCATCACATCATTATGATGGATGTACTTGGGCAATGATAGGCCTGTGAGATTACTGACGATATGTGATCTGCTTCACATAACACCAGAAATGGAATTGATATATCTGGAAGGGTGCGAGGTCTGCTGAATACCTCCTCTTGAAATCTGGCTTTCATGTATGACACAATGCAGTCTGTTAGTTCCATTCACGATCCATGGGGGATCTTAGATGTGTCTTGTGTAGTATTCATGCTTGGGGTGGATGAGGTCAGAGTTGTATAGTGGGTGAGCTGCTTGCGGCTTGTTGGAAAATTATGGCATGTCGGGATGCTTGCCTCAATATTTTACTGTGATCCAATCAATATGTTGTGACACTATATGTGCCATTGGTGTTGGGCCCATCTTATGTTGCGACAGGGGTGGATCTTACTAGACAGACCTGTCCTTGTTTTATGGCGATATAAAAGATATTACTGAAGGGCCATCCATACGTTGTGACCATATAAATAATACTGCTGAAGGGCCCATCCTTATGTTGTGACCAGCAGGCCCATCTTTATGTTGTGACAGGCATACATGTTGCTATTGATGAGCCCGTCCATGTGTTGTGACCTTGTAATTGATATTACTGATGGGCCCATCTATGTGTTTTGACATTGTAAATGATATGACTGATGGGCCCATCTTTATGTTGTGACAGGCATATGTGTTGCTATTGACAGGCCTGTCCTTATGTTGTGACAGGGGCATATCTTACTAGATGGGCCCATCTATGTGTTGTGACATTGTAAATGATATTACTGACAGGCCCATCTTTATGTTGTGACAGGCATACGTGTTGCTATTGATGGGCCTGTCCATGTGTTGTGACTGTGTAATTGATATTACTGATGGGCCCGTCTATGTGTTGTGACACTGTAAATGATATTACTGATGAGCCTGTCATTATGTTGTGACAGGCATACATGTTGCTATTGACAGGCCTGTCCATGTGTTGTGACCATGTAATTGATATTACTGACAGGCCTGTCCTTATGTTGTGACAGGGGTGTATCTTACTAGACAGGCCCATCTATGTGTTGTGATGCTGTAAATGATATTACTGACAGGCCCATCTTTATGTTGCGACAGGCATACATGTTGCTATTGATGGGCCTGTCCATGTGCTGTGACTGTGTAATTGACCTTGCTGAAAGGCCCATCTTTATGTTGTGACATGGGTGCATCTTACTAGATGGGCCTGTCCATGTGTTGTGACACTGCAAATGATATTACTGATGGGCCCGTCTTTATGTTTCAACAGGCATACATGTTGCTATTGATGGGCCTGTCCATGTGCTGTGACCATGTAATTGACCTTGCTGAAAGGCCCATCTTTATGTTGTGACATGGGTGCATCTTACTAGATGGGCCTGTCCATGTGTTGTGACCCTGTAAATGATATATATTGAAGGGCTTGTCTTTATGTTGCAACATATGGACAGGCCTGCCCATGTGTTGTGATGGTATAAATGATATTATGGAAGGGCCTGTCCATATGTTTTGACACTATAAATGATATTACTGATGGGCCCATCTTTATGTTGTGGCAGGGATGCATCTTACTAGATGGGCCCATCTATGTGTTGTGACACTGTCAATGATATTACTGACAGGCCCGTCCTTATGTTGCGACAGGCATACATCTTGCTATGGACAGGCCCATCTATATGTTGTGACAGGGGTATATTATCCCAAAGACAGGCCCTTCCATATGTTGCCAACTCTATAATCTATCATAGAGGGGCCCCTCTTTATGTTGTGACCCTATAAAGCATATGATGGGTGGGCCCATCCATATGTTGCAACCTTCTTCATGATACAATAGGCAGGCCCATCCATGTCTTACAGTAGCTCAGCATACTTACTTGGTCACAGGCCTGTCTATATGTTGCAGCATCCTTACCCTCCACAGGCCCTCCCATATGTTGTGGAATTGTGCTTATGGGCCCATACATATGTTGCTCTCATTATAGGCCCTCAGGCCTGTCCATGTGTCATGGCTAATCTATTTAGATGGGCCTGTTGTGGGGTCTATATAAGTGTTGGCATTTTGGCATGCAGGCTACCTATATGTTGTGACTAAATGGACTACATGGGGTCGAAAGAAGTGGCCTCAGAGTTCCAGCAGTCAGCAAAGACACACATCAGTTAACTGACAATCTGTTCGTATCAAAGATACCACTTGAGTTGAAGCGGAAAGCCTCGAAGAACACATGAAGCCCACAGGAGTCGAAGTTGAGGAGCTCGAAATGCTCATGGGCAGTCTCGAAGCAGAAAGGTTGGTGTGTGAAGAGATCATTGACTCACACAGAGTGCCACAGCACATAAGTCATACCGAGATGAAGGTTATTGCAAGAAGGATCAAGATCGAGGAGCCATTGAGGCTTGTCACATGAAGGAAGCCACTGGAAGAGTCTTTACAGGTCGAAATGTTGAGGCACACAGCAAGGATAGACACCCTCGCACTCGAAATATTCCGTGGCCATGCAGTGTCAGCAGTAAATGTTTTATTCAAGGATTTGTTGAGCGAATCAATGCACATGCTCAATGTTGGGACTTGTACAGAAAGTCCAGCATGTGCATTGTGGCCATGTGCACTCAAGTAATACTACATACTGATGACTCTAGAGTTATAGACCGGCTACACAAGATTGCTGTGATTGCAGGATATGAAGAATGGGGCGAGTGACCTACCATGTGTGAACTACCGTGGTTACAGGCAATGGTGACCACAACAAGGGTGATGATGGCAGTGGATAGTGTGATAGCAATGATGACAGCAACTGGACTGTGTGCAGATTGAAGGCTGTACAAAATCGAGTGTGCTGTTCAATGGGAGTGAGACATGGTGAGTGCAATAAGGGATATTGAGCTCAATGGCTCACCAGTTTGTTTTGATTCTGAGACGCTTTTCTTACATCTATTCTATGCTAGAGAAAGCCAGTACACACAATGAAGAGCAACCAACACCCAGGTGATTGCAATACAAGGCACAATTGGCATGGATGCTGAG
Source organism: Pisolithus tinctorius (assembly GCA_024663395.1). Lineage (NCBI taxonomy): Eukaryota > Fungi > Basidiomycota > Agaricomycetes > Boletales > Pisolithaceae > Pisolithus > Pisolithus tinctorius. Next base: position 736,718 of record JANFAH010000006.1, on the reverse strand, counting down.
CACCATGGCTCAAGGGTCAGTTTTGCTTTCATGGCATTTTACTTACAGCATTTCTATGCTAGGTCAAATGAATATCTATGATGAACAGTGACTGCAGTACAAAGAAGAACAACAACAATGATGCTCGGCACTGATTGAAGGCTGCACAAGGCTAGAACAGCCATCCAATGGGAACAAGGCACTATGAGCACAGGTACTGGGCTCGATGGCCCAAGGTTTTGTTTTGATTCCATAGCATTTTACTTATGAATACTCTATTCTAGGGGAAATGGCTATATTCAACAAAGAGTGACTGACATCCAGACAATCGTGATACAAGAGATGATGATGATGGCACTGGATGCAGAGCGATGGCTGTGCGAGGCTAGAAGTGCCATTCAGTGGAGATGAGGCACAATGAGCACAGATGTTTGGCTCGATGGCCCAAGGGTTTGTTTTGAATTCAGAATGCCTTACTTACATCGTCAGTATTCTAGGGAAGAAGGACAACTACGTCGAATAGCAATCGAGATACAAGAGACGATGACAATGGCACTGGATACAGACTAAAGACCACACAACACTAGATCAGTTATTTGATGGAGACAAGGCATGATGAATGCAGATACTGAGCACTATGGCTCATGGTTTTGCTTTGATTTCATAGCACTATGCCTACAGCTATCCTACTCTAGGGAAAATGGATATACAAGGCAAAGTATGACCTATGTCTGTGCAATTGCAGTTCGAGAACCTACAGCATGCTACAAATGAGCAACGACAGTGACAGCCACAAGAGCTATAACAACACAAGCAGTGGCAACAATGATGATGATATGGCTTGATGCAGATGGACAGCTGTGCGAGGCCGCAGTGGCCATTCGTTGGAGACAAGGTGTGATGAGCGCAGATACTGAGCCTAGTGGCTTGAGGTTTTGTTTCAGTCTTAAACTGTCTTACTTATATCTACTCTATTCCAGGAAGAATGGATGTGTGAGACGATGCTCGAGCAACATCCAGGCCATCACAATGCGAGGAACTATGAAGATCTACGAGGTAATACAATGGGCCCTCAAGGAGAAACTATGCGACATGACCCAACAGAGCTACTATGAATGGGGTGCATGGTCAGAAGGCATGAAAGTGGTATTGTTCTTGTCATTCAGTACAGATGCTATGCCTGATGGAACTGTGTACAGACAAGTGATTGTGAGGCAAGACTCTATGACAAACTATGATTGAAGATTGCACAGAGACCGAAGGCTGCACGAGGCAGGAATGGCAGTCTGGTGGACATGGAGCATGGTGGAGACCAGTGTTGAGGAAAACAGATGTACACAATGAAATGCGAGTGACAGCCATGCGAGTGTGATACCAATACCTATGGCTACATATGAGTGAGCCACACTCGAATTCAAACTGAGGCCTGCTCACCATTTATTGCAAGCAATCACTGCACTCAGGAAATGCACAGATGATAGGGTCTTTGCATGACAGGCCTATGCCCTTAGAGCCCGACAGCTCAAGTTTATATTTTTGTTTCGCAGTGTTTTACTTACAAGTGCATTATTCTAGAGTAGATGATGACTTAGAAGGAAGATTGCAGCAGGTCGCAGAGTGACAAGTACAAAGATCACATGGAGTTGCCATGGGACAAACACGAAGACCACAGTTTGATCTGCGACAGCAATCATTGAAGATACAAGATCCAACAGACATGGGCACCAAGCATGACAGCCTGAGTTTATATTTTAGTTGTGCAACTTTTTACTCACAGATAGGTTATTCTAGAGTAGATGACAACTTCGAGGAAAGAACACATCGACTTACAGTGCTACAAGTATGACAGGCACGAAATGCCACAAGATCAACACAACAGCGAGGTTTGAAGTCGGAACAAGAGGTGCGATGCATGAGGAGTATTGAGGCCACACCAGTTGGGCTCGAAGGCCCAAGTTTTATGTTTCTCTTTCAGGTGTTTTACTTACACCTACATTGTTTTAGGATACACAACTGTTTACAGAGTGTTGACAAGTCTTTGAGCATTGATGTGCCTACAGTACAAAGGTCCAGATTGGGACAGCCTGCCACTGTGTCCCTTCAAGAAGAAGATGCTTACCTTACTGCCAATCAAAGCAAGTTTATAGACTGACAAATCACCAAACAGTTAGTGAAGGGAGATGCTGTCTCCATGTTGGATACTGTGCAGAGACATCATGATGCCCTGTTTTATTTGGGAGATGTTGTAGAAGATCAAGATGTGTTGGATATATTGAAGAGATTTGTCATATCCATGACTCTTGGACTCAGTCTCAGTCCAGTCTGGACCCCTAGCCCCTAACTCCGGTCAACTCTGGTCCTGGTCCAGCCTAGAAAACCCAATCCTGGGCCTAGGAAACCCAACTCTGGCCTAAATAACTTAAGTCCGGTGTTTTACCCCTATCTCCGGTCCATTTCAGCCTCCTGGCCTTGTGCTGCTCCACCCCAGTCCTCCCAGGTCTATGTCTGGGTCATCTGGACATAACTCTGGTCTGTTTTCCCATGTTTTCACTATATTTAGTCTAGTCCTCTTGTCTGACTTTTGCTTACTCTATGAAACCTGTGTCTGACTCCAGTATGCCAGTCACCTGGACTTTAGCTATTAGCCTTGGCACAGCCACTGTGGCTATCATCACTCTTGCTAATCATCTTGCTAATAGCTTATTCACAAGTCCAGCTTCATGTTTGTTACTCCGGACTGGCCTCATGTATTTAACCCCTGTACATACTTCATAGCACCCTCAGTCAGAATATCAACTAAGTATTACCCTCAATTCTGTATTGCCCCTTGAGTCTACTCTATAGCTAAGGCCAAGCCCTAAGCTATCCCCAGCCCCTGTCCTGGACCTCTCCCTGGCTTGCATAAGGGTATAGCACATAAGCTGAGACCAAGTGAGGTAGATCCAACCCTGGACTGGCTTCCCCTTGTGCGCACTCCAAGACCAGTTGGTTTCCCATGCTACCAGTCTTATTCCCACACTCCTGGTCTTAAGTCCGGTCCTCCGGACTTAGCCCCTAACCTCCGGCCTCAACTCTGGTCCAACTGGACTTGGCCCCTGTCTCTTGGCCTTGACTTTGGCCACCTGGACTTAGCCCCTGTCACCCGGTCTTGAAGCCTGGTCACCCGAGGGTAAACCTGTACTTCACAAGATTGGGCGTTACATATATCATACAGGCTACCTTACTACATCGAGGCGTGAAAGACCCCTCCATCTACACCAAGGTCAACATCGAGGGCACTTGAGCTGTTGTCAATGCAGCTATCACAGATGGCATCTGTAGGCTTGTCTGCACAAATTCTGCAAGTGTCATATTTAATGGCACCAACATCGTGAATGTTGACAGACAGACATCCTATTCACACAAGCCATTCAATGCATATAATCTACTGCCTTACCACTCTACCACATCGAGTGAACCCAAACTAGACCCCAAGAGCATGACAGCAACACTCAATGGAATTCTACACTGTGCTCTCTCTCCCATATGTGCCACAACCAAATGTCACCACATGGTACATGGCTCCATGCAGGTGCTCGTGTTGAAAGATCTGTAGGCTACCTCAGTAGTGAACAGACTACTGAGTGTATTACTGTACCTGTAGGCTACTACAGGATGTCAGTATAGTAGAATACTTGTAATATAAACAGACTTACCCTCAGTAGTGAACAGACTACTGAGGGAATACTAGTAGAAAATACTACAAGTAGGTGCGCTATTTCAGCTTATGTAAGCAGCCAAAACATCGCACAGTGGTCAAGTACCACAGGGGCACTTTATGTTCCAACAGCTTGGTCCCTATGTCACATCTGCACCCAATGCTGAGTCCATCCTATCAGTGTTCAACACCCTGTTCGACTCACATGAACTCAAGTGCCTCACTGTCTGTTCTTGAGTCAAAGGATGGGCACTCTTCATCATGAATGGAGAGCGGGTTCGTTGCTGGGACTTTACAGGAGTACATGGTGAGTATGAACAGATGCTGTTGAGTTTGGAGGTACAAAGTACATATGAGTGACTAGGAGAGGCAACAAGAGTATGAGGGACAGTGATGTGGTTCACTGGCGATCGATGGTCGTTCGAAGCAATAGAAGTCATTCAAAGGAGGAGAGACAAAGGAGATTCACATGCTGAGCTCAACAGCTCATTATTTCTCTTTCATTCTGTGTCAGTTCACTTACAGTGATGTTACTATAGGGAAACCCAGTCTCTATGACGGAGTACAAGAACATATGAGACAGGACAGAGGACTGTCAATGCGGAACTATGCAGTGTGGTACAACGGCTTTACTATGAGTGGGGAGAGCATGCAAGATGCAGCAAGTCAGTCTGAAACCATACAGGATGAGTACAAGAATTACGATGGCAGGTCTTGGAGATGCAAGAGGAGGATGCATGCTCGCAGGCTGAGCATGAGCACTCAAAGTTTCTATTAATTTCTATGATGCTTTACTTATAGATTCACTATTCTAGGGACAGACAAGAGGATGCTCAATATGTGAGACTACCCAATGACTGTGGCCAAGTACAGTCATGTTTAGGAGTATGAAAGCGACATTTGAAAGGGACTCTGTATGGAGCTACAAAAATTGGAAAGGGTCAATGCTGGCTAGATTGATGGAGATGCCTGCAGCACATTCAAGGTGGCATGGATTCACACATGGAGCCCGAGTGCTCTTTGTTTCACCTCTGTTTCATGATGAGTTACTTACAAGTGTTTGATGTTAGGGTATTAGATGAGTTTGAATGCAAAGGGTTAGCATTGAATGAGGTGATGGGTCCCCAAAGGGTGGAGTCCTTCAAAGCGAGGGGTGTGCTGAGAGCAACAGTGCTGGAAGAGAGATTTGGGGAGGGGATATATGAAGTCCAGGTACCCTATTCAGTTCTGATTCGAACACTTTATACTGTGAAATACAGATACCTTAGCACAAAAGGCAAGGCAATCAATAGGGACAGGTGGCTCAAAGCCATTTGTCAGTACTTAGAATCATGACTTTTTCTGCCCAACTGTGAGGTCAAAGGCTGACAACTGAGATCAAATGAGATTAGCACCTATACCCATCGGGGTCGAAGACCTATCACTGAAGAGATCTCGAGAATGTACAGGCTTAAGGTGACATCGTTTACTATGATTCAGACATATACTACACCAAAACACTTTGTTTCTAGGGTCAAGATAGTGGTGAACGAAGATGGGTGACTCAAGGTCGCTTGGTGGCACTTAGCACAAGGGCTTCGTCTGCCAGACAAAGTACCAGACAAAGTATGAGAAGTCAAGCATATGCGTGCACAGAGAGTCAAGGGTACAAGAATGAGAAGGATGGTATAGAGACAGTCCTGGTGAGAGTATTGATATATAGTTTTCCTTAACATGAGTTTTGCTTTGTGTGACATTGTTCAACCAAGTCGTACTAGTCTTGGGGTGATTCTACTCACTCTGATGTGTAGTTTTGAGTTTTCTGCGATTTTCCCTGTGCTAAGTTGTCTTAAGGACAAGCAGTAATCGAGAACATGTATGCATATAAGGATAGTAAATACCTGACTGATTGAGGTTTTTTTTTTAGGTACATATATGTCTTCGAGCTGCCTCATAGAGGGTCTGTGTCCACTGTACCAGCCACTGCACTGTGTTACACCCTGTTACCATTTCACACAAAGACTGTGCCTTGAGGAGCAGTCTTTGACTTGCTCCGCACTCAATTTATTACTCACTTGTTTGTTTGCCCAGAGTTTATCTCCGTTGTCATTTGGTTCGAGGTTTGGGTTGTGAGGGGAGTGTTCAAGAAGCAGAGTTCATGTTTGAGGCCAGGTGGCATTTTGTGGGTGGAAAGAGTTGCATTCGAGGGTGAGGAGTTTCAAAGACTGAGAGGGTTGTTTGGTGAGGTTGGGAGCACATCTTGGGAAAGGAGGGGGCCATGTTCAAAGGGCGTGAGGAAAGAGAGTGGAGTAGATGTGGCAAAGTCAAGGGAAGCAGGTGTGAGGAGGAGAGTGACCAAGGATGGTTGAAGTCTAAACCACCCCTTGGATGTAGGGAATGGGAACTGATTCCCTATGAGAAGCCATTTTGGTCAGGGGTTTAGGGGTTGAAGAGTTTTTGTTTTCTTTGTTTCTTTTGTTTCGTGTTTTGTACCACTGGACTTGGTGGCAAGCAGCCATGTTGCTGACTAAGCACATGTGCTGTGTTTGCGCAAGTTCAGTTTACCATAGAATGAGTTCATGTCACAGGCCCTCAGTAGTAGGGTGATTTAGTCTCGCATTTTGGTGAGTTTTTGAAGTTAGATTTATTACTTTGGGGAGTACCCAAAGTGCCAGGAGGACTGGCAAAAGGTATTGGACATACAGAACTAAGTAGTCTTTCCAGTTCGCATTTTTACATTTTTGCTACACTTCTTTTCTCCAGAGAGAACCTCCCTTTTGGGTCAAGCATTATACTTGCTCATCATTACTGACTAATTACCATTTCTAGGTAACCTTCTTTTACCTATTCCTACAGCACCAAAACACCAACACTTATATAAACCCTGAGACAGGCCCACCTAAATAGATTAGCTGGTACACATGGACAGGCCTGAGGGACTAAAGTGAGAGCAACATATGTATGGGCCCATAAGTGTATTACCACAACATATGGGAGGGCCCATGGTGGGTAAGGATGTTGAAACATTTAGATGGGCCTGTGACCAATTATGTACATGGATGGGCCCATCCTGGTAGGTTACACCCCTGTTGCAACATCAAGGTGGGCCCACCTATCATAACATGGAGAGGGTCACAACATAAGGATGGGCCTGTCTATGATTAGAATACAAAGTCGGCAACATATGGATGGGCCTGGAAGTAATATCATTTATGGTGTTGCAACATCTAGACAGGCCTGTTCATAATAAGCCATACCCCTGTTGCAACATAAAGATGGGCCTGTTGACAGTAAGATGTACTGCTGTTGAAACATAAAGATGGGCCCATCACTAGTATCATTTAATAGAGTCACAACATAAGGTCAGGCCCATCAGTAGTATTATGCAACATATGGATGGGCCCATCCACAGTAAGATGTACCTCTGATGAGACATAAAGATGGGCTTGTCAGTAATCTCATGTATAGCATCACAACATATGGGCAGGCCTGGCCCCAGTAAGATGTACCCTATCAAAACATAAAGATGGGCCTGTCACTAATATCATTTAATAGAGTCACAACATATGGACAGGCCCTTCAGTAGTATTATTTATATCATCACAACATATGGGTGGAAATGGACAGGCCCATCTAGCAAGATGCATCCCTGTTGCAACATAAGGACAAGTCCATGTATGGTATTCTTAGGCAGCAGAAAGGGAGATCCAAGCTATCTACATAAGGATGGTCTGTGTAAGGCATTCTCAGGCAGCAGAAAGGGAGATCAGAGGGATTTACATAAGGACAGGCCCATCCATGGTATTTTCAGGCAGCAGATAAGGGAAAACAAAAACCAGTGTTACAACATAAGATGGGCTGATCCATCCATCACAGGATTACAAACCCTTGGCACTGCATAAGATGGGCCAATCCATCATATCATAGATAGCTCACCACAAATGGATGGGCCTATCCATAATTGGGTTATCCACCTGTCACAATATAAGATGGACCCAGGAAGACAAGAAATGAAGAAAGTGGAACCTCTCACACTATAGAGTATCTGAATTTCCCACTATAAATTGTGTTTCATGTTGGACAACTTGCCTATTCAGTTGGAATCTCAAGCACTGGTCTATGTAGCTGCAAGCCAGGACTCCACCATTGGAGCAGACAGGAAACACACAAAACAAATGGCAATGCTATTCCAGAACAACACATAATATTTTTATCTGAGTCTCTGCTTCATATATGCATTCAGAATTATGGACTTGTACCAGTATTGCCATCATGCCATGGGAATCATTCATAGGCAGGATAAAAAATGCAACATCTGTGTATCTCATTGTCTGTCTTTAACCTCTGACTCTTCCACTCTCCAATCACCATCACCAGTCTCACTGTCAAAGTACTCCCTCATCTCATCATCAGAAACATGTCATCATCGTTGTCTTGCAAGCTCTTCAAGAAATTGCCTGAGCTCAATGCTGTGGCCAACTGCATACTTCAAATTTACTTCAAGGATATCGCAGAAAGCAGCAAGCTGGGAAAGGCAGACAAGATTGCAAAGTGGAGAGGTGCCATCAAGGTGATAAATGATGAACTAGTGCATTATAGCCTCATCACACTTTTTCACTAACTGATGTATTCAGGATGCTGTATGTGACCTCATCACTAGGACAGATGAGATTCCAATGACTCTCATCAGTGTTGACATGTTCTTAAAGTGGCATGAAGACCTTGGCTTGATTGAGCACCCATGGCCTGAGTGGAAGACTGCCCTATCCCCTTCCAAAACCAACATCACCAACCACAAGTGGCTCAACATCATTGAGCATCAATACAACTACCACTGGTTGGGCCTCCCTATGCCCCATGTGGTGCCAACACCAACACCACCTGCTCAAGAGACTGAAATGCCTATGAGTGACAAAGGAAAATGGAAAGCAACCAAGGCAGAGGTGGAGCAAATGATAGTGGAGAGCTCGCACAGGATGGAGGTGGACAATGAGGGTGAAGATGAGGTGCCAGAGAAGGAGGATGATGAGGAAGAACCAGTGTGAGGCAGGCAGAAGTGCACAGCTGCTGCAAAAATGACATCCCATCAATCCAGATGTCAATCCCACTCTAGGAAGGCAACAGTGGAAACTGATGATGAAGATGATGTTCCCACTGTCACACACCAAAGGTGTTGTGGACATGGCTACAGCTGACTCTGCCTAACTCATTGACAAGTTGCATGCAATGCCCATGCATACAGATGAAGACTAAAGGCCTCATGCATAGAAAGACTGCTGGGTGTGAGCAGTCATCCTTTGCACAAGAATGAGTCATCAATGCTAAAGAGAAAAGAGGAAGTGAGTTAAGTGCACATTAAAAGTTTTTAGCACTTGTGTATGGCATTCCAGTTTTCATCATATCTCCACCATTTCCAAAGATATTGACTCCGTTCTCACACTCACTTAAAGTGCTCAGCCACGCAATTCTGCCTTCCAAATTTGGAGAGGATCCTCACACCCTATGCATTTCTACAGCACTCCATCCATCAGATGCTCATTTTGCTAAGTCCATCAGTCATGGCCACCTCTTCATCAATCATCTCACTTGTCTCATTTTCCAGAGACAGTGGCTACATATATCTGCCAGGCATTCCCACCAGCTTCTGTCCTGAAGGCCCCTGGTTCATCCCATTGTTGTCAGCCCCATTCCATCCCATGCAGCTTGGTCAGCATGTTCTCCTTGTCAGTATGACTTCCAGAAGGACATTCTTTGGTTGCCTCAGGTCTGTCACTTGGTTAGAAAGGTCTTATGTGGTCATTTTGGTCTCCCCAGTTGATGAAGCATATGGATTGTTCCTCCCTGCTCCCTGCACCATCTTTATTCCAATCTCATCCATCATTCTTCCTACATTGTGACAGCTGCAGCATAATCTACTGTTCTCCAGCCTCCCTGATTGCATTCATGACAAGTATGACATGCATCTTGCCTTCTTACTGCAAGATCCAGCAGAAGACGTCCCTCCTTCTCCTCCTCCTCCATCAGAGCCCTGTTCATGAAGCTTTTGTTATCTTCGCTGAGAGGATGAAAGGGTGGGAGACACGATTGCTTATGCTCCCATTTCCCCACAGACCCCCAATGCCCTAGCCCCTTTGATGCCTGACTCATGCCCTTCAATTCTGGAATTAATACTTCCCTATCTGGAAACACCATCTATCTGTCATGCCATCTTTGGATCTAGAGATGTCTCTGCCAAGATCTGACTTGCATTGCCACCCCCTAATGTGATATCAGTGTGCTTACTCAGTTTCTGACTCCATTTGACTCATTCTGTGATGTTTTGACTGTCCTTGACTCATTCATTGCCAATACTTACCAATCTTCTTTGCTTGTGTACTTTTCATTTCTCACTTACTCATCATGATTACTCAGTCCTTACTCATTACTTACCAAGTGTTTGTGCCTTGTTTGTCACAAGCTGTGCTCCCCCCACAGTATATAAACCCCCATATACTTAGCTACACCCCAAGCAATCCAGAAGTCAGTTCAGCTCTTTCAGTGCATATCTCATCGTCGACAGTTGAGGCTCATTTGGAAGAGCCTATCTGTCACCATCCATCATCCTTGGTAGTTGAGGCTCCATCAAGGGTCTATCTACCTCTATTTATCATCAGCAGTATCATCAGTGCTTAGTCAGCAACCTTTTGCTTAGTCATTCTTCCACTCCTGCATAACTTGTCATTGACTTGTGCCAGGAGCACATTTTTATCAAAGTCCATCGTTCCAGAAGTCCTTTTGGCTGAACACCTCCACTCTGTTCAGCATCCCCCTTTCAGTCATCATCCATTCATCTACTCCTGCATAACTCATTGATGACTTGCACTAGGAGCACCTGCCATCAAAATTTCCTGCTCTTAGGTTTTTCTGCACTCCAGGTTCTGCAGAGGCACACCACCACTTGCACATCATTTGTCTTTTGTGTTGGTTTTGGTTGGTTCATACCACCTGTCCACACTTTGATTCACACTGCTCAAGGCCAATTGAAACACAAGCCTTGTCCACTGTCAGATGGACTATATGGTCATGCTGCAATAGCTGCCAGAAGGATGCCTTCCCCCAACCCCCATTCCTGCCTGTCATGCTGCAGACACAAGGTCTGATGCTACAAGAACCCCAGGAAGTCCTGCTTCCTGTGTGATGGTTGCAAGATTTGATGTAGCCATGCCAAAGGTGGGATTGCTGCTCCCACTTGACAGAACCCATCACGAGCCAGGGGAAAAAAGTGAGCATGAAGTCTGTCCCTGATGATGGAGGCCCAAGAATCCCAAAGCCCAAAGGAACATCCCCCAAAGTGACACATTTTGATGGATTCCAAAGCCATCAATGCTGGGGTTGGGCCCTCCAACCAGGGAGAGACGATCCCTGAGGGATCTTCACTCAGTATGTTTACAATTTCATGTATTTACACTGACTCAAATTTTATTCAGAGATTCATATTCCTGCATTCAAACACAGGGATTCCCACCCAATCCCAGCTGCTGTATGAGTGGATTCGATCATTGAGGCTGGCCCATCTGTTGTGCAGGAGGTAGAGGAATCTATGGTAGCAGGTATGTTTAATCACTCCATATTTACACTAATTATTGCAGTTAACCCTTGTATTCAAAGCAGACACCTGCCCATCAACAACAGCAGCACCTGTCCAACTCACAACTGCTGCAACTCCCAGTGCACTGTCACCTGTCTGTGCCCCAATCACTGAGGTGTCACAAATGTCCAACACAATTGAAGAGCAAATCGATGATTTGGAATGTTGACTCTGCAATGCTGAGGCCCACCACCAATACTACAAGCATCAAATGTATGATTTCCAAATACAACACAACAAAACCATGCAGATGCTGGACAGGATGGCTTGTGAGCTGGAGGCTCTTCATATTTGGGTATATGGATGAGCATTGGGTGATGATCTCATTGATCTCTTAGGGCCTCTGGCAGATGAGACAAGGGTGGATAGGACAGCAGGGTGAATGAGGCCATCTATCATTTTACTCCTCTGCAGTACATACAATGTCTTTATATTTCGCATTTTAATTGACCACTGTGGCCACATTGTATACTCAACATTTACTTAGAGTGAGAAAAAGACAATGGCTAGACAGCCAACAGAATTGCGAAGGATAATCTCATTCTACTAAAACAACTGCTGATGTATCCCAATAGGTGGAAGCTTAGTGAATGCATGGCTTTGTGACATAGAATAGTTAACTTGAAACTTAAAAAATGAGATAGTGAGATGGTCTCATTCTGCTAAAACCAGAGCTGATGCAACCTGATAGACAGAACCTTTGCAAATGAATGGACTGTGTGATATGTGATAGCAACCTGCCATCTGATGCAAATGCAATTAATAGTCTGATTTGGCCAACACATCTGAGTCTGCTAATACAGCTGCTGATGAATCCCAATAGATGGACACCTGGTGAATGAGTGGGCTATGCTATTTACAGTGTTCACTTGGGAGTTACAAAACAAGATAATGGCTAATAGTAGGATAACAATGCAAAGAAAGATGTCAGCCTGCAAAAACAGCATTCCATGGATCCTGATAGACAGAACCCTTCCAAATGAGCAGCCTGTGCAATATGCAAGGTTGATATGGACTGTCTTGACCTGCTAACATGGCATTCAATGGATCCTGATAGACAGAACCCTTCAAATTGAGTGGACTGTGCAAGATGCAAGGCTGAGAGCAATTGGTCATTGGATGCAAATGCAAAGCAATATTCTCATTGCACTAATGTAGGATCCAAGGTATGCCCACAGGTGGGACATGTGCAAATGAGCAGAGTGTGAGATTTGCAAGGTTCAATTCAGGGAAAATGTTGCATTCTGCTATTGCAGGAGCCAATGTATTTTGATAGGCAGAAGCTTGGCAAATGAGCAGATAAATATTTCTCAGCAGATGGAAATACAACCAAGGGCATTCAGCCAGTTACTAGTGACCAATTCATGCTCTGCAGTGAGCAATAAATATTCTGTTTCCCAACAATGGTTTGTTGCTGTTCATCTCAGCCCACAGATGCATGAGCCTTTCAAGACAAACAATGTACATACTCATGTCATACCAGACATATCCACAATGGAAATAAAACATGTGAGAGGTGAATGAATGGGCCAGCTTGCCACTGGACGTCTCCTGCAAAGTACCTGCTGACCTGCCCATCAGCTACAGGGCAGAATGCAAGGGTGGGGGACAGAAACTGCAGGTTCACATTGAGCTAACATTTAACTACAAATCTTTCTCCAGGACAAACTGAATATCAGTCACATTCATGGCCTGCCATTTGCATTCAGCATGCTTGGCCAACCTTGAATACACCATCCTCTGCCTCACTGCATAACACCACACCCCAGGAGCTCCAATAGTGCTGCTTCCCATCTGTATCTTATGCCATTCTTTTGCTTGAAATCTGAAGAAACTTATAGCCCATTGAAATTCTGATATTACGAGCTCTTCCTCTTCTTCCCAACAATCTTTGACAGATTTTGCTTGCAGCCAATGAATGCAATAAACTAATTGAAGAAAGTTCATCAACCTTAAAGCACTGTTGAACAGTAAGGTCAACATACATTCAGACATCCAACTCTTTGATTCTGTGTCCCACAGGATGTCAATCGACCAAAACCATGGAAGATGGGTTCTGCAGTGCTCCTGTGCATTTTGGGTGAAGGCTGCTGTCTGCACAGCCAGGTCTTCTTTATGAAGCTCTTGATAATGTCCTAAGATATCTGCACCTGTGCCAAGTGCAACCATGGCATCTCTGCATCAATTATAAATTGTGGCCTGTTTTTTTACTGAGACATTGATAGCATGGATCATATCCCAGGCCCAAGTTTTCGTAGAATAGCTCTTAGCTGTGCACACCACCCCCTGAAAGACAGCCACCTTGTCTGCCAATGTAAGATGGAGGCCATGTAGCGCATCATTAGCTTGACCTGTGCAAAGCTTCAGCTCCATTTTGGCAAGATTTTGAAGTCCTCAAGCTCAACATGTGTCAATGCCAAGAGTGGATGGAAGCAGCAATTTGTCCTGTGGTCCTGCCAGGGTTCCATCTGAAGCAGGCAACTCATCCCCCACATCATCCAGCCAACCATCATCTGAAGCATAATCCTGCTCTGAATTTGCATCAAGAAATGCAGTCTGCTGTATGGATTTGCTGGCAGAAGTGCTGGAGCCTGCTTCAAGGTGCAGCTTCAAGTAAATCGTGGCATCCATGATAAAACCTGATTGTTCAGATACAATGCAATCAGCATGGTGTGCCATAGCCAATTTTTTCAATTCCAATGCCCATTCCCTGATGTCCTTTCTGTCCATGTGAAGTGAGGTTATGGCCTCTTCTAAGTGTAAACTGCATGCTAGCCAACTAGCTGCTCCATGTAGGCTTCCACTGGGTCTTGGTTCCTCCAATAATGCTAGTTCAATGGCATGCACTGTTGGTGCTTCTTGTGATATGTAAGTATTTTGCATTTATCCAAAAAGGCAGATGCTGTACCCACCCTTAATTGAACTTTGAAGATGTCCATGATGGATGGGTCATTGACACAATCATGCAGTGCATGAATCTCTTGCATTTGCCAGCTGTTTTGCTGCTCTGCAGTCAAGGCTTCATCTAGCTTTATATATGCTTGCCTTGCCAATGGTGCTGCTGCTCAAGCCACTTTGAGCTTCTGCAATAGGCTATCCACTTAATCTTGGATGTCAGAGAGTGTGCTGCAAGTGGATCCTCAGGCTAACCAATCCAAATCATCTTCATGAAGTTGGAATCATTCATCTGGAAATCCAGCAGTTCTTGGCAGTGTGGTGAGGTGTCATAGTCGTGCCTTGACCCTGGCTGGACTCGGCCTCACACTCACTCAGTCTGGCCTTGGCCTCACCTGTCCCATATCTCCAGTTGGTCTAGCACAGTGGACACTGCTTTGCAGTGTCTGTCACTTCAGTTAAGTCCTGCCCGGTCTTGTCCCCAGTCTCTGTTGTCTTAGTCATATCTTACTAATACCTGTCTTACCAATCACCTTAGCAATCTTTGTGAGACTGGCATTACTGGTCTCCATACTATAGTTGTCTCTAGTATATAAACTTGTAGATACTCGGCCTGTACCCCTCAGTCTGAAATCAACAAAGTTTACTCTGATAACCCTGTCTCGGCCTCGGACTCGGACTGAGACCTACACAAGGGAATAGTGCTGTATCCTCAGTTGCTAAGTCCAATCAGTCCAACCATCTGTATCTTTGACTCCCCTCCTGATCCCGACCCCTTGGCCTCGCACCCGCTTCGGTCTCTGGTCCAGCCTCAACCCAGACAATCCACAAACTTGACATGAGGTCATCCCATGTGCAGATGCAGATGCCACATTAAGGATGGATCACAATGTTTCAGTGATTTCTCTGTCTACCCATCCAGCCCCCTTGATGAACAGTGGGGCATACCATGCATAACATTCCTTCTTGTGCCCATGCACATGCCATATGCTGATTCCAGGGATAATCCAAAGTGATGATGGGATATCAATCATCTCACTTTGACCCACATGCTTCTGCAGATTCATCATGTAGGAGCAGTTAATGTTGTAGAAGCAAACCACTTGTTTGATCCCTTCCATATTGTATCCCAATGCATTTGCCAAAGAGTAGTCCATGTTCAACTGTCTGCAGCACCATCAGTGGGTGTCAAAATTGACAATTCAACCTCATACCTTTCTCCTTTTTGGAAGTCAACAACACAATGCAGATAAAAGCATCTGTGCCATGTGCATGCAGTTGCCCCAATTCTGGTCGCATGAAGCTTTCCCTGGGCTGCATTTGCCTGACTGATAGCTCTGTGGTTGTTGCAGGTGGATTTCTGTGCCTGAGTTCAGATCATGTTTTGCATGGGTTGAATAAATTCATACCTCTGTGATATGTGGAGTGGCCTTCAAATAGTCTGTGTAGTGTGGATTGGTCACCATATAACCTAGTCCATCCATCAACCACACTTGATCTTTGGATTTCCACTCATGCATGTGTTCTGCTTTAAAGTTTCTGTCCATTACTACTGTGTGGGTGAACTGCCAGCTGGAGAAGGTCAGCATATGAGGATTGCATTATTGGAGCTGCTTACTGGCCCAAATCCTCATTGGTATCAACATTTATTCCAGGCTGGGGGCATGCTGTGCAAAATAATGCCAGTCTGCCTTTCTCTGCTGACCTGGTTGTCCCACAGAATCCATTCCATTTAAGTAGCTAGAGGTATTACCATTTCTGCACAACCTGTAGAAGGTCACAGTATCTATCCTGATTGACCCTTCAGATATTCCAACACTTGGAACCAAAATACCAAATCTTACTGGAATGAGGTGTGGAAACACACTGGATGTGATCCAATGCAACTTGCTGTAATAGTTCATACCAGATGTTCCACATTCAGGTTGTCCCCCAGAACCATGAATGTGAATGTGGTGCTCGGCTTCTCAAATGTTGAGGGAAATAGTTTGGCTCTGAGTAACTGTATGTATCAGGTTTCTGCAGTCTCGCATTCACACCAATTCACTACAATGAAATGAACACCTGTGACATCCACGATGGTGAGATATCTTGACCCTGCTGGAGGACAGAGGTGCTCTGGGTTTTCTTTGAAATCTTCCACATCTTCCCACTCTTGATCACCCATGGGCAGAGGTTCACCTGCTGCTTGCTGGGCTTGTGCAATCGCATGGGGACAGGGTGCTCTGCCATGTCCCAGGTGCAACCAAATGCCAGTCTGTGGGTCTTGATGTGAATGTAATTCTGGGCAACCAACTGATCTCTCACCATGTGGAGGGCAGATTCCTCATAGAAGTCCCCTGTCCACTGTTGGATCCTGTGGAAAGGCAGGCTCTCATGACTCTTCTGGCAACATTCTGTGCAGAATAGGAGCTGATGCAAGCAATCCAGACATCTGTATACCCTGTCATTGCCACACCAGGTGCAGTTCCTTGGCTCTGGGGAGGCTTCCAGCTCCAGGAGTATCTTCAAGAACTCCCCCTTCTGTGGAACCCATTCGCAGATGTAATCATTCTGCATCTGACACACCATGTGAAGTCCACTTTCAGGTTGGCAAATTGCTGCATACCTTTTTCTGTGGTAACATCAGTTGCTGGACTGGTGGGCTCATGCTTTCATGTCTGTTGAAGGCTGAATCTGCCCATGCATCAAAGTACTTGTGGGAGCAAGACCTTGAATGCTTGGATGGTGAGGATCAGGGAGAATGGACAGGGGTTGTTGGATCTGGCTGTTTGATTGTGACTTCTACCAATCACAATCTATACCTACCTCCAGCTCTCCGAGTCTTGACTTCCAGCTGCTTCACCTGATGGCCCAGGGTAGGACCAATCATTCTCATGCCCTTTTGAGTGCTTCCCTTGGCCATCTGGAGGTTGCTGATTTGACAGTATGAGGTCAGTTATTAGAAATGCTACTGCTAGTGCAAGTCACTTTATCATTTAGCTCTATTGATGTCAGTACCTTAACACATGTCAGGGCATAAATACAAATGCAACTACACTGGCCTTGCACAATGCATGGTGCTGCCTTCTTATTACTGCTCAATCCCTGCCTGCACATTCCCTTCCTGCTGCAACATTACCTGGGTGCTTTGCCTGGATTATGATGGTGAATTTGGATGCTATATTAGCTGATGAAGGTGAAATGAGATGTTTGGTATCAATATAAGTATGGATATGATTGGGCAAGCCAACTGACAGCCTGGATGCAAACCAGGAGCTAATCTGCCTTTGGGCAGGATCCTCTCAAAGAGATCAGCCTGATTGGATATTTTGGTCACTTCATGGAGGTCCGAATGAATTCCTTGGCATGACCACACTAGTACTGAAATGCATTGAGACCAAACAAGGGTGCGAAAAAACTTAGTAGCCAACCATCTATTATACACCATTATACATCATACCACATCATACTCCATGGAGTCCCAGTACAAATCAGACACCTGGGATCAGACAGAAAGAGATGATGCTGATGGTGAGTGAGATATAGAACCATCAGATGTGGGGGAAAGGGAGGAAGAAACATTTGAAGTGGAAGAGTTGGGGATCCTTGGGCACCAACACCAGGAATGGAGGCAAGCAGGGAAGAAGAAGAAGCCTGCAGTTCTGCTATCCATATGGGAGGAGATGCAGTGATTGGACAGGAACAAGGAGTTGAGAGGGAGCAAAGTCCAGACCGAGTGCAAGGTATGCTCTAAAAGTTCTGATTCAGATGCTCACAATTCAAAGCACCCTTGTAGCTAATACAAGATTGGTTGAAAAAGCCCCTCTGTTCAAAGAAGCCCCACATTACCCTTAGATCCAGTTACAAATACTCTGTGCAGGCAGTGGTCCATGAATTGTACCAAGAGCAAATACAGGAGAAGCTTGCAAAAATGAAAGTAGAAGAAGGTGATACCCATGGAAGCAAGCAGATCCAACAGTATCAGAATGCATTGATGGCTTTTATTCAGGATGACCTGACAGAGGAACAATTGGCTGCAGCTGAAGATATAGCAGAAAGGTGGAATGGGTGGGAAGGCCTCATGCCAGAGACAAAAGCAAGGTGCAATTGTATGAGGTCAACTTCCCAGTCTTCAATTTATCCTGGTTCCCAGGAATGCAGCCAAGTATGGGAACAAGTATGTCCAAAACTTTGCAATAGAGATGTGGAGGTATTGTGGAATGTGCATAGTGTGTATGGCTGGGTGGAAAAATGAGGAGGGAACTATACAGGCATGCATGTGAGTCCACCATATTCTCCTCTATGCCTAGGTAAGACTCATGCAATGACAGTATGGACTTCAATAACAAAATTGCAGATGGGATCCCCTTCAACAATGTCTGCACACTGGAAGGAAGCTGGTGAGAGTACCTTGGGGAAACATTTGAGGAACCAGGAACACTGCCTGAGCATGATGGTGAGTCAAGTCCCAAATGTGCTCGGAAAAAGACAGCAGCCAAAGCAATGAGGATGGGCAAGGTTGACTCCATGAAATTGGTGAAAAATGCCAATGGAGAGATTTGGATAGGAGAAATCACAGGCCTTAGCCAGGACCAACTACGAAAAACAGTTTGCAGATTTATGACTGCTCACTACCATGAGTGGCCAGAGTATTTAGTGTCCTCAATCTCTGATGAGTGTCAAGTATGGGTTTACCCTCGGGTGACCAGGCTTCAAGACCAGGAGACAGGGGCTAAGTCCAGGTGGCCAGAATCAAGGCTGGGAGACAGGGGCCAAGTCCGGTTGGACTGGAGTTAAGGCCAGAGGTCAGGGGCTAAGTCCGGAGGACCGGACTTAAGGCCGGGAGCATGGGAAACCAACCGGTCTTGGGGTGCGCACAGGGGGAAGCTGGTCCAGGGTTGGACCTACCTCCCTTGGTCTCAGCTTATGTGCTGTACCCTTATGCAAACCGGGGAGAGGTCCAGGACAGGGGTTGGGGATAGCTTAAGGCTCGGCCTTAGCTATAGAGTAGACTCAAGGGGTAATATGGAGTTGAGGGTAATACTTAGTTGACATTCTGACTGAGGGTGCTACAAAGTATGTACAGGGGTTAAATACATGAGGCCAGTCCAGAGTAACAAACATGAAGCCAGACTTGTGAATAAGCTATTAGCAAGATGATTAGCAAGAGTGAGGATAGCCACAGTGGCTGTGCCAAGGCTAATAGCTAAAGTCCAGGTGACCAGCATACCAGAGTCAGACACAGGTTTCATAGAGTAAGCAAAAAGTCAGACAAAAGGACTAGACTAAATATAGTGCAAACATGGGAAAACAGACCGGAGTTATGTCCAGGTCACCCAGACATAGACCTGGGAGGACCAGGGTGGAGCAGTGCAAGGCTGGGAGGCCAAAATGGACTGGAGATAGGGGTAAAACACTGGACTTAAGTTATTCAGGTCAGAGTTGAGTTATCTAGAGCCAGAGTTGGGTTTCTAGGCTGGAGTTGGGTTTTCTAGGCTGTACTAGGACTGGACTTGACCAAAGATAGGGGCTAGGGGTCCGGACTGGACTGGGATTGAGTCTGAGAGTCATGGATATGACAATGAGTGCTATCAGGATTAGCATGCAGAAATCCCTTGTCAGCAGTGCCATTCAAGAATTTTGGTCATCATCAAGTGGAAATGATAGCAGCCCACCATCTTCCTGAAGGATTTACCTTCAACCATTGTCACAGCCATGTCCAGACTACTCTAGACTGGCTCTACCCTGGTCTCAACTGGTCTCATCCAACCCTTGCCCTGGTCCTGGCCTTTACCCTTCAACCCAGAAATGTATTAGCTTGTGAGGCACTGCAAGGCAATGCCCAATTGAGTTGTTCACTCAGTTGGTACTGGGCTGGTGTAATACCCAGCCCAGCCACAAGTCCTGCCCCAGTTTCCAGTAATCCTTTGTTCATAGTCTTTGCTTGATAATATTCTTTGTAACCCTACTTACCAATCTGTTTACCAACCATCACTGTACCAGCACAAACTGGTCTCTGGTGCTACATTACACTTAGGTTACTTCTAGTATTTAAGCTGTAGGATAATTTGTTTAGCCTCAGTCTGAAATCAACTTAGTCACATCTTAACCCAGTCCCCTCTGATCCCTGTCTTCTGTCTCTTGACTGGACTATGGCCCATGCAAGGGAATAGTGCTGTGCCACCAGTTGCTAAGTCCAACAGTCCAAATCCCCTAGTGTCTCATATTACCCTCTGACCCCCAACTGGACTCCAGACCAGCCTTGGACCAGTGAAGACCTGGACTTAACAATAGCATGGATGATAGTGCGGATGATAGCACAGATGATAGTGTGGATGATAGCACAGATGACAGTGCAGATGACAGTTTGGATGATCACAGCAAGGCTGAGGGGAGTGATGTTGGAACAGATGATTCCTCCACTAAAAAGGTGCACCATGTGTGATTTTCATGCACAACAGATCAGCACTAATGCAATTCTGGTCTTCAGGTATCTGGCAGGAGGCAAAACCATGCCAAGACACCATTCCCTTCTTGTTCCCACTCAAATCCCCCACCAGCTGATGGTTCCCATAGTGAGCAGCTCTCTGCACCTCCAGCCCATGCAAAGACCCCAGTGCATCATCCACAAAATAAAGTGCTAACTGATGATAATGGGAGGGAAAGCAATGGCCATGATTCCAATGATGAAGCTGATGAAGACACTTATTTGCCCACCCTATCCAATTCAAAGAAATTGGCAACATCCCTGAATAGTGAGCTTCCCACTGTAACTTGTATTTGCAGCAAACCCTGATCTGCACTCAGGGAGTGAGTACACAACTGAACTATGGGACCACTCAGAATATGCAGATGCAGATGGATTGGAGAGCATTCCTTTCACTGACCACCCAACTGAGGAGGGGTTAATGAGCAGAAAAAAAGGCAGAAAGCTGAAATCTGCCCTGAAGCACACACACAAGGCAAGTTCAGTCATGTTGAATCAGCTGTTATGGCTAACACGTTTGCACTGTGTGTTAAGCAGGCTCTGTCAGAATTGAGTGAGCCAGACATGAATCAATGTTGACCTGGGGCCAAATACTCATCCAAGTCCAACAATAATGGATCTGTGACCACCAATGCAGCATCCACAAATGTGAAACAGGGTGTCCCTGGGAGCACCTGGAAGTCACCTCATGTCAGAAAGGCCCCTGCAAGGCTAGATGCAGATGCTCCATCTCCTGATGCAAAGAGATTGCACAAGCAAACAGGCAGCAATCAGAAGCAGAAGTAGTTGTCAAATCCCTCAAGCAGTCAGAGCAGAAACCTTTTTTGGAATTCATGTACGGTCTATAGAGGGCTTAGCCTAGTGTTACACATTAGAATACAAGTGTATGGCATGTATGGTAGCTCATGGCACCATGGTGGTTGTGAGAGGCATCTTTGATATCAGAGAGAGGGATAGTTATGCAGGACAATTGAGCAGAGAGCTGAGTGGGACAGGTGTCATGACTGTGCATTCATCCTGAGTCCTTGTTTACTCTGCACCCTTTTCTGCCGGTCCTTCACTCACTCCACACCAACACCACCCATCTTCTATCATTTACAAACCATCTCTGCTCTGGCTGCTGTTGGACTTATTCTGCTCTCCTACCAGACCACGCAGACCTTTCCCTGGGGAGTCATGTGACCACCCTTTGGACTTCGCCCTGACAGTGCGCAGTCAGGTGCTCTGCAGCATGCACACTGCATGGTCCAGTGCCTGGACTGTTTCCTCTTTGGGATGTTCTATGTTACCTGTTTGTATGTCCTCCATCTACCCTTCATTCATTGTCTAGGAGGTTTTTACTTGAAATTTTATGAGTCTCCATATGTCAGTTCTGATTCTGATTACTGTACCTCTGTAGTAGTATAAAAGCATGTATTGTACTCTGCTGTTCTTCAGTATGAATATCAACTTAGCTCCTACTCCCTCTGCCTCTGTCTTCTGCCTGTCAGAGTTACCTCCAACATTCTGTCTGTACTATCCCTCTGAAATATGAGGGCTGAGGTCATACAAGGGGGTAGTGCACAAGCTAAACCCAATGCCCTCACTCCACTCTGCCTTTGTCTTGGCAGGCTTTGTTCCTGCTGACCCTCTGCCAGTCGGAGTTCAGTTCTTTCTGTTGGACTTGCTTCCAAACCTCTCCCCAGACCTTGTCTAATGTTGGAGTTGGTCGGAGTAGGCCCAGACTTGACAGTATATTTGTACTCACACTTGTACAATCTCATTTTCTGTCTTCTAAAAAACTTACACCATTATGAGAACTTGAGCTCAATCCCAGAGAGAGGTCACTGAGAACCTCACTGCAGCGCTAGCTAATCTGCATCAACTCCCTTCCATCATCGAACAATTCCAATCCTTCTCCGCTTGACACTGCTCTCACACTGAAGGTGAAAGTGCTTCGCAAGCTGGCTGCTCTGACCTCCACCCAACAACCTTCCATACTCCATCTCCTCATAACCAAGATGATGGACCTGACCCTGATCCTGATGACCCTGATGGTGATCCTGATGGTGGGGGCAGTGGTGATGGGGATATCCCTGAAGACCTGGCTGAGCCACCAGAGGATCCCCTTGTAGCTCTTGCTAGAGCTGTCCATGTGCTTGTGTGGTCTAGCTCACACACTGGGGACTCCACTCCAAAAACCAAAGTTTGTGAGCCTGACACCTTTGATGGCTCCAATCCTAAGAAACTCTGTGAGTTCAACTTTCAAGACCACCCCTGCACATTCCACCTGACAGGGTGAAGGTTACCTTTGCTCAGTCTTATCTTAAGGGTATGGCTCTGGCTTGGTTCAAGCCAGACCTGCTAAACCCTGACAATTATGACTGCCCACTCTGGATGGACAACTATCATGAGTTCTTACAAGAGCTCACAACTAATTTTGGTCTGCATGATGCCATAGTGGATGCCATCCAACAACTTGAGAACCTTACTATGAAGGATGGCTCTCAAATTACCAAATACATTGTGGAGTTCAATCACTGGGCTTCACAGGTCAAGGACTATGGTGTCAGTGCACTCTGCCACTGCTTTTATAGCAGACTTCCAGACCACATCAAGGATGAGATCACTTGCATTGGAAAACCTTCTACCCTTGCACAACTCCATGAACTCATTCAGACCATTGATGTGCACTACTGGGAGCATAAACCAGAGATCTTGTGCACCACCAAGTCTGCCACCGACAAGTCACAGTCCTGCAGCTCTGACAACAAGCCTAAATTGTCATCCTCCACCGCTGCTCCAAAGTCCAATGCAAAGGGCAAGGGTGAACAGAAAGACCTGCCTAAGTCTGACATTGCCCACCTTCTGGGCAAGGATGGCAAACTCACCTCTGCTGAACAACAGCACAGGATGAAAAACAACCTCTGCCTCTTCTGTGGTGAGGCTGGCCACTCCACCAAGGACTGTCCCAAGTCTACCTCTTGTGCAGCCAAAGCCTGTGCAGCTATGGCTGGAACTCTGCCTCCTCCACCTGCAGAGAAGGCAGAGCCAAAAAATTAGTCCACTCCTCCAGGGAGCTCACACAGCCTGGAGAAAGCATTGATCCCAACTGTGCACAACTGGACATCCAACTCAATGCATCTGCTCTCTCTAGTCTGAACTCTTTACTTCTGTCTGTAACTCTTCTTGATTATTCTGTTGATACTGTTTCTGTGTTGATCGATTCTGGCTCTTCTCATTGTTTTGTAGACCTGTCCATAATCAAAAAGTATGTTATTCATGTTTCCTCCATTTCTCTGCCAATTCTGCTCCACCTGTTTGATGGTAGTACAAATGCTGTCATTTCCCAAGAAGTAGATCTTTCCCTCCACTTTCCTTCTGGCAATGTCAACTCCATTTCATTTTATGTTACTCCATTGGATTCTTCATGTTTGCTGGTGTTAGGACACAACTGGCTCACCCACTTCAATCTGTCAATTGACTGGGTACTGGGCAGTATATCATTCAAACCATCATTACAGGGAATGCTGATGCCCCAGGCACCTTCATCATCTTCCACTGTGACCTCCACTCTGTCTGCAGCTCCAACTGCAGCTCTGACAGATTTGCCACACTCTGCTCTGCTTGTCTCACTCATCAATGCTGCTGTGTATGTCAGAGCCTGTGCTCTCCCTGGCTCTAGACAGTTCCACTTGCAGCTCTCTGCTGATGATGTGAAGCTTCATGCATCCTCCACTTCTTCTCCACCTCCTGACCTCTCCTCAGTCCCTCCTGAGTATCATGAGTTTGCCAACATCTTTAGTAAAGACAAGGCTACTGAACTTCTGCCACACTGCTTGTTTGATCTCAAGATTGACCTCAAGGAAGGAGCTTCTCTGCCCATTGGCACATGTTATGTTCCACCCCTGTCTTCTTCTTTTCACTGTATGTTTACCTTGTGTTTAATCCATTGGACTGTCTTCCCTTTTGGAGCCATTTTCTCTCTGATCCAATGGCTCTCTATTTCCACCACTAGCATTACTCACTTCTTACATGCTTAGGACATGTGTTGTTATTGTTCAACCAATAGCATAGTTACCTCATCACATGCAGATGCCTCATGGTCCATTTCTTTGTAGTATTTAGCCTGTTGGCTCAAGTCCTGGAACTCCAGACTTGAGCTGCTCAATCATATGCAGTTGTCCTCAGAACTTTGCCCTCAGTGTCCCTTACCAGGACCACTCCTACTGGCATTGACTAAATCCTTTGTCATTTATGAAGGTTACTGCAGCTGTTGCTCAGTAGAAACCATTGTCTGCATTTGAGCTCTCCCTACATCTTGACTTCAGTTGAGTGTAACAGCATGATCTACTCTCTGTCTCCACCAGAGCTTGAAGCTCTCCACACCTTCATTGATGAGCATCTTGGCTACAGTTTCATCAAGCAGTCCACCTCCACTCACAGTGCCCCTGTCCTCTTTGTAAAGAAGAAGGACAGTTCACTCCACCTCTGCATAGACTATCAAGGACTCAATAAAATCATGAAAAAAGACCACTATCCACTGCCACTCATCTCCAACCTACTCGACTCCCCAAGCCACGCTAGAGTCTACACCAAGATTGACCTCTGCCATGCCTATCATCTAGTCTGCATCACAGACAGAGATGAATGGAAAATGGCTTTCTGCACTTGTTATGGTTCTTACAAGTGGTGGGTAATGCCATTTGGTCTGAATAACATGCCTGTGGCCTTCCAGCAATTTGTCAATAGCATCTTTGCAGACATGCTCAATGTCTGCATCATGGTGTACCTCAATGACATCCTAATTTACTTGCAGGACATGGAATTGCACCACAAACATGTAAAAGAGGTACTCCACCACCTTCAAAAGCATGGTCTTTATGCCAAGCCAGAGAAGTGTGAGTTTCACTCCAACTCCATTGAGTACCTCAGTTATGTTCTTTCTCCCTCTGGTCTCACCATGTCCACTGAGAAGGTTCAGGCAGTCTGTGACTGGCCTGAGCCATGGAAGGTGTGAGACATCCAGTCTTTCCTTGGCTTCACAAATTTCTACAGACAATTCATTAATAACTACTCCAACATTGTCATTCCACTCACTCACCTCACATGAAAGGGTGCTCCTTGGAACTTTTCCAAGGAGTGCTGCTCTGCCTTCCTCTGCCTGAAGGATGCCTTCAGCTCCACTCCTGTCCTCACACACTGGGTTCCTGATGCTCCACTTACAGTTGACACTGATGCCTCTGACTATGCCACTGCTGGCATTTTGTTGGTCACCTGCTCTGACAGTGAACTCCACCCAGTCGCTTGCTACTCCCACACCATGACTGTGCTAGAACTCAACTACAATACCCATGACAAGGAGCTGTTGGCTATCTTTGAGGCTTTCTGCCATTGGCAGCATTACCTGGAAGGTTCCACCTTACCTGTCAATGTGGTGATGGACCACAAAAACCTTGAGTATTTTTCCACCTCTAAGGTTCTCACTCATTGACAGGCCTGCTGGTGTCATGGTCATGCCTCGACCCCGGCCAGACTCAGCCTCACACTCATCCAGTCTGGCCTTGGCCTCACCTGTCCTCTATCCCCAGATGTCCTAGCACAGTGAACACTGCTTTGCAGTGCCTGTCACTTCAGTTAAGTCCTGCCCGGTCTTGTCCCTGGTCCACCCTGTCCCAGTCTCTGTCACCTTAGTCATACATTACTAATCCTTGTCTTACCAACCTTCTTAGCAATCCTTGTGAGACTGGCATTACTGGTCTCCATACTATAGCTACTTCTAGTATATAAACTTGTAGATACTCAGCCTGTACCCCTCAGTCTGAAATCAACTAAGTTTACTCTGATAACCCTGTCTTGGCCTTGGACTCAGACTGAGACCCACGCAAGGGAATAGTGCTGTACCTCAGTCACTAAGTCCAAACAGTCCACCCTTCTGTACCTTCGTCTTTGCCCCTGACTCCGACCCCTTGGCCTCGTGCCCACTTCAGTCTCCAGTCTGGCTTCAACCCAGAAAACCCGAACTTGACAGTATTTCAGACTCGCCACTTGTGTGGGTCTAACCCATCATGGCAACCAAGACTCATTTTCCAACCTCCCCATGGCTGTTCTGCCACCAACCCCAACTCCGCTTCAGCCAGTGGGGCTCACCACGAGACAGCACTAGTTGCATTGGGCACCACTAGGCGCTCCCCAGATCCTGTCAGTCCTTTCAGGGGCTTTTCAGCCTGCACATCTAATACTCCCACACCACATCATCCCACTGCTCCCATCCCCGAGGGTGACCCCAGCAATGATGGGCCAGGCGATGATGATAATAATAACCCAGACGATGATGACCCCAGCAATGATCCCAATGATAATGGTCCCAGTGATGAGAATCCAGAAGATAATGATCCAGATGACAAACCAGACTTCCCAGATCCAGACACCAAACCCACCATTACAGTCCTGGATAACCTCGCATCAGCCATCAAACTGTTGGCTCATAATGCCCGCACTAGTCCTGAGACCTCAAGCAGGACCAAGTTGCATGAGCCTGACACCTTCAATGGTACTGACCCCAAGAAGCTTTGTGCTTTCTTCATCCAGTGCAAGCTCAATTTCCAAAACCGTCCCCAGGCCTTCAGGACCAACTGCACCAAAGTCATCTTCATGCAATCCTACCTCAAAGGCATGGCCCTTGAGTGGTTCAAGCCAGACTTGCTCAGGCTCAACGACCCCAACAACCAGCCTCTCTGGATGGACTCCTGGAGGGAGTTCATCCTAGAGTTGCAAACCACCTTCAGCCCCCATGACCTGGTCGCTGATGCTGAGAGTCAGCTTGACCATCTACATATGAAGGAAAGTCAGCACATTAATAGATATGTAGTCAACTTCAATCGGCTTGCTTTGCAAGTCCGAGGCTACAGAGACAGTGTGCTGCACCATCATTTCTATTCTGGCCTCCCAGACCAAATCAAAGATGAGGTCTGTCAGGTTGGCAAACCCTGGACACTTCACAAGCTCTGCCACCTTGCCCAAGAGATGGATGCATGCTATTGGGAGCACAAGGAAGAAGTCCAGCAGGCAAGTAAGCACCAAGGCTCATCTAATGCTAGCAACAACAAGTCTGGTGGTTCTGGCAACAACAACAACCAGTCCAAGACCAGTCAAGAGAAGACCAAGACCAGCAACAATAACAACTCTGGGTCTTCCCCTAAGCTGGCTTCATCAAAGCCAGGCAATAATAATAACAGCAACTCATCCAAGCCCAAGCCTAGCAAACTCAGGAAGGATGGGAGGCTCACCCCAGAAGAATGCAAGCATTGCATAGATGGAAACCTCTGCATGTTCTGCAGAGGGTCTGGTCATTTCACTGACAAATGCCCCAAGAAAGCCTGAAAGGCCAAGACTCGTGCTGTGGCCACCACTGAGGCTGCACTGGCCTCAGGCTCAGGTACTACCCCTGAGACAAAAAAATAGGTAGCAGCTCCCAGGACTCTGCACAATCTGGGAGCTGTGTTGACTCTGGTTGTGCAAACTTGGAGGCTTGTCTCAATGTGTCCACTCTTTCCAGTCCAAATTCATTAACCCCCTATATCACATTAGAAAACCCAGATTTACCTCGGCTTCATACCTTAGTGGACTCCAGCTCCACCCATTGTTTTATAGATAATCAATTTGTTAATCAACATTCATTTACCCCATACTCGGTCTCCCCAATCTGACTCCAGCTTTTCGATGGAACATCCACCTTCACCATAACTCAAGCAGATGTCAACATCCACTTCACATCTGGTGATGTCACCCTGGTAACCCTGTTTTTAGCCCCATGGATTCTGAGTGTAGGATAGTTCTCGGACATGACTGGCTCACCCGCTACAATCCATTGATTGATTGGGTATTGGGCAGTCTAACTTTCTGGACTCCTGCACAAGGGATGCCAACCCTGTTGACACCCCCTGTAAGCCTGGTTTCCACCAGCCTCCCTGACTCCAGTCCTAGTGACCAACCCAGCCTTGTGCCATCTGTACCAGTCTCTGACTCCCTAGCTCGCACCCCTCTGAAGGCCCCTCTTGTTTCCCTAATCAATGCAGCTGCCTTTGTGTGCACCTGCAAACTAGAAGGGTCTGTCCAGTTCCAACTTCAGCTCCATCCCTTGGACTCAGCTCAAGCCTGATCAGCCTCGGCTTCCCCTCCTCTGGCCTTACCCAATGTCCTGGAAGAGTATCATGACTTTGCTGATGTCTTCAGTAAAGCCAAGGGCTCAGCTCTCCTGCCTCACTGGGAGTATGACCTGAAAATAGAGCTTGAAGAAGGAACAACCCTGCCCCTCAGCACCATCTACTTGCTGTCTCTGGTCGAGCTCCAAGCTCTCCAGACTTTCATTGATAAAAACCTCACTACCAGATTCATTTGGCCTACCTCTTCCCCTTATGCTGCACCGGTCCTCTTTGTCAAAAAGAAGGACAGCTCCCTCCAGCTCTGTGTAGACTTCTGCAGCCTCAACAAAATCACTAAGAAGGTCTGATACCCACTACCACTCATCTCTGACCTCTTGGATTCACCAAGCTGAGCCAAGATCTATACTAAGATTGATCTTCGGCATGCTTACCATCTTGTCTGGATTGCCCCAGGCAATGAATGGAAGACCACCTTTCAGACTCAGTATGGATCCTACAAGTGGCTGGTAATGCCCTTCAGCCTCACCAATGCTCCGGCCACCTTCCAACACTTTGTGAACACCATCTTTGCGGATATGTTGGATGTATGCATAGTTGTCTACTTAGATGACATCCTAATCTACTCCAGAGATAAGGAGTCCCATAAGCAGCATGTCTGAGAGGTCCTCTGCTGGCTTCAGCTTCACAGCCTGTATGTGAAGCCAGAGAAATGTGAGTTTCACTCAGACTCAGTCAAATACCTCAGATTCCACCTTTCCCCTGCTGGCCTCACAATGTCAAAGGAAAAGGTCCAGACCATCTGTGATTGGCCTGAGCCTCACAAGGTCAAGGACATTCAGTCTTTCCTTGGCTTTGCTAATTTCTACTGCTGGTTCATCTTTAACTATTCAGACATTGTCATACCACTCACTCAGCTTACCTGCAAGGGGGCTCTTTGGAACTTCTCTGAGGAATGCTGCTGGTCATTCAACAACCTCAAGGCCACCTTCACCTCCATGCCAGTCCTAACTCATTTCATCCCTGGGGTCCCCATCACTGTCAAGACCAATGCATTGGACTATGCCATCACTGGCATCCTCTCTATTACCTGTGGTGACAGCCAGATTCATCCGGTCACATTCTACTCCCAGACTCTGACCTCCCTGGAGTTGAATTATGATACTCATGACAAGGAATTGCTTGCAATCTTCAAAGCATTCCAGACCTGGCATCATTACCTTGAGGGCTCAGCCTCACTGGTTGACATTGTTACTGACCACAAGAATCTTGAGTACTTCTCTACCTCTAAAGTACTCACCTGCTGCCAAGCTCACTGGTCTGAATTCCTTTCACAATTCAATATGATCATCAGATTCAGGCCCAGTAAGCTCAGGGCTAAGCCCGATGCCCTAACTAGATGATGGGATGTCTACCCCAAAGAGGGGGATAGCAGCTATGCCTGAGTAAACCTGCAAAATCTGAGACTGGTCTTCACCCAGGAGCAACTAGTGGTCTCCCTTCACACTACATACCTCGAGTACCTGGTCTTATGAGCAGTTGCCCTAATGGATGTCAAGAGGTTACACAGTGATATCCTGACCGCACTGCCGGATGACCTGGTCTCACAAATCTGCCTGTCCGACATGACTGATATCTGGTGGTCAGTAGATGACACCGGTTTCCTTTGTCTCAATGGAAGGATCTATGTGCCAGACTCAAATGATCTTTGCCTTAGGGTCTTGCAGCTTAAGCATGACCACCCCCTGTCTGGCCATTTCAGCCAAAATTGCACACTAGAACTCATACAGCATGAGTATACCTGGCCCAGCCTCAGGACCTTTGTCAAGGACTATGTCTGGTCTTGCATGGCCTGCACTCAGGCTAAGGTTCCCTGCCATCAGCCTTATGGCCTCCTCAAGCAGCTTCCAGTGCTGGAGAAACCATGGAATTCCATATCTATGGATTTCATCAAGCAACTCCCAGCCTCAACTGGCTTCATGGCCATCCTCATTGTAGTTGACCAGCTTTCCAAGCAGGCCATATTCATCCCAACCCATGACACTATCATGGCCCCAGAACTCACCAAACTGTTCTTACTCCACGTCTTTTCAAAGCATGGAGCACCAGCCCATGTAACCTCAGACTGAGGTTCAGAGTTCGTATCTCATTTCTTCTGGTCACTCGGTAAGGCCTTAGACATGCACTTACACTTCACCTTGGGCTACCACCCCAAGGGCGATGGTCAGACTGAGAGGACCAACCAAACTCTTGAGCAATACCTCTGAGTGTACTGCAACTACCAGCAGGACAACTGGGCTGACCTACTACCCCTGGCCAAGTTTGCTTACAACAATGCCCCTAGCACTACTACCGGTGTCTCACCATTCTTTGCCAATAAGGGCTATCACCCTAACATCTCAGTTTACCCAGAGCATGACCTCACTTCCACTCAGGCTCATGACTACACAGTTGACTTAAACTCACTGCACCAATACCTACGGGAGGAAATGACTCTCGCTCAACAACAATACCAAGGCCTGGCTGATGCCAAATGCATGCTGGCTCCAGACTTCAAGGTCAGTGACCAAGTATATGTCAAAGCCAAATACCTCCAGTCTACCCAGCCTTCCAAGAAGCTCTCGGAGAAGAACCTTGGACTGTATCTGGTCATAGCTCAGGCTGGTACCCACTCATTCACACTGTGCCTACTGGACTCAATGTGCACAGTACATCCGGTCTTCCATGTTTCCCAGCTCAAGCCAGCTGTCCCTAATACCATCCTGAACCAGACTCAACCACCACCCCCACCAGTTGAAGTTGACAGTGAGCTAGAGTTCAAGGTGGCAGAAATCCTCGACTCTAAGGTCGACTGGCATTGCTGGTGTTGGCTTCAATACTTGGTCTGGTGGACTGGCTACGAGGGGACTGATGAAGAAACCACTTGGGTACTAGCTACAGAGCTAGACAATGCTTCTGAACTCGTGCAAGAGTTCCATTCTCACTATCCTAATAAACCTGGCCCCTTGCAATAAGGACCGGCTTCGACCAGCCTCAGTTTTCTGTTCTGTTCTCTATTGGTATATAGTTCCTTTTGATCTCTTACTTACCTTGTTTTCCTCTTTTCTTGATCTTGCTACTTACTATATAACACTGAGACTGGACACGTGACATTGTCAGAAGAAAGAACTACAAGACTGCTACACTATGGACTACTTGGCCTTGGCCATGGTTTCATCCTCCCCTCCGGACTCCTCCTCTTCATCCTCACCATGGGTTTTCAACCATTTGGCCTCCTCACACAACTCATCAGAGTCAAACTTGGATGAGTCCAAGTCTGGGGGTGTGACCGACATCTCGTACCCATAGGACTCGTTGCATAATGACTTGAGAGCATCGGCGATCTGGCCTGAATTCTCGACTGTGGTTTCATGAAGTTCGAAGAGGCTGGCCAGGTTGTTGGCAATCAGCCCCACAGCCTTGATCAGTCGCTCAAGCTTGTTTTCCAAGCCTGAGTACCTTTCTGTGCTGGTCTCCCTCAGCCCACTCCCTCCAGCCTCAGGCTTGTTGACCTCCAACACCTTGATTTCTTTTGACTTCGACCATTTCTTCTGGCTCAGCCTGGGCTCAGGCATCTCATCATCAGCCTTCCATTTCTTCCCTTTGTCAGCCTTGACCTTGGGACCTGCCTTGGTGTCCTTTCCATCTCCGGGCCACTGGCATTTACCCTTTGAAAGGTTGCAGCACATGCAGGCAACCCTCTTCTTGTTTCTGTCCATGAGAAACTCACAGATGACTTTGGCCCAGGCACAGCGAGTACAACTAAAAAGGAGGTTAGAAGAAAAACACACACCAGATCAAAATATACTCACTCAGGGGGGTCCATTACCACCCGCTTCACTTCACCCCTGGCCTCATCACCCTTGCCAGTCTCAGCCTTGCACTTATGCTCAGCCTCCCATCTCTCCTCCTCTTTGTGCAACTTCTTCTCCTTGGCCTCCCTCTCTGCTTGCTCAGCCTTGGCCCTCTCCCGCTCTGCCCTCTCAGCCTTGACTCTCTCCCTCTCCACTCTCTCAGCCTCCAGCCATGCCTGCTCCTCCCACCAGGCTTGTTCAGCCACCTTTCTTCTCTTCCTTTCCTTCACCTTTGCCCTCATCACCTCCTCTTCGTCATCGGTGTCATACCTGATGTCATCATCAGGGACTTGGGCCCAGTTGATGATGACTCAGCCTTCGTTGTTGTTGTCAGCAGTGACAATCGGTCTTGAGTCAGACATGATGAAGAAGATGTGAATGAAAGACACAAAGGGCTTAGTGGGCCACAAGTATCAATTTTTCAAACTCAGCTGATTTTCGAACCCAGCCTACCACCCTTGCAGGGGTCTCATGGGTTCGACCCCTAAGAGGGGGATACTGTCATGGTCATGCCTCGACCCTGGCTGGACTCAGCCTCGCACTCATCCAGTCTGGCCTCAGCCTTGCCTGTCCTCTATCCCCAGATGTCCTAGCATGGTGAACACTGCTTTGCAGTGCCTGTCACTTCAGTTAAGTCCTGCCTGGTCTTGTCCCTGGTCTTCATCACCTTAGTCATACATTACTAATCCTTGTCTTACCAACCTTCTTAGCAATCCTTGTGAGATCGGCATTACTGGTCTCCGTACTATAGCTACTTCTAGTAAGATACACCTCATGCACAACCAGCAAATGTAATGTGATGTGACTTGCTTGTGACACATATGCTTCTCACCAGACCAGACCACTCAAACTTCCATTTTGGGAACTCAGCCACAGCTTGCAGGTCATTATGTGCTCAAGTACAGTGACTTTGAATTCATAGATTTCAACCACAAGATTATGAGCTCTTTGCCAGACTGCTTGTGCCTGCCTTTCTTTGCCCAGCTCCCAGCAGACCGACCTTGCCTGTCTGGGCATGTAGGAAGCTATGAAATGCTGGTAAATGTGTCGCTGGTGACGTGCCACTGATGCCCTCCATTAATGGCCCTCATAAAGGTTCATTCTATGTTAATTTCGCACTTTCAGCCCTTGGCATCTCATCCTTAACTTGTACAACTATTTTTTCAACATTTGGAAATGGAGGAACTGTAGTAATGTAACTAGATAACAATGCCTCCATTTTATTTTCTGACACTATGGCCCCTCTTATGATCCTTAGTGAATTTACTGTTTTGTCACACTTTATCATGTTTTGGCACGTGACGTTTGCTGGTTGTGCATGAGGTGTATCTTATATAAACTTGTAGATACTCGGCCTGTACCCCTCAGTCTGAAATCAACTAAGTTTACTCTGATAACCCTGTCTTGGCCTCAGACTCAGACTGAGACCCATGCAAGGGAATAGTGCTGTATCTCAGTTGCTAAGTCCAAACAGTCCACCCTTCTGTACCTTTGTCTTTACCCCTGACTCTGACCCCTTGGCCTTGTGCCCGCTTCGGTCTCTGGTCCAGCTTCAACCCAGAAAACCTGAACTTGACAGCTGGTCAGAATACCTTTCCCAATTCAACCTTTCCATCTGCTTCTGACCTGGCTGCCTAGGAGCCAAACCCAATGCACTTACATGATGTTGGGACATCTACCCAAAAGGGGGGGATAGGGACTACATGCAGGTAAATCCTCACAATCTCTGCCCAATGTTTACACAGGAGCAACTTGTGTTGTCCCTCCATACCACCACCCTCATGGCACCTGTACTCTGCACCACCATGGTCTTTGATGTTGAGTGCTTGCACTCCAACATCATCTCCACCCTACCATCTGACCCTGTCTCCACCAGCCATCTTCCAACTCCAACTAAGCCTTGGTGGTCCCTGGACTCTGACAGTCTACTCTGCCTTGATGGTTGCATCTTTGTCCCTGACATTGATGATCTCCACCTTTGAGTGCTTTGGTTCAAGCATGACCATCCTCTAGCAGGCCATTTTGGGCAAAATTGCACCCTAGAACTCATCTGCAGGGACTATGTGTGGCCCAACCTCTGCTCTGACATGAAAGAATATGTCAGGTCTTGCATGGCCTGTGGACAGAGCAAAACTCTGTGCCACTGCCCCTATGGTCCACTGAAGCAACTCCCTGTCCCAGAGAGACCTTGGAACTCCATCTCCATGGACTTCATTGAACACCTCCCCAACTTTGATGGTTACTCCACCATCCTTGTAGTAGTGGACCACCTGCAGTGTTCATCCCCACTCATGACTCCATCACCTCCACCAAACTCACTAAGCTCTTCCTTACCCATGTCTTCTCCAAGCACAGAGTACCAGCTAATGTTGCCTCCAACAGAGGTCCTGAGTTTGTCTCACACTTCTTCCGCTCTCTAGGAAGGGCCCTTGGTATGCATCTTCACTTCACTTCAGGTTACCACCCAGAAGGTGATGGCCAGACCAAGCAAATGAACCAGACCCTTGAGCAGTACCTCCATGTCTACTGTAACTACCAACAAGACAACTGGGCTGAGCTGTTACCTCTAGCAGAGTTTGCTTTCAACAATGTACCAAGTGCAACTACTGGAGTTTCTCCCTTCTTTGCTAACAAGGGATATCATCCAAACTTGTCTGTGGTCCCTGAC
Source organism: Pisolithus tinctorius (assembly GCA_024663395.1). Lineage (NCBI taxonomy): Eukaryota > Fungi > Basidiomycota > Agaricomycetes > Boletales > Pisolithaceae > Pisolithus > Pisolithus tinctorius. The sequence continues at coordinate 701,370 of JANFAH010000006.1, read as the reverse complement.
CAAGACTTCACCTCTCCAAGGGCTCACAACTATGTTGTCAAGCTCTCTGCCCTCCATGATTTCCTCCACTCCAAAATGTCCACCACTCAGCAGATGCCAAATGCATACCTCCACCTGAGTTCAAGGTCAGGGAACAGGCCTACATCAAAGCCAAGTACTTCTGCTCCACTCATCCTTTGGAAAAACTCTCCAAAAAGTATTTAGGTCCATTCACCATCTTGGCCAGGCCAGGTATGCACTCTGTCACCCTTAAGCTCCCTGGCTCTATGCACTTGATACATCCAGTCTTCCATGTCTCACAACTAGAAGCCACAGTGGATAACCCTTTCCCAAACTAACAACAACCTTTGCCTCTGCCAGTGGATGTCAATGGTGACCTTGAGTACAAAGTGTTGGAGATACTCAACTCTAAGGTGGACCACTGTCACCACCACTGTCAACTCTTGTACCTAGTCTGCTGGGCTGGTTATGAGAACACTGACAAAGAAACCTCTTAGTTGCTTGCAACTGAGCTAGATCATGCTTCCAACATAGTCTCTGCTTTCCATGAACACTATCTGCACAAACCTGGCCCATACCAACCTCCACCATAATGCTCTGCCTACATAACCTTCCTCCATGGGCCAACTCTGCCCCTTACCGAACTACCTTAAGTACTTTAGAATTGTCTCCACTTATCCATTTCACTTCTCAGAGTCACAAGTTGTCAAGTCCAGGCCTACTCCAACCAACTCCGATGCTAGATAAGGTCTAGAGAAGGGTCTGGAAGCAAGTCCAACACAAGAAAGCAGAACTCTGACTGGTGGAGTGTTGGCAGGAATGAAGTCCACTGAGGCAAGGTGGAGTGGAGTGAGGGCATCAGGTTTAGCTCATGTGCTACCCCCTTGCATGATCTCAGCCCTCATATTTCAGAGGGAGAGTACAGATGGAAAGTTGGAGATAACTCCAACAGGCAGAAGTCGGAAACAGAGGGAGTAGGAACTAGGTTGATATTTGTACTGAGGAATGGTGGAGTATGATACATGCTTTTATACTACTATGGAGGTACATAACCAGAATCAGAACTGACATATGGAGACCCAGAAATTTTCAAGTAAAACTTCCTAGATGACAAATGAAGGGTAGACAGAGGACATATGAATGGGTAACATAGAACATCCAGAAAAGGAAACAGTCCAGGCACTGGACCATGCAGTGTGCATGCTGTGGAGTACCTGACTGTGCACTATCAGGGAGAAGTCCAAAGGTAGTCACATGACCCCTCAGAGAATGGTCCACTCAGTCTGGTAGGAGAGCAACACAAGTCTGACAGCAGTTGGAGTGGAGATGGTTCATAACTGACAGAAGTTGGGCAGAGTTGGTGTGGAGTGAGTGAATGACCGGCAGAAGAGGGTGCAGAGTGAGTAAGGACTTAGAGTGAATGCACGGTTATGACACAAGTCTATTTCGTAATAGTACAAAAAATGTACAAACAAAAAACAAAAGACAAAAAAAAAAAAAAGAACACAAAACAAAACAACTCTACTCTTCCATTGCCTGCTCTCTGCCACCCTCCTGTCCTTCACCACCTTCCTGCTCTTCTTTGACTTCTTCCTTGTTATCCCCCTCTGCATCTTTGTCTGCTTCCTTGCCCTTGTCCTCCACCACCTCTGACTGATGTAACAACCAGTAGACTTTTCACTTCTGCATTCCCTAGTCTCCTATATATATCCACCCTCTGGTTAGGGTTCCGCTTTAGGGATGCTTAGTCATCTCGGACTTTTCCTTTTCATTTACTCTTTCGTGCTTACATGATACTTAGTAAGGCTGTGCCTCGTTGCTAACACATGTTCACATTTGACCAGTAGCATAGTTTTCTCTTTTGTTTACTTCTTTCTAGAATGTTCTCCCATGGCAGTACATACAAACAGTAGGGCAGTATATAAGTCCTGTCATTTGTTGTAGCCAGTCTCTCTAATCTAGTTCATTTTGAGCTTGTCCCTCAATCAACAGGTTCTACTCCCATTCTCTCTGGTTTGAAGTGATAGCTGAGAAGACATTTGTCTTTGGTTGCTTCAACTGAGGCCTTTTCCATCCTCCCCCTGCACACTCAAACTCGGCCATCTTGGCCTCGTGCACATCCTCCCTCCTCCTCATCTCCACCCATTCTGCCCACTCGCAGTACAGCCCCCACTCATTGGCTGTCCACTCCACAGCCGCCACCATCCACTGCACTGCCCTTGCCATCCTCTCAAAGGCTGTTGCAGCCTTCTCATGCACCTCCATGCACCTCCTGCAGCCTGCAGCTGCCACTCCTGCTCCCACTCCATCCACCAGGAGGAGACCCCCATCCCTGAGGGTCCCTCGAGCAGTGTCTCTGGCTCCTCCTCATCTTCTCCACCTGCCTCCCACTTGTTGTCCACCTCTTCCATCTCCATTGCTCTCTCCTTCCCCTTCCCTTGCAGTCTCTTCTTCTTTTCCCCTTGGGAGCTCCCTGTCCCTGCTCTCTTCTGCAATGGTCCTGCCACCACAGAGGTCCCAGGGACCCTCTGGGCAGTGTGGACATCATACACTGTGCTGCATAATCTAACAAAATAAAAACTGTGAGTCAGCTCCACCTGACTCACAGTACTCCACCACTCACCTTTGTGCAGCCTTGTCCTGCCTGGCCTGAGTCCTCTCCTCAGAGGCCCTCTGCCTCTGCCTCTCAGCCTCCTCCTCCACCACTTTCTGCCTCTGCCTCTTGGCCTCTTCCTCTGCCACCTTCTTCCTTTGCACCTCCTCTTCCTCTCTCTGCCTTTGCTCCACCTCCAGTTGTGCTGTATGGAGCTGTATACTCCCTGAGGCTGGAACAAGAATCTGCCACTAAATTCCACAGGCCTCTGCAACAAACCCATTTCAGAATTTTTCCTACTCATGTCCTTGTGTTTCCTCCCAACCCCTGTTGCCTTTGGAGTTTCTACTGACCTTCAGCATGTCACCCAGTCATCAATACACTGATCCAGAAATTCCACATTTGCTCAGAGTCATCCAGAATTCAGTAGCCATGCCACCACTCAGCCATGTCACCAGTCATCTGTGCCACTTGCCTCTAAAAAACTCTGGTTTCCCCTGTTGCCCTAAATTCCACAAGCTGGACTTCATGCCAGTACGCTACACTCTGCCCTCCTGTGCCACTCCCTCTCACTTGTATGTGTACCCTTGTTCTGTTGGAAGATACCCCTTACTGTTGTCCCATTTTTACTCTTGTCTACTACCCACTGGACTATTTCACGTGCATCTGTAATTCACTGATGTCTGACATCCTTTCCTTTATTTTCTGGTCTTTTAGTTTTTCTGCCCCACCTTACTCTGACTTGTACCTACTTTCCTTGTACTATATAATTCTGCCATGATATCAGAAATATACCACCCACCTTTAGAGTCACCATCAGTGTGTGTTCTGCAAGTTCAAGAGTTTTCAGAGTCTAAGTGTGTATATTGAGTCTACAGCATCTCCAGCGTCTCCAGTGGTCCTCATGTCTCTTGCATCCCCCAGTCCTGTACACCTTATTCCATATCCCCCTGACCCAAATACACTCCTCTTGGTGCAAATCGGCTTCTCGGAATTTCATATGCCCATCTTGATGTCCTTTGAGCACCCACAGCCCTCTGGAATTAGCTTCTGTGACCCTTGCATGTATCCTCAACCCTTCTAGGGTAACCCTCAATTTCTCCTTCCACACAGTACCCCTTGGGATGACCCTAGGGAATTCTGCCTTCAGCCTTCCTCTAGTCACACACTTCCCAGAAGTTGTGTCCCACAACATTTTGGAGCCCACTGTGAGGGGTCTGTAGATCTGGAAAGGAGATCCTTATGACCCACTCGTCAAAGAACTGAACTCAAAGAGCTCCTAGAGCCCTTCCACAGACTATCTATTTCCTCATCAGAAATCTTAATCCCAGTAGCTGATCCTAGAGATATTTCAGAGCCACACTTGTCAGACTCAGATCTCAGTTTAGACAAGATCTTTTGGAGCCCAGAGTCCCCAGTGTTTTACCCAGCATTTCCAGGAGGCTTTGACTTTGACAAACCCTTTGATCCTCCCACTGAATGTCAAGAACTTTCACCTCTCTCAGAACTAACCTCTTCGCCATCCTTGCCATCCAGCGATTCAGAACTAGCTGCTGAACATCTCCTCCTTCCTTCCTACTCCCTAATCACAAATTCCACTATCACCCTTTCTACTCAAATACCCATACAGAATACTCTTCCCTCAACCCTCTCAAATCCTGCTCCTATCCCTCCCCAAATTCCATTCCAGAACCTCGCACCACCTTGCATCATGTCTGGAGCAAAAGATATGCCACTCAGGGGTTCCAACAAAGCCCTGAAGTTTTCTGGGTGTACTGAAGATATCACTCATTACCTTGAAGATGTTGAACAACTCTGCCTCAACGCTGGTCTCATTTCTGGAAAAGATAAGATCCACTGGGTCATTCATTATGCTGACCACAATGAGGTGGATTTTTGGTCCACCTTAGATGCTGTGACTGATGGCTTCAATGACTGGGATGCATTTTCCAAAGAACTCCTGAACTACTATCCAGGTGCCTTGGTGAAAGATCATTGCTATACTAAAGCCAACCTCAAAACCCTACTCCACCATCAAGTTCAGAAACTGATGGGATCACTGGAAGATCTTGGGAAATATGTCCAAGAATTCTGACACATCCTTGGCCTCATCCAAAAGAAGAAGAAACTCCCTGAGGACTACATCAATGAGAAATTCCTGGAGGGGTTTCCCCTTAGGTTTTGGAATTCCTTGCTCACACGATTGCAACTCTCTGACTTAGATCATGACATCAACAAACCATGGGAGTTTGATATAGTCTATAAACATGCCAACTACCTGCTCAGTGGGGCCAAACAAAACCTTCCTCAGCCAGATTCATTGGCACTGTTTCCCCAGAATTCTGCTCCATCTTCCTTGCTGACTGTTCCTACTATTTTGAAATTGCTGCTACAGCCAAGCTAGGCTAGAATTATTTGGGCTTTTCTGTGCCTTGCACAATGTCCAACTTCATATCTTTGGTGTGCAGAATTTAGTTGTTGAGGTGGATGTGCGGTACATCAAAGGGATGATTAACAATCCTGACCTACAGCCTAACATGACCATAAATTGTTGGATTGCCAGAATTCTCCTATTTGACTTCAAGCTCATACATGTTCCAGCACACAAGCACACAGCACCAGATGGACTTTCGAGGAGGCTGAGAGCAGAAGAAGATGAGGAGGGAGATGAGGACTATGAGGATTGGATAGATGAGTGTGGGGCTTTCACAGTTGAGCTCTTGAATCATAGGGAAGCACATTTTGAGTCTCAACCTTACCCCTTGGAAATTCCAAGCATCATGTCAGACTCATCTCTCCCCCTGTCATAGAGTCTAGGTATCTTTACTGCCAAAGAATTGATGCCAGAAAACCTTGAGACTGAAATTCTGAGGTCAGAAAAAGCGAAGCAGAGAGAGGAGAGGATGAGAGTGGTGAAGGAGTTTTTGGAGATGAAGAAAATCCCAGAAGGATTGGGAGAGGGGGAGTTGGAAAGCCTAGTGTGTCTGGTGACTTGGTATTTTGTGAAAGGAGGGGAACTGTGGAGGAAGGAACCCCAGGGGCAGCATCAGCTAGTGGTACCCCCACACAAATGCCTTTGGATTCTCCACCAGGCCCACAATGACCTAGGGCACAAGGGTATCTTCTTGACTCACATGTGTCTGCTGACTCACTTTTGGTGGCCCATGCTAGGGCAGGATGTCTGTTGGTATGTTAAATCATGCCACAAGTGCCAGATCTGCCATTTGGACTGCATTCATATCCTGCCAGTCATTGCTATTCCCAAACCCCTATTCTACAAGGCATATATGGACACATTCTTCATGCCAAAGTTGAATGGCTTTTGATATGTCACCCAAGCCTGCTGTTCACTCACCAGTTACCCTGAATGGGCTATGTTTTGTGCAGAGACAGGCAAGTCCATTGGAAAGTTCATCTTCAAACAGATTTTGTGCCATTGGGGTGCCATTGTGGAGATTGTCACAGATAATGGGGGACCATACATCCTTGCTCTCAACTGGCTCTCCAAGACCTTTGGAATTCATCACTGGTGCATCTCTCCTTATAACTTGCAGGCTAATGGAGTTGTTGAACAGTGGCATTTTGATGTAAGAGAGGCAATGGTAAAAAGTTGTGGTGGGGAAGCATTGAGGTGGTCAGAGGTTGCCCCTGCAGTATGTTGGGCAGAGAGGGTTACAGTCCACAAGGCAACCAGGTTTTCTCCATTCTATATGGCTCATGGTGTTGAACTCAGACTCCCTTTTGATCTGGTCAAAGCAACATTTTTAGCCCCTTTCAAAGCAGAATTTTACTCAACTACAGATCTCATTGCTCACCATGCTCACCAACTCCAGAAATTCCTGGAGGACCTTGCTTGCATCCACGATCTGGTCCTAAAATCCCACTTTGCCTCAGCCAAGGATTTCATTGACCATTTTGCATGTTCTACCAAAGACTTTAACTTTGAACCAGGGTTGCTCATCCTTGTTCAGAATTCCCACATCAAACCAGAACTTGACCAGAAAACCAAACCACACTACCTAGGGCCTATGATTGTCATCAGATGCACTAAAGGTGGCTCATACATACTTGCAGAATTAGATGGTGCCATCTCAAAATTCTGCTTCACTGCCTTTTGCCTGTACCCCTATTTCCCATGGAATAATGCTTGTATTGAAGTCACCCAGCTGACTGGCACTTCCACACAAGACCTGGATCACCTTGCAGATGATTCGTTCCCAGACCCTATGCTCACTGGTGTCCCTTTGGATGAGTCAGATGAGTAGCCCATCCTTCTCTTTACCTCCTTTCTTTTCTTTCACTATTCTTTTGTTTATCAATACCCATTTCATCTCATATATAAGATCCGCACCACTCACAAGAAACAGTATGCCAAAAAAAAAAAATTCCACAACACTTCTACCTTCAGTAGACTTACTTTTCCTTCCCTTACCATAGTACTAATACCAATGCATGAGAGACTATTACAATTTCAGGACATACAACTACAAGAAAAATTCTGCAGACACTAGTACACTATTTACAGGTCCCAGAGATTGTCCTTCAACCTTCACAACTCCTCCCATCTAGCCTGCGCAGTCTCGATCTGATGTGTTACCCACCTTGTCAACATCTCCAGCAGCCAGTAGACCTGCTCCAGCTCAAATTCCTCGTCCTCAGCCCTTGCCTCGAGCACTCGCAGACACTCAATGATGTTCACTGTTGACTGCTCATGTGGGTATTCAACCTCTGGAATTTCTGCAACTGATGGAGTGTTGCTCTGGCCTGACACTTCAACGTCTCCAGGTTCATCCAGTAAGCCGGTCACAGTCACAAAAAATGATTTGACCTCAACTTGTGGTTTGACTTGCAGTTCATCAATGGGGAGTGATGCTTGAGGTTCATTGACAGGGGCTGGAGAAAACTTGAACAACAGTCTGGGCATTGGAGTAGCCCCATGGAAAAAGAGACAGGGTGTTGGCAAAGGATCATGAGGGGAAGGGGCTAGATCTGGGGAAGGCAAGTGTGTGGGGGTCAGATCAGGCTGCTGTTTTCAAGCTGGAATTTTCAGGGTGAGCTTCTTAGCAGGTCTGGTTGCAGATTCTGCTGGGGCCACCTTCGAGGTCATAATCGATTTGACTTGTTTGTGGGACAGGCCTGCCTCCCCAACAGCACTGGAGTTCTTTCGCTGAAGGTGGTGTCAACTTGTTCCCTTGTGGAGTTTCACCTGTATGGTACTCACCTTTCTCCCTACTCCACAAGAGCATGAGCACTTGTGCTTTGCCTTCCTGCACCATTTGCAGGACAACTCTGGCTCCCCAATGCATGTGAGGTTTGCCTGGGCACACATCTTGCAGGGCTTGTTGTCTCCAGCTGTGCAAGGTCCCTTTGCAGAAGGACCTGGCTCACCTTCACCTTCGCCATTGCCCTTGTCATCATTGACATTGTCAGCCAGTTGGTCCTCCTCACTGGTGGCCTGCAGAATTTTCATTGTAGTCAGCATTCATGCTCAGGGTTGTCAAGGACATCACACACACTCACTGTTTCCCTTTTCCCTTACTTGTGCTACCAGAGCCCCCCCCTGCTGTGTGTGCACCTCCTCTTGCCATGTACCCTTCAGTGTCTTCTGGCACATGGTCTTGGCCCTCATCTCTCGCTGTTTGGCCCCAGGTATGCACTGACAGTGCCTTAGCCAACCTCTCAGCCTCCAAGCATGCTCTCTCCTCTACCCACTCCTGGTAGCCCTCAAAGACATCGTTGATGTGGAATCTTCGCTGCCCTTCTGGCCAATGAAGATCTGCTATGGCTATGGCTGCCAGGATCATCTCATTCTGCTGCATCACAGATTCTTTGGTCATGTTGTGGAGATTGGCATCACACACCTTTGGGATGGAAATTTTGTTCTTGTCAACATACTTCCACCATGAGTAAATGCCAGCCTGGGGAGTTCTGTCAGCATGTTGCATTGCATGGACCTCTGGCACACTCACCCACACCTGGTCCCAGTCCTTCACCCACTCATATATCGCCTCCAGGCTCTCTTCAGGTTGTGGCGCCATGTCGATTAGCACCCTGACATGCCTCAGCGCTCCTGCCAGAGAGGTGATTGCCTGGTCCCTCATGCTGAACACCAGTCATGCATTGTGGATCAAGTAGGCTTGCATGTCGAAGAGTGGGTGTAAGATTGGGTGGTGGATGCAAGTGTAGCTGGGGAGTGGAAGTTTGATGAGTGGTGAGACACCTTCTGAGCATGTTTAAATTCCGCAGGGCCATCTCGTACAATGTGGAATTTCCCTCTGCACAAGGCAGGATTCTGACCATGCACCATCATTGTTACATAATGCCTGCTGAAATTCTGCATTCATCTCTATTGTGTCTCAGTTCAGTCTGACCAAGGATGGTCAGCATTCGAAGTCCCTGGGAGGTGTAGGGAGCCATATACTCCCTGAGGCTGGAACAAGAATCTGTCACTAAATTCCACAGGCCTCTGCAACAAACCTGTTTCAGAATTTTTCCCACTTCTGTCCTTATGTTTCCTCCCAACCCCTGTCACCTTCAGAGTTTCTACCGACCTTCAGCATGTTGCCCAGTCATCAATACACTGATCCAGAAATTCTGCATTTGCTCAGAGTCATCTGGAATTCAGTAGCTGTGCCACCACTCAGCCATGTCACTGGTCATCTGTGCCACTTGCCTCTAAAAAACTCCAGTTTCCCCTGTTGCCCTAAATTCCACAAGCTGGACTTCATGCCAGTGCACTATGCTCTGCCCTCCTGTGCTGCTCCCTCTCACCAGCTCTACCTCTCACTTGTATGCATACCCTCATTCTGTTGGAAGATACCCCTTACTGTTGTCCCATTTTTACTCTTGTCTACTACCCACCAGACTATTTCACATGCATCTGTAATTTGCTGACATCTGACATCCTTTCCTTTATTTTCCAGTCTTTTAGTTTTTCTGCCCCACCTTACTCTGACTCATACCTACTTTCCTTGTACTATATCATTCTGCCATGATGTCAGAAATATACCACCCACCTTTAGAGTTGCCATCAGTGTGTGTTCTGCAAGTTCAAGAGTTTTCAGAGTCTAAGTGCATATATTGAGTCTACGGTGTCTCCAGCATCTCCAGTGGTCCTTGTGTCTCTTGCATCCCCCAGTCCTGTACACCTTATTCCATATCCCCCTGACCCAAATACACTCCTCTTGGTGCAAATTGGCTTCTCAGAATTTTGTATACCCATCTTGCTGTCCTTTGCATGCCCACAGCCCTCTGGAATTAGCTTCTGTGACCCTCACACATATCCCCAACCCTTCTAGGGTAACCCTCAACTTCTCCTTCCACACAGACCCCTTGGGACGACCCTAGGGAACTCTCCCTTCAGCCTTCCTCTAGTCACACACTTCCCAGAACTCATGTCCCACAGTGCCTCTTCCACCTTTCATCACTTGGCCTCCTCTCATTTGGCCTTGCACTCCACCTTGCACTCTTGCTCCTTCTTCTCTGTGTTACGTTTCACCCCTAACTTTTCCTTTTCCGTTGTATGTTTACCTTGTTTGTGTTCCGTTGGACTTGGTTTCCTTTTTGAGCCGTCTTCTCTCTGATCTGACGGCTCTCTACTTCCACCACTAGCATTACTGGCTCGTTACATGCTTTAGACATGTGTCGTCATTGTTCAACCAATGGCGTAGTTACCTCGTTACATGCAGATGCCTCATGGTCTGTTTCTGTGTAGTATTTAGACTGCCGGCTCAAGTCCTGGAAACCCAGACTTGAGCTGCTCAATCATACGCAGCATTCTCAGAACTTCGCCTTCTAGTGTCCCTCATAAGGACCACTCTTACCGGCGTTGCCTCAAATCCTCTGTCGTTTACAGAGGTTACTGCAGCCATTGCTCAGTAGAAACCTTAGTCTGCGATTCGAGCTCTCCCTACGTCTTGACTTCGGTCGAGCATAACAAAAGCTCAAGTCTACAGCCTTTGGCCGAATCAGTCACTGTTTAGTGAACCACCACGAACCCCCGAAACAACCGACGTTGGGCGCCGTTGCGACCCACTTGTGAAGAATCGTCATCTGATGAAGAACAGGAAAGCACTGTCACTGACACCTCCTCCAACGAACCCGAACAGCCAGATAGAGGTTTCACCTCTGGAATTCTCTCGAACCTTTTCTCTCAGTCACTTGCATCGCTTGGTACCCCCATCCAACCAAGCCCCCCACCACTCTTCCCTACACCTCCGCCCCCACCACAGATTACGATGTCTGGCTCATCGTCGAAGGCACTGGTTGGCAATGCCACCAAAGCCACTGAACTGAAGATCGGTGCTCCATCTGATTTTGATGGAAACCAGAAGAACGCCATGAGCTGGCTGTACTCTGTACAGACCTATCTCTTGGTAAACGAAGAACTATACGACACCAACACCAAGAAGGTGGTCTACACCCTGTCGTATATGAAGAAAGATGTCGCCCACTCCTGGGCTGCCACCTTCCAGAAAACATCTCTGGAAAAGAACCCCCCGAGTTTCGGCACCTTTGCCGATTTTATAAAAGATTTCAAAGCATCGTTCACCTCTGCCGACACCGCAGGTACCGCTATCGCCAAATTGCGAACCCTGAAGCAAAAAGATTCGGTGGAACAATATATCACCGACTTCCGGACTGCTGTAGCTGACTCAACCATCACGGAAGACGTCGCCTTGATTGAGTTCTTCTCGCAAGGACTCAAACCTTTCATCACGAACTGAATCCACATGATGGAAACCACTCCTACCAAGATTACTGAGTGGTACACCCAAGCGCAAAAGTTCGATGCTAAATGGAGAAAGGTCAATGAAACCTTCGGAAAGAAAGAAAAGAAAATGTTCCACCCCAGGAACAGTTTTGCCGAAGAAAAAGATCCAAACGCCATGGACGTGGATGGAGTGAGACTCTCCAAAGAAGAACGAGACCGTCACATCAAAGAAGGAAGATGTTTCGGTTGCGGAAACAAGGGACATCTCTCCCGAGAATGTCCAGATAAGGGGAAAACTCCCCAGAAGAAGGTAAAGAAAATCTGCAAAATTGTGGAGGAAGAAGAAAGTGACGATGAAGAAAAAGTCGCTGGTCCATCCATCGCTCTAGTTAACATTGCTAGAGCTCTTGGAAAGGATTTTTGAATGGGAACTCTGCGTTGACGCCAGATGTTCCCCAAACTAAGGACAGTTTAGTTTCTGTTGCCCCTGTACTTGTAATGTCTACACCAGAACGTACTATGCAGATCCCCGTTTCCCTCTACACATCAGAAACTACCTCGAAAGTCGTCAACACCACTGCTCTAGTTGATTCTGGAGCAGAAATCTCCTGCATTGATTGGGGTTTTGTGCGAAAGCACCGAATCCCCACTCAACGCCTCGCTGAACCCATCCTCGCAAAAAACGCCGATGGAACCCAGAACTCAAAAGGAAGAATATTGTTTTCCACCACCCTCTACTTCAAGATTAGAGGACTCATTCACCAGTCCTTTTTCCATGTCATCAACTGTGGAACAGAAAACATCATTCTGGGCCTCCCATGGCTCCAGGAAAACAATCCTGTCGTGGACTGGAGAATGGGCACGTTGACTATCGATGAGAAAACCGATAGATCAAAGGAATTAAGACGCAACGTCTCTTCCATTGCCATCGAAGAACCAACTGTGAATCTTGTGTCCCCTGCTGAAAAGAAAGGGATAAACAAATTCATGGATTACGAAGAACCAGAAGACGAAACCATCCGAGCACACTTCGTGATGTCGGTTGGAAAACTTGTCGAAGAAGCAAAGAAGGTTAATCCCAATAACAGTCTTCTTCAAAAAATCACCACGGCTACGGAACTAGCCCAGGAAGAACACAAGAAGAAACCGAAAGCCGTCCTCCCTGAGGAGTACAAAGACTTTGCCTCAGTTTTTGAGAAGCCATCTGATGGGGTTTTACCTCCATCACGACCATACGACCATGCCATAAACCTTGTAGAGGACTTCGTTCCCAAGGTGGCCAAGGCATACCCTCTCTCTCCTTCTGAACGAGAGTCCGCAGAAAGGTTTATCGAAGAAAACCTTCGAGAGGGGAAGATCCGCCCCTCAAAGTCTCCTCAAGCTGCCCCCTTCTTCTTCATAGGAAAGAAGGATGGTTCCCTACGACCCTGCCAAGACTACAGGTACCTGAACAAAAACACGGTGAAGGATGCATACCCCCTTCCCCTCATTTCAGACCTTGTAGACAAACTAAAGGGAGCCTCCGTCTTCACAAAAATGGATGTCAGGTCGGGCTACAACAATGTCCACATCAAGGAGGGAGACCAATGGAAGGTGGCGTTTATCACACACAAAGGACTTTTCGAACCCACCATTATGTTCTTTGGTCTCTGTAACTCCCCTGCCACCTTCCAGCGATTCATGAACGACTCTTTCAGAGACATGATCGCAGAAGGGTGGTTGGTCGTCTACATGGATGACCTCCTCATCTTCTCCGATGACCCCGAAGAACACAAGAAAAGAACTCGTCGTGTTCTTGAACGAATGAGAGAACTCTCCCTTCCCTTAAAGTTGGAAAAATGTCACTTTGATCTGACCGAAGTGGAATACCTCGGAATGATCATCAAAGAAAATACCGTCGCCATGGACCCTGTCAAAGTCCAAGGCATAGCCGACTGGCCAGTCCCAAGGAAGGTCAAGGACGTGCCATCCTTTTTAGGATTCGCAAACTTTTATAGAAGATTTGTCCCCTACTACTCGGACATTGCACGACCGCTCATCGACCTCACCAAGAAAACGGTCGATTGGAGTTGGTCCAAGAAATGCCAAGATGCCTTTGAACTCCTCAAATGGATCTTTATGGCACAACCTACACTTCGAATGCCCGACACCTCTCGGCCATTTGCAATCACTACAGATGCGTCCAAATACGCAACAGGAGGAATCCTCCTTCAAGAAGATTCAAACGGACAGTGGCAACCCTGTGCCTTTCTGTCCCAGTCGTTTAACCCTGCAGAAAGGAACTACGACATATATGACAGAGAACTGCTCGGGGTTATTCGAGTGTTAAAATCTTGGAGACATTACCTCCATGGGTCCCCGTTCCCGATTAAAGTCTTCACAGACCATAAAAACCTAACGTATTTCAAATCACCTCAGAATCTGAATCGTCGCCAGGCTCGCTGGCTCCTTGACCTCGCAGACTTCGATCTGCAACTAGAACATGTCCCAGGCAAAGACCTGGCTGCACCAGACGTGCTTTCCCACTGACCTGATCATATCCCTGATGATGACGAAGACAACAAAGGAGTTACCCTCCTTCCACAGACCTTGTTCGTCAATCTTATCGACACCAATCTTACTCAGAAAGTCGCGTCTTCCTCCATGAAGGACCCTGTGGTCCAAACGGCACTTTGTGCCATTGAAAACGTTGACATGCCACTCCCATTTAAATCCCATCTCTCTGATTGGAGGTTTGACAGTGGAGTTTTACTTTACAAAGACCGGGTGTATATCCCTGACAACCCTACCCTCCGATGGACCGTTGTGTCCAACCACCATGATCATCCCTCTGCCGGACACCCTGGTGTCCTGAAAACCCGACAACTCGTCTCATCCGAGTTCTGGTGGCCTGGACTTGCATCCTTTGTCCGAAAATACGTAGAAGGCTGTGCTACCTGCCAGCAGAACAAAGTTAATACACACCCAACGACACCACCCCTTACACCTATCCCCTCCACCTCAACCCGCCCCTTCCAACAGATCTCTTGCGATCTGGTTACCGACTTACCTGTTTTGGACGGCTATGATTCCCTTTTGGTTGTGGTAGACCATGGGCTTACAAAGGGGGTAATTTTATCACCCACTAAGAAAATCGCCTCCGCTGCTGACATCGCAGCACTGTTTTTCAAGAAAGTCTACTCCCGCTTTGGGTTGTATGACAAGATTATATCTGATCGAGGCCCCCAGTTCGCCTCTACCTTTGCAAAAGAACTGGCTTCCCTTTTGGGATACTCCCTTGCCCTGTCAACGGCGTACCACCCACAGACTGACGGAGAAACTGAACGTGTAAACCAAGAAGTGGAGACCTATCTCCGCATCTTTTGCCAAAACAACCCCGCCTCATGGGTAACCAACCTTCCCATGGCAGAATTCGCACACAACCACCGACCCCACTCCGTCACACGTCAATCGCCGTTCTACCTCATGTACGGCTATGAACCGAAACCCCTTCCGTCCCTGATTGCAGAAACCCACCTTCCCGCCGCCGAATCTAGACTGGATGAACTCAGAAAAGCTAGAGAAGAAGCCCTTGCGGCCCACAACCTAGCCAGAAGAACTATGAAAGACTGCTCATCACGACCCTTCACCCCGTTCCAGAAAGGTGATAAGGTTTGGCTAGAAGCACGAAATTTAAAATGCTCCTACGAGAATAGGAAGCTCACACCTAAACGAGAAGGACCCTTCACAATCTCCGATGTCCTATCTCCAATTACGTATCGCCTTGCGATCCCTACGCGATGGAAGATCCACGACGTCTTCCATGCTTCTCTTCTATCGCCCTACCGCGAAAATGACGTTCACGGACCGAACTTCCCGGCTCCACCACCTGACCTAGTCAACGAGGAAGAAGAATACGAAGTTGAGGCGATAGTCAGCCATAAAAGGTCCGGCCGCGGACACGCCTTCTTAATCAAATGGAAAGGCTACCCTTCTTCCGAAAACTCGTGGCAAAAGGAGTCACACCTTGAACATGCGGATGATACGCTCTCTGCCTATAAGAAACAGTTCCCCAAAGACTTTCCCTTCCAGAAACAACCCACTCGACACTCCACCCATACTATCAGAAACATCTCTCTTGAAATGCCCCCTTGTCGTTACACTTACCCCCGAGAACCCACCTGTCGCCACACCCCGTTTGCTCGTCAGCAACGACAGCCCGCTAGTGATCAAATGATTGCTTCTTACCGACTCTTCGTTGCTGACCCTGCCATCATTGGCACTGTTTATCATGAGGTGGATGAAGACTCCCCTCTTGATCTCATATACCACACCACTATCCAAGCCCTTCGACTTGAAGAACTTTCTCGCTATGTCAACCGACAGAACCCCCTTCTGTCCCCCGCCCGCACCATCCTGAATGAAATCACTGTCCAACAGGTTCCCCTTTTACTTAAACTTTTTGATGTCTTAGGAGGCGCAGACCTCATCTACAACGTCCGACAATACCCTACGCTGATCGCTCCCCCTCCTCCTGGGTCCAGAAGACCCTCGACTGCAACCCTCCCTCCGGCCTCCTCCGTGTCGTCCTCCCCTCCGGCGTCGTCGCCGTCGTCATCCTCCCACTCATCCCACTCTCTTCGTAGAGCCGATAGACCTCGTGCCTGCTGCTTGTCAGGCCCAAACCCTCAACCCTGCGAGTCTCATAGCTCGCCATCCGAAGTAGACCCTGAGACTGCCTTTGGCGTCTCCCGTGCAGAACTCGACTACATGTTAAACATTGTCGAAACCCTCGCACAGCTGCCGCCGTCTCCTGTGCTAAACGCCTTGACCGAGTTTGACATGCCTCTTACTCCATCTGATCCATGCTATTGTCAAGCATGTTACGTCTGCTGCCGTCTAGGCCATATCCGCGTCAACTGTGGACTGTACGAATGTCCCCTTTGTCACGCCACTCGTCCCGGGCATACTCAGGCCCAATGTCCTTCCATCCGCCCTCGCCGTCCTTTACAGGACAGAATTGCTACCCCCACCTTGGTAGATGATCGTACCCTCGTCGGGAGCGAGGATAACGATTTGTATGACAACGACTTCGATTTTGACGACTCCGCCATCAGCAATATGACCGGAGAGCCTTATGGAGGGTAGTTGAAGTCGGAGACTTCAACGCTTAGAAAGGGGGTAATGTTACGTTTCACCCCTAACTTTTCCTTTTCCGTTGTATGTTTACCTTGTTTGTGTTCCGTTGGACTTGGTTTCCTTTTTGAGCTGTCTTCTCTCTGATCCGACGGCTCTCTACCTCCACCACTAGCATTACTGGCTCGTTACATGCTTTAGACATGTGTCGTCATTGTTCAACCAATGGCGTAGTTACCTCGTTACATGCAGACGCCTCATGGTCTGTTTCTGTGTAGTATTTAGACTGCTGGCTCAAGTCCTGGAAACCCAGACTTGAGCTGCTCAATCATACGCAGCATTCTCAGAACTTCACCTTCTAGTGTCCCTCATAAGGACCACTCTTACTGGTGTTGCCTCAAATCCTCTGTCGTTTACAGAGGTTACTGCAGCCGTTGCTCAGTAGAAACCTTAGTCTGCGATTCGAGCTCTCCCTACATCTTGACTTCGGTCGAGCGTAACACTCTGCCTCTTCTCACCAACATGCCTTCTCTGCTGCCTTCTCACATTCTGTGTCCATTGAGTCATCTGTAAGGACCACTAGGTCATTGTCAGTGACCTGAGAGTAGTCATGAGAGTGGCCAGGGGTGGGTTGGGGGGTTTTGGTCTGACACTGAGAGGACATGATGATGGGGGGATGGAATATGAAGGTTCAGTACCCTAACACATGTTTTAAGTGGTTCTTTAAACTCCAATGGGGCTCCACCACAGCTAAACTGTTGTCCTTGAGGCATCAAAACAATTTCAAAATGATCAACTCATGTTGATCTTGTTCCATACATGTGGCCTTCAAGGGTTCAGGCCCTAGGGGGGGGAGCACTGTCATGACCATGTGTTCATCCTGAGTCCTTGTTTACTCTGCACCCTTTTCCACTGGTCCTTCACTCACTCCACACCAACTCTGCCAATCTTCTATCATTTATGAACCATCTCTGCTCTGGCTGCTGTTGGACTTATTCTGCTCTCCTACTGGACTGTTGTCACACACCAAAGGTGTTGTGGACATAGCTACAGCTGACTCTGCCTAACTCATTGACAAGTTGCACACAATGCCCATGCCATGCAGATGATGACTAAAGGCCTCATGTGTAGAAAGACTGCTGGACATGAGCAGTCATCCTTCACACAAGAACAAGTTGTCAGTGCTAAAGAGAAAAGAGGAAGTGAGTTAAGCATGCATTAAAAGTTTTTAGTGCCTGTGTACAGCATTCCGGTTTTTGTCATATCTCCACTATTTCCAAAGATATCAACTCCGTTCTCACACTCCCTTAAAGTGCTCAGCCATGCGGTTCTGCCTTCCAAATTTGGAGAGGATCCTCACACCCTATGCATTTCTACAGCACTCCATCCATCAGATGCTCATTTCACTAAGTCCATCAATCATGGCTGCCTCTTCGTTGATTGTCTCGCTTGTCTCATTTGCCAGAGATAGTGGCTATGTATATCTGCCAGGTGTTCCCACCAGCTTCCATCCTGAAGCCCCCTGGTTCATTCCATCATTGTCAGCCCTGTCTCATTCCATGCAGCTTGGTCAGCATGTTCTCCTTGTCAGTATGACTTCCAGAAGGACATTCTTTGGTTGCCTCAGGTCTGTCACTCAGTTAGAAAGGTCTTATGTGGTCATTTTGGTCTCCCCAGTTGATGCATATGGATCATTCCTCCCTGCTCCTTGCACTGTCTTTATTCCAATCTCATCCATCATTCTCCCCACATTGCGACAGCTGCAGCATAGTCTACTGTTCTCCAGCCTCCCTGATTGCATTCATGACAAGTATGACATGCATCTTGCCTTCTTACTGCAAGATCCAGCAGAAGATGTCCCCCCTTCTCCTCCTCCTCTGTCAGAGCCCTGTTCAGGAAGTTTTTGTTAACTTCACTGAGAGGATGAAAGGGTGGGAGATGTGATCGCTTATGCTCCCATTGCCCCACAGACCCCCAATGCCCTAGCCCCTTTGATGCCTGACTCATGCCCTTCAATTCTGGAATTAATACTTCTGTATCTGGAAACACCATCCATCTGTCATGTCATCTTTGGATCTAGAGATGTCTCTGCCAAGATCTGACTTGCATCGCCACCCCCTAATGTGATATCAGTGTGCTTACTCAGTTTCTGACTCCATTTGACTCATTCTGTGATGTTTTGACTGTCCTTGAGTCATTTATTGCCAATACTTACCAATCCTCTTTGCTTGCTTACTTTTCATTTCTCACTTACTCATCATGATTACTCAGTCCTTACTCATTACTTACCAAGCATTTGTGCCTTGTTTGTCACAAGCTGTGCTCCCCCCACAGTATATAAACCCCCATGTACTTAGCTACCCCCAAGCAATCCAGAAGTCAGTTCAGCTCTTTCAGTGCATATCTCATTGTTGACAGTTGAGGCTCATTTGGAAGGGTCTATCTGTCACCATCCATCATCCTTGGTAGATGCGGCTCCATCAAGGGTCTATCTACCTCTATTCATCATCAGCAGTATCATCAGTGCTTAGTCAGCAACCTTTTGCTTAGTCATTCTTCCACTCCTGCATAACTCGTCATTGACTTGCACTGGGAGCACATTTTATTCCAGAAGTCCTTTCAGCTGAACACCTTCACTCTGTTCAGCATCCCCCATTCAGTCATCACTCATTCATCTGCTCTTGTGTAACTCATCATTGACCTGCACTAGGAGCACCTGCCATCAAAATTTCCCCCACTTTAGGTTTCTCTGCCCTCCAGGTTCCACAGAGGTAAACCACCACTCACACATTATTTGTCTTTGGTGTTGGTTTTGGTTGGTTTTCACCAGCTTTCCACACTTTGACTCACACCATGCAGACCTTTCCCTGGGGAGTCATGTGACCACCCTTTGGACTTCTCCCTGACAGCATGCAGTCAGGTGCTCTGCAGCACAATCACCACATGGTCCAGCACCTGGCCTGTTTCCTCTTTGGGATGTTCTATGTTACCTGTTCATATGTCCTCCATCTACCCTTCATTTGTCATCTAGGAGGTTTTTACTTGAAATTTTACAAGTCTCCATATGTCAGTTCTGATTCCAATTACTGTACCTCCATAGTAGTATAAAAGCATGTATCGTACTCTGCTGTTCTTCAGTATGAATATCAACTTAGCTCCTACTCCCTCTGTCTCTGTCTTCTGCCTGTTGGAGTTACCTCCAACATTCTCTCTGTACTATCCCTCTGAAATACAAGGGCTGAGGTCATACAAGGGGGTAGTGCACAGGCTAAACCCAACACCCTCACTCCACTCTGCCTTTGTCTTGGCAGACTTCATTCCTGCTGACCCTCCACCAGTTGGAGTTCAGTTCTTTCTGTCAGACTTGCTTCTGAACCTCTCCCCAGACCTTGTCTAATGTCAGAGTTGGTCAGAGTAGGCCTGGACTTGACAACAGGTCTACATATTGGCCATGTGGAAGTGACTGGTAGCTTCTATGTAAGGAGATATTGCTGCTCATCTCCCATTTATTGCTGTTACCCAAAATTTGGTTCCATCTGCCATTGTCCAACCTTGCTTCCCATGGTGTGAATGATATTCTCACCATTGTTCCTACAAGTTTAAATCTTGATTGATCATTGAGCTATCAGTGAACCCATTGTCATCAAATATGTCCACCAAACAGTCCTGCCAAGTTCATTTCCATTGTCAAGGTGAGGTTGTCTTGAGGTTGTCTTCATTGTTGGATCCAGTGACCTAAGCCATCCACAGCTAATGTAAGACCAATTGAGCCAAGGCAATCTAGCTCCCATGTGAAGCAGTCCAAAAATCTGGAGGAGATGCTAGTACAACTGTGTGAGTTGCAAGAGCCAACCCCTCCACCAATTGTCTCAAGTGGAAGGGTGGATATGGCAGGGTTGAACATGGATATCATGGCTGGTGAGTGAACATGATTTCTCTCCAAGCTCAACAACAAATGTTCTTTCACTATAGATTCATGCAAAAGCTTGCTGGATCAGTTCCTGCAGGAAATGGAGCCAACTGCTCTGGCAGAGGGCAGAATCACAGCCAGTGAGTTGGCACAATTGCCCTTCAAGCTAATGAACAAACTAATTTTCTAGTAATGGATCCACACAACAACTTGATGAATCAGTTCCTGAATGAATGGGAACCAACTGCTCCCCCAGTGGATGGTATGAACATGGATCTACTTGAGCAATTGCTGAATGTGCAGGAGCCATTGGCACCACCAGTCACAGATGAGAAATTAAACAGGATGGATGGGTCTTCAACACCTGCACAAGACATTACTATGCAGGTCAATTTTCTGGCAGACTTGCAGAATGTGTGGGAACCATCTCCTCTGCCCATCACCCATGAATCATCAAATCTGAGGGACTGATCTCCTTGACCTGATTCTCCAACTAACCTGCTTGCTCAATTGCAGGATATGAGGGAACCAACACCTCCCCTGCTGTGGGGAGCAGGTATCTGCTACCTATAATGGGGATGTGGGCTCCAGCCTAGGGACAGGCAATCTGAAGGGGTGAGTTTGACCCAAGGGGAGTTGCTCTAGCTGTAGGAGTGGGTAGGGAGTGGATGTGACTGGGTTGCACAAGTTGCTCAACCTATAAATGAAAAGTGCGATGGATTAAAGAGTGCACAGGCCTTGAGCTAGCCTGGAAAGCTGTCACAACTATGCCTGTGACTCAGTGCTAGGCAAGGGGAATGGTAGGGGTCATGTTGACATCATTACTCTGCTTGCTCTCTCTGTTTCTAACTCTGGGGGCTTCCAAGTTGTTATTTTTCCTGTCAACAAGGACAGTTACATGGGGAGTATGTAACTATGAAGTAAGCGATGTCAAAAGCCAAAAGAGCAACAGGAAAGAATGGAAATTAATGGAGATTGACGTAATGATGGCCATGAGGCCAGTATAGTATCAGCAATCAAAAGAGCGACTAAAATACAGAAAGCACAAGGAGGTGCAAGCAGTCTGAAGGGAAGCGAACAAGATTACAGTGAGAGCGACAGAAACATGCTTACATAACCAGTAGTGTGGACCTGAAGAGTGTGAGTGAGTGCATGCAGGTGCCCTGAAAGTGGCTGCAAGTGTCAGAAACTCATTGTGTTGGCCAAGGGGAGTGTCTAGAGGTCATGCAACAACAGGGGAAGTGGTGCAACTGGACAGGGTAGAGTATTAGGTGTCCTGGAGCCCAGAGTGTGTCAAAGATGATCGAGAGGGGTTGCATTTGCATCACTTTTGTCACAAACCCTATAGCCACTTAGTAGACCTCCAACTGATGCTATACATACACTCCTAGTGTAGGGAGATCCCTCTCCCCACACCACTTGTTTCAAATGTACCCATTGAATCTTTTGACTTGGCAGTGGATGAGGACAATGGCACAAACCATTTGACTTTTGGCATGCCTGAATGATCAGAGATGAGGGATCTTTTCAAAGAAATATGCAACAGTGAGCATTTATTTGGTTCTATTCATGTGGTCAGTGATATCCATTGATTATGTAGGTGAACTTCCATCCACACAGCAATCTCTTCAAATGGAACAATGGGGATTGGCACCTGTTCTGCATTGTGATCAAAATATTGGCATGAGCTTAATCTGATGCACCATTGACATTGATAATTTTAGTCCTGTGCACTGTGAGGAAATATAATAGTGTGGATTGAGGAAGGAGGACCAGAATCTGAGAGGAAGAGAGTAAGACCAAGGGGCTCCTATAGCCTGATCAAGGGAAGGAAGGGATAGGGAACTGTCTAGGGCTGTCTGGGGCAGTCTTTCTCTTGTTCTCATCTTTGGGGGTAACTTGTCTATTGGTCAAAACTTACAGTACAAACAAACTGTAAGTAAGTGCTGACTAAGCACATAAAAAGCGAACTATGGTACTCAAGTAAAGTACCCACAACAGTAAGTAAAGAAACCATAAAACAAATAAAATAGAAATCAATACCCAATCCCATAGTAAGGAGATCACTCTCCTTACAGCACCTTACATGCTGTGGTATCTCGATACCATGGAAACACCACTCCCAGTGACACACCATTCAATCCCACCCTTGATAGGCACCTTGTGCAGGCTGCAAATGCCATTGCAAGAGAATTGGGCACAGCTGCAAGGGACCAGTATGGTGCAGCCTCTCAGGGCCTCTGACTCATCAATATGCTCAATTTGATGGAAGTTGTTCATTATCCACATTCTGCCTTTGAAAATTGTCTGGAGCCATTCATTGCCAGCCAATCACACCCATCTCACCAGTCTGTGGTAGAGATGGGTATCCTCTACTTGGTGTGCCAGATTGAGGTGGCCTCTGTACATCTGAAGCAGACTGCTGATATCACAGGATGGCCCATGCATTGGTTTGCAAACCTAGCAATGGACTTGGTAGGTTTTACATCAATTTTTCACAATGTGGGACTGATACATAATTCCTTCAGAATCAGCTTAATAGCTTGATTCTGGTGATGGTGTTGCATGCCAGTTATATTCCTCCCCTCCCAGTGTGCTACCATGCATACCTCAGACACCAAGATGATGAGGTTAGCTTCTGCAATCAAATGCAGCTAATTCCCCTTAGCACATTTTGCATAATCAACAATATCAGCACCATCATCCCACATTGGACCCCACATGCAGCTGATCCCAATTCCAGCTTTGCATTCACTTGGTGGCTATATCATTCTGAGGAATACACAGCAGATTCCCAAAGATTGCAAGGCCAGGGATTGTTTTCCATGGCCTGGGATTTTTTTAAGGTATGCTGCTTATTCTCATCACTGCAAATAGTTGATGATGGCAACTAGGTGTGTACCTTTGAAAGGTACTTGTTATACACATTCTGATCTCAAGATAATCTCCCACCTTTAGGTTTTTTGAAGGGACAACACACCATGTCTCCAATGGGTATGCACTGTCTGCCCATGTCCAATGATTGCATGCAATCAACTGCATAGGATTTGAAGCAATGCAATGTCACACACCAAAGGTGTTGTGGACATGGTTACAGCTGACTCTGCCTAACTCGTCAATGAGTTGTGCACAATGCCCATGCATGCAGATGAAGACTAAAGCCCCCATGTGTAGAAAGACTGCTGGATGTGAACAGTCATCCTTCACACAAGAATGAGTCATCAGTGCTAAAGAGAAAAGAGGAAGCAAGTTAAGTATGCATTAAAAGTTGTTAGTGCCTGTGTACAGCATTCTGGTTTTTGCCATATCTCCACCATGTCCAAAGATATTGACTCTGTTCTCACACTTGCTTAAAGTGCTCAGCCATGCAATTCTGCCTTCCAAATTTGGAGAGGATCCTTGCACCCTATGCATTTCTACAGCACTCCAACCATCAGACACTCATTTCACTAAGTCCATCAGAAATGGCAACCTCTTTGTCAATCATCTCACTTGTCTCATTTGCCAGAGACAGTGGCTACATATATCTGCCAGGTATTCCCACCAGCTTCCATCCTGAAGCCCCCTGGTTCATTCCATTGTCATCAGCCCTGTCCCATCCCATGCAGCTTGGTCAGCATGTTCTCCTTGTCAGTATGACTTCCAGAAGGACATTCTTTGGTTGCCTCAGGTCTGTCACTCAGTTAGAAAGGTCTTATGTGGTCATTTCAGTCTCCCCAGTTGATGAAGCATATGGATTGTTCCTCCCTGCTCCCTGCACTGTCTTTATTCCAATCTTGTCCATCATTCTTCCTGCACTGCGACAGTTGCAGCATAGTCTACTGTTCTCCAGCCTCCCTGATTGCATTCATGACAAGTATGACATGCATCTTGCCTTCTTACTGCAAGATCCAGCAGAAGATGTCCCCCCTTCTCCTCCTCCTCCATCAGAGCCCCATTCATGAAGCTTTTGTTAACTTTGCTTAGAGGATGAAAGGGTAGGAGACATGATTGCTTATGCTCCCATTGCCCCACAGACCCCCAATGCCCTAGCCCCTTTGACACCTGACTCATGCCCTTCAATTCTGGAATTAATACTTCCCTATCTGGAAACACTGTCCATCTGTCATGCCATCTTTGGATCTAGATATGTCTGCACCAAGATCTGACTTACATCGCCACCCCCTAATGTGATATCAGTGTGCTTACTCAGTTTCTGACTCCATTTGACTCATTCTGTGATATTTTGACTGTCCTTGACTTGTTCATTGCCAATACTTACCAATCTTCTTTGCTTGCTTACTTTTCATTTCTTGCTTACTCATCATGATTACTCAGTCCTTACTCATTACTTACCAAGTGTTTGTGCCTTGTTTGTCATAAGCTGTGCTCCCCCCCACAGTATATAAACCACCATGTACTTAGCTACAACCCCCAAGTGAAGAAGCAATCCAGAAGCATTCAGTCAGTCAGTTCAGTTCTTCTCAGCATAACTTGTTGTCAACAGTTGAGGCTCCATGAAGGGGTCTATCTGTCATCATTTGTATACTTGGTAGTTGAGGCTCATTTGGAAGAGTCTATCTACCATCCTTCATCCTCTGCAGTCCACCCCACAATTAGTCAGCAACCTTCTGCTTAGTCATTCATCCACTCCTGTGTAACTCATCATTGACTTGCACCAGGAGCACATCCTATTGAAGACCATCACTCCAGAGTACTTTCAGCTGAACACCTTCACTCTGTTCAGCCTCCCCTGTCCAGTCATCACTCACTCATTTGTTCCTGCATAACTCATCATTGACTTGTGCAGGGAGCACCCTCCACTTGAAGTTCCCCCCACATTAGATTCTTTCTGCCCTCCAGGTTCTGTGGAGGTACACCACCACTCACTCTATATCTGTCTTTGGTGTTGGATTTGGTTGGTTTATACTGCCTTTCCACACTTTGACTCACAGCGAGTCCCCTGGAAGGCCCATGCATCATGGACACTTCCTGGATGTCCAAGTCCATAGTCCATGACAAGAAGATTGTGTGGCAAAATAATAAGCTATCTTGGTAAGTTTCTTCTGCTGTTTGCACTCAGCATTTGAGTTCACACCTGACCATTCAATGAGTACCTAGATTTTCTATCATAGAACATTTCCCCAAAGATATGTGGTTTCTCAAAGAGGGGAATACTCAAACCATCAGTGGCAAACATGCCATTCCTCCAGGCTGAACAGGTGCATGACTCAGTGAAAACCTATGCTCTCTCCATCTCCTGCAAGTCTTCAGATGGAATATTGATGAATCTATCATGCTCATCCAGTATAGCTACCATCACACAGTTCATACAATTGACAACTGAGCCAATGCTAACACTGGCCCACTGCACTACATCCTCAGGTGACACTGCATTTCCATAATGCCCTGCACAGGGAGTTGAAAGAATCTGATCTACAATGGCCTTGGAACTGGCAGATTGCAAGAGTGATGAAGATAGGGATGTGGTAGCCACAGGTTTTGACTTCTTAGGCTTTTCTGCAGAGTCAGGGGCTTGTTCCAATGGCTTTGGGACAGAATCATCTTCCATGATAGCATCATCTCTGGTTGCATCAAAGGCAGGGGCATGAACATCAACTGGTATGAAAACAGGAGCAAGTGGTGCTTTCTGTGGAGCAAGGATAGATGCAGAGGATGAAGGCTTTGGCATCTGATGATCTTTTTCCTTGCCATGTGAATGAGGTGGGATAAGGATACTGTTGAAGGCAGCCTTTCTCTTCTCCTTGGTAATCTTGGTGGAACAATCCACAGCAGCAACAAGAGGTTCATCTTCCAACTCATAAATCTCAGCACTGGATTCTTCATCAACATCTTCATGGACAACAAAGCTAACCACATTGGAAGGCTGAGCAGCAGCCAGAGTGTGCTCATAGGCCTGGAGGATGGTATCTTTACCATTGTGATAAATATGCTACCCATTAGGGTAAATAACTTGATGATTCTCATCATGTGCCAAGGAACCCTTCTGAACAAGATTGTTAACTTTTGGCCTCCTGGCCTTGCGCTGCTCCACCCCGGTCCTCCTAGGTCTATGTCCAGGTCACCCAGACATATCTCCAGTCTGTTTCCCTTTGTTTATACTATATTTAGTCTCGCCCATTCATCTGACTTTGCTTACTGTACAAATCCTGTGTCTGACCCCAGTATGCCGGTCACCTGGACTTTGGCTATTAGCCTCGGCACAGCCACTATGGCTATCCACTCTCTTGCTAATCTTCTTGCTAATAGCTTATTAACAAGTCCGGCTCTATGTTCTTTACTCTGGACCGGCCTCATGTATTTAACCCCTGTACATACTTCATAGCACCCTCAGTCAGAATATCAATTAAGTATTACCCTCAACTCCTGTACTACACCCTGAGAACTACTCTATAGCTAAGGCCAAGCCTTAAGCTATCCCTGGCCCCTGTCCTGGACCTCTCCCCGGCTTGCATAAGGGTACAGCACATAAGCTGAGACCAAGGGAGGTAGATCCAACCCTGGACTGGCTTCCCCTTGTGCGCACTCCAACACCAGTCAGTTTCCCATGCTACCAGTCTTATTCCCATGCTCCTGGCCTTGAGTCCGGTCCTCTGGACTTAGCCCCTGACCTCTGGCCTTAACTCTGGTCCAACCGGACTTGGCCCCTGTCTCCCAGCCTTGACTTTGGCCACTCGGATTTAGCCCCTGTCACCCAGTCTTGAAGCCCAGTCACCCGAGGGTAAACCTGTACTTCACAGTGAACCAGCATGGATCAACTCCTGAGTTCCTTTTATTCCTCAATGTCCTGCTAGGGGAGAGTCATGAAGAGCATTAAGCAGCTTCCTCCTGAGTGCACTAGGTACCCAGACTTTTTCTCCATTGTAATGAAGACTGCCTCAGAGCTCGCATCCAGTGGGAACTCCTTTGGCTCTAGCAGACTTGATCCACAGATCTTCCATGAAGGGATTCTCTAGTTTTACCAAGCAGACCTGGCTCGGGTTTATAAATAGGGACTCCTCTGACTTTGCCCTTTCCTTTCCTTCTACAAAGTCCTCTCGTCTCGACAGGGCATCTGGCCTTCCCATCATGACTCCAGGTTTGTGAACTATAACACAGTTAAACTGACTAAAGTACTGTGCCCAATGCACCTGGTGTGGTTGGAGCTTCTGTGTGGTCATGAACCACTTGAGGTTATGATGATCCATCCAAATTTCAAATTGGTATGGGGTTGCCTCAAGGTAGTGATGCCATTGCTCTAATGCATGGATAATGGCTAGCATTTCCTTGCTGTGAACTGTATAATTAAGTTTGGCCCCAGATAGAGAGTGACTAGAGTAGGCAACAGGTCTCCAGAGACCATCATTGCATTCTACCAAGAGCACTGCTCTGGTGGCATAGTCTGAAGCATCTGTTTCTAACCAAAACTTCTGATCCTGATTGGGGAACATAAGGATAGGTGCAGTGGTAAAGGCTTCTTTCAGCATGTCAAACACCATCTGACACTTGTCATCCCACACAAATGGAAGGTCCTTCTTCATGAGGTTGTTCAGGGGTTTCGCAATCTGTGTGAAGTCCTTAATGAAACATCAGTAAAAGTTTGCTAGGCCAAGAAAGCTGCAAACTCCACGAATGTTGGTAGGTACAGGCCAATCCTGCACAGCAGAGATCTTGGCAGGGTCCATATGTACTCTGTTAATGCCAATGATCATTCCCAAAAAGTCCACCTCTTGTTGTCCAAAGATACACTTCTGGGGTTTGACAAACAAGTCATTTATCTTCAGCCTTCTAAGCACCTCTAGCATGATCTTGTTGTGCTTCTCCTGATTGTCCATTTTTGTAAATATCATTAGGTCATCAATGTAGATGACAAGCACTTCTTCCATATTGTTGGAACATAAAGTGCCCCTGTGGTACTTGACCACTGTGCGATGTTTTGGCTGCTTACATAAGCTGAAATAGCGCACCTACTTGTAGTATTTTCTACTAGTATTCCCTCAGTAGTTTGTTCACTACTGAGGGTAAGTCTGTTTATATTACAAGTATTCTACTATACTGACATCCTGTAGTAGCCTACAGGTACATTAACACACTCAGTAGTTTGTTCACTACTGAGGTAGCCTACAGATCTTTCTACACATATCACCAAAGATATCATTCATCATGTTCTGGAATGTGGCAGGCAAGTTACAAAGCCCAAAGAACATGACCAGGGGCTCGAAAGCACTGTGATGGCATATGAAAGCAGCTTTCCATTCATCACCTTCTTTGATCCTAATGTTGTTGTAACCCCAATGAAGATCCATCTTCATAAAGAGTTTGCAACCTTTCAACTTGTCTACAAGCTGAGATATTAAAGGGAGAGGATAGGAGTTTTTGACAGTATGCTCATTTAAATAACAATAGTCCTGGACCATACACTTCTTTCCATCCTTTTTAGGAATGAAGAACACTGGAGAAGTCTGCAGCAATTTACTAGGCTGAATATAACCCTTTTTGAGCTGACCATCAATGAAGTCACTGACTTCTTTCTGCTCATTAGGGGAGAGAGGGATCAACCTTCCCTTCTTTGGTACACATGACTCCTTTAGTTCTATAGCATGGTCCCAAGGCTTCCTAAGTGGCATGCGCTCAGATTCCTTTTTGGAAAACACCAATAAATATTTGTGATATGCCTTTGGAACAAGTTCCTCAGGGGTTTTGTCCACTTTCAGTTTGTCCATTCCTAGATTTCAAACCCAGGTTACATAAGAGTCCATGGCTTCTCTTTCAAGTTTCTCCACCTTGTGCACAAACAAGGATTTAGGGGCCAGCTGTTGGCATCTAGTTGGACATCTTCCCATTTTAACCTCACTGGTTTTCCAATCTATCAGCAGGTTGTGCTGATGTAACCACATATGCCCCAGGATCATGGTACTACCTCCTAGATTGGTTATCTCAGCAAGAAGCTCCTTGTGATGGTCAAGGTATGAGACTTGAAGGTGAGCCTGATGTGTAATCCTTCCAGTGGAATTAGGCGAACCATCAACATTAAATATGTCCACTGCCCTTGGCAGTGCTATCTTTGGAATCTGGTTCCTTTCAACAAAGTCCTTATCTATAAATACTCCAGTGGTGCCACTATCAAGCAGTGCATTAACCTTGAATGCTGAACCAGCATTCATCCATAAAACCAAAGGGACCTCCACAGAATCCTTTGGGTTCAGTGTGTGTCAGGTTTCAAACTGTATGGAGGTCTTTGCACTACTACCTTCCAGATCAGGGAGATTGAAAGAAACATTTTTCTGTTTTTTATTGCAAGCAGAATTAAGCAGGCATGGTTTTACATCTGGCCCTGAGCCCTTTTGGGACTCCACTTCAGATGACATAAAAGTAGAAGAAGAAGAAACAGATTTTGAACTATTAAATAACTCCTGTGGTTCTTTGACCTCAAGAAAAGAGAAATGATTGAAAGAAACTACTGGTACACTATTTTATTTTTATTTTTATTGATTTTTGTACTTTCTTTTGTATTTTTAAGTCTATAAGTAGAATGAAATCCATAAAAAGAAGAGGAAGAAGAAGGAAGAGGAACAAATGTCTGTACACCAGAGTCTGCAGGACCTGATTTCACTGCAGCTCTGATTCTTTTAACTGGTTGATATGAGTGATGATTTGCTTGAAGCTCATCCCCTCCATTGCTTGTAGGCAGGGGTCAGGTCCAGTGTCAGTATTTACAGCCCTGACAGGGCATCCTTGTGGTTGTGCCTGTTTAGGGCACTCACATCAATAATGGCCCTTTAGGCCACATCCAAAACAGGTTATATGGGACTTGTCCTTAGGGGGTCCCTTCCCCTTTCCTTGCTGCTGGGCAGCACCTATATCCATGGGAGCACCAGCCCTGGGTTGTGTCCCTGTGGCGGAGAAGCCATGGGGTTGATTTTGGGGCCATACCCTCAAAGAGGAGGCTGTCATATACCAGTGGTTTTCAAAATTTCCAGCCACCAACTGGAGCTTTGTCACATAGTCCTTATATGTGTCCTTCCTTTTCCCCAGGTGGTGCATGAGCTGAAGCACCTTGGGGTTTATAGCCTGTTCAAGGCACAGGATGGCCAAATCATTGGAAGCACTTGCCATAAGCTTCCAACTACCAAATTCTGCCAAGAAGGTGTCCATTTGAGACTGCCCTTGCCTTGCCTTTTGCATCTTCTCTGGGCCCAATCCCCATTGTTCATGGGCTGGAAGTGGGAGTTCAAATCAGCCACCACCTCATTGATGGTAGGCCAGTTTGCATTTGCCAAGTGGAAATCTAACTTGGCCCATGTGTAGTTTCTGGTGATTGGACTGGTCATCTGGGTCCAGAACACCATGCAGTCCTGACTTGTATAGCAGTGGACAGCTGCTTTGCAGAAGACCCTCATCTTGATGACCCACTCCTCATATTTTGCTATGGAACCATCAAAAGTTCCAGGTTCAGCAACACCCCTCTTCATGGGGTCAAAGTTGTTTGTTTGTGCTGCAGCTGGTGCAGGCATGTATTGCTGCATGGCCTGAGCCATTGCTGCTGCCATAGCCTGTACCATGGCATAATCAATCTGAGGGGGTTGGGGCTGGTTTGGGTCCATTTCTGCTGGTTAGCGGGACTGGTTTATGAAGAGGGTGGTGAATGGAACAATGGTTCTGAAGGTTGTAGGGTTGGTTAAAGATGAACCCAAGTTTGTTCATGTCAGGAGAAGGCAAACCTTCGGTAAACAAGTTCCAGAGTTACCTCACAGAAAAGCTTGAGAGGGGGAAGAGGGAGCAGGGTGAGTGGAGAGAGCAAGCATGAGAGGCATGGAGTAGAGAGCTCCCTTTTGTAAGGGAGGAACCTGAGAGGGAGACGAAGCTCAACCTCTTCTTTCTTTATGGTGGGAATGGTGGTAGAGTAAAAGTAACATAGGCATACTACTTGCCAATGATGTTCAGGACCACTAAACATGTAGTCCATTCACTGTCACACACCTGATCAATCTCCTAGAAATAGGGAGAGACCAGCCTGGCACACTATGCGAACTACAGTGGGTATGAGAACATCAACTACAGGTCTACCTCCGCTGCCATGTGGGAACTATGACTACTTATGGCTCAGCCACTCTGGACCTTGTGGGCCCTCTTGATCAAGTGTTGCCCTGCATACACTGAGCTTGACCTTGGGATGGTGTATATATGTAAAGTAAAACTCCCTAAGACATTTGCCCAACTGGCTCTGTCACTTGGGCACTCTTGGTCACACTGACAGAGGTGAAAAAGAATCTACAGGTGGAACTGCCCACTACGAGTATTGTACTGCCATTGACCCTCAGTGCCAGGTATGAAGGGATAGGGGAGAAGTTAGAATCTAGTTTGAGTGAAGCAACTAAAGACACAAGTCTTCTCAGCTATCACTTCAAACCAGAGAGTGTGGGAGTGGAACCTGTTGATTGAGGGACAAGCTCAAAACACTTCAGTCAACCCCCCTTGGAGACCTATTAGGTCTGGAGATTTTGATATAAGTATTAACCTAATAGGTGTCATTTTGTTGGGAATTCCCAACTTTTGGGGATTCTCCACCACCATTCCTGGAGATTCTCCAGGGCAGCAATTTAATATGGTTGGAGAAAACATTTTCTCCATAATATATATATATTATACATCAAATGAAAGGGTAGCTGGGGTCCAAATTGGACTTTCTCCAGGCTAAATAGACCCCCTTTCCAGGTTGATCCTGGGCTTTCCCCAGGCTAAATAGACCTGCTTTCCAGGTTGATCCTGGGATTTCCCCAGGCTAAACAGACCTGCTTTCCAGGTTCACCTGGGCTTTCCCCAGGCTAAATAGACTTGCTTTCCAGGTTCACCTGGGCTTTCCCCAGGCTAAATAGACCTGCTCTCCAGGGTGAACCTGGGCTTTCCCCAGGCTAAATAGACCTACATTCTAGGCTGACCTAGGTTTTCCTCAGGGTAAATAGACCTGCTTTCCAGGCAGAACATGGGCTTCCCATAGGCTAAATAGACCCCTTTCCAGGGTGAACCTGGGTTTTCCCCAGGCTAAATAGACCCATTTTCCCAGGCCATTTCCTGGTGGGGATTCTCCATGCATCAGGAAAACAGTGGTTGTTCTAACTGTTCTAATCACAACTTATCTCAGAAAGGTAGATGTATAAGTGGAATGGATGCCAAGGAACATATAGAGCAAGTGAATTAAGCAAGACACATATGGTTCTATAGAGTACTGTCAAGTCTGAGCCTACTCTGACCAACTCTGATGCTTAACCAGGTCTGGAGAGAGGTGTGGAAGCAAGTCTGACACAGATGAATGGAACTCTGACTAGTGGAGGATTGGCAGGGACAAAGTCAGCTGAGGCAGAAATGGAGCAGAGTGAGGGTGTTGGGTTTAGCTTGTGCACTACCCCCTTGCACAATGTCAGCCCTCATATTTCAGAGGAAGAGACCAGACAGATGTTTGGAGATAACTCTGACAGACAGAAGATGGAGAGAGATGGAGTAGGAACTTTGGTGATATTCATACTGAAGAACAGTGGAGTACTGTACATGCTTTGATGCTGCTATGGAGGTACAGTAAATGGAATCAGGACTGACATATGGAGACTCATAAGTTTTTGCACCCTGACAGCCCCAGAGTTAAACTATGACACCCATGATGAGGAATTGCTCATGATCTTTGAGGCATTCCAGACATGGCAACATTATTTGGAGGGCTCTGCTGTACCAGTTGATGTTGTCACCAATCACAAGAACCTGGAGTACTTCTCAACCTTGAAGGTACTGACCCAGCACCAGGCACACTGGTCTGAGTTTCTGTCACAGTTCAATATGGTTATCCAGCTCAGACCCAATAATCTTGGTGCTAAGCCTGATGCCCTAACTAGACAATGGGATGTCTACCCCAAAGAGGGGGATAGCAACTATGCCTGGGTCAACCCACAAAATCTCAGACTGGTCTTCATGCAGGAACAACTAGCCACCTCCCTGCATGCCACTTACCTCAAGTACCCAGTCCTATGTGCTGTTGCACTGACGGATGTGGAGAAACTACATAAAGATATCCTCTCTGCTCTACCTCTACCCTCAGACCCAGTTGCCCAAGTCCAGTTCTCAGACACATCAGATTCCTGGTGGTCAGTTGATGATGCCAGTTTCCTCCATCTGGATGGAAGAATCTATGTACTGGACTCAAATGACCTTCATCTTTGTGTCTTGAGGTTCAAGCATGACCATCCTTTATCTGGCCACTTTGGCCAAAACAGAACCCTAGAGCTCATCTGGCACGAATACACTTGGCCTGGCCTAAGGACATTTGTCAAAGACTATGTCTGGTCCTGTACTACCTGTGCCTGGGCCAAGGTACACCACCACTGACCTTACAGCCTACTCAAGCAACTCCTGGTGCCAGAGAAGCCATGGAATTCCATGTCAATGGATTTCATAGAGCAACTCCCAGCCTCAACTGGCTTTACCACCATCCTCATTGTGGTCAACTGGCTTTTGAAGCAAGCCATCTTCATACCCACTCATGATACCATCACAGCCCCTGAGCTTGCCAAGCTCTTCTTAATGCATGTATTCTCCAAGCATAGTGTACTGGCCCATGCAACCTCAGGCTAGGGATCAGAATTCATATCCCACTTCTTCTGGTCTCTTGGTAAGGCTCTAGACATGCATCTGCACTTCACCTCCAGGTATCACCCAGAGGGGGATGGTCAGACAGAGTGCACCAACCAGACCCTCCAACAGTATCTCCAGGTCTACTGTAACTACCAACAGGATAACTGGGCCAAACTACTACCATTAGCTGAATTTGCCTACAACAATGCACCCAGCACTACAACCAGGGTATCACCCTTCTTTGCTAATAAGGGTTACCACCCTAATATCTCAGTCTTCCCTGAGCACAATCTCACTTCCAACCAGGCTTGTGATTATGCAGTTGACCTAGACTCACTGCACCAATACCTTCATGAAGAAATGGCTCTTGCCCAGCAACACTACCAAGGACTGGCAGATGCTAAGCACATGCTGGCCCCAGACTTCAAAGTGGGTGACAATGTCTATGTGAAAGCCAAATAATTCTGGTCAACCTGGCCCTCCAAGAAGCTGAGTGAGAAGAACCTCAGGCCCTACCCCATAATAGCCCAGGCTGGCTCTCACTTGTTCACTCTATGTCTACCAGACTCCATGCATGCTGTACACCCAGTCTTCCATGTATCCCAACTCAAACCAGCCATCCTGAACACCATACCCAATCAGACTCAACCTCCACCCCCACCAGTAGATGTTGATGGCAACTTAGAATTTGAGGTAGCAGAGATACTTGATTCAAAGGTCAACTGGCACAGGAAGTGTTGGTTGCAGTACCTGGTCTGGTGGACTGGTTATGAGGGAACTGATGAAGAAGCCACCTGGGTACTGTCAAGTATGGGTCTACCCTCAGGTGACTGGGATTCAAGACCAGGTGACAGGGGCTAAGTCTGAGTGGCCAAAGTCAAGGCTGGGAGACAGGGGCCAAGTCCGGTTGGACCAGAGTTAAGGCCAGAGGTCAGGGGCTAAGTCTGGAGGACCAGACTTAAGTCCAGGAGTGCAGGAACAAGACCAGTAGCATGGGAAACTGACTGGTCTTGGGGCATGCACAAGGGGAAGCTAGTCCAGGGTTGGATCTACCTCCCTTGGTCTCAGCTTATGTGCTGTACCCTTATGCAAGCCGGGGAGAGGTCCAGGACAGGGGCCAGGGATAGCTTAAGGCTTGGCCTTAGCTATAGAGTAGTCTTGGGGTGTAGTATGGAGTTGAGGGTAATACTAGGTTGATATTCTGACTGGGTTGCTACAAAGTATGTACAGGGGTTAAATACACAGGGCTGGTCTGGAGTAATGAACATGAAGCCAGACTTGTGAATAAGCTATTAGTGAGATGATTAGCAAGGTGTGGACAGCCATGGAGGCTGTGCAGAGACTAATAGTCAAAGTCTGGGTGACCAGCACAACCAGGGTCAGACACAGGATTGTACAGTAAGCAAAGTCAGATGAACGGGCAAGACTAAATACAGTACAAACAAAGGAAAACAGACCGGAGTTATGTCTGGGTGACCTGGACATGGACCTGGGAGGACTGGGGTGGAGCAGTGCAAGGCCAGGAGGCCGAAACAGACCGGAGATAGGGGTAAAAGACCGGACTTGAGTTACTTAGGCCAGAGTTGAGTTATCTAGAGCCAGAGTTGGGTTCTCTAGGCCAGACTAGGACTGGACTTGACTGGAGATAGGGGCTAGGGGTCCGGACTGGACTGGGATTGAGTCCAAGAGTCATGGATATGACAGGTACTAGCAACAGAGTTAGACAATGCCTCAGGACTTGTCCAAGAGTATCATGACCAGTACCTGGACAAACCTGGTCCTTTCAAGAAATAACCAAGAACCAGTCTCAAGTTTCTTTTCTCCTTATCTGTTTCACCTATCTCATAGTTACTGTGTCTTGTTTCCCTTACTCTTCTTTTATTTGTTTTCTTTCATACCTTAGAACTGGAACCAGGCATTGGCATTCACAGGCACATGGGTACAAGAAAAAGACACTACTCTACATGCATGCAACTTCAGGCCTGGGATCTCTCAGAACTGGCACTGGCCTGGTCACCTGACTCAGACTGGGACTGGCCTTCCTCCTCCTCCCTCAGCCCTTCCAGCTCCTTGTTGAGCCCCTCATCATCCTCATCCTCCTCATCAGTGGTATCCTGGTGTGGGAAAAGTCCAAGTAGCTGTATAATACAAGCTAGATGGCTTGGGTAACAACAATAAAGTGAAGGGAACAAATTGCTCATCCCAAGGGATTCTGGACTGTCAAGACTAGGTGGGACCCAGCACTTTGTAGTGGTAGCAATTTGTAATGTGCATGGCATGGTCCATGGAGTAGTACTGGTGGTGCAAGCAGTACATGTAGTTTGTACATGGTTGTTGCAAGGCATGTGATGGGGACAAAGTGAAAAGGAAAAATGCAGTGACCTTCTGAGTGCCAAAAGGTCTCATTCTGTACCTAAGTACAGGGCTTTATAGTCTGGGCAAACACAGAGCCTAAGTAAGACAAGGTACAAGTAAAGGAAAGGTGTGTGACAGCACATACACACAAGACAGGCCAGAACAGAGGCCAAGGGTATACTACTAGCACAAGGGGAACAGAGACCATGGTAAAAGAAAGAAGTCCAAAAGAAAGGAAGGAACCAGAGCAAAGCAGCCACAGGTATAACATTGCATGAGAGGGAGTGAGGGCATGGGAAGGTAGCAAGGTAGGTGGGAAGACAGTGCATGAGCAGAGGTGGATGCAAGTGGTCTGGGGTTATAATGATAGTCATGGAATGGTTGGTGATAGGGGCTTACATGTCCAAGGAATGTGGATTCCTCACACTGGTCCAAAGGCATGTCCAGCACTAGGAATTTGAAGTGCTCTTCGACATAAGTCTCATAGGACTGGGCAAACTGGTAGAAGTTCCTTGATACTTCCTTTTGGGCCACTGCTAGGCTGGCCACATTGTCAGTGATGCGCTCCACTGCTTTGATCAGATACTCCATCTGATTGCCAGTGATAGAGCTGGCCCCAGCTTCTTCACTGGTTGCCTCCCCTGCACCAGTTTTCCTTGATGGTCCTGTGATCTCCTCAACCTCCTCATTGTTGGCCCGGGGGATGTCATGTTGGCCTTCCTCTTGCCCTTGTTGACAGCAGGGCCAGTCCCCTGACTGGTCTCACCCTTGACTGGCCACTGGCAATGCTCCTTCAGTTTGTTGCACCAGTTACAGGCCATGCATCACTTCTTGCTGTCAGTAGAGTGCACACAGACCATGTTGGTCCAGTCACAGTAAAGGCACCTAAAAGAGGTCTATTAGAAAATCCTTGGCAACTGAGTGAAGGACTTACCAAGGGCTCGTTACCTCCATGTTTGACCTGACCCTGGTCAACCCACCTACCAGGGCATCTGCCTGCTGGCTCTCCTCTGCTTTCCTCACCTCTTCAGCCTTGCACATGGCCTCTAACCTTTGTGCCTCAGCCTCTTCATGCACCCTCTCTTCCTTGAGCCAGGCCTGTTCCTGCCTCTCAGCCTCCAACTGGGCTTCCTCCTGTGCCTTTGCTCTGTCCCTCTTGCACTCAGCCAGTTTGCCCTGGATGGCCTGTTCATCATTGCTGCCTACCTGCAGCTCAATACTCATCACCCAGGTCAGGTTGGGCAGAAGGTCTTGATTGTAGGGGGTTCTGGACTGGCAAATGAACATGTTGAAGTGGGGAACCAAACCTGAGGTGGACCAGTCATAAGTTCACTGGTTTTCAAGGTCAGACACCAAAATTTCAGTCTCAGCATTGTCCTCATTGGAGCCTCATGGGCTTGGCCCCAAGAGGGGGATACTGTCATGACATGTCTAGACTACCCTAGACTGGCTCTACCCCAGTCTTGACCAGTCTCATCCTGCCCCTACCCTGGTCCCAGTGTTGACACTTCAACTCAAAAACATGATAGCTCGTGAGGCACTGCAGGGCAGTGCCCAATTGAGTTGATCACTCAGTTGAGACTGGACCAACATGATACCTGGCCCTGTCACTAGTCCTGCCCCAGTTCCCAGTAATCCTTTGTTCATAATTTGCTTGATAATATTCTTTGTAACATCATACTTAATCCATTTACCAATCATCATTGTACTGGTGCTATGTTACACTTACCTTACCTTCAGTATTTAAGCTGTAGGAACAATTGTTTAGCCTCAGTCTGAAATCAAATTCATCTCATCTAACCCAGTCTCCTCTGTTTCCTGTCTTCTGCCTCTTGACCAGACTATGGCCCATGCAAGGGAATAGTGCTGCCCTTCAGTCACTAAGTTCAATAGTCCAAACCCTCTAGTACCTTTGTCTTCCCCTCTGACCCCTGACCAGACTCCAGACCAGCTTTGGACTGGCAACAAACCAGACTTAACATGTAGACATGCATAGAGTAATGCATCAGTTTGCTCATGCTGGTGGAATGTTCTCTGGCATGAAATATCAGATCTGCCAGCCTCATGTTGTCATTCTTGGCTAAGCATGCCACCCTCATGGTCACTCTCCTGATGACAATAAGGTGAAGAAGGTTGTCAACTGGCCAATTCTCACCACTCCCAAGGATGTTTGTTCATTCCTAGGCCTCTGTGGTACTGTTCACATCTGGATTGTGAACTATTTGCAGTTGGCTTGCCCACTTGTCAATCTCTATCACAAGAATGCTCCATTCACCTGTGGTTAGGCCCAGCAAGATGTGTTTGATGCCTTGAAACTTGCTGTTTCATCTGCTCCTGCCCTTCACCCCATCAACTACTCATCTGACCTGCCAGTCATTCTTTCTGTTGATACCAGTAATGTTGCCATTGGATTCATTCTGTCTCAGTATGATGATGAAGGTCACAAACATCCTGCTTGCTATGGATTGCTCCCCATCAATGAACATGAATCTTGCTACAGTCAGCCTAAGCTCAACTTCTATGGTCTTTTCAGAGTACTTCATCACTATTGTCTATATCTCTATGGTGTTTGTCATCTATGGGTAGAGGTTGGTGAGAAGTACATCAAAGGTATGCTCAAATTGCATGGCTGAGCACTTTCAGTGAGTGTGAGAATGGAGTTGATATCTTTGGAAATGGTGGAGATACAATGAAAATTGGAATGCCATACATGGGTGCTAAAAACTTTTGATGCACTGTGAGTCAAAGTGTGGTTCAGTGGTGAAAACCAACCAAAACCAACACAAAAGACAATAAGAGCAAGTGGTGGTGTGCCTATGTGGTACCTAGATGGTGGAACCTTTTATCTGGGTGGGTTTTTGCAAGCTGCAACACTCAAAGACAAGTGATGAGGGTTGGGGTTGCTGTCAAATCCAGGCCTACTCTGACCAACTCTGACACTAGATAGCATCTGGGGAGGGTTTGGAAGCAAGTCTGACACAGGAGAACAGAACTCTGACTAGTGGAGTGTCAGCAGGGATGAAGTCCACCAAGACAGAGGTGGAGTGGAGTGAGGGCATCAGGTTTAGCTTGTGCACTACCCCCTTGCATGATCTCAGCCCTTGTATTTTAGAGGGAGAGAACAGATGGATAGTTGGAGGTAACTCCAACAGACAGAAGACAGAGACAGAGGGAGTAGGAACTAAATCAATATTTGTACTGAAGAACAGTGGAGTATGTTACATGCTTTTATACTACAACAGAGGTACAGTAATCAGAATTGGAACTGACATATGGAGACTTGTAAAATTTCAAGTAAAACTTTCTACACAATGAATGAAGGGATGACAGAGAACATACAATGGGTAACATAGAACAACCCGAAAAGGAAACAGTCCAGGCACTGGACCATGTGGTGCATGTGCTGTGGAGTACCTGACTGTGTGCTGTCAGGGAGAAGTCTGAAGGGAGGTCACATGACCCCTTAGAGAATGGCCCACTCAGTCTGATGGCAGACCAGTACAAGTCTGACAGCAGTCAGAGTGGAGAAGGTTCATAAACATCAGAGGGCAGGCAGAGTGGTGTGGAGTGAGAGAACAACTGGTGGAGGAGGGTGCAGAGTTAGTGGGGACTTAGGATAAATGCACAGTTGTGACAGGTGCTCCTGATGAAGAAGGAGCAGGATTGTGAGAGATTGCAATGGGGTAGGCTGATGTTAGCCTACAGAAGGATGAATGATGCCTTAATTCAATGTTCTGAGCTGTACTGAGCTCAGGGAGGACTTGGAGTGAAGCTTGATTGATGAGAGACAATAATAGATGAAGTAGATGATAGCTAGACCCTTAATAAAGTCTCAACTATCAAAGCTGCTGAATGAATTACTGAGGGATGATAAAATGCGAGCAAGAGGGGCTCTCTGACATCTTCTTCTTATTCAGCTATCTAAGTACAGTGATTTATATACCGTGCAAGAGCATTGCCTATGGAAAACAAGGTGCAAACACTTGGTAAGTGATTGGTAACTGATAAGTAAGGAATGTAAGCAGTGAGTAATCATCTTAGAAAGCATTGGTGAGCATTGGTAAGGATAAGTAAGCCAAAAAGTGAAGAATCAGTAAGCAAAGTCAAAAGATTGGGAAGTATTGGCAACAGGTGAGTCAAGGACAGTCAGAATGTCAAAGTATGAGTCAAGTAATGTCAAAAACTGGGTAAGCACACTGGAATCACATTAGGGGGAGGCTGTGCATGTCAGATCTTGAAGAGATTGCTTCTAGGCCAAGGTGGGATGACAGAGAGGCAGTGCTGATCTGATGCTGATATAGTACATCCAAAAGGGGACAGGGTGAGTCAGGTGTCAACAGGGGTCAAGCTTTGGGGTCTGTGGGGTGACAGGAGCATAGGGGATTGCAACTTTCCCCCCCAACTGTCCTCTCAGTGAAGCAAATAAAAACTTCATGGATGAGGCTCTGTTGGAAAGGGGGAGTGTCTTCTGCTGTATCTTGCAACAAGGAGGCAAGATGTGCATCATAATCATACTCATCATGGATGTGATCAGGGAGAGTGGAGAACAGTAGATTATACTGTAGCTGTCACAAGTTTGGAAGGATGATGGATGAGATTGGTATGAAGACATTGCAAGGAGCAGGGAGGAAGGATCCATATGCTTCTTGGACTGGAGAGACTGAAATGACCACATAAGACCTTTCCAACCAAATGACAGACCTGAGGTGACCAAAGCACATCCTCCTAGAGGTCATACTGACAAAAAGAACACACTGTCCAAGCTGGATGGGCTGAGAGGGGGCAGATGAGGATGGGATGTACCAGGATGCTTCAGGACAGAAGCTACAGTGAGGGACAAAAGTGTTGCAATGTTTGTGAGGTGTGAATTGTTGCTGATGTAGCTTGGGCTATTCTGCACAGATAATCATGATACCTATACCATTGGCAAGGGGTGACTCTAAGCTTTCCAGAGCACTAAGGTTCAGTCCAAACAAAGCAATACATGCTGAGATACACCCTATTCTTTCCAAAAAGTGCATTGCAATGCTTTTGTCCCTGACTGGTGAAATCATGAAAGGTGACCTTTTGATGGGATTGAGGGCATGGAGGATGGGAAAAAAAGATTACATAATAAACCACATGATCATCCACACTGCAGGCAAAGGCCTGATGATTGTGTCACTAAGCTGAGCTTCAAATTCACTGTCAACAAAAAATTCAGAGAGCACTGAATGGATATTTTGAAGTGTACAGAAATTCGTCAATAGCCTTGAACTTTCTGACTGTCTGTTTACTGAGACTGCAACAAGTTTGAACAGGTGTAAATGCCCTCTAATGGAAGACGTGAATTTGAAGACTGATCTGCAAAGTGCAGTGATCCAGGTCATGGAGTTTCTTTGAATTCATGGGGCTGTGTCATAGGGTTTCAAATCAGGAATGAAACTCAACATTCTGATCACAAAAAATGACCTCTCCAATAACCTTTGTACTTCAAGTTTAGCCAAGCATCATCAATGTCCTTATAGTTGTATTACATTTGAACCAGCAGTGATCATAAATCCACCTTCTTCTGGTGGCCATGAATCCTCCCCTTGTAAGTTGATCTTGTTTTCTTTGTTACCCAGGTAGGTTCTATACTGTCAGCAACGAAGAGACGGTAGTCCTGCAACAGTGGGTGATGATGACCATCCGAAACATCACTTATCCATTGATCCCCTTCTCACAACCATATCTGAACCTTTTCATTGCTGTAGTGATGAATGTAAAGATCGCCATCCACTGCACGAGAACAAGATGGAGGGTACTGCAAAGGGAGGCAATGGGTCATTATGTATCATCCTGTTGTGACATTGAGGTTATGGATTTTGTGTTCCTGATGATTGGGTCTTGTAACTGTTGCATAGCTACTCGTGATTGAAGCCACTTGCTCCAATTCTATATATTGAGATGTACCTTTCTGCCCCACTATCCTTTACAGCAATGTTCACATTGGCAATACTACAGAT
Source organism: Pisolithus tinctorius (assembly GCA_024663395.1). Taxonomy (NCBI): domain Eukaryota; kingdom Fungi; phylum Basidiomycota; class Agaricomycetes; order Boletales; family Pisolithaceae; genus Pisolithus; species Pisolithus tinctorius. The sequence goes on along the minus strand of JANFAH010000006.1, from coordinate 659,098 downwards.
GGGCACATGTGCATCCACTTCACTTTGAGGAGAGAGTGGAACTGTCAATGGAAATCGCTGCTGATGAATGGGAATGGTCTGTAGAGAAAGTATGCAGTCATTCATGCAACTGAATGGAAATAAATTCTTACATCTCTGTCCATCAATTCAACAGTGATGATAGGCTTGACTCTTATACATTCACAAAGCAGGAACGATTGTCAGTGTATTGGGATTGCCTGCAGCAGTGAGCGATGGATGAATGGATGAACTAGGTAGAAAGCCATGTACATCAGTCTCTACCTGCCTATATGGTCAATATGGTGCAACATCTTCTTGGCAATGTGTGATGAAACTTTCAGAGGTTGGCACCTTCATCAAAAAGTCCACAGTTAGAGGTGAATAGAAAGCAATGAAAAGCATAGTGAAGCATTGTATACTCATTGCCTGTCATATCCATGACTCTCAGACTCAGTCCCAGTCCAGTCCGGACCCCTAGCCCCTATCTCCGGTCAAGTCTGGTCCTAGTCCAGCCTAGAAAACCCAATCCTGGCCCTAGATAACTCAACTCCAGCCTGCATAACTCAAGTCCGGTGTTTTACCCCTATCTCCGGTCTGTTTCGGCCTCCCAGCCTTGTGCTGCTCCACCCCGGTCCTCCCAGGTCTATGTCTGGGTGACCCGGACATAACTCCGGTCTGTTTCCCTTTGTTTGTACTATATTTAGTCTAGCCTGTTCATCTGACTTTGCTTACTGTACAAATCCTGTGTCTGACCCTGGTATGCTGGTCACCTGGACTTTGGCTATTAGCCTCGGCACAGCCACTATGGCTATCCACTCTCTTGCTAATCTTCTTGCTAATAGCTTATTAACAAGTCCGGCTCTATGTTCATTATCCTGGACTGGCCTCATGTATTTAACCCCTGTACATACTTTGTAGCACCCTCAGTCAGAATATCAATTAAGTATTACCCTCAACTCCTGTACTACACCCTGAGACTACTCTATAGCTAAGGCCAAGCCTTAAGCTATCCCCAGCCCCTGTCCTGGACCTCTCCCCAGCTTGCATAAGGGTACAGCACATAAGCTGAGACCAAGGGAGGTAGATCCAACCCTGGACTGGCTTCCCCTTGTGCGCACTCCAACACCAGTCGGTTTCCCACACTACCGGTCTTGTTCCCATGCTCCCGGCCTTAAGTCTGGTCCTCTGGACTTAGCCCCTGACCTCCAGCCTTAACTCCGGTCCAACCAGACTTGGCCCCTGTCTCCTGACCTTGACTTTAGCCACTCGGACTTAAGCCCCTGTCACCCGGTCTTGAAGCCTGGTCACCTGAGGGTAAACCTGTACTTCACATTGCCTGGCCAGCATCACAGTTCACAAAGGACTGTCATGCCAGATAAAGATGTGAGAAACAATCATATTTTGACACTGCTCAATTAAAGGATGATTGAGAAGCAACTTAGCAAATATCAGTGTGCACCATTCTAATAGGCGTAACAAGTAAAGCTTTCTGATTTCGATTTATAGTCCAGCAAATTGTGTATAACCATGACTCTGTATTTTAGGCAATGGGGCTGATTTCAATATAAGCATGTGCTGGCGAAACATTTGTAATGACTATAACTACATATTCTTGTACTTCTCCAAGCCCTGGGTTATATCACGTGGATCTGAACTGGCTCAGTCCTAGATATAAAGCATAGTATAAGCATTTCACTTCACTCAAACAGAACTGTGAGACAGACCCTGCTTAGTGACAATACCACAAGAAAATTTCCCAGGAGTTCTTTACTCTCATAAGGGCACCCAGCAAAATGACTGATGATATGGTGAGACTGTATAACCTGTTCCTCCTCTGTGAATTCGTTATGACAGAGCCACATGAAGAGAAGTGGGAATTGCTGGTATGGGTCATGCACAGCTAGCTCATCAGGAAGCTCTCGAAATTGTTGTACCACATAGAAAAATTCAGTAATGAGGTCACCTGATGGTCCACACCTTTGATGTACGAAGATGCGTTGGATTTCCCTGGCATGCTGGAGTGATTCACCCACAAAGCAGAACAAGACATGACTATTCCTGAGATGCTTTGCAGAGCAAGTGAAGGTCATTTGCTGAATTTTGACCAAGTCCTTTTCCTGTACATAGGGCTGGACAACCCAGGTGTTAGGTTGGGAATCTTCACGATAAGACACATAATGGTGTCCAGGAACAACACCTTTGTTGAGACAATCGAGGAGGCACTTGTATGTTTGGTCAGAAAGCATTGGGAGTCTGTCAATGTTCTGGGTGATGTTAGGGACATCACTTCCACGAGTCACATCAAGGCATGGAATGGGTATGCTGAAGAATTGCAAAAATAGTTCACAAAGACCCCGAAGGGAATCTAATGTGTTCGTGCCAAGTAAGGACCTCAAGTTACTTCCCCAGCAGAAGGCCTTCAACAAGGTGTGTTCCATCTCACCTGCAAGGGGTTCATAAGTACTGACCCAAACACAGACCATAAAGCTCACCAATCCTGGTATTTGTTTTGAAGGATTGTAAGATGCTGTTGTATCTTTTGAAGGGAAATGCCCACCATCCATGGGTAGGACCAAATGCACACAGGCACTCAGGCACATGGAAGGATGCATGGTTGTTATAAACCAGTGCCCATGGACCAAAAATGTGTAAGGTGCTGCGAGTATAGTATGCCAGATGTTTCTTGATAATTTCAGTGTGTTGGTCAGAAGTGGAGCGGGTGGTTGCCCAGCAGACTGCAGTCACAAGAGAGAGGTAATTGCACAACAGCAGTGCATCTTTTTCACTTGCATTATTGCTACCCCATAACCTGCACAGTGTGATAACCAGGTTAATTAAACAGGCTGTCCGCCACTGGTCAGCTTTGAGTTTTCCATGACCAGGACTGCCAAGGTTGTGAGGTGTGTGAGCAACCCATGATGGTAAAGTAGTTCTCACCATGTCTTTCCATGCTTCTGATAACACTGACTGATCAAGGATAGTCATTGATGGGGCATTTGACCATGCTGTGGATAGGTCCACCATGGGGTGAGGAAAGATGCATGGGCAGTGTATTTCAGGATCCCCATGTAGTCTATGCTAGAAAGAAGGTAATGAAATGGTTTCAGAGCAAACTAATAGGCTTACCCAGTCAATAAGCACTTGTGCATATGCCATCTTTCCAGTCATCTGATCGGCTTTATACAGTCTAACCAATGGGTCATTACTGATATTGACCTCTGGTAGAACATTGTTTGCTTTGGTGAGTGCAATGATGTAGCCCCTTCTCAACTTGGTTAGAGCTGACAACAAGCGTTTCTTGATGGCTTCAATCCCAGTATAGAGTTCTCACTGTTGTTCCTCGGGGGTGTGGTCGGATATGAGTTTTGGTGGCAGACTTCACATCAGCACTCATGCCAAGTACCTTTCGACAGTGGTGTTGGAGGTCTCCAAGGAAGAAATTGTGCATCACTTCAACAACCATGAAGTGGGTAGGATCCCAGTAGGGTAGGCGCAACAGTTTGGACCATCTAACTCCAAACATGTCATATATTCGCTGTCTTGTCCCATCTGTATGTGTGTCCCTCCACATCTTCGCAATTGCAAAGTGCTCATGCCACATTTGCCACCACCAAGTCAATATATCTGTGTTGCTGAAATCTGAACCACTTTGCTGGCAAAATGAGCAAAACCTTCCTTTCATAGGCCCTAGGCCTGCGAACCCAGCAGTTTTTCATGCTGCTAACAAGTCACAGACAAGTGGTATCACTGCACAGTGCACCAGACATCCAAATGTATGAACAGTAGTGCATGTCAGGCATAATCCTGGAGCCCAGCGATGAATTAAGTCATCGACTAGTGGCTGCAGTACATGATTTAGATGGTATGATGATGGCTCTTGAGGCCCGGGAATTATGCCAGCAATATAAACATTTTCAAGTTGATAGCATAGGTGAATTGGTAAATTGAGACAGACCATGTAAATGGCACCAAATGAGGTGTGCTTTCTGCCTTGTTTGTTGCCAAAGGGATTGAACCAGTCAACAAATAGGCTGAAGGCCAGGTGAACTTCTGAACGTGGGTTTTCGGACCCAAAGTACAAGTTGTTATCAGGGCCTCGGAATTGTCTGAGAACAGATCCATCCCATATATCTAACATGTGAGTGGAAACCGGACCAGGTGCTGTATGCAGAGATGTCATGACCTCGGCTTGTGAAAGGAAACGAGTGATCCATGAATCAAGGGGCTGGTACCAAAAATGACGGTTAGGAGATCCACTTTTCCCAAATAGTTGCACTCCACAAGGCTTGTCTGATGGCATTGCATGATGAGTGCAGTGGGTGGTGATATTCTGATAGCTTTCTGTCTGTTGTTCAGGAAATGGTCCATACAACAAGAAACAGGTTGGACAGCAAATATATTGGAGTAGCTCTGGGTCAATATGCAGGAGGTTGAGAGTGCTGCATATGTCCTTTGGCCAGCCTGAGGTGAGTGAATCAATCCCATCCCTAATCTGATGATGACTGCCAGATTTTAGGAGGTTGACAGTGACTTCACCAACTGCAGCCATGACAACAGACTGTAAAATTGATAGGAGGAAGTTTGTGTGGTGCTGTGAGAGTCCAGCAAGTACATGCAAAATACCAGCCCCAAGGATGCCTAGTAACAGGGGTAAGGCAGTGTTTCTGAGGGTGTCCAAAGTACTACAGAAGTGATCTGATTTGAAACTTAGTATGCTCAAAACCCAACATTGCCACACCTACCTGTCATTACAATCATTGGAACAGAAGACCTGATGCTAGGCACCTCCTTCGCCATGATTTCTGCCTTATGTCGATCCCATTCATAGTTACGAATACGTTCAAGATAACCTTGGTGTTCTTGGATGTCGAGGATAAGCCTCTTCCTGGCTGATATGACATCGTCATCTTCATCACCAGATACACCACAAACAAGTTCAAACAACTTCTCGATGTATTGCTGATGAATAATAAATGCCTGAGAACCTCTTTCATCATTGGGATCAATGGGAGGCAGAGCACCTGTAGTGATTGGATGGTCTGATGTGAACCTGAGGCAAGGTGGAGTAAATGATGAGACTGTAGATTGGAACATGTTGCAATATTGCTGCAATAACAGAAGGGCAGCAGCCAAAGTAGATTCTACACTTAATATATGTGACAGCCATCATTTCTGAAGAATGTGACCATACCTTGCTCAGGTACTCTGAGGGGTGTATTAGGAACAAAAACAGGTTCGTTTCCCAACTCGCTCTCATGTGCCCTGGACAATACAACACCATCACTGTGAGTCTTCAGTAAAGTGGTGGCTACAAGTAGATCAAGTTCCATGTGTTCACATTGTTTGGATGCACACCAGATTTTATCATCACGACGATGTTGATACACCATAGATGGGGGCAACAGGTGGCCAGAGGTCAGGAGCTGCATCCAAGGGTCTGGGTCTGATCCGCTGATGCAACCATACACCTGGCATTTACATCGATGTTTCGCAGATGCCATGGCTTTTCTGTTGAGAAAGTGATCTGGTGACTCCCAGCCTGGTCTTCTCTTCCTCTGTGGACTGGTCAGTTATGGTTGTAGTCAATGTGGAAATAAATCAGAGTAGCCTAAATTGATTAACATCCCATGGCTTCGAGGATGATCAGCATAAATGATGCTATATACACAAACATCTCTATACTAATTTAATGTGATAACAATGGGGCTGCTATCACAGAACGGTAATTAAAAGGACAAAAATCAATGACAAAGCGACAGAAATTGACATCCAACTCATTGTAGCAAGAAGGTCATCTCCGTTGCAAATGAAATGAACAGTTTGGATGATCATCCATATCAAGGCTACAAGAATGATAGATGTGGTGGTTACCAGGTGGAATTTAAGCTTGAGCGACCTGTCTGTGATATCAACTGGCATGAGTTTTACACCATGGTGGCCTTGGATTGATGGTTCATTGACAGGACTGAATTGCAGATTGCCTTGACATTCTCGTTCAAGGAGCATGAGCACTTCATCTAGTAACTACGTATGCACCATTAGCTCACATGTGCCATCTGCATTGATTGTATAACATACCATGTCATGGACATGCCTGACAAGTCAAATCCATTCAAGGAGGTCGATGCGAGGATTATCCTGGATATGCTGCTAAGTAACAGAACCAGTGGCAATATCAACAATCCCATACTGGTATATGAACAATGCTTGTTTCAGCTTGCATGGTGCAATCACAGTGGGGTAGGATGGAATGCACAGGACATACCTGTGGATATAAGTATGATAATATTTCCTTTGTACCTGCTGAGTTCTTTTCACTGCAAATCAACCACGAGGCTGGTAATATTTGGTGTGCATCATTCTCGAATCATACATGTTGTGGAAAATGAGTGTTTAATGTGATTATAGTCTAAGTTACTGATCATAACCTAACCCATTGCTTTCTTGGATGTTACAAAGTGAAGTACAGTAGATATCAAATGAGCTTCCTCTTCTTCTGGCAGATAGTTTCAGTGTGATCTGAACTACTCTCACCCCCATCAAAACTTGGATCAGGGTCCAATGGCTGAGAATGATGATGTCTGACTGACAAGGGCAGAATCACCATTGTAATTGTTGGTCCTGGATCGCATTCACCTGTGTGGCCTGCACTGTTGCCTATAGTGGTTGACTGAGATTGAGGAGTATGGAGTCTATCGAGGGATATTTTTGTGATGAAAACAATCAAAAATGATATGACAATATGCGCTTACCTTCTATTGGCATCCATACCATCAGGTGACTGTGTGCCACCTTCACTTTGGGACCATGGTGGAGAGTGTTTGGGACTGCTACAAACAAATCAGTGCCATCTGGCAGGCATGCAGTGAACACAACATATGCTGTAACTATCCCTTGACCAGTTGATGCCAAAACTCCTTTATCATGGTATTTTGAAAGGCCACAACTGCCAAGACATATTTAGCTTGACTAAAGCCGATGATAAGGAAGAAAGTGCACCCTGAGACTGCACTCCTGACACCCAACAGTACCTGTGCAGGAATCATAAAGTCAAGAAATGTGTCCAACAACACCTTCACATTAGGCTCAGAAACACAGTGCTGGTGGCAGTCAACTTGATCATGGCAGTATACCATATACTTGAAGCACCAGAACATAGCCACATCATGGAACGAGAGTAAGAAGACTTTGCTGTCGACAGAGAACTGTGCAGCATTTGCCTACAGGTTGTTCAGTTCACGGAAAACATCATAGTAGAATAGCTCATACCCGATCAACCCATGTCAGTGCAAACATATGTCAATCATATTCAACCTGAGTAGGCTGCAGAGACTGTGTGAAGTTGATAATCAGTGACTTCATGAGGAACCATGCTGTAAAGTAGATCAGTAATCAAGAAGAGTGGGTTGGGGGTGATATCACTCATGGGAATGCCCACTGTGCTGTGGAGCTACAAGCATCACCAAGGCCGAAACTGGTGAAGAGGTAGGCACAAAAGTTGTTGCCCACAGCTGAGTAACAGTGACATTCTCAGTAGCGAGCATATTGTGAGTCCTTGTATAGATTAGTCAATGAGTCATTACACATGTCCTATGGCTTAAGACACACATTTGTAAAACATTATGGGGCTCACTGGGAATGGGATATGCAGCAGAGGACATGATGTGTGCATTTGGATTGTTGAATGGAAGGAAATTGGGAAGGAAATCGACCATTATAAATGGTCATGACTGCACGAGGCTCATCATTGAATCAGTCCAATTCAACCTTGACAGGAACCCCAAATGTCTGCAGGGTACACAAAGGCATCAGGGGGAAGCTCCAGGTGATGTCATCCCTGCTCACTGTCTACCTACATTCGCACCCAATCTCTGCACAAAGCAATCACAATTGGGAAAAGATCTGTTACTGTGGGTAATAAAGGAGCACAATGAAGGCCATCCACTCACCATTTCTTACACTTCCATGGACTATCAGCCACACCACCCCCCCATAACTCTCAGAAGGATCTTTGACAGGGATCATAGTCCAAGTCCTTGTGCATCTAGAGTTACTCTTTGTTGAATCTATGACTTCAATACCATTCGTCTGTCACAGGAGCAAGAGGTCAAGTTATTGCCTGTTCAGGGAAATAGTCTGATTCCTTGGCCATGTGGTGCCCTGTCAAAACCAAATCATGGAGGGTATATGCTGCATCATGTATTAAATTGGAATGAGAAGATGTACAAGTCCATGCAGGTAGGCCACAATCATTTCACATTTCACAATAACAGGAAGGGCTGCACAAAGTGTGTGAAGAATGCCTCAACTTGAGGTTAACATTCCCACAGCAAACCCCCAAGGCAGTCATAATGTTTCGTAATGCTGTAAGATTGGTACCACCATTGACAGCAGAAAGGTGATGAAATTATTCTACAGGCTTGGACTCGATTCCCAATCCTCAATCAATATCAGGATCAATGGCCTGCGCAAGATTTTGCAACAATGTACCTCAAAAACAAGGTTGGTGGTGACAGGGCAAAGATGAGGGCGAGGACACTGGCACAGTCGAAATGCATTGCATGTAGCATGGATACCTCAAACAACTTTGGGGTGGATAGGCTGAGGGGAAGGACACCGGCACAGCCAAAATGCATTTTGTGTAGCATGGATACCTCAAACAATTTTGGGGTGGATAAGCATGTATGATGGTCTGTTGCGAGACACACGTTACATTTCAAAGATATCAAGGTTATATATCAGTACCACATCATGTTAGAAGATGTAGATGAGCTAGGCATACTACTACCAAAGTCATAGTCCTCTTGCACCTGGAGTGCCTTGACTTGGCATGGAAGTGAGCTGGCAAGCCAAGAGGCATTATAGCAATTACAAGGAAGCCCAGGGGGTGCAGCAGCTTTGGTGTTGACCTTTCTGCTGTGGGGGCGAAGCCAGAGCTGAGTCCCTGCCCTCTTGCATTTACTGATTGTGACCATAGCATTGGCTGCCACCACAACATCTGCTTGCCACAGAAGACTAGCAAACTCATTGCTATGCCAAGCAGGGTATACATGAGGATAAGATATTGTTCTCCTGACCTTGTCCTCGGATTCATCTGAGCTCATGGCTTGTGTGCCTAAACCATTGATAAGAGGAAGATGCTGTCAAAGCGTTGGGTGGTCGGCCATCGCATCAAGATGCATTTTAAGTAGCTAAACAAAATGAACAAACTTGACACCACAAAAAAAAAAAGAAGAGGCAAACTTATGCACACTTTCCTTGAGCCACGGGAGGACTTCTGTAGACGAGCATTTGTTGCTTGTATCACCTTGTCCAGGTCTTCATCCACAGCAGCAACCACCTGCCTGTAATGAGCCTTGACATAAGCAAGATGCATGATGAATGCCATGCAAATTGTCTCATAATTGTGGTAACATTCTGGGATGTTGGCAGAAGCATACCAAGAATGTCTTGTAACCTTGTCTAGAAAGTCTTCAGCAAAAACAGTGGCCATGTCTTGGTTGAATGGCGAATCTCGATTACACAAACAGTCGACCATAAAGTTATTTGGAGTGACTTGGAGGCACCCTGGAAGGCCTTGCTCATATTCATCAACTTCCAGTTGTGAGAGTGTACATTTTGCATTGTGTAAATACTTGTATCCCTTTATTTTCAATAAAGTAAGGGTATGAATGTGAATGCAGCTCTGTCAAGGAAATAAGCACCAAATATACAGGATAGAGGTGATACCTTACCATGAATGCTGAGTGTTCTTGTTCATCTTGCCCAGTGATTGGGACATCCAGATTGGCTGCAACAAAATGACATCATTTAATGGCCCTTTTCCACAGTCAGTGGAATGAGTTGCCACTTTCTCCTTCGCCAAGACCAGGCTGATCCTTCAAGGCTAGGTTAGATGTCCTCAACTGTTCATGGATGGTACTGATCTCCTTCATCACAGTCTCATGAGACATTGCCTGCAATTTCCGAATGGAGTCCAATAGAGTGTCCATTCCTGTGGAGAAGTAAGATAGTAATGGAGCCACCACCTTGCTGAGGGCATTGTCATCAGGTCGATCATGGACTGATGGAGCGTTGCTTGGCAACATGTTTGATTGAGCTGGTGGGGGGACAGAAGATGTTGGTTATGGGATGTCATGGCCTATTGCAACCAGCAATGGAGATGACAAAGTGCTCGGTGCCTGGAACTGGGGCCAAGCCTGCATATTTTCCAACGAAGAAAAAATCTGCGCAGGTGGTGGTGGGGGCTGAGATACAGATGGCCATGGAGGAAGCCCCAGATCTTGCATATGAAATTCGACCTGTGGAAGCTTTTGATGTGAGGACATGTAACAAACCGACAAACTAGCCTTACCTGACTGTCACTATTGGTCTCAATGGCCATCTGTTTCCCTTTTCCGCCTACAGCTCACACAACCTGCTGAGAATCCAAAATTGCCTAGATAGACCAGGTATCCTATTAGAATGGGATATTCGCTGCAAGAGAGATGCACTTGTATGGAAGTGGCATGTTGTGCAGTTTGGGGGTGTGCTATTGTGTGCATCCTAATTGTAGAACCACTTGATGGCATAGAAGGTTGTTGAACATCATGTGAATGTTGGACAGGTGTATTCTCCCTGGAGATGGGGGGCATCTGCCAATCAGTTGGAGTTGATTCCCTTGACTGTCTCGATGAGATTGGGGTTGACTCTCTTGACTGTCTCGATGAAGCTTGGTTCACTGGTGGTAATGGGGATTGAGATGTAGACGTCACAACAGAAAGACTAGGCTAAAGTTGAAGCAACCAAAGATGAATGTCTTCTCAGCTATTACTTCAAACCAGAGAGAATGGGAGTAGAACCCATTGATTGAGGGACAAGCTCAAAACAAACTAGATTAGAGAGACCAGCTATGACAAATGACAGGACTTATATACTGCCCTACTGTTTGTATGTACTGCCATGGGAGAATGTTCTAGAAAGAAGTAAACAAAAGAGAAAACTACACTACTGGTTGAACATGAACATGCGTTAGCAATGAGGCATGGCCTTACCAAGTATCATGTAAGCGTGAAAGAGTAAATGAAAAGGAAAAGTCCAAGATGACTAAGCATCCCTAAAGCGGAACCCTAACCAGAGGGTGGATATATATAGGAGACTAGGGAATGTGGAAGTGAAAAGTCTACCAGTCGTTACAACAGTCAGATCAGCCTCTATCCATCTTATCTCATCTCAATGGAGTCCTTACTGGTTGCTGGACTGACATCATTTGCATAAGGGCACCAAGCAGCCACTGTTGTGATGCTCGAGCAGCTTGTGCTTCCAGTGTCAAATTACCTACTTGTGGTGCAAGTGATGTCAAATCCACTTTCAATGATTTGGGAATATGATGCCCTTGTGTCCATGCATCATCCAAGGGGTGTTTCAGGGCCAAATGACCTTCTTGTGGGTCTACTGAAGAATCTTCTGTGCATGATGAGGAATGAGTAAGCCAAGAAAAAAACAAGCTACTCTAACCTTCAGAATCCATGTGGTGCAGCGCTGATAGATGAGAGAAGGGGGCAGGATACTCGAATAAATAGAGGTAGATGTCCCTGCACCCTTGAAAGAATAAAAGACAAAGATATTGGTGACATCCGGAAGCAAATCAAATACCTGAAGAATAATATCCAAGAGCGCACTTTCCTTAGGACAAGATCTATCATATAACCTGCCAGTCCTGATATGCATGCTGTTGGACAGAATCTCTAAAATCTGTGACGGTCATTTCATTGACTGTAAATAAAATCACAAGCCGCTCACAGGGATGCAAAAGTTTCTGTGAGCTAAGACTAGGACATCCATCACGGGGCAGCACAGCCACTACCTATTTGATCAGGCTGCTGGAGCATAGGGGAACAATAACTAGGAGACAAAGAGTTAAGGTATGTCAGTCAGATAAAGCAGTGATTGGAATTATTGGCCACTGCAATGTGTAGCATCAGCGATGATCTGTGGTGTGAATTTGTGAAGAGTGAAAACCATGTCCTTTGTGGTGAACAGACGACACATATTGGCCGCTTGTCCCTGCAACATGTTAAACGTGAAAAAGATGAAGTACAGTGCTCATATCACACAACTCAGCCATGACAGCAAATAATCTTGTGTCTGCACCATGTCCTTTGTGGTGAATGCATGTCATTGGTCGCTTGTCCCTGCAATGTGGTTAATGTGAAAAAAGCCAAGTATGGTGCTCATATCACAAAACTCAGCTATGACAGCAAATAATCTTGTGTCCACACCATGAGGACACTTTTGAATCAAGGATGCAGAAGAATGTGTGATTTGTGAAAAGTGTCGTTCTGAAAAGGAGAGAGATTGCAACCTATAAGTGCGCCAGCATCCAGGTCAATTTGACTCACCACCACCCTTAGTCCCCACTACATCATTGCCCCACCTAACACAGCTGCTCTTCATGGCCCCCATTTGCTCTGATACACAGAGATGCTCTCTGTGCAAAGGTTGATCAGCACTGTCTTGCGCTTCGAACCTCCCCACCAACGGTGATAAAGACCTTGAACCCAAGAACTTACTCCAGAAGATGTCACAAATCATGGATTTGCTTGAAGAAGATGTGAAGCGATCTCATAGGGTAAGTGAAACTGTTCTGTATAAACACAAATTCTGATTGCATGCAGGAAGTTCAGAAGTTGATGACTGAAAAAGAGACAGTGGAGAAGGCCCATGCTAATGCCAAGGGGGCAGAGGAAGATCTGCAGAAGATAATGGAATGAGTGAGTACTGCACAACACGAGAGAACAGTCACTGATTATTGATGTTTGGATTAGTTCAGAGCTGCACATGTGGACACTGTCAAGTGTGGTGTATGTCAGAGGTGCATTGATCGCCCATTCATGTAAGTGCTCTATGGTAACTATGCACTACTGCCTAATCATTATTGGTGCTTACCAGCTTGGTTGATTGTAGCCACTCCTTCTGTTATGGTTGCCTCTGAAAATGGTTCCATAACAGTCTGCTGAGGCAGTTAAGGTGGCAAGACACCATTCCTGCTCACTGTGAAGTACAGGTTTACCCTCGGGTGACCGGGCTTCAAGACCGGGTGACAGGGGCCAAGTCCGAGTGGCCAGAATCAAGGCCGGGAGACAGGGGCCAAGTCTGGTTGGACAGAATCAAGGCTGGGAGACAGGGGCCAAGTCTGGTTAGACCAGAGTCAAGGCCAGAGGTCAGGGGCTAAGTCCGGAGGACTGGACTTAAGACCGGGAGCACGGGAACAAGGCCGGTAGCGTGGGAAACCGACCGGTCTTGGAGTGCGCACAGGGGGAAGCTGGTCCAGGGTTGGATCTACCTCCCTTGGTCTCAGCTTATGTGCTGTACCCTTATGCAAGCCGGGGAGAGGTTTGGGACAGGGGTCAGGGATAGCTTAAGGCTCGGCCTTAGCTATAGAGTAGTCTTGAGGGGTAGTATGGAGTTGAGGGTAATACTAAGTTGATATTCTGACTGAGGGTACTATGAAGTATGTACAGGGGTTAAATACATGAGGCCAGTCCGGAGTAAAGAATGTGAAGCTGGACTTGTTAATAAGCTATTAGCAAGAAGATTAGCAAGAGTGTGGATAGCCACAGAGGCTGTGCAGAGACTAATAGCTAAAGTCCAGGTGACCGGCATAACGGGGTCAGACACAGGATTTGTACAGTAAGCAAAGTCAGATGAACAGGCTAGACTAAATACAGTACAAACAAAGGGAAACAGACCAGAGTTATGTCCGGGTGACCCGGACATGGACCTAGGAGGACCGGGGTGGAGCAGTGCAAGGCCAGGAGGCCGAAACGGACCGGAGATAGGGGTAAAACACCGGACTTGAGTTATGCAGGCCGGAGTTGAGTTATCTAGGGCCGGGATTGGGTTTTCTAGGCTGGACCAGGACCGGACTTGACCGGAGATAGGGGCTAGGGGTCCGGACTGGGCTGAGTCCGAGTCCGGGAGTCATGGATATGACACTCACTTGAAACAGAAACCAGTGATGGTGGCAAAGCTCAAGGAACTCTTTGAAAACAAGCATATCTACACTGCCCACTATACTTATCCCATTGCTGGTTGTCTAACTGATGTCAAAAACAAACCTATCGAGAATGACCTCGCTGGAAATATGATCAACACAGTAAATGACATTTTAGGACCCCAGCAAAACAGGTTGACACTGATCCACATCTCAACGAGCCCAATGTTTGGGCAGACATTTTCTACAATGCTTGAAGCTTGTGGTGAGTTTTTTTAATCATGCATTGCAGCATTCCAAAACATGCTCATATTTTCGATCTGGTAACAGTGCAAAGTCCAGACATGACAACGTTTCCTCTCAGCCCAGCTGCATGTTGATGGCTTGAGCACGATCATAAAACTATGATAAGCTTGTGGTGCAATATCTGGTACAGACAGATGGTGATTATTACTTGTATATTACAGCTATCTGACGATTTTGTTTATGACCTAATGGGAAATTGTCTATACATGTTGATACCCTTAGGCAGCTGAATCATCTGCTAGATTAGCAAATACCAATACTGTTCGATGTCGCTAGCTCAGTGGATTTGATACCGCTATGCATTCTCGATTTCCAACTTGTTTCCCCCCTCAAATGGCTGGCCATCATGCAAAGAAACACATGTGCTTCCATAGCAGGGGGCACACATGTAAGTTTCTATATGATACTACTCGACAACCTCTCTACATCAAAACCAGTTCCCCATGTAGGGTATATACACCACCAACCAAGATCCCAGCAGCAGCCACATACATACTAATCCACTGGTGATACTTTGACTGCCTTCCAAAATGCTGCTAAACATATCTGAGCATCGAGTGGTCATTACTTAAATGGGACATGTTGATTGTATGAGTGAGCAAGCCAGCATATACACGACGCATGAATGAAAGACAGACAAGAAAGGGAATGACAATGATGTACATCTACCTCCCTATCATTCCTACTGTCCAACCCAAAAGCCCATCCACACCTTCTCAAATACATAGATACCACCAAACACTTTCATCATGTACTTGGTGAGGTACATGCGCTTGAACACGATGTAAGATAACGCAAAACCACAGGAAACATTCAACAATAAACATGAAACCAGCTAAAACCACATACACCATCAAACGCCCTCACACCGCGTCCATTCCCCGAACCCCCACCCTTCCCACCCTCCCCCCCGCACACAAACCACACACTACAAACCCATCAGTCACACCCTCCCACCTCACCTCGATAGATCCCCAATCCCACGCTCCAACTGTTCACATGTCACCTGACAACCCATTCTCTCGCCACACCACACAGTATAATGTCATGACAGCCCCATCCAACTGGACATGTAAGAATGTGTTCGTAACCCAAAACCAATGCCCACACGGCAGTCAACTAAGTGTAGTTAGAGTTACGCGACTAGCCGAAGTACTAAACCACCCTTACCAAAAAGGCGGAGTGTCTAAAATGGCCAGCAGGAACGGAGGACTAATGGGGAACCAAAGGTTCTGCCATTAGGGCATTCACTCGCTGGTAAGGTGTGGTAGGCCACAGGGGGCCTCCGCTAGATTGTTAACTAAGGTAGAATAGTGCAACATAGGGTAGACACACCCTCAAAGCACTTTAATTCAGAAAAAAAAAAAAAAAAAAAGATGTATGTATAACTTAAACCCAATCATATGAGCGAGTTCTTTGACCTCAGCTAGGTCCAATCCAATTGAAGGATACTCATTTCATTGGTATTGATGGAGCGTGATTCAGGACAAATAGGACATACATGGGTTGATCCAGACTCCGCCAAGTGTGAGGATGTGGTGGAGGACATGGAGATAGTTGACAATGCTTTCAGCCTAGAGGTCTGGTCAGCATGGAGGTATGAAGGACATAGATGGGAGGGAAGAAAGAGACAAATGGTATCGATGAATAAGCAGGTTAGAATTGCATCCCATTTCCCTGCATGTAGCTCATTCTCATCTGTTTTCTCTGTGCTGTATATTTCCTTGAAGTTGCCTACGAATCATGAGTTTGATAGCTTAAAGATGCTCAGAGGGATGTATATATAGACATACCAGCAATGAGAGAAAAGTTGGAGCCTGGAGGGAGGTCAGAGGGAAGGATATCTGGAATGGTGACAGCTCTAAGCAAGGTTTTGCGGGATAGTATGTTGGAGAAGGAGTGAATATAGGGATATATAGTGTTCATCAATCAATTGGGTCCTGCCACGGTGAAAGGTAAGAGGTGAACAGTGAACGCGAGTGTTAGAGGTCAGTGAGAGCAGCTGTGATAGATCCAACAGTACCTGTTGAGAATGAGGTAGGAAGCAAGTAGCATACAATGAGAAAACTCGTTTCCTTGACATGCAAAGCCTATGAAAACCATGAGGGAGAAGGTAGGGTTACAAGGGATGGGAACAGACAAACTGAGATTGGCGACACCATAGACAAGTTGGCCCAGACCAGCACCTGGAAGGGGCCAGTTTGATGAATGCACTTGTGTGACATACCTCGAGGACCTTGTGCATTGTTGTCAGCCTCACTACACAGCAAATGAGGGATGGGGACAGACAAACCAAGATTGATGATGTTGTAGACAAGTCAGCCCAGACCAGCACCCGGAAGGGGCCAGTTTGATGAATGCACTTGCACAACATACCTCAGGGACCTTGTGCGTCATTGTCAGCCTCACTACATGGCAAATGAGGGATGGGGACAGACAAACTGAGATTGGCGACATCGTAGACGAGTTGGCCCAGACCAGCACCTGGAAGGGGCCAGTTTGATGAACACACTTGCATGACATACCTTGGGGACCTTGCATGTCATTGTCAGCCTCACTACATGGGAAGCACAAGACAGGAAAATTGGGTGGGCAAGCACCTACTCACTGAAATGGGCAACATGTCCAATGACAACCAACATTTCCAGTGAACTAGGCAAGCATGAGACAGAGGGAATCCGGTGGGCAAGTGCCTGCTCACTGAAATGGGCAACATGTCAGATGACAGCCAGCATTTCCAGTGAACAAGGCAAGCATGAGACAGAGGGAATCGGGTGGGCAAGCACCTACTCACTGAAATGGGCAACATGTCTGATGACAGCCAACAGTTTCCAGTGAACAAGGCAAGCACAAGACAGAGGGAATCGAGTGGGCAAGCACCTGCTCACTGAAATGGGCAACATGTCAGATGACAGCCAACATTTCCAGTGAACAAGGCAAGCACAAGACAGAGGGAGTCAGGTGGGCGAGCACCTGCTCACTGAAATGGGCAACATGTCAGATGACAGCCAGCATTTCCAGTGAATGGGGCAAGCACGAGACAGAGGGAAATTGGGTGGGCAAGCACCTACTCACTGGAATGGGCAACATGTCCGATGACAGCCAACAGTTTCTGTGAGCTGGGCAAGTGAGCACCTGCTTGATCAGAGTGAAAAGGCAACAAAAATGACAACAAATGTGGCTTTGATTCTGAGTTTCAATTTTTTAAAGATCATGCATGGTAGCACATTGTGCAACACATTCTCGATTATTCCTTCACTCTTTGGCAATATCCATGGCTCAAACAAAGCAGACAGCTAAGAAAAGTGCATGTGGTACTGCTACACAAGTCAAGTTCATCCACCCAGCTCACACCACCTTCACTCAAGTGGTATCTGCAGAATTGACTTCCTCTCTTTGCTCACTGACACCCACTCCCTCATCTCATGCACAGAGCCTGGAGATCCCAGGTGATATTGTACCTGAGCAGTGGACATCTAACAGAGTATGTCTGATATCTCCTTTATACTGCCTCCAGTGTCCACCAACATGCTATCACATTCAGTATTGCTACCTTTGCCATGATGGTGGTAACTTCTTATTTGACTGCAAGACCTGTCCATGCGTGGTGTGCAAGTGCTGCTTAGGTTTACTGCAACAGGCCATAAAGAAGGTGTGTGCTGTGGATGTCAACTTCCAATGTCCCAGTTGCCATGAGCTTGTGGAGGGTGCATCAAAGCACAAAAAATTGATGCCCTACTTTGTGAGTCACACATCATCGACACTCTGAACTAACCTAACAACAATGCAAGGCCTTCATGTGCACTGTGCATGGGGAGACCATCCACCTGCTTGAAAAACCTCTTGTCATGTCTGGTGTTTGCAAAAGGTCCTCGAAATCCTAAGTCTCTGCTGAATCCACTCTGATCCTCCATCTGCAATGCATGGGAATGGCAGTTCCTGGTTCTCTGCTGCAGCTGCCCAAAACAACTCTCAAGGAGTATCACACGAAGGAATCCCTGCAGTATCTAGCTGTTACCTTTGACATTGGCACCCAAACAAAGGTAAATCGATGGAAGGTGAAGGTCAAGAAGCTCAGCATGACACTGGTGGCAAGGAGGTTCAGCCACACCATCATCTTCGTGACCGTCCACAGTGAAGTGACCTGTGGTGACCTCTTTGCTGGCAAGGGCGAGGATGGCAAAGACATTGCAATGGAGGTCAACAGGGTGCACATTAAATTGACATTTTTATCGCAATCTTACTCATTTCTATGTAGTTCATGGGATGGTTATTCTCTCCTCTGCTTGCTGATCTGGTCCATGCTTCCATGCTTGTCATGCTGACATGTGGACCTGTCATATTGTTTCAGGAATTGTTTGATGTGCTAAAACAATCAATTGCACGGTATGACTTACTTATGATTATTTTTGATGATTTTACCAAGCCTCTCCAAGTCTCCAGCTGGAGTTCACCCTCGCATTCACTGCAGCAGACTTCATCAGCACTACCCTCAAGTTGTTTATTGTGTCGTATGGTGTCAAGGTCCTGATTGAGGGACATTATTTCGCAGATGTCCTGCCTGACCTACTTGAGGGTTCACTTGCACTGAGGATGCACATGGATGTGATCCTTTTTCATGTTTCAGGTTTAAGTTTGCCCAGGGGCCTCCTCTTACCAGGCCCTGCCCTTTCTACAGCCCGTCCTCTCATCACCGGATACAGATATTCTTGGTACCACAGCCACTGGCGACCATGGGGTACCTCCCTCCCCATGGCATGCCTGAAGTGTGCAGCTATTCATCTGTGGGCACAGTCAAAGGTTTACCCTCAACATGATTCTCTGAAGGCCCGAGTATCCAAGTGTCAGGCCAAGGCTTGCAGCTTCGAAGTGCACACCCAGCCTTTAATGGCTTCATACAAAGTACTCTGTGGTGACTCAAC
The DNA here is from genome assembly GCA_024663395.1 of Pisolithus tinctorius. Lineage (NCBI taxonomy): Eukaryota > Fungi > Basidiomycota > Agaricomycetes > Boletales > Pisolithaceae > Pisolithus > Pisolithus tinctorius. The sequence continues at coordinate 639,895 of JANFAH010000006.1, read as the reverse complement.
ATCAGGCTGGCTTAAATATGTGATTTATCCTGCAGACACACTTTAATTCTACTGGTACATGTCATTGTCATTTATACTGCATGGGTGAATACATTCTTCGATTTTTGATAGATGTTGATCACACAGTATTTAAGGGTATACTAGCACACCATCTATGAGACATTAATGCGAGGGTTTCATGAGACAGATCACATGACCACCTACAATGGTCATCAATCGTATGCCATTTTGTTGATGCGAATACTCAACCTATAATGGAATACAGGCTAAAATGGTCTCTCGAAGGGCACTCTGGCCCTATCAATTGCATTGCATTCATGGATGACGAAAGCTACATTGCCAGTGGTAGTAAGTCATTGGCATATGGTGGTGGTGTGTGCTCACAGAAAACAGGTGATGATGGGCATGTCATCATCTGGTCACTGGAGGACAGAAGCCTTCACAGATGCTTAAGACCAAAGCAGGGCCCTGTGGTGTCCCTTAAGTGGCTTTGGGATGATGTTCACAATAACATTTATTATCTATTGTCTGCAGGCGCCAATGGGACCATTGTTGTATGGCATTTCAATGTTGGATCAGTGGGTTTGATGATTTATGGGCAGCATCAATCACTTAAAATTGACAGGTACTCTTTGAATGGGTCCATATGGAGACAGTCTTCAATTCTGCAGTAGAATATATGGAGCTGGACCAAACCCACAACTTCTTGGTTTTAACTATGCAAGGGAGGATTGTGCTGTATCAAATAATGAAAGAAAACAGTGGTGAGCTGAGCATCATTAACCACATCCTATTGTTGTTCATGCAGGGTACATACAGTGAGCCTCCACCTGGCCCAAGTCCACCCACCCCCTCAACATCCACAGCTACCTTCGCTGCCCATATCCGCTCACTTCTTCAACCAAGGTCATTGTCTAGTGTTTGCATTCCTGGATTCATGTGAAGTGTATGATTTGGTCTTCATTAATTGAAATTCTACTTAGTTGGATTTCAGCATCGCTTGGAAGATTATGCCTTGGAACCAGATATTCCATCACAAGATGAGGACCCACATGTATTTTACTTTATTTTAGACCATTGGCCTCCTTTGTGACTTTACTTCCATTTAGAGGGAGCACCACGTACCATGAAATCTCCCAACTATTACTCGTCTGGAATCTCATCGATGGTGTCAATATATATTGCCTGGTGGATCAACCGATGCCCTCACTGCAACCACGTTCAGCATCTTCAGTTGAAAATAAGTCAAAACTATATATGCCATGTCCAATTTGATTCAGATGGAAAAATGGTGATTACTGGTTCTGACAATGGACAAGTATTGTTGTGGGATGTTAACTCTGGGAAACTGGCTCAGGTACTACACCATGGCAAAGGCATGTCTTCTGAATGCTCTTATTCATACCTATTGTTCACATTGTATGCAGAACTTCATGCAGTACAAGTTATTGGCATATGGTACAGTTTAATTTTTACCCTCTACATGCGACTGATTCAACTAGATAGTATAACTTGTCTCAGTTCAACAAGCACTTCATTGCTAGTGGGTCTTCAAGTAGTGGTGATCCATTACTTCTCCAAGTGTGGTTGACTGAAGTAAGCACTAGTCCATTACTGCTGTGTAGGCTGATGATAAATATTCCCTCAGTGCGTAATATTTAACGAAAGCACAGAGGGAAATCTCATAGACAGTCGTGACTGTTCACCTCCATGGGGATGCCAATGTTTTCTTGACTTTTTCTGTGCCCTGGCATTAAGTATTTTCATTTTAGTTGGTATTTGTTGGTTTTCAACCACCACTGCCCTCTATGATATCATTCAGAATTGAGCTTTAGACTACAAAATCCTCTTCTGCATAATCCTAGGTTATAAATAGCATGGCAGTATGATGAAATGCTACAGAGTGAATACGAGTTGGGTCGAGGATTGTACATGATGCATGATGCATGATGGAGCCAACTATGGTCTTCACAGGCTACATGTTCTGGAGTTTCCATATTCAAAGTCCTAAAGGCTAAAATTGCCCACCATTGGTATGCTCACTCCATTACATTCCCTGGCAATGAAACCCTTCCACCCATTTACATCTGAGCACATGCTGATTGGACTGACTCTGTTAATGCTCTTGCCTTTTCCCTGGCCAGAGGTCAATTAGCAAGTGGAAGTGAGGATGGAAGCCTCATTGTATGGGAGCCACTTGCTGGTGCACTGTTGTATTGCGTTGCCTTTCATTCTGCTATCCTCAGCCTGACATGGGATCCGCAACATTCGCATCGCTTATTCATTGGTTGCTTGGATGGTACCTTAGCTATCTGTGAAAACTCAGAGGTAAGGGATGCAACTCAGTCTATGAATGAACTAACTCCACTAATAGGTCCAGGAATCAACTAATTCTATTCTCACCAGTACCAAAGCACTGGTTTTTGCACTCACCATCAATGAATATGGTGGTTATGTCGCCATTGCTGTAGGCTCCGAGGTACACATCGCAAAAGAGGTCTTCCCTAGTGCACTCCATTATCGATATTAAAGGGCCATTCTGGTAAAATTGACATGTTTTAGATAAATATGCTACTTTCAAGATTTTCCCTCCACCAAGGGAACTACCACTTGTGGCCAAGCAACTCAACAAGAGGATACGTGGTTGAGCGCTTGCTTTTGGAAAGAGGGGGAGTGAGTTGGTTGTCGCCTACCTCAACCATGGTGTGGTGTAAGTGTTTCTGAGCTGATGTTCAGGCATTGAAATGTTCAATTCTCATGCTAGTTGTTGGGACATTTGCTCTTTCTGTTACGTTTCACTCCTATCTTTTCCCTTTTCATTGCACATTTACCTTGTGTTTGATCTGTTGGACATCTTTTCCTTTTAGAGCCATCTCCACCTTGATCCAATGGCTCTCTGTTTCCACCACTAGCATTACATTCTCACAACATGCTTAGGACATGTGTTGTCATTGTTCAACCAATGGTGTAGTTACCTCGTTACATGTGGACACCTCATGGTCCGTTTCCTTGTAGTATTTAGCTTGCCAGCTCAAGTCCTGGAAACCCAGACTTGAGCTGCTCAATCATACACAGCGTTCCTCAGAACTTCGCCCTCAGTGTCCCTAACCCGGACCACTCTTACTGGTGTTGACCAAATCCTCTGTCATTTACAGAGGTTACTGCAGCTGTTGCTCAGTAGAAACCCATTGACTGTGTTTGAGCTCTCCCTATGTCTTGACTTTGGTCAAGCGTAACACTTTCGAGCAATGCTGGCAGATCAACCCCATCCATAGTCATCAAATTGTGTAAGCATTGAAGTTGTCTTTCATACTGATCTGTTTTTGATGACTATGCTAGTGGTCATGCAGTGCTTTCACTTGACACAAAACGCATTGCCTTGATGAATTTGGGTGACGGTGTTGACATGTATTCTCCAGGACAGTCTTACCCTGATATATGTCTCAAGAATCAACCTCTTTCCAAAGAAAAAAACATTCCAGTGCAAGTGTCCTGGCTCCAGGATGGTGCTGCCATCGTCAGTGGTTCATCTGATGGAGGTGTTTGTATCTGGGAAATACCATCAGGGAAGCTCCTCCAGTTGTTAGAACACAAAGGTATGTCCGCATTTCTCATCTACGGAAGTTATTTTTGACTTTTACTCCAGGATGCATCATGCAGGCTGTCGCAGTGCATCACACAACCTATTTATGTTCTCAGGTCATTGATTAGCATGTGTTAGACTTTTGAATACTCCAGTAATAGTGTAATTGCTATGGCAACCACTGAAGCTGTGGAAAACACTTGCATCAAGGTGTGGAAATGTAAGAATAATGGTAAGGGATCTCAAGGCCCACAAACACATTAATGATCTTTGAATAGTGTTCATGACTTCTTGGAGGGTTGTCAAACTGAATCTTTGGACATGGAATCTCACACTGAAGGGCACTGTGCACTCACTGGTAGAGATGAGGGTTTGGGTGGTTCTTGTACTTGGGATCATTAGCGGTGCCCTATTCATCATCTACTGTGTACAGAGCATGCTTGAGGTGGGTGGTCATCATATCATTTGGATCTGGTAGCTGATAGGCTTGTCAATGGTTGGCAGCCTGTCCTAATCTCTGTCTCCCATGAGGCAGAAGTATTGATTGTGTCCCTCTTGCAATTGCGCCCTAGAGACTTGTGCCTCACCCTCACCATGGTAGTTCATTGAATTGCTCTCAGCATGATTGAATACTTGGAGAAGAAATTGCAGGACCAGGAAGAGCCAAATCATGATATAATTTACCTTTGACTGAGCACTTCTCCCCCACAATCACACCTCTAGTACAGAAAATTCCTTTTTCTTCATGTAATTACCGAATGTACATTTACAGATATGCATTATACATGGGCAGCGCCAGCAGTGGAGCTGCAGTGGAGAGTTGCAGTGGCCCCAGATCAGCTATCAGCGGTGTGCTGCAAAAAAAGCATGTAAGGCGGATGGTCACGACGCATGCACAATGAGAAATGATGATGATATTTGGAGAGTGTTGAAATGCTGCCCCAACTTCAAGTCCTCTGAACATTGTCAGCTATAGTACAGTGAAAAACAGTTTGTCATTATCTGTGCAAGACATGCAACTCGGAGCATTGCCTGGATATCACATATGAAACTGGATGTATGTAGCAAGGATCTCATGATATACTTCATAATCAGTCTTCAGAGTGGCGCTTTTTTACAATCACTGCTGGTTCAAATGTAATACAACTATAAGGACATTGATGATGCTTGGCTAAACTTGAAGTACAAAGGTTATTGGAGAGGTCATTTTTTGTGATCAGAATGTTGAGTTTCATTCCTGATTTGGAACCCTATGACACAGCCCCACAAATTCAAAGAAACTCCATGACCTGGATCACTGCACTTTGCATATCAGTCTTCAAATTCATGTCTTCCATTAGAGGGCATTTACACCTGTTCAAACTTGTTGCAGTCTCAGTAAACAGACAGTCAGAAAGTTCAAGGCTATTGACAAATTTCTGTACACTTCAAAATATCTGTTCAGCACTCTCTGAATTTTTCATTGACAGTAAATTTGAAGCTCAGCTTAGTGACACAATCATCAGGCCTTTGCCTGCAGTGCCAGATGATTTGTCAGCATGTAAACAATGGCAAACATTGAACTTGTACCATTAATCCTCCCTCTTTTACCACAACTCATGAAATCATCTCTCTAGCTCACATGGTCATTTTCTCAAGGAATTCTTATCAAATACTGGTGGCCACCACAGTGCCATCAGTATAACATGCTCTCAGAACCATCAGTCCCTTAAAAAACCTGCTGTCAGTTATTTCCTGGACTGTTTCCCCCCCCATGCCTGATGTGTTCTGGGACTAATCAGTACTTGGAAGGCTGAAAATGTTATGGAGGTCAATCTGGCACTTCAGAACATGATTTACAAACCAGTCCCCTCTCATCCAATGCATTTCTGGCACAGGAACACTGATATGGAAGTTGGGGTGAGACAAAACCTCCTTATGCTCTGAGCACCATAAGAGGGTTCACTAGATCTTGCTCTGATCTGAACTGTAGATGACTGGGGAAGGATTATTTGGTCATATGTGACCAAAGGCAATATTCAGGGCCAGATGGAAGCACAGGATTCTGCTCCATGGCAGTTCAGTAGCATATCCTTCTGATGACACCCAGGGGTAAAGAGGATTTTGTCTTGCCCTAACTTCCATACCACTGTCCCTGTGCCAGAAATGCATTGGTTGAGAGGGGACTGGTTTTTACATCATGTTCTGAAGTGCCAGATTGACCTCCATAACATTTTCAGCCTTCCAAGTACTGATTAGTCCCAGAACACATCAGGCATGGGGGGGGAAACAGTCCAGGAAATGACTGACAGCAGGTTTTTTAAGGGACTGATGGTTCTGAGAGCATGTTATACTGATGGCACTGTGGTGGCCACCAGTAGTTGATAAGAATTCCTTGAAAAAATGACCATGTGAGCTAGAGAGATGATTTCATGAGTTGTGGTAGAAGAGGGAGGATTAATGGTACAAGTCCAATGTTTGTCATTGTTTACATGCTGACAAATCATCTGGAAGACCATGTGGTTTATTATGTAATCTTTTTTTCCCATCCTCCATGCCCTCAATCCCATCAAAAGGTCACCTTTCATGATTTCACCAGTCAGGGACAAAAGCATTGCAATGCACTTTTTGGAAAGAATAGGGTGTATCTCAGCATGTATTGCTTTGTTTGGACTGAACCTTAGTGCTCTGGAAAGCTTAGAGTCACCCCTTGCCAATGGTATAGGTATCATGATTATCTGTGCAGAATAGCCCAAGCTACATCAGCAACAATTCACACCTCACAAACATTGCAACACTTTTGTCCCTCACTGTAGTAGGAACTCCTGGTAAATATACATAGCCATGGTCCCTAGCAAAGGGGACAAGTGAAATGATTGATGTGGAGGCAGCCATATCAGAAGAATTAGTGAAATGAGCATCTTTTGGAGGGAGTGCTGTAGAAACATGCAGAGTGTGCAGATCCTTCCCAATTTTGGAAGGTAGGATTGTGTGGCTGAGCACTATAAGTGAGTGTGGGATTGGTGTCAGTATCTGCAGAATTGGTGGAGATATGTCAAAAACCAGAATGCCATACACAGGCACTTAAGAATTTTTATTGGTGCTTAACTCACTTCCTTCTTTTTCTTTGGTATTAATGACTCATTCTTGTGCAAAGGATGACTGCCAATGTTCCTGGCTGTCATTCTACACATGAGGGCTATAGTCCTCATCTCCATTCATCAGCATTATCCATGTCCAAGTCACCAAACACCTTTGGTGTGTGACAGCATGCTTAACTTGCTTCCTCTTTTCTATCTGGCACTGATGACTTGTTCTTGTGCAAAGGGTGACTGCTCATGTCCAGCAGTCTTTCTATGCATGAGGGCTTTAGTCTTCATCTCCATTCATGGTATGGCACACTGGAGGGAATAAGTACTCCCTACTATGGAGATTTAATTATTTTATCTTTTCTACTGTATTTTTGCTTTGATTTACATTAATGGTACTTGTTAAGTATGGGTTTACCCTCAGGTGAACAGGCTTCAACACCAGGTGACAGGGGCTAAGTCCAGGTGACCAAAGTCAAGGCCAGGAGACAGGGACCAAGTCTGGTTGGACTGGAGTTGGGGCCAGGGGTCAGGGGTTAAGTCCAGAAGACCAGACTTAAGACCAGGAGCATGGGAATAAGATTGGTAGTGTGGGAATAAGACCAGCCTTGGAGAGCACACAGGGGGAAGCTGGTCTGGGGTTGGATCTACCTCCCTTGGTCTCAGCTTATGTGCTGTACCCCTATGCAAGCCAGGGAGAGGTCCAGGACAGGGGCTGGGGATAGCTTAAGGCTCAGCCTTAGCTATAGAGTAGCCTTGGAGTGTGGTACAGAGTTGAGGGTAATACTAAGTTGATATTCTGACTGAGGTGCTACAAGGTATGTACAGGGGTTAAATACATGAGGCCAGCCCAGAGTAACAAACATAGAGCCAGACTTGTTGGTAAGCTATTAGCAAGAGGATTAGCAAGGTAGGACAGCCACAGAGGCTGTGCTGAGACTAACAGCCAAAGTCCAGGTGACCAGTGTCACACACCAAAGGTGTTGTGGACATGGTTACAGCTGACTCTGCCTAACTTGTTGACGAGTTGTGTGCAATGCCCATGCCATGCAGATGAAGACTAAAGGCCTCATGAATAGTCATCCTTTGCACAAGAATGAGTCATCAGTGCTAAAGAGAAAAGAGGAAGCAAGTTAAGTGCACATTAAAGGCTTTTGGTGCCCATGTATGGCATTCTGGTTTTCATTGTATCTCCACCATTTCCAAAGATATTGACTCTGTTCTCACACTCACTTAAAGTGCTCAGCCATGCCATCCTGCCTTCCAAATTTGGAGAGGATCCTCACACCCTATGCATTTCTACAGCACTCCAACCATCAGATGCTCATTTCACTAAGTCCATCAGAAATGGCCACCTCTTCATCAATCATCTCACTTGTCTCATTTGCCAGAGACAGTGGCTACATATGTCTGCCAGGCATTCCCACCAGCTTCTGTCCTGAAGCCCCCTGGTTCATCCCATCATTGTCAGCCCCATCCCATCCCATGCAGCTTGGCCAGTGTGTTCTCCTTGTCAGTATGACTTCCAGAAGGACATTCTTTGGTCACCTCAGGTCTGTCACTTGGTTAGAAAGGTCTTATGTGGTCATTTTGGTCTCCCCAGTTGATGAAGCATATGGATCATTCCTCCCTGCTCCCTGCACTGTCTTTATTCCAATCTTGTCCATCATTCTTCCCACATTGCAACAGCTGCAGCATAATCTACTGTTCTCCAGCCTCCCTGATTGCATTTATGATGAGTATGATGTGCACCTTGCCTTCTTACTGCAAGATCCAGCAGAGGACATCCCCCCTTCTCCTCCTCCTCCATCAGAGCCCCATTCATGAAGTTTTTGTTAACTTTGCTGAGAGGATGAAAGGGTGGGAGACATGATTGCTTATGCTCCCATTGCCCCACAGACCCCCAATGCCCTAGCCCCTATGACACCTGACTCATGCCCTTCAATTCTGGAATTAATACTTCCCTATCTGGAAACACTGTCCATCTGTCATGCCATCTTTGGATCTAGAGATGTCTCTGCCAAGATCTGACTTACATCGCCACCCCCTAATGTGATATCAGTGTGCTTACTCAGTTTCTGACTCCATTTGACTCATTCTGTGATATTTTGACTGTCCTTGACTCATTCATTGCCAATACTTACCAATCTTCTTTGCTTGCTTACTTTTCATTTCTTGCTTACTCATCATGATTACTCAGTCCTTACTCATTACTTACCAAGCATTTGTGCCTTGTTTGTCACAAGCTGTGCTCCCCCCACAGTATATAAACCCCCATGTACTTAGCTACACCCCAAGTGAATCAGAAGTCACTCAGCAGTCAGTTCAGCTCAGCTCAGCATAACTCATTGTCAACAGTTGAGGCTCATTCAGAAGAGTCTATCTGTCTTCATTCATACTTGGTAGTTGAGGCTCCATGAAGGGGTCTATCTGCCTCCATCCTTTATCTGAAGCTTCATCCACACTTAGTCAGCAAGTCTTGCTTAGTCATCCTCCCACTCCTGCATAACTTGTCATCAACTTGTGCCAGGAGCATGTTTTATCGAAGTTCATCATTTCAGAAGTACTTTCAGCTGAATACCTTCACTCTATTCAGCATCCCCCATCCAGCCATCATCCATTCATCTACTCCTGTGTAATTCATTGATGACTTGCACTAGGAACACCTGCCATCAAAATTTCCCCCACTTTAGATTTTTCTGCACTCCAGGTTCCATGGAGGCAAACCACCACTTGCTCACACTTGTCTTTGGTGTTGGATTTGGTTGGTTTTCACCAGCTTTCCACACTTTGACTCACACTGGCATAACTGGAGGAGTCAGACACAGGATTTGTACAGTAAGCAAAGTTAGATGAGAGGACCAAGCTAAATATAGTACAAACAATGGACAACAGACCAGAGTTATGTCCAGGTGACCCAGACATAGGCCTGGAAGGACCAGGGTAAAGCAGCACAATGCCAGAAGGCCAGAGTGGACCAGAGATAGGGGTAAAATACTGGACTTGAGTTATTTAGGCTGGAATTGGGTTTCCTAGGGCTGGAGTTAGGTTTTCTAGGCTGGACTAGGACCAGACTTGACCAGAGATAGGGGCTAGGGGTTGGACTGGACTGGGACTGAGTCCGAGAGTCATGGATATGACAGTACTTAGCCTACCTGTGTGGTGCATTGTTGGTAGCTTAGTCAGCAATTTTTGTGCACTAGTGTAGGTCTACAGTACACAATAATAATAAAAAGAAAACCAGACAGTGAGACAGTGACAATCAAAGACTGCAAATGAAAGACAGTGAAAAGCCCTCATTGAGGCACTCTCAGACAACCTCCAGACACTATTACTCACTCCTTTCACCACTCCATTCCTTTGTCTCCTTTCACCATCCCAAGCACAGAGCCCCTCTAGGTCAAACTAGACCCTTTTCTGTCTATCATTAGGAGTCCCCTGCACTCCTAGATTTCACTAAATACCTAACCTACAGCACAACTTGTCAATGAGTTATGCAGAGTCAGCTGTAACCATGTCCACAACATCTTTGGTGTGTGACAATGGTCATCATCCATCTGTCCCCTCCTGCATAACTTGTTGCTGACTTGTGCTAGGAGCCCTTTTGGCTGAATACCCTTGCTCTATCCAGCATCCCCTGTCCAGTCAGCACTCACTTGTCTGCTCCTGCATAACTCGTCAATGACTTGCACTAGGAGCACCTGCCATTGAAATTTCCCCACATTAGATTTTTCTACCCTCCAGGTTCCATGGAGGTACACCACCACTTGCCTCATATTTTGTCTTTGGTGTTGGATTTGGTTGGTTTTCACCACCTTTCCACACTTTGATGCACACTGATGCACAGGAGATTTCTGGTCATACTGCCAAGATTTTCATATAACTCATGACAGCCACTGGATCAGATCAATGGGCTGGTTAATAAGTTGGATGACTGTGTAGTTAGAGCTACTCAACTAGCCAAAGTATTAAACCACCCTTACAGCAAAGGTGGAGTGTCTAAAATGGCCAGTGGGAATGGAGGACTAATGGAGAACCAAAGGTTCTGCCATTAGGGCATTCACTTGCTGGTAAGGTGTGGTAGGCCACAGGGGGCCTCTGCTAGGTTGTTAACTAAGGTAGAATAGTGCAACATAGGGTAGATACAGTGGCTCAAAAAAGTGTCCCAATATTGGGTGATTTTGGAAAGAGTTGAGATTTATGAGGGAGCCAATAGGAATTAGTTCAAACTCCTGCAGGACCAAAAGTAGTACTAACCGTTGCCTTGACAACAAGGGCTTGATTATGTAATTTGGTTGACATGGAACCAAGATATACCCATTTTAAAATGACATGTCATTAGGACACTTTTTTGAGCATGATGTTGTCAGTCATTATTTAGTAAATAACGTAAAGATTTGACAACTTCTGAGGGATTTTGTGCTGCAACCCTGAGTTATTATGTAATGTACATAATCCTGAGCCATAAAAATGGCTTGGGTCCCACTCAGCTAACCCTACTTCACCATGAAATTCATTTTTGCCTCTGCTAGAGCAAATATCCATCTTCTTTCTGAATCTGGCCTTTCTGCTCATCAAATCTCCTCTACAACTGGTCAGGGGAGCTCTACTGTGGCCAGGGTCATCAAAGAGTTCCAGCTAGATTAAGGAAAACCTCAAACTAGAACATCCTTACTGTCACGACCGTGCATTCATTATAAGTCCCTATACGCTCCGCACCCTACTCCGCCGGTTGTTCACTCACTCCGCACCAACTCTGCCCAACATCTGCTGTTTACGAACAATCTCCGCTCCAACTGCTGTCAGACTTGTGTTACTCTCCTACCGGACCGAGCAGTCCGTTCTCTGAGGGGCATGTGACTACCTTCGCAGTCAGGTACTCTGCAGCGCGCTCACCGCATGGTCCAGCGCCTGGACTATTTCCTTTTCTGGATGTTCTGTGTTACCCGTTCGTATGTCCTCCGTCCACCCTTCATTCGTCGTCCAGGAAATTTTACTTGAAAATTTATCAGTCTCCGTATGTCAGTTCCAGTTCCGATTACTGTACCTCCGTAACAGTATAAAAGCATGTACTGTACTCCGCTGTTCTTCAGTACGAATATCAACTTAGTTCCTACTCCCTCTGATTCCGTCTTCTGCCAGTCGGAGTTACCTCCGACTCTCCGTCTGTACTCTCCCTCTGAAATACGAGGGCTGAGATCGTGCAAGGGGGTAGCGCACGAGCTAAACCCGACGCCCTCACTCCGCTCTGCCTCTGTCTCGGCGGACTTCGTTCCTGCCAACACTCCGCTAGTCGGAGTTTCGTTCTCCCCTGTCGGACTTGCTTCCAAACCACTCTCTAGACCTTGTATAGCGTCGGAGTTGGTCGGAGTAGGCCCGGACTTGACAGTATATTCGTACTCGCACTTGTACGATCTCGTTTTCTGTCCTCTGAAAAAACTTACGCCATTATGAGAACTCGAGCTCAATCCCAGAGAGAGGTCACTGAGAACCTCGCTGTAGCGCTAGCTAATCCGCGTCAACTCCCTTCTGTCGTTGAACAATTCCAATCCTTCTCCGCTCGATGCCGCTCTCGCACTGAAGGCGAAAGCGCTTCACAAGCTGGTCGCTCTGACCTCCACCCATCAGCCTTCCATACTCCGTCTCCTTGTAACCGAGATGATGGACCTGATCCCGACCCCGACTATCCTGACGGTGATCCCGACAGCGGGGGCAGTGGTGACGGGGATATCCCCGAAGACCCGGCTGAGCCACCAGAGGATCCCCTCGTAGCTCTTGCTAGAGCCGTTCATGCGCTTGCACGGTCTAGTTCGCGCACTGGGGACTCCGCTCCGAAAACCAAAGTCCGCGAGCCTGACACCTTTGACGGCTCCGACCCCAAAAAACTCTGCGAGTTCCTCGTTCAATGTGAGTTGAACTTCCAAGACCGCCCTCGCGCATTCCGCTCCGACAGAGCTAAGGTTACCTTCGCTCAATCCTATCTTAAGGGTATGGCCCTGGCTTGGTTCGAGCCAGATCTGCTAAACCCCGACAACTATGACCGTCCGCTCTGGATGGACGACTATCACGAGTTCTTACAAGAGCTCACAACTAACTTCGGTCCGCATGATGCCATTGCGGATGCCGTCCAACAACTCGAGAACCTAACCATGAAGGATGGGTCTCGAATTACTAAATACATCGTGGAGTTCAATCGCTGGGCTTCACAGGTCAAGGACTACGGTGTCGGTGCACTCCGCCACCGCTTCTATAGTGGACTTCCAGACCGCATCAAAGACGAGATCGCTCGCGTCGGCAAGCCTTCTACCCTCGCACAACTCCGCGAACTCGCTCAGACCATCGATGCATGCTACTGGGAGCGCAAAGCAGAGATCTCGCGCACCACCAAGTACGCCTCCGACAAGTCGCAGTCCTCAAACTCCGACAACAAAAGTAAATCGTCGTCCTCTGCCTCCACTCCGAAGTCCGATGCCAAGGGCAAGGGCAAACAGAAAGATCCGCCCAAGTCCGACGTGTCCAAGTCCGATATTGCCCACCTTCTGGGTAAAGATGGCAAACTCACCTCCGCTGAACGACAGCGCAGGATGAAGAACAACCTCTGCCTCTTCTGTGGCGAGGCTGGCCATTCCACCAAGGACTGTCCCAAGTCCACCTCTCGCGCAGCCAAAGCCCGTGCAGCTACGGCTGAAACTCCGCCTACTCCACCTGCGGAGAAGGCAGAGTCAAAAAATTAGTTCGCTCCTCCAGGGAGCTCGCACAGCCTGGAGGAAGCGTTGAACCCAACTGTGCGCAACCGGACATTCGACTCAACGCGTCCGCTCTTTCTAGTCCTAATTCTTTACTTCCGTCTGTAACTCTTCTGGATTATTCTGTTGATACTGTTTCTGCGTTGATTGATTCCGGCTCCTCTCACTGTTTCGTAGACCTGTCTATAATCAAGAAATATGCCATTCCTGTTTCCTCTGTTTCTCCGCCAATTCCGCTCCGTTTGTTCGATGGTAGTACAAATGCTGTCATTTCCCAAGAGGTAGATCTTTCCCTCCGCTTTCCTTCCGGCGATGTCATTTCCGCTTCATTTTATGTTACTCCGTTGGATTCTTCATGTTCGCTGGTATTAGGACACAACTGGCTCACCTGCTTCAATCCGTCGATTGACTGGGTTCTGGGCAGTATATTGTTCAAACCATCGTTACAGGGAATGCCGACACCCCAGGCACCTTCGTCGTCTTCCGCTGCGACCTCCGCTCCGGATCCGACACCCTCTGCTCCGTTTGCAGCTCTGACTGCACCTCCGACAGACTCGCTGCGCTCCACTCCGCTCGTCTCACTCATCAATGCTGCTGTGTATGTCAGAGCCTGTGCTCTCCCTGGCTCTAGACAGTTCCGCTTACAGCTCTCCGCTGATGATGTGAAGCTTCGTGCGTCCTCCGCTTCATCTCCGCCTCCTGACCTCTCCTCGGTTCCTTCTGAGTATCACGAGTTTGCCGACGTCTTTAGTAAAGACAAGGCCACTGAACTTCCGCCACACCGCTCGTTCGATCTCAAGATCGACCTCGAGGAAGGAGCTTCTCTGCCCATTGGTACAATCTACTCTCTTTCTCCGCCAGAGCTTGACGCTCTCCGCACCTTCATTGACGAGCATCTTGGCTACGGTTTCATCAAACAGTCCACCTCCGCTCACGGTGCCCCTGTCCTCTTTGTAAAGAAAAAGGACGGTTCACTCCGCCTCTGCGTAGACTACCGAGGACTCAACAAAATCACGAAAAAAGATCGCTATCCGCTGCCGCTCATCTCCGACCTACTCGACTCTCCAAGCCGCGCTAAAGTCTATACCAAGATCGACCTCCGCCATGCCTATCATCTGGTCCGCATTGCAGATGGAGATGAATGGAAAACGGCTTTCCGCACTCGTTATGGTTCTTACGAGTGGCGGGTAATGCCATTCGGTCTGACTAATGTGCCTGCGGCCTTCCAGCGGTTTGTTAATAGCATCTTTGCGGACATGCTCGATGTCTGCGTCGTGGTATACCTCGATGACATCCTAATCTATTCGCAGGACGTGGAGTCACATCGCGAACATGTAAAAGAGGTACTCCGCCGCCTTCAAAAGCATGGTCTTTATGCCAAGCCAGAGAAGTGCGAGTTTCACTCCGATTCCGTCGAGTACCTCAGTTATGTTCTTTCTCCCTCCGGTCTCACCATGTCCGCTGAGAAGGTTCAGGCAGTCCGCAACTGGCCTGAGCCGCGGAAGGTGCAAGACATCCAGTCTTTCCTCGGCTTCGCAAATTTCTACAGACGATTCATTAATAACTACTCCGACATCGTCGTTCCACTCACTCGCCTCACGCGAAAGGGTGCTCCCTGGAACTTTTCCAAGGAGTGTCGCTCCACTTTCCTCCGCCTGAAGGATGCCTTCAGCTCTGCTCCCATTCTCACTCATTGGGTCCCTGACGCTCCGCTTACAGTGGAAACCGACGCCTCCGACTATGCCATTGCTGGCATTTTGTCGATCACCTGCTCCAACGGTGAACTCCGCCCAGTCGCTTTCTACTCTCGCACCATGACCGTGCCAGAACTCAACTATGATACCCATGACAAGGAGCTGTTGGCTATCTTCGAGGCCTTCCGCCATTGGCGGCATTACTTAGAAGGCTCCGCCTTACCTGTTGACGTGGTGACGGACCACAAAAACCTTGAGTACTTTTCTACCTCTAAGGTTCTCACTTGTCGACAGGCCCGCTGGTCAGAGTACCTTTCTCAATTTAATCTTTCCATCCGCTTCCGACCTGGCCGCTTAGGAGCCAAACCCGACGCACTTACGCGACGTTGGGACGTCTACCCAAAAGGGGGGGATAGGGACTACGCGCAGGTAAATCCTCACAATCTCCGCCCTATGTTTACACAGGAGCAACTCGCATTGTCCCTCCGTACCACTACCCTCATGGCACCTGTGCTCTGCGCCGCCATGGTCTTCGATGTTGAGTGCTTGCACTCCGACATCATCTCCGCCCTACCATCCGACCCTGTCTCCGCCAGCCATCTTCCAACTCCGACTAAGCCTCGGTGGTCCCTGGACTCCGACGGTCTACTCTGCCTTGACGGTCGTATCTTTGTCCCTGACATTGATGACCTCCGCCTTCGAGTGCTTCGGTTCAAGCATGACCATCCTCTAGCAGGCCATTTCGGGCAAAACCGCACCCTAGAACTCGTCCGCAGGGACTACGTGTGGCCCAACCTCCGCTCCGACGTGAAAGAATATGTCAGGTCTTGCACCGCCTGTGGACAGAGCAAAACTCCGCATCACCGCCCTTATGGTCTACTGAAGCAACTCCCCGTCCCAGAGAGACCTTGGAACTCCATCTCCATGGACTTCATTGAACACCTCCCCAACTCCGATGGCTACTCCGCCATACTCGTGGTAGTGGACCGCCTCTCGAAGCAAGCGGTGTTCATCCCCACCCACGACTCCGTCACCTCCGCCGAACTCGCTAAGCTCTTCCTAACCCATGTCTTCTCCAAGCACGGAGTACCAGCTAATGTCACCTCCAACAGAGGTCCTGAGTTCGTCTCACACTTCTTCTGCTCTCTAGGAAAGGCACTTGATATGCGTCTTCACTTCACTTCGGGCTACCACCCAGAAGGCAATGGCCAGACCGAGCGAACGAACCAGACCCTCGAGCAGTACCTTCGTGTCTACTGTAACTACCAACAAGATAACTGGGCTGAGCTGTTACTGCTAGCGGAGTTCGCTTTCAACAACGCACCAAGTGCGACAACTGGAGTTTCTCCCTTCTTCGCTAACAAGGGATACCATCCAAACCTGTCTGTGGTCCCTGACCAAGACTTCACCTCTCCAAGGGCTCACGACTATGTCGTTGAGCTCTCCGCCCTTCATGATTTCCTCCGCTCCGAAATGTCCGCTGCTCAACAGCGCTACCAGGGTCCAGCAGATGCTAAACGCATACCTCCGCCTGAGTTCAAGGTCGGAGAACAGGCCTACGTCAAAGCCAAGTACTTCCGCTCCACTCGTCCTTCGGAAAAACTCTCCGAAAAGTACTTAGGCCCATTCACCATCTTGGCCAGGCCAGGTATGCATTCTGTCACCCTTAAACTCCCTGACTCTATGTGCTCGGTACATCTGGTCTTCCACGTCTCGCAACTGGAAGCCGCAGCGGCCAACCCTTTCCCAAACCGACAACAACCTCCGCCTCCGCCAGTAGATGTCGATGGTGACCTTGAGTACGAAGTATCAGAGATACTCGACTCTAAGGTGGACCGCCGTCGCCGCCACTGTCAACTCTTGTATCTAGTCCGCTGGGCTGGTTACGAGAACACCGACGAAGAAACCTCTTGGTTGCTTGCAACTGAGCTGGATCACGCTTCTGACATAGTATCCGCTTTCCATGAATGCTATCCACACAAACCTGGCCCGTACCAAACTCCGCCATAGTACTCCGCCCACATAAACTTCCTCCGCGGGCCAACTCCGCCTCTTACCGAACTATCTTAAGTACTTTAGAATTTTCTCCGCTTATCCATTTCACTTCTCAGAGTCACAAACAAAATCACAAGTCTATCTCGTAGTAATACAAAATATACAAAAAAAAAAAAAAAAAAAAAAAAAAAAGAAAACAAAACTACTTTACTCTTCCATCGCTTGTTCTCCACCACCCTCCTGTTCTTCACCGCCTTCCTGCTCTCCTTCGACTTCTTCCTCGTTATCCCCCTCCGCACCTTCGTCCGCTTCCTCTCGCTGGTCCTCCGCCGCCTCTGACTGAGGCCTTTTCCAACCTCCTCCTGCACGCTCAAGTTCAGCCAGTCTGGCTTCACACGCGTCTTCCCTTCTCCTCATCTCCGCCCACTCCGCCCATGTGCGGTACATCCCCCACTCGTCGGCAGTCTGCTCTGCTGCCTCCGCCATCCGCTCCGCTGCCTCTGCCATCCTCTCGAAGGCTGTCGCAGCCTTTTCATGCGCCGCCGCATACCTCTCTGCAGCCTGCAGCTGCCGCTCCCACTCCCACTCCGTCCACCAGGAGGAGACCCCCGAGGGTCCCTCGAGCGGCGTCTCTGGTTCCTCCTCGTCCTCTCCGCCTGCCTCCCGCTCGTCGTCCGCTTCCTCCGTCTCTGTCGCTTTCTCCTTTCCCTTCCCTCACATCCTCTTCTTCTTCTCCCCTCGGGAGCTCCCCGTCCCTGCTCTCTTCCGCGAAGGCCCCGCCACCGCCTCTTCCCGCGTCCAGCTGCACGTCTTCTTCTTGTTGTGGCAGGGCACGCAGGCCCTGGTCTTGCCCTGTCCTGGCTCGCACTGCCCCGCCATCAGACTCGCTATACAGCGAGTGCAGGGGGCTCTTCTGGTCGCAGTGACCACCACGGAGGTCCCAGGGACCTTCTGGGCGGTGTTGACATTGTACACCGCGCCGCATAATCTAAGAAAATAAAAACTGCGAGTCAGCTCTGCCTGACTCACAGTACTCCGCCACTCACCTTTGTGCGGCCTCATTCCGCTTGGCCTGAGCCCTCTCCTCAGAGGCCCTCTGCCTCTGCCTCTGCCTCTCTGCCTCCTCCTCTGCCACCTTCTTCCTTCGAGCCTCCTCTTCCTCCTCCGCTCTCTTCCTCCGCTCCACCTCCAACCTCTCCTCCTCTGCCTTCCGCCTCTTGGCCTCCTCGCGTTTGGCCTTGCGCTCTGCCTCACGTTCTCTCTCTCTCTGCTCGGTCTCCTCTCAATGGCGCGCCTTCTCCGTGGACTTCTCCCGCTCGGTGTCGGTGGAGTCATCTGTGAGAACGGCCAGTTCTTCATCCATGACTTGGGAGTAGTCGCGGACATGGCCAGGGGTTGGCTGGGGGGTTCTGCTCTGGCGCTGGGAAGACATGATGATGGGGGATGGGATACAAAGGTTCAGTACCCTAACACGTGTTTTTAAGCGGTACTTCAAACTCCGACGGAGCTCCGCCGCGGCTAAAGCCATTATCCTCGAGGCATCAAAATAATTTCAAATGATCAACTCGTGTTGATCTCGTCCCGTACACGCGGCCTTCAGGGGTTCAGGCCCTAAGGGGGGGGCACTGTCACGACCGTGCGTTCATTATAAGTCCCTATATGCTCCGCACCCTACTCCGCTGGTTGTTCACTCACTCCGCACCAACTCCGCCCAACATCTGCTGTTTACGAACAATCTCCGCTCCAACTGCTGTCAGACTTGTGTTACTCTCCTACCGGACCGAGCAGTCCGTTCTCTGAGGGGCATGTGACTACCTTCGCAGTCAGGTACTCCGCAGCGCGCTCACCGCATGGTCCAGCACCTGGACTATTTCCTTTTCTGGATGTTCTGTGTTACCCGTTCGTATGTCCTCCGTCCACCCTTCATTCGTCGTCCAGGAAATTTTACTTGAAAATTTATCAGTCTCCGTATGTCAGTTCCAGTTCCGATTACTGTACCTCCGTAACAGTATAAAAGCATGTACTGTACTCCGCTGTTCTTCAGTACGAATATCAACTTAGTTCCTACTCCCTCTGATTCCGTCTTCTGCCAGTCGGAGTTACCTCCGACTCTCCGTCTGTACTCTCCCTCTGAAATACGAGGGCTGAGATCGTGCAAGGGGGTAGCGCACGAGCTAAACCCGACGCCCTCACTCTGCTCCGCCTCTGTCTTGGCGGACTTCGTTCCTGCCAACACTCCGCTAGTTGGAGTTTCGTTCTCCCCTGTCAGACTTGCTTCCAAACCACTCTCTAGACCTTGTATAGTGTCGGAGTTGGTCGGAGTAGGCCCGGACTTGACACTTACCAGCCTTCTTCTCCTGGCAGAGGAGAATAGTCTCTAGTATGACCTCTGGAAGAGCTGAAAATGCTGTCCAGGCTACCCATATAATGTGTGTGGCCCTTTCCTCTGCTGTCACTTCCCAAACTGTTTGCAGTGTGCTCAATTCTGCATCCCTGAAGGTGACTGTCAAGCAGGTGATGCCCCTCTTGTCTTGCAGGCATACACAACAGTGACTTACCTTTGCTCTTAGGCACCAAAACTGGACTGTGGATGACTGCACTTGGGCCATGTGGTCAGTTGAGCCCAAGATCAATAGTATTGGACCGGATGGAAGGAAAATTGTGTGGAAAATGGTAGGGAAGTGTTTGCAGGATAATTCTCCTGCTTGACTATAGCCTTCAGGGATGCAGAATTGAGCACACTGCAAACAGTTTGGGAAGTGACAGCAGAGGAAAGGGCCACACACATTATATGGGTAGCCTGGACAGCATTTTCAGCTCTTCCAGAGGTCATACTAGAGACTATTCTCCTCTGCCAGGAGAAGAAGGCTGGTAAGGATGTTCTAGTTTGAGGTTTTCCTTAATCTAGCTGGAACTCTTTGATGACCCTGGCCACAGTAGAGCTCCCCTGACCAGTTGTAGAGGAGATTTGATGAGCAGAAAGGCCAGATTCAGAAAGAAGATGGATATTTGCTCTAGCAGAGGCAAAAATGAATTTCATGGTGAAGTAGGGTTAGCTGAGTGGGACCCAAGCCATTTTTATGGCTCAGGATTATGTACATTACATAATAACTCAGGGTTGCAGCACAAAATCCCTCAGAAGTTGTCAAATCTTTACGTTATTTATTAAATAATGACTGACAACATCATGCTCAAAAAAGTGTCCCAATGACATGTCATTTTAAAATGGGTATATCTTGGTTCCATGTCAACCAAATTACATAATCAAGCCCTTGTTGTCAAGGCAACGGTTAGTACTACTTTTGGTCCTGCAGGAGTTTGAACTAATTCCTATTGGCTCCCTCATAAATCTCAACTCTTTCCAAAATCACCCAATATTGGGACACTTTTTTGAGCCACTGTGCACCCTCAGGCACTTTAATTCAGATATATATATATAAAGTTGGATGAACCACAGCTTCCATGAAGACTGATGCTTGTAAACTATACAGACTTTGTATTCATGTATCAAATGATAGCAAGCTGTTGTTGGACTTGGATTCCATTTGCTATGATAGTTGCTTGTCTTGTTTGAGTTTGTGGTCCAGCTATGGGTGAGCACAGGTCTAAGACTAGAAGTTATGGTTTGTGAGGAAACTCACCCAGTCCCCAACCAATTGATCAACTGGCCTAGTCCTTGTCATATTCTATGTCTTGTTACTAGTGTTTTGCTCAACCTGGCCTCAAGCCCAAGCCAGAAGGAATAGTGGTGTATTCACAGTTGATACATCCAAACAGTCCATACCTATTAATCCCTGCCTACATCTGCCCCCTCCCAGGTGGCCTTGCAACAGGACTTGCCAGTGGAGAAGAACCAGACTTGACACACAGGCAGGACCAACATCTGGCAGGAACTGATTATTTAGGTTATCATATGCATGCATTGCTCTGTGGTTTTCCAATTTACTATGAAGTAGGGTGTCAAGTGAGAGGGAATTGTCACAATGGAGAGAAAATGGTTGGGTCAGCAAAGGGGTGGTTAGGTGGGTGTTATGTTTCACCCCTATCTTTTCTCTTTTCACTGTATGATTTTACATGCAGACACCTCATGGTCTGTTCTCTTGTAGTATTTAGACTGCCAGCTCAAGTCTTGGAAACCCAGACTTGAGCTGCTCAATCATATGCAGCATTCTCTCAGAACTTCACCCTCAGTGTCCCTAACCAGGACCACTCTTACCGGTGTTGCCTAAATCCTTTGTCATTTATGAAGGTTACTGCAGCTGTTGCTCAGTAGAAACCTTAGACTGCATTTGAGCTCTCTGTCATATCCATGACTCTTGGACTCAGACTCAGTCCAGTCTGGACCCCTAGCCCCTATCTCCGGTCAAGTCTGGTCCTAGTCTGGCCTAGAAAACCCAGTCCCAGCCCTAGATAACTCAACTCTGGCCTGCATAACCCAAGTCCGGTGTTTTACCCCTATCTCCGGTCTGTTTCAGCCTCCCAGCCTTGCACTGCTCCACCCCAGTCCTCCTTGTTCTATGTCTGGGTCACCTGGACATAACTCCGGTCTGTTTTCCCATGTTTGCACTATATTTAGTCTAGTCCTCTTGTCTGACTTTTGCTTACTCTACAAAACCTGTGTCTGACTCTGGTATGCCAGTCACCTGGACTTTAGCTATTAGTCTCTGCACAGCCTCCATGGCTGTCCTCACTCTTGCTAATCATCTTGCTAATAGCTTATTCACAAGTCTGGCTTCATGTTCTTTACTCCAGACTGGCCTCATGTATTTAACCCCTGTACATACTTCGTAGCACCCCCAGTCAGAATATCAATTAAGTATTACCCTCGAATCCTGTACTACACCCCAAGACTACTCTATAGCTAAGGCCGAGCCTTAGGCTATCCCCAGCCCCTGTCCTGGACCTCTCCCCGGCTTGCATAAGGGTACAGCACATAAGCTGAGACCAAGGGAGGTAGATCCAACCCTGGACTGGCTTCCCCCCTGTGTGCACCCCAAGACCAGTCGGTTTCCCATGCTACTGGTCTTGTTCCTGCGCTCCTGGCCTTAACTCCGGTCCAACCGGACTTGGCCCCTGTCTCCTGGCCTTGACTTTGGCCACTCGGACTTAGCCCCTGTCACCCGGTCTTGAAGCCTGGTCACCCGAGGGTGAACCTGTACTTCACACTCTCCCTACATCTTGACTTTGGTCAAGTGTAACAAAAGCTCAAGTCTACCAGCCTTTGGCTGAATCAGTCACTGCTTAGTGCACCACCACAAACCCACAAAACAATCAACATTGGGTGCTGTTGTGACCCACTCATGAAGAATTGTCATCTGACGAAGAACAGGAGAGTACTGTCACAGACACCTCCTCCAACAAACCCAAACAACCAGATAGAGGATTTACCTCTGGTATCCTCTTGAACCTTTTCACTCACTCACTCACTTTGCTTGGTACTCCCATCCCACCAGTACCCACCACCACACCACCTACACCCCCACCCCTACCCCAGAATACGATGTCCAGTTCATCATCAAAGGCTACAATTGGCACTACTGCCATCAAAGCCACTGAATTAAAGATTGGTGCTCCATCTGATTTTGATGGAGACCAGAAGAATGCTATGAGTTGGCTGTACTCTGTACAGACCTATCTCTTAGTAAATGAAGAGATTTATGACACCAACACCAAAAAGGTAGTCTACGCCCTGTCATATATGAAGAAAGGTGTTGCTTGCTCTTGGGCAGCTACCTTCCAGAAAACATCTCTGGAAAAGGCACCCCTGAGTTTTGGCTCCTTTGCCAATTTTACAAAAGATTTCAAGAATTCTTTCACCTCCTCTGATACTGCCGGTACTGCAATCACCAAATTGCATACCATGAAACAGAAAGATTTGGTGGAACAATACATCACCGATTTCTGAACTGCCACTGCCGACTCTACCATCATGGAAGACATCGCCCTGATCAAGTTCTTCTCACAAGGACTCAAACCTTTCATCACAAACCAAATCCATATGATGGAGACCACTCCAACAAAGATCACCGAGTTGTACACTCAGGCACAAAAGTTTGATGCAAAATGGAGGAAGGTAAATGAATTCTCTGGAAAGAAAGAGAAGAGAATGTTCTACCCTAAGAACAATCTCACTGAAGAAAAAGATCCCAATGCCATGGACATGGATGGAGTGAGACTCTCCAAGGAAGAAAGAGGCCGACACATCAAAGAAGGAAGATGTTTCAGCTGCAGAAACAAAGGACACCTCTCTTGAGAATGTCCTGATAAAGGGAAGACCCCTCAAAAGAAGGTCAAGAAAATCTGCAAGATTGTGGAGGTTGAAGAAAGCAATGACAAAGAAAAGGTCACTGGTCCTTCCATTGCTTTAGTAAACTTTGCTAGAGCACTTGGAAAGGATTTTTAGAAGGGAACTCTGTGTTGACACCAGATGTTCCCCACACTAAGGACAGTCCTGTTTCTGTTGCACCTGTACTGGTATCTTCCACCCTGGATTGTACTATGCAAATCCCCATTACCCTTTACACATCAGAAAGAACTGGAAAAGTCATCAAAACCACTGCTCTAGTTGATTCTGGAGCAGAAATATCCTGTATTGACTGGGGATTTGTGCAAAAGCATCGGATCCCTACTCAATGACTAGAAGAACCTATCCTTGCCAAGAATGTGGATGGAACCCAGAACTCCAAGGGAAGAATTTTGTTCTCCACCATCCTTTACTTCCAGATCGAAGGACTTGTCCATCAATCCTTCTTCCATGTCATCAACTGTGGAACAGAGAACATCATTCTTGGCCTCCCTTGGCTTCAAGAAAACAATCCCATCATTGACTGGAGAATGGGAACCCTTTCCATCAATGAAAAGACCAACAGGTCTAAAGAGTTGAAATGCAACATCTCTTCTGTTGCAGTTGAAGAGCCTACTGTGAATCTTGTACCCCCAGCTGAAAAGAAAGGGATAAACAAGTTCATGGATTATGAAGAACCAGAAGATGAAACCATCTGCACACACTTCATGATGTTGGTTGGAAAACTTGTAGAAGAAGCAAAGAAGATCAATCTGAACAACAGTCTTCTTCGAAAAATCACTACAGCTACTGAGTTAGCCCAGGAAGAACACAGGAAGAAACCAAAGGCAGTCCTTCCTAAGGATTATAAAGATTTCACCTTGGTTTTCAAGAAACCCTCTGATGGAGTCTTACCTCCATCATGACCATATGACCATGCCATCAACCTTGTTGAATACTTCATCTCCAAGGTGGCAAAAGCATACCCACTCTCCCCCTCTGAAAGGGAGTCTGCACAAAAGTTCATCAAAGAAAACCTTCAAGAAGGAAAAATACACCCCTCAAAGTCCCCCCAAGCTGCACCCTTCTTCTTCATCAGAAAGAAAGACAGCTCCCTTCACCCCTGCCAAGACTACCAATATCTGAACAAGAACACTGTGAAGGATGCATATCCCCTTCCCCTCATCTCAGATCTCATTGACAAACTCAAGGGAGTGTCTATCTTTGTGAAGATGGATGTAAGATCAGGCTACAATAATGTCTGCATCAAAGAAGGGGACCAATGGAAAGCCACATTTATTATGCACAAAGGACTTTTCGAACCAACAGTTATGTTTTTCAGGTTGTGCAACTCCCCCGCCACCTTCCAACAATTCATGAATG
The DNA here is from genome assembly GCA_024663395.1 of Pisolithus tinctorius. Classification (NCBI taxonomy): domain Eukaryota; kingdom Fungi; phylum Basidiomycota; class Agaricomycetes; order Boletales; family Pisolithaceae; genus Pisolithus; species Pisolithus tinctorius. The sequence goes on along the minus strand of JANFAH010000006.1, from coordinate 615,143 downwards.
ACTCCTTTCGAGACATGATTGCTGAAGGATGGCTGGTCATCTACATGGATGACCTTCTCATCTTCTCCACCGACCCTGAAGAACACAAACAGAGGACCCATCATGTTCTTGAATGGATGAGGGAACTGTCACTCCCTCTTAAACTAGAAAAATGTCATTTTGATCTGACTGAGGTGGAATACCTAGGAATGATCATCAAGGAAAACACTGTCACCATGGACCCTGTTAAAGTCCAGGGCATTGCTGACTGGCCTGTCCCAAAGAGGGTCAAGGATGTGCAATCCTTCCTAGGATTCATCCCCTACTACTTGGACATCACCCAACCCCTGATTGACCTCACCAAGAAAATGACTACTTGGGACTGGTTGAAGAAATGCCAGGATGCCTTTGAACTCCTAAAAAGGATTTTCACAGCACAACCGACCCTTTGAATGCCCGATACCTCTTGGCCATTCACAATAACCACTGATGCATCAAAATATGCAACTGGAGGTGTTCTCCTCCAGGAAGATTCTAACAGCCAGTGGCAACCCTGCACCTTCATCTCCCAATCATTTAACCCAGCAGAAAGGAATTATGATATCTATGACAGAGAACTGCTTGGAGTTATCTGAGGTTTGAAATCCTGGTGACATTACCTCCATGGATCACCATTCCCAATCAAGGTCTTCACTGACCACAAAAATTTGACCTATTTCAAAGCACCCCAAAACTTGAATCGTCGCCAAGCTCATTGGCTCCTTGATCTCGCAGACTTTGATCTGCAGCTAGAACACATTCCAGGAAAAGACCTGGCCACCCCAGATGCCCCCTCTCGATGACCAGACCATATTCCCAATGATGATGAAGATAACAAAGGAGTCACCCTCCTCCCACAAACTTTGTTTGTGAATCTCATCGACACCAACCTCACACAGAAGGTTGCATCCTCTTCGATGAAGGACCCTGTGGTCCAAATGGCACTTTGTGCCATAGAAAATGTTGATATGCCACTCCAATTCAAGTCCCACCTCTCTGACTGGAGATTTGATAACAGAGTGTTACTCTACAAGGACCAGGTTTATATCCCAGATGACCCTTCCCTCCAACAGACTGTCATGTCCAACCACCATGACCACCCCTCTGCCAGACACCCCAGTGTCCTAAAAACCTGACAACTTGTCTCCTCCAAGTTTTGGTGGCCTGGACTAGCATCCTTTGTCCAAAGATACATAGAAGGCTGTGCTACATGCCAGCAAAATAAAATGAACACACACCTGACAACACCACCCCTTACACCCATCCCCTTGACCTTGACCCACCCCTTCCAACAGATCTCTTGTGATCTGGTCACCGACCTTCCCCTTTCCAAAGGTTACAATTCTCTTTTGGTCATGGTAGACCATGGGCTTACAAAGGGGGTAATTTTAACACCCACAAAGAAAACTGCCTCTGCCACTGATATCACAGCACTCTTTTTCAAAAAGGTCTACTCCCACTTCAGGTTGTATGATAGGATCATATCAGATTGAGGCCCTCAGTTTGCCTCTGCTTTTGCAAAAGAACTTGCTTCCCTTCTGGGATACTCCCTCACCCTGTCAACAGCATATCACCCTCAGACTGACAGAGAGACTGAACACATAAACCAGGAGGTTGAGACTTACCTCTGTATCTTCGGTCAAAATGACCCTGCCTTGTGGGTGGACAACCTCCCTATGGCAGAATTTGTGCATAATCACCACCCTCACTCCATCACCCATCAATCACCATTCTACCTCATGTACAGGTACGAACTGAAACCCCTTCCATCCCTTATCATGGAAACCCACCTTCCCACCACTGAGTCTAGACTCAAGGAACTCCAAAAGGCTAGAGAAGAGGCCCTTGCTGCACACAATCTAGCCAGAAAAACTATGAAAGACCACTCGTCATGACCCTTCACCCCATTCCAGAAAGGAGATAAGGTTTGGCTAGAGGCACAGAACTTAAAATGTTCCCATGAAAATAGAAAACTTGCCCCAAAACGAGAAGGACCCTTTTCTGTATCAGAGGTCCTATCTCCAATCACCTACTGCCTTGCAATTCCCGCATGATGGAAGATCCATAACATCTTCCATGCTTCCCTCTTATCACCCTATCACAAGAATGACATCCATGGACCAAACTTCCCAGCTCCACCACCTGACCTGATCAACAAGGAGGAGGAATATGAGGTAGAGGCAATAGTTGGCCATAAAAGGTCTGGCCAAGGCCACACCTTTTTAATCAAATGGAAGGGTTATCCTTCATCCAAAAACTCATGGCAAAAAGAAGCACACCTTGAACACACAGATGATATGCTCTCCACTGATAAGAAATGCTTCCCAAAAGACTTCCCCCCTCAGAAACTGCCCACTCAACAACCCACTCATACTATCAGAAACATCACTCTTGAAATGCCTCCTCGTTGCTACACCTACCCCCACAAACCATCTCACCATCACACCCCCTTTGCTTGTTGTCAATGACAGCCTGCTAGTGATCAGATGATCACTTTGTACCATCTTTTCATTGCTGACCCCACTGTCATCAGCACTGTCTACCATGAAGTCAATGAGAACTCTCCTCTCGACTTGGTTTATCATGCCACCATTCAAGCTCTTCAACTTGAGGAGTTGTCCCACTACATTAACTGACAGAATCCTCTTCTGTCCCCAGCTCGTACCATCCTGAATGAAGTCACATACAAGCAGGTTCCCCTGCTTCTCTGACTTTTTGACATCCTTGGAGGTGCTGACCTCATCTATAATGTCCAACAGTACCCTACGCTGATCGCACCCCCTCCTCCTGGGTCTCAAAGGCCCTTGACTGCAACCTCTCCCCCAGTTTCTTCCGTGTCATCCTCCCCTCCAGCATCGTTGCCATCCTCCCACTCCTCCCATTCGTCTTGCTCTCTCAGAAGAGCTGACAGACCCTGTGCCTGTTGCTTGTCAGGCCCTGACCTGCAACCTTGTGAGTCTCATGACTCTCCGTCTGAGGTAGACCCTGAGACCACTTTTGGTGTCTCTAGAGCAGAACTTGACTACACTCTGAACATTGTTGAGACCCTCACCCAACTACCACCATCCCCCATGCTGAATGCACTCATTGAGGCTGATTGACCTCTCACCCCTTCCGATCCATGCTATTGTCAAACATGTTATGTTTGTTGCCACCTCAGACACATCCACATCAACTGTGGACTTTACGAGTGTCCCCTTTGTCATGCCACTCGTCCTGGGCACACCCAGGCTCAGTGTCCATCTTTACATCCTCACTGCCTGCTACAAGAAAGAGTTGCCACTCCTGGAGTGGTGGATGATCATACCCTCATTGGGAGCGAGGATAATGATTTATACAACAATGATTTTGATTTTGACAACTCCACCATAAGCAACATGACTGGAGAACCTTATGGAGAATAGTTGAAGTTGGGGACTTCAACACTTAGAAAGGGGGTAATGTTACATTTCACCCCTATCTTTTCTCTTTTCACTGTATGATTACCTTGTGTCTGATCTGTTGGACTATTTTTCCATTTTGAGCCATCTTCTCCTTGATCCAACAGCTCTCTATTTCCACCACTAGCATTACATCCTCTTTACATGCTCTGGACATGTGCTGCCATTGTTCAACCAATGGCATAGTTACCTCATTACATGTGGATGCCTCATGGTCCATTCTCTTGTAGTATTTAGACTGCCAGCTCAAGTCTTGGAAACCCAGACTTGAGCTGCTCAATCATATACAGCATTCTCTCAGAACTTCACCCTCAGTGTCCCTAACCAGGACCACTCTTACCGGCATTGCCTAAATCCTTCATCATTTACAAAGGTTACTGCAGCTGTTGCTCAGTAGAAACCTTAGACTGCATTTGAGCTCTCCCTATGTCTTGACTTCAGTCAAGTGTAACAGTGGGAAATGTTTATCATAGCTGCCAGGTCATATGTGCAGGGGTTGAATTCCACTTGGACATGAGTCATAAAGACAAAATAGAATGGCATAGAACATAGGTAAAGTTTGACTCTGGATAGCTGAGTGGCAGGGGATAGGATATATATTTGATTCAATTTATACAGAACAATTGCACTTTCTCAATATTTTCTGGTGTGGCAAATGTAGGGATTGTTGACATAAAGATTGGTGGTACACCCAATTACAAGGGAAAAGCCAATTCCAGGGGGTGTAAGCTCCCCCCACTCCCCACACAATGAAGGATTCCAAATGATCAGCATTGGTGGCCTGAAAATAATATCTTTATTTTTAATATGCATGTCACACTAATGAGAAGTGGAGGGACTCACAGCAGGCTCAGTAACAACATGAAAAATATCCCCTCCTACTTCATCTTTGCTAATCCAAATACAGGTAAGAAAGAAGTTGATTGGGTTTGAGGAAATAGTATCTGACACATCTGATTTTCCTTTGCAATACCCACAAGAATGGAGGATAAAACTTCCACATCTTCACCATGATGCTGAAATGCTGCTGTGATAAGTTGGGCAACAGTAGCTTGGACACCTGATGTTTGATATGTTCTGACAGCCAGTTCAAGGTTTGCCTGCAAATGACCTTTCACTTTGTTGGCCTGCATCAAGAAGTACAAATATTCAAACACAAGTATAGCACCTGCAATTGGGAGTTATAGGTGTCAAATCATGACAAGAGATCAATTACCAATGCCATATGCTGCAAGATATTGCATTGAAGGTTGTTGTGAGGTTGCCAAAGTAGGCATTTGGACAGAATCAGAGTAATTAGTGATGGTAGGCTATAATGTTGTCAAGTCAGGTGATCTGTCTATGGGAGAAAGAAAGAAAATAAAACAGACCACCTTAGGAATGAGTGATGGGACCATATCAGGTAACATCAATGAGTAACAGGGCCACAAACCAACTACAAACTTTATAAGTGATCATCATACAAATTGAGAGAAAAATGAATGCACACATTCTACACCATATATTAGCATGGGAAATGATTCAGAAAGAGTGTGACTGACATGCTGATAAATGCAAGTAGAGATATAAGGGTCAAATTGAAACTCCATGGAAATGTTGACATACATCCTGAGATAATGTAAAATGTGAATGTGGAATGGATACATCAATGGAGCTCACCATCTATGTATGTAATATGAACAACATTTTCAAAAACCAGGGACCATGGTCAGAATGCTTCAACCATCTGTCATGGCTCCACTCACCCTCTATGAATGCAAGTTGAAAAGAGTGGGAGTGAACATGGTCAGAATGCTTCCACCACTTGCCATGGCTCCACTCACACTCTATGAATGCAAGTCCAAAAGTGTGGGAGTGGACATGGTCAGAATGCTTCCACCACCTCCCATGGCTCCACTCACAAACTATGAATGCCAGGCCAAAAAGGTGGGAGTGAACATGGTCAGAATGCTTTCACCCCCTGCCATGGCTCCACTCACCTCCTAGGAATTCAAGTCCAAAAGGGTGGGAGTGAACATGGTCAGAATGCTTCCACCACCTGCCATGGCTCCACTCACTTGCTATGAATGCAAGTCCAAAAGCATGGGAGTGGACATGGTCAGAATGCTTCCACCACCTCCCATGGCTCCACTCACAAACTATGAATGCCAGGCCAAAAAGGTGGGAGTGAACATGGTCAGAATGCTTTCACCCCCTGCCATGGCTCCACTCACCTCCTAGGAATTCAAGTCCAAAAGGGTGGGAGTGAACATGGTCAGAATGCTTCCACCACCTGCAATGGCTCCACTCACAAACTATGAATGCAAGTCCAAAAGGGTGGGGTGAAAATGGTCAGAATGCTTCCACCACCTGCAATGGCTCCACTCACAAACTATGAATGCAAGACCAAAAGGGTGGGGGGGAACATGGTCAGACTGCTTCCACCACCTGCAATGGCTCCACTTACTCCCTATAAATGCAAGTCCAAAAGGGTGTGAGTGAATATGGTCAGAATGCTTCCACCACTTGCCATGGCTCCACTCACCTCCTAGGAATGCAAGTCCAAAAGGGTGGGAGTGAACATGGTCAGAATGATTCCACCACTGCCATGGCTCCACTCACAAACTATGAATGCAAGACCCAAAGGGTGGGGGTGATCATGGTCAGAATGCTTCCACCACCTGCCATGGCTCCACTCACTCCCTATGAATGCAAGTCCAAAGGGTGGGCATGAAGATGGTCAGAATGCTTCCACCACCTGCCATGGCTTCACTCACCTCCTATGAATGCAAGTCCAAAAGGGTGGGAGTGAACATGGTCAGAATGCTTCCACCACTTGCCATGGCTCCACTCACCAACTATGAATGCATGTCCAAAAGGGTGGGAGTGAACATGGTCAGAATGCTTCCATCACCTGCAATGGCTCCACTCACCAACTATGAATGCAAGTCCAAAAGGGTGGGAGTGAACATGATCAGAAGGCTTCCACCACCTGCAATGGCTCCACTCACATCCTATGAATTTAAGTCCAAAAGGGTGGCAGTGAACATGGTGAAAATGCTTCCACCACCTGCCATGGCTCCACTCACCTCCTATGAATGCAAGTCCAAAAGGGTGGGAGTGAACATGGTCAGAATCCTTCCACCACCTGTCATGGCTCCACTCACCTCCTATGAATGCAAGTCCAAAAGGGTGGGGGTAAATATGGTTCAAATGCTTCCACTACATGCCATGGCTCCACTCACCTCCTATGAATGCAAATCCAAAATGGTGGGAGTGAGCATGGTCAGAATGCTTCTGCCACCTGCCATCACTCCACTCACCCTCTATGCATGCAAGTCCAAAAGGGTGGGAGTGAACATGGTCAGAATGCTTCCACCACCTGCCATGGCTCCACTCACCCTCTATGAATGCCAGCCCAACAGGGTGGGAGTGAACATGGTCAGTATGCTTCCACCACCTCCCATGGCTCCACTCACAAACTATGAATGCAAGTCCAAAAGGGTGGGAGTGAACATGGTTGGAATCCTTCCACCACCTGCCATGGCTCCACTCACCCACTATGAATATAAGTCCAACAGGGTGGAAGTCAACATGGTCAGAATCCTTCCAGACCCTCCAGCACTTGATCCACTCACATGCTATCCACCCAACACCACAGCCACATTAGTAATCATTATGTCCTTTTTTTACAATTTCACACACATTCTGTTGAACAATCAGTTCTCCTCCCACCCACTCACTATCTTCTTACATATGGAAACCATCTTGAGAGGTAATATGCAAGACCTGCTGGTTTAATCTTGCCCACCATGTCATGCATGCACTTCTTTAATGTCCTTGGACATATTAGTACATTCTTATCCTTCAGCTTTATCACTTACTTCATTATTGCAAACTCCATACACAGTCCCAGATTGGATTGCTGTGTTGATATGAGGAGCTGCTGCAAACCCTCCTCATTTAAAGCATTTGCTGTGTATGTCAGTAGGGTTGTACAATCAGCAACCTCTTCTTGCATTCCTGCAGTCATTTGCTATCAAGGGCATGTATTCCCAGGTGATTGTGAGGATACTGACCAGTGAGTGGCAGATAGTCATGGGGTGGAAACCTTGACTTATTCAACCAACCCTTGACCTTTTCAAGACACTCAATCAATTTCCTTTTTTCTACCTCTGCAGCCCTTTCCATTGCATCATCTTCATTCAAACCATCATCAATGAGTTCCATGAAGGCATCCAAGGCCAAGGTATCTCTTTTTGTTAGCAATACAATTACAGGAACTGTGACAAAAACAGTGAAATTTAAAACCATCAAAGAGAATATGGTCAATATACACACCATGCCCTGTATCACACTCATCAAAAAACTTCTTTTCTGCAGCTGTGACCATCCTGTGGCTATCATGCAAAGGAATGCAAAACCTAAATCCATCACAGAAACCATGTCACTTTGGTTAGGGTGTCAGACACATTGTTCCTACCATATTGCATGGATTCTCTTGTCCAGCTGGACTGTCTTGGCACGATTCATCACGAATTCCTTCATCATGTCAAACTGCTGTTCACTTCCGGCCTCAAATCCACATGAGTCATGGAATACAAAGCGTGGATTACTCTTAAAAACCAGTTCATCGTCGATGCTGTGGTAGCCACGCTGGATACATGCAACCATTCAACATATGCTGCAGGATACTCATGAAGTCACTTCACCTTTAGTGAACCCTGCAGCACAGTAGCATTCACCTGAATATAGCCCGATACGTCGTTAATCTCGAGCAAATACAGTGTAACCTACACACCTTCTTTCCTTTTCCATTATATATTTCTGGTTGATCCGTAGTATTACAGACCCTCTGCAGGATTGTCGTTTTACCTGCATTAGCTCTGCCCATGACCAGAATGCGAAAGCGTTTGATGCGATCGATGTGCTCTCTAGCTTCCGCAGGATCTAAGCGATGCATAGGGCGTGCGGAGGTTGATACTGATCATTAATGTTCTTAGACTTATCCCCTCCGCAGCAAGTACAACGCTTACCCGTGGGTGCTTCTTCAATATGTACAGGAACAGGAGTATCCGCACTCTCTTCCGAAGAAGGTGGAACCATTGGTTGCGCCTCGATCAGTGCAGGAGCAAGAGCACCTGTACTGTTTGACGAAGAACCTGGCCAAGTAACTAAGTACACTAAACCACCACATAAAGAACACGTGTAGCCACCTTGAGTAGAGGCAGGAACAGGAATGCCCGTCTCGCTAGGGCTAGGGCTCGGAGCAGAATGTGGGCCAGTGCTTTCGACCGCCGTGGCAGCACCAATACCCCCAATATTTGCTGAGGGAGAGTCAGAGACTTCGACAGGAACCCCAGTCAGTGCAGGGACGTGGATGTCTGTACTGGCTGGAGGCTGAGCAGCCCCAACGGGAGCAGGAACTTGTGGAACAACTGCGTCGTCGCTCGGAGAAGGCGGCCGCTGAATACAACACAATGCCTTGAACCATCCAGGAGCCATGAATAATCAGACGTTGAAGTTCTTGGAATGTTGCAGGAGCAGTAAGCGTATGGTTCGAAATGAAGATGGACGAGTGGAGAGGGCGTGGAGCTGCGGACTTGCTGACCGATGTCAAGGCGCCTATCGATAACCAAGTACAAAACCAAGTACAAATGTGTTCTGTTGGTGGTGGCTTTTTCCGACAAAGGAGTATACGTTCTGATTCAGAACATGGGTTATCAAGTCGACACTACTATTACATTCTTCGATCTGTACTGCTCGGGTGTCTGTGGTCATGATTGAGTGTATCGTAAGGAAAGATAGAACTGGACATATTAGAGATTGCAAGAGATCATATGTAAGAGTGGTGAACAACGAAGGAAAAAGGAAGAAATTAGCATGCGATTTTGGAGCCTGAAACTAGATGTTCGGCAGAGTAATGCGTAAGAAACCACAATTAGAAGCGTCTAAGGAAATCAAAAGTCAACGGTATGGATGGGGGGGGTAATTTGGATAGATCCCGCGTATCCGGTGTAAGCAAAGTGAATAGGATAGCCAGATAGAATACGAACAGTAAGTAACATTGCGGAGGGGGAAAGATCATACCACGTCGGAAGGGGGATTTACAGTCAGGCAACGCCGATCTCGATAAAACTTCTCCACTTCCACGAAGACACGCGCTCTTCCGAATCGGCCTTCAGATCGATGAAACCACGCAGAGGAAACCATGACTCAAGCGTACTCCTTCGTTCGCGTCCGCGAGACATGGCGGATGCAGGTGAAGCTCTGACAACATTGCCTACAGGGGAGGATGCAGCTGGGGCCGAGGTCGACATGGTGGGAAGTGACGAACTGCTTGCCGACGCAGAGGGCTCAACAACGAGCGTCGTCCCGGATAAAAATAGCGGCGCAGACCGTGCAGGTGAGGGCGAGAATCGTTTCCGGATATGCTGATTATCGTCTGCTCCAGGCCGTACTTTGTTGCTCACGAAGAGACACAAAGAATTGGGAGGGCTCTGCCCTTCCTCAGCTCCTTCGTCCTCGACGTCCCCCATCGAGCCCACGTCTTCAACACAAATGGTCGGCGCAATCCGCATCTCCTCACCCCCAGGGCAAGTAACAGCTATATCCTGTCGGTTGCCCTCGCTGTCGCCCTCTTCGTCCTCGCCATCGCTCATACTCATGAAGTTACTCTTTCTGCGTCCATCTCCACGCCCACTGCCCCGCAATCCCAATCTTCCCCTACCTTCTAGACAAGCTAACGCATCCATTCTACTCCGCATTCTGCTGATGAGATGATACTTTCTGAGCGCGCAGGTGAAGACGCGCGACGCTGGTGATGAGGCTTATGTGGGTCCGCTCCACCGTCTGAGAACGCCGGCGAACGAGGAGAGAAAGGTGGTGGTGAGAGCAATGACGAATCATACTCGACGAGAGGGTCTGAGTGAGATGCGCGGCGATGGGAAGATCGGGGCCGATGAGGTGATGAGACGGGTACGTTCTGAGATGACGTATACGAGGATGTAGAGGGTACAAGCGAAAGATACGGACGCGATGGTTGCACCAGTCCAGAGTGTGATGGGCTAAGAGGTGCTGTCCTCGTTCCCTTCTGCAACGGCAAGGGGGGAGGCGGCTATGACTCTGCGCTCGGAGGGTTGTTGGGTAGTAAAGTCATACCTGCCGATAAGGACGCTGCGGGACGGTCGGACAGCAACGTCAATGACACCGGCTTTGGAGAGGGTATAGGTATATTTCGTAACGACTCTCGCGAAGGTCGCCGGGACACGATCGGCACAGAAAGCTTAGGAGGGAATGGAGGAACACGTTTAGGAGTGAATGCGATATGCCTCTCACGTCGGCTGTAGAGGTACGTCAGCACGAGTATGCAACATGGATCAAGAAGACACACAAATCGCTGTTCAGTTCTGAGGGACAGGATGTCCAACTGGTCGATCGTGACAACATGGACCATGGAAGTTTTCCGCTTGTGAGAGGTCTGTTGACGACTACGCTGCGTCTGCGGAGCCGCTACTGACCTGGCAGAGCTGCTTGCTAGATCGAGATACAGGGATGACCGCAACTCGACCGTGTCGCATCTGCCTGTCCGCAGTGTATAGTAGGCAGATGGATCATCGTCAAGGTCGTGCAGGGGAACGGTCTCCGGGGATGTCTGCAAGAGACCTCAAGTAAGCATGGGAGATTAACCAGAAGACAGACACTGGGTGGACATAGCCCAGTGAGTGCCCTACCTAATATATACTTCAAAAATAAATATAATTTATATATAGTGCAGCCGATGTTATCGACCCAGGGCCCTTAGAGGGTTGACGAAGGGACGAATTACAGAGTAAACGGCGCACAACCTATCGTGCAGAGGAAATCACGGCAAACAAGACGAAACACAAGGTTGCGAGATGGGCGAGACAGACAGGTCGGGAGAAGGAAAGGGTAACTATGAGAAACAGCAACAGGTCAGGAGGGGCGGCCCCTGTGACCGCCATCTCACCAAGGCTGTAGGTGGAAACTTCGCCCGCAGGGGACGGAGCTGTAATCAAGGTGGCTGAAAGCTTCGGCCAAGGACCTTGTAACGGCGACCGCACCCAGTCGATTAGTCTCGCATAGAAGGTCGTTTCCGCAGTGATGCTTGCCATGACACTGGCTACTTTCTGTCCGTTCTGGCTCGCGCCAGATTAACCTTGTTGACTACGCCCCGCTTCACGAAACATGGCCCCTTTGGGTTGTGCAAGTTCGTCAAACTTTCCACTATCTGGCTGGAACATTCAATGGCCTACCCCAAATTCGCCGCCTCGCAGCAAGACTAGTAGCAAACACCTCGCGAAAAATTTAGGACACAGGATGTTGGTGGCGTATATTCTACATAATCTATGACAGTGACATTGCGCAGTACAAGTTAACTATGTGGTAAAGGCTTGCCGGACCATGACGGCGGTACTCGAGGGACACCGCAGGCGCGCCGACATTATGGTATTACAACGGCGGTAGCGGCCTGCGACATTGCGGGCATATATTCTAGGTGGTATTTCAGTTTCCGTTGAACGTGCGCTGACGCGAGATTATGCCTACCTTGAGAGCAAGCCACTGTATTGGACGATGGAAAGATCGTGAAGTTAGAAAACAAAATGGAGGACTTCGGATGACATACCTTCTCAAGACATTCCGTATGCTGTAAGATTGTGTTGATCACCAAGTACCGCGACCACCAGTGGAATCGAACTCACGAAAATATGGTGACACGGAGCCACACTATAACTCTTCTTGACGCCTACCTTTTGCAGCAGCCCGCCAGTAACCTGCTGCAATTGTTTTGAGTCCTTGAAATGGATTACCTCCATGCAAATGGAGCAGTCGCCAAGTGGCTGGTCCGGTGCCTCGGGGTCGTGCATGTTTGACGGCATTGGCGGATGGTAGTCATATATTTGTGCCGTGGCGAACTATATAAAAAGACGTCACATCAACTATGGAGGAAAAAGAACTGTTTGGGGATGAGAACACAAACCCGTTTCGGCAAAAAGAACGCGGGGCCAAGGGACTTCTGTAGGAGAACCACACCAACTTGGAACAGAACGAACGCAGCGAGGGAGTATACCCATCCTATAGTGACGGTTAGAGGAGACACGGCGCTCAGAATAACACTCACGTCGTGGCTCTACATCCAATACATTCGTCGAATTTGCCAAAAAATCTATAGCATTGTTAGATCCAGCAGGACAGACGAAAAAACCGACTCACAGAAAGGGAACCACAGCCTACATATTGACATGCCAATGAGGTACTCGGCACTCAACGAACTGCTCCTCCCACATCTGACGGAGCGAACGATCTGTGGAAGCCAGAATAACGAATACATAGATCCGACGAAAAAAAGAGCCAGCGAAGGCGACACGATTGCGCGGACAACGAATGTGAGACAGATAAGTAATCCAATCCCTTAGTACAGTCAGCCAAAAGAGTAACAAGTAACAATCAGCCTACGTACAAATGCGCGCCTGTGGGTCTGAATACAAATTCCGGGCAAAAGCACTCAGGAAGGAACGGGCCGTGAGCGGAGGGGGTGTTTGAGGACGTTGTGCTGGCTGGGCAGTTTCAGCTTCTGGTCTGTTGTCCTGTGGAGCCTGCTGTGGAGGTCTCGGTGGGGGTATAGTAGTATTGATTGCATCTCCTGGGGCCTGGACTTGGTTGATAAGGGTTGCGTGGTGCTATAGCGAGCCGTCAAACACGGCAACAGAAGCAGCGTAAGGGACCTACCGCTTCTATGGAAAAAATTATAGAGGAGGCGAACGCCGGGATAATCAATGCGAGCGAGGGTCTTCCATGAGCCAGGATAGCAAAAGTGATGTGTGCAGCGAGAGAAACCGCGTCAACGATGGCCTGGGTGTAGAAAGTCCAGATCGACAGACGTTGAATAGCAGCAGGACTATGTGTACGGTCAACGTGGCGACACGATAGAGCGAGCATCATGAGGGAGATGACTCCTGAAATGCTCCCATCTGTACCATTGCCAATTACAACGAATCTCCTCGTACGGAACAAGGCAACCTACAGTTAACGACTCTTCGGAGAAATGACTGAGTTCTATGAGAGGGTCGAATGATTAACGAGTAACAAACAAGAAGTATCTCTGCTAACCTTAGTCCCTCGGCATGATAGAACCGATAGAGCACGCCACATTCTCTACTCAGCAAGACACCGTTGACGCGGAGGGGGAAAACATTTGGTGTCCATTTTCCAGTAGGCGATTGTAGCTCGCTTTCAACGTCAATCATAAGTTCTTGAGAGATCGGGGACGGTTCAATCTGAGCATATACTAAGAATCTACAATCACTCTGAACTCCACTGTTGGCTATCACATCATAAACGGAGTCCAAGGACAAGATGCTCCACACCGACCTTCCGAAGACTCTTGGTCAATGACCCCATTATCTATCATGGTCTTGATTTTGTCTATCCGTGATTGAAGTTCATTTCGCACGACACGAGTAGTTTCATTCTGTGACTCCTCTGGTACGATTGCTGGGAGGTACCTGATGTCGATATGACGTCTGAAAGCCTATAAGCCAATGGAAGTGCCAATACGACGACGAAAGACTAATTACCCGGGAGGTTCAGCAAAGCCGTATACCGAGCCATTGGCGATGAAATGGACACCCTCAAAATCAAGCCTCATCTCGTTACCGCTTGTCGCATCGACAAAATCGATTCTTCCCTAGACACGGCATCCTCAGACAGATGGACCAGAGATAGCAAGATGGAATTATCGCACATGAGCCATTGCAAGCTTGTCTGACACACCTTCTTCTACAACCGCACGGTCGATGACACTCCATGCCATTTTTCGTGTTGCTTTCCAATCCTGCGTGCCTAAGTAGTTTAAAATCTCCGTCATGTTCGTGTTTTCCATGTACGATTCGGCGTGCGACGTCCAAGGAGCCTGGGTGTCATTCAAGCTCGGAAGCGTGATGTTGTGGAAGTCGATTTCCCCGCGGATAAACCCAGTTATATTTGGAAAGTATGAAGCACTAGATGGGTCCAGACGAGACCCGAGTGTCATGTGTGACTCGACGAGAGGCCGAAGTGAGGGATTTCGATCGGGCTGATTGTGCCAAGGTTTGCACGTTAACCTTGACTCGACGACTAAGGTGCACACGTACCATGGAAAAGTTGGTATCGGATCCGTTCATCCAATTCGTAAAATTGGACAGTTGATAAGTAAGAGAGTGTAACGCATCGTAGTGATGATTCCGGGCCAGGAACTCGTCTCCGCTGTGATTCGTGAGCAGGAAAAGCATGAAGATAATAAGAACAAAGGATGGAATGGAGCTCCTCTGCTGCAGCTGCGGCCTCATCGCAGTCTGCACATTCTCGGCTTCATCGTCACGGTCCATGGCATGAAAGCGATAGAAGCTCGGCGCTGAGTCGCTCGCTGAGCAGGTGAGTGTGCCGCGGCACCACGTGACCTCCCTTCAAAGCAATCTACGCGGTCGCGTTGAGGTCGACCACAAATCATGGCGAAAGGAACACAAGACACCAAAAGATGGACACATTTTCATTCCGCGTTGCAGCTGGCGATAAACAGAGCGGCGCACAAGTGGACGTAAGTTATGATCTATCTACTCTGTCTGTCTGTCTGACCGCGGGAAGATACGAGGATTTTCAGGAATGTTTCGCGCTGTGGTGCAAAGAAGAGCCACATGGGGCGGAGGGAATATTTAACACCATATCACGGCACATGGAAGACCAAGTGCATGTCAGTACGTCGAGTATTTCTATTTCGAGAGACTTAAATTGTGCTCCAGGCAAGCTGTGAACAGTTGTTCAAGGATCACAACGTCAGAGAGAACATCAACATGTTACACGCAGTAGTCACAGAGGCACGAGCCAGAAAACAACGTGGAGAAGTCGACAGGAAGGATTTATGGAAAGAAGATTTGGATCCTCGGGCTGCAGTACGTGCCCGCACGGTCCCGGTATTGCAGGCAGAAAGAGAAAGACTGAAGGAGACTTTGCTCAAGGCAAGCATCAAGGCTATGTCCCGCTTCTCTTCTGTCTGACGTTAAGTGGCAGCTCGAGGAAGAGAACATTGCCCTATATGAGGAGACTATGAAGAATGCACAGAGCGATCGCGAAGCTAAGGAACGAATACAAGAACTATTGAAGCACGCGGACGAGGTACTTTGATCTTGTCATGCATGTACTTCGTGCTGAGCCGTCTTTCAGGTTTACTCCAGATGGAATAAGATTCCCCACGATGAGATAGGGTTATGGACTCTGCAGGTGGCGGAGAACTTAGCGACTAATCGACCTCCCTAGTGGTATAGTACGGATTTTATCTCTATATTGTATTCCCAGCAACTGGCGGGCAAGGAGTTGCTTATCATCATCTCGGTACACGGAGATATCACAGCAACATGGCGCAGAGGAAGCGCGCGGGGCTCATAACCCCGAGGTCACTCGATCGAAACGAGTTGTTGCTAGAATTTTTTGTCATTTATTATTGCCATTTGTTATGTAGGCGTTCACCCCTGTGCCTTGCTCTTTCACCAGACATGGCGGCGAATGCGCTGTGGGCCCACATCCTCCAGAAAGATGCCATCATTCAAGACTCGACGCCACCGATAATCCCACCCTTGGCACCGAAAGACGCGACTGGGACGTCTATGCGCATGCTCATATACGATACTCAATCTACACTGGAGAAATTCTCTGGGAGACTCGATACACTTATGACAAGGGTGGACGACTGCAGGAGCCAAGTCATCAACGCCAACAAGTTACTTGATCATGAGCGCGACAAGGTAGTCACGGAGATGGTTGACATCTGTACGATATTGCAGTGGCACGAGTCCTCGCGCTTACCATCTCTCCCCAAAAGCCTGCCGATCCCAGGACGAACTCAAGTCACATATGGGAACCCCTGCGCAAGCTCATGCGTTGGAGCTTACGCACGCGTCACAAGTGTCTACGGAAAACAGCATTCGGGCACTGGAAAAACGCATAGACGCACTGCAAACGGTCAGTTCGACTCGACATCGGTTATAGCACCTGCGACTCTAGTTCATCCCAGCAGCTAGTTCAGTCGCATACAAGTGCATTCGCATCGATTCAGGACCAACAAAACGCGATTCAAGCACATCAAAGCACTTTGTTGGACGCTGTGCTGCCCCTCTTACAGCTGCTGCAAAATTTGCCTTCGCAATTCGACCAATTGAAATCCTCTCTGACAGACGCGGTATCGAGTGCTGAGGCTAATCTTGGGAAGAGCATTGGTACCATTAAAAACGCCATTCCGCGTCTTACGTTGGATCATGCGCAACCAAAGCCTCCGGTGGGTCCTGAACTAACATCCAAGCAACTTAACAGTACGCCACGGAAACGTACTAACACATTTCACGAAATGGAAGGGCGTTCTAAAGCCACCGGAAACGCCATCTGTTCTACTCACTCTCCAAAGAGGACACGTCTCAGCTCAGTTCCGGAACGTTCCTTTCCCGCACCTCGCTTGCCTGCTACAACCTCCAACGGGAATTTATCGCTCGCGCCCCGTCATTTCACAAGTATTAGTTCTGAGGATACTTCTCGTATGCGGTCCAGGAATTCGACGCCCAAATTGCTTGTGTCCAAACCAGATAATGAGAAGGCAGAGTCAGAGCGCAGCACTGTTCTGGAAAGAAACGCGTCAAAAACATTTCCGAGCGTGATTTCCATATCCTCATCACCTCTTTCTGACGCCGCGGCTCCTATGCCACCCTGTCCCTCAGCTACCGTCGGTGCAGGATCATCCCCGGCAATCAATAGCACCGAGCCCCAAGCACGACAGGATTTCCGGATTCTTCCAAGAGTCATCCCCTCTCACAATTCTGTCAGGCCACCCAATCATCCCTTAGATTCGACACTTCCACCACCATCTGGCCAGCATGTGGTTTCATCGACGCGGTCGCCACCGAAATCTATGAGTTTGCGTGACCGTCGTACCCAAATGACACTGGTGCGTATCTTATGATTGCATGCTTACAACAATTGACGCTCTATCGATTCGCGATCTTAAGCTTGGGCGTGCTCAGACGAAACGGTTCATACCCATTGTTGCTTCATCTGATGAGGAATCATGACATGATAGCGCGTTCGCTTCTCAATTTCGCAAACTATGGACGGATTGTATCTCGACTTTCTTCCTTCCCTGCTTAGTGGTGCTATCGTTACTGTTCTGAAGCCTGACACAGCCATAACGGTTTAGCATGACAGAAGAGGAAGTTGCTTTCTCGAAATCTTTAAATTTCAGTCATCCTCCGCAAGGGGCTTAAGCTCAGAGAGCTTGTCGCCACAGGAAGTTTCGGTGCTCGGAGGTGATCTGTTCCTAAAGCCTGCTGGTCTCTCTGTGCAACGATTTGTTGCGGCGCAACCGACTGGCAACTGTGCCCGACACGAAAATACACTAGACTAGTTCTAACAATAGTACCTTGACAAGTTCAGCACCGTAGATTGACCGATATAGTAACTGCTAATCCACATGCGCGTTCCTGGGGCTTCATCATCTGAGGACCTGAACCAGGGGCCTCTGCCCTGTCATCGCTCATGAAACACTGAACTGCTGCCTTCAACTGATCTTACAGTGCTGACGGGAAGACGTTAGAAATTCTCCTTCCCAACAACTTGCGATTAACCGCACGGTACATGCCAGTCCTCAAATCGGTCATGTCCGCGGTACTGATGACCCCGAAGTTGCAGTTATCTCCAATATGTCGTCTCTTGAAGAAGTCGAGATCGTCAAGCCTATCGAGAACATCCACCCGGACAACCTCCAACGAGTACACAAGGAGGTCGTCATTCATGCATTCCGACAACTCGTAGAGCACTCCCATCCCTCCAAGGGGAACGGTGACGTCACGACCACCGTCCATGCTTCTGCCCACTCTCGGGTTGAGTGGCTGCACAAGGTCGTCCCAGAGCTCGAGACCCTGGCCGAGAAGTACCATATCGGCAATTTCGTCGCCATCAGAGGCACGAACCAACGGTTTTTCGAGAGCATGCCAATCTACGCACGCTTGGGCATGCACCTGCTGTTTTATGGGAAGGAACAGGTAAAGTTGCTGGAAGGAAACAAACTCGTTGAAGATACCCTCCGCGAGCAGAGCATTCATCAAGGGAAAATCTACGATTCACCAGAATCCGCTAAGAATATACCATCCTTTATCAAGATGTACAACATCCAGCTGGATGAACTGCTGGAACCGGATATCCACAAATATCACACTTTCAACGAATTCTTCTCTCGCAAGCTCAAGCCAGGCGCGCGTCCAGTCGAGAACGTAGATAAACCGAGGGGATTCTGCAGTGCTGCTGACTGCCGCCTGGTGGTATACCAGACCATTAGTCTCGCAGAGAAGTTTTGGATTAAGGGAGACGAATTCTCTATACCATCACTCCTGGGTCTCAATCCCACCGATCCTATCTGCGAAGCGTTGAGCGGTGGTTCCCTCGCCATTTTCCGCCTCGCACCTGCAGATTATCACCGCTTCCACTCACCGGTTGATGGAAGAGTTCTGACTGAACATCGGGATATCTCTGGTGAATATTATACCGGTGAGTTCGCCGCCTTCTTACCCTGAGAAACCACCTATAAATTCGCCGTAGTGAATCCCCAGGCTGTCAATGAACCTAACCTTGACGTGTTCACCCGAAACAAGCGCTCTGTCTTACTTCTCGAACACGAGGTCTCAAAGAAGCCGATTGCAATTGTCGCCGTCGGCGCACTCCTGGTTGGCAGCATTGTTTGGACTTATAGTGTAAGCACCGGTATTTAAATCATGGAACAGTGATATGTGGCGATTATTTAACTCAGGGTTTCAGAATGAGATAAAACGTGGTGATGAGGTTGGCTATTTTGCGTACGGTGGCAGCACTGTAATTGCCGTCTTCCCACCGGGGCTCATTGAATTTGATGAAGACCTCGTCCTTAACTCGACTGGAAAGAGTGTAGCTGCCAACGGACAAGGAAGCATCGAAACTCTCGTCAGGGTTGGGTACTCGCTGGGGAAGATGCCAGATACTGTGGAGTAAACTCGATTGCTGGTGTGGTGGCTGTTGAAGGCGAATAAGGGGGACTTCTTTTTTTTTTTTACGACACTCTTGTTTTCGACTGTCGTCACTGTTTCAACTTCGGGGAAGATGTTTTTTTTTGTGTTTACGCTTCTTGTTTGTGGGTGGTGTTTTCGTGAAACATAGCTTATTAGATTCCAGCATTGAAAAAGTTTACTGCTGCGAATTACATCCGTAGGAACGAGAACCTCCAAGTTGGCTTCAATCGCTCTGCCGTGAAGGTACTGAAGGCCCATCTGAAATGGCGGATCAAGGATCTCTGTGATCAGACGTGCACCGCCCGTTCATCCAATGCTTACGCACTGCGTGTTTAGCATCTGTTCCACCGGCGCACCATGTTGCCACACTCAATGACTCGTCACTCCACAACAGAGGTTTTGGCACAACTGGTTCATTTGTGTCGGCACTGCAGGGTGCGAGCTAGGAGCCACATTCGAGAGGCTCAGTCTTGCGTAAGTTCATTTCCCACGCTGGCTCGTAAGTTCTCGCCAAGCCCACCACCGACTCCAGCGAGGCAGCTGCCCGGACCTCGGTTTTCATAGATGCCTTCTTGCATGGTTGCCGGGAAGTGTAACTTGGGATGGCTTTGTCAACTCTCTATACGTTTGATCTCTCAACGCTGCGTAAGGAAGACAAATGGTGCCAAAAGCAAATCTATACTCTGACATCACATCTACCACAGCATGAACGGTTGCGCTATCTCCCCGACCTTGTTTTTTCGGCCCCCGAAGTGGGCATCTCCGCTGATAATCACAGTATTCGAGAGTTGGGATTTGCACTACGACCGTTGTACGACCTCCTCTCGATCAAAACTCAAGTGTTGCACGGTGAACAAACCTTGACGTCGACCTCAGTGTCCCCACATGCTACTATTCGAGATGTGCGTCTATGACATGATCATCATCGGTGCGTCATCACTGTACTGGCTATGCTTCGGACAACTAACCGATGCACTACGCGGACAGACATTTCCCGGTCTTCATCCTTGCGGTGTGATGTAGGAGAGTCAGATATGAGCGCCAGAGGCGTCATCGCCTCTCTGTGGTCCGTCGTATAAGATGGGAGCAGTGATCTTTCGTGATCCCCCAACACCTAACTGACCGAACAAGGAGAGGTCTATGCACGACATTATTTTTGCGATCCTTTCTCTGCTTCACTGGCGTCGGCTTTGCACCAGTCGGAAAGCGCAGGTCGCATTCTAATCCCATCGTTTTGAGTTCCTGTTTTTGTACACGTGGGTGCCCATCTCTTGCTCTAAGGCTTTGCGACCAATCCATAATCCCACTGTAGCTTCACCCTCGGAGAATCCAATAGTTTGAAGAAGTGATTCCAAGTTAAAGCATGGATCAGATGTTACAGGTAAACCGCCTTCTGTGTCGTGCTCTCGTTTGGTGCTGAGACACAGGCAGTTATTTTACCCCTAAGCAAACCTGTGCATCGAAGGAAGACGGTTGTTCTTTCTTCGCCTGGGGAGATAATCACCAGCTACTAAGCTATTGAATTAGTATACCCTAACCTGTCCTGTTGTTATATTTCCTCCAGGAGATTTCTTGTTGTACTGCCGAGATTTTCTTATAACTCGTGACAGCCACTGGATCAGATGAATGGGTTGGTTAATAAGTTGGATGAACCACAGCTTCTGTGAAGATCGATGCTCGTAACTATACAGATTTCATATTCATGTATCAAATGACAGCAAGCCGTTGTTGGACTTGGATTCCATTTCCTATGATAGTTGCTTGTCATGTGTGAGTTTGTGGTCTAGCTATGGGTGAGCACAGGTCTAAGACTAGAAGTTATAGTTTGTGAGGAAACTCACCCAGTCCCCAACCAATTGATCAACTGGCCTAGTCCTTGTCATATTCTATGTCTTGTTACTAGTGTTATGCTCAGCCCAGCTGCAAGCCCAAGGCCAGAGGGAATAGTGCTGTATTCACAGTTGCTAAGTCCAAACTTGAACAGTCTATACCTATAACCCCTGCCCACATCTGCCCCCTCCCAGCTGGCCTTGCAACAGGACTTGCCAGTGGAGAAGAACCAGACTTGACACACAGGCAGGACCAACATCTGGCAGGAACTGATTATTTAGGTTATTATATGCATGCATTGCTCTGTGGTTTTCCAATTTGCTAGGAAGAAGGGTGTTAAGTGAGAGGGCAGTTGTCACAATGGAGAGAAAATGGTTAGGTCAGCAAAGGAATGGTTAGGTAGGAAATGTTCATTGTGGCTGCTGGGTAACTTGTGCAGGGGTTGAATTGCACTTGGACATGAGTCATAAAGACAAAATAGAATGGAATAGAACATAGGTAAAGTTTGACTCTGGATAGCTGAATGGTATGGCATAGGATATATATTTGATTCAATTCATACAGAACCATTGCATTTTCCTGGTGTGGCAGATGTGGGGATTGTCAACATGAAGATTGGTGGCACATCCAATTATAAGGGAGAAGCCAATGCCAGGGTTCACCAGCTCCCCCCCACAATGAAGGATTCCAAATGATCAGCATTGGTGGCCTGAAAATAATATCTTCATGTTTCATATGTATGTGAGGATTGGAGGGACTCACAGCAGGATCAGTAAAACTTGAAAAATATCCCCTCCTATATCATCTTTGCTAATCCAAATACAAGAAAGAGGTTGATGGGTGATGAGGAAATAGTGCCTTACACATCTGATTTTCCATTGCAATATGCACAGGGATGGGGGATAAAGCTTCCACATCTTCACCATGATGCTGAAATGCTGCTGTGATGAGTCTGGCAACAGTAGCTTGGACTCCTGATGTTTGATATGTTCTGACAGCCAGTTCAAGGTTTGCCTACAAATCACCATTTGCTTGGTTGGCCTGCAACAAGAAGTACAAATATTCAAACACAAGTATAGCACCTGCAATTGGGGGTTATGGGTATCAAATCATGACAAGAGATCAATTACTGATGCCATGTGTTGCAAGATATTGCATTGAAGGTTGTTGTAAGGTGGCCAAAGTAGGCATTTGGACAGAAGAGGAATTATTAGCAATGGTAGGCTAAAATGTTGTCAACTCAGGTGATCTGTCTATGGAAGAAAGAAAGAAAATAAAACAGACCACCTTCACAATGTGTGACAGGACCATGTCAGGTAACATCAATGAGAAACAGGGCCACGAACCAACTACAAACTTTATCAGTGATCATCATACAAATGGAGAGAAAAATGAATGCACACAATCTACACCATATATTAGCATGGGAAATAAATCTGAAAGATTATGACTAACATGCTGATACATGCAAGTAGAGATATAAGGGTCAAATTGAAACTCTGTGTAAATGTTGACCTACATCCTGAGATAATGTAAAATATGAATGTGGAATGGATACATCAATTGAGCTCACTGTCTATTTATGAAATATGGACAACATTTTCAAAAACCAGGGACCATATTCAGAAGGTGGGAGTGAACATGGTCAGAATGCTTCCACCACCTGCTATGGCTCCACTCACATGCTATGAATGCAAGTCAAAAAGGGTGGGAGTGAACATGGTCAGAATGCTGCCACCACCTGCCATGGCTCCACTCACTCCCTATGAATGCAAGTCCAAAAGTGTGGGAGGGAACATGGTCAGAATGCTTCCACCACCTGCCATGGCTCCACTCACAAACTGTGAATGCAAGTCCAAAAGGGTGGGAGTGAACATGGTCAGAATGCTTCCACCACCTGCCATGGCTCCACTCACCTTCTATGAATGCAAGTCCAAAGGGGTAGAAGTGAACATGGTCAGAATGCTTCCAGAACTTCCAGCACTTGATCCCCTCACATGCTATCCACCCAATGCCACAGTCACACTAGTATTCATTATGCCCATTTCTTTTTACAATTTCACACACACTCTGTTGAAAAATTAGTATCTCCTCAATTCCACTCTATCTTCTTACATATGGAAACTATCCTGAGAGCCAAAATGCAAGACCTGCTGGTGTGATCTTGCCCACCATGTCATGCATACACTTCTTCAGTATCCTGGCACATATTAGTACATTCTTATCCTTCAGCTATATCACTCACTTTGTTATTGCAAACTTCATACACAGTCCTAGGTTGGATTGCTGTGTTGATATGAGGAGCTGCTGCAGTCATTCCTCATTTAATGCATTTGCTGTGCATGTCAGTAGGGTTGCACAATCAGCACCCTCTTCTTGCATTCCTGCAGTCATTTTATATCAAGGGTGTGCCATTCCCAGGTGATGGTTAGGATACTGACCAGTGAGTGGCAGATAGTCATGGGGTGGAAACCTTAACTTATTCAACCAACCCTTGACCTTTACAAGACACTCATTCAACTTCCTTTTTTCTACCTCTGCAGTCCTTTCCATTGTATCATCTTCATTCAAACCATCATCAAAGAGCTCCATGAAGGCATCCAAGTCCAAGGTGTCTGTTTTTGTCAACAATACAATTACAGGAACTGTGACAAAAACACTGAAATTTAAACACATGAACAGAGTATAGGATAATATACACACCCTGCCCAGTCTCACACTCATTGAAGAACTTCTTTTCTGCTGCTGTGACCATCCTGTGGCTTTCATTCAAAGGAATGCAAAACCTAAATTCATCACAGACACCATGTCATTTCAGTTAGGGTGTCCAACATAGTGTCCCTACCATATGGCATGGATTCTCTTGTCCAGGCTGTCTTCGCACGATCCATGACGAATTCCTTCATCATGCCAAATTGCTCTTCACTTCCGGCCTCAAATCCACGTGAGTCATAGAATACAAAGTGTGGATTACTCTTAAAAACCAACTCATCCTCGATGTTGTGCTCGCCGCGCTGGAAACATTCAACCATTCAACATACACTGCAGAATAGTCATAAGTCACCTCACCATTAGTGAACCCTGCACCAAGGTAGCATCCACCTGAATACAGCCCGACAAACCGTTAATCTCAAACAAATACCATGAAACATACACACCTTCTCTCCTTTTCCATTAAAAATTTCTGGTTGATCCGTAGTATTACAGACCCTCTGCAGGATTGTCGTTTTACCTGCATTGGCTCTGCCCATGACCAGAATGCGAAACCGATCGATGCGATCGATCTGCTCTCTAGCTTTCGCAGGATCTAAGCGATGCATAGGGCGTGCGGAGGTTGATACTGATCATTAATGTTCTTAGACTTGTCCCCTTCGCAGCAAGTACAACGCTTACCCGTGGGTACTTCTTTAATATGTACAGGAACAGAAGCATCCGCACTCTCTTCCGAGGAAGATGGGACAATTGCTTGTGCCTCGATCAGTGCAGGAGCAAGAGTACCTGTACTGTTTGGCGAAGAACCTGGCCAAGTAACTAAGTACGCTTAGGGACCACATAAAGAACACAGTGCAACCACCTTGAATAGAGGCAGACACGGGAATGTTCGTGTCTCTAGGGCTAGGGCTAGAGCCATGAATAATGAGAAGTCGAAGTTCTTAGAATGTCGCAGGCGCAGTAAGCGTACGGTTCGAAACGAAGTTGGACACGTGGAGAGGACGTGGAGTTTAATACGGACTGTTGCTGGTCGATATCAACGCCCCTATCAGTAAGTAACCAAGTACAACTGTGACCTGCTGGTGGTGGCTTTTTCCGACACAAGGAGTATACGTTCTGATTCAGAAAATGGGTTGTCAAGTCGACACTACTATTACATTCTTCGATCTATACTGCTCGGGTGTCTGTGGTCATGATTGAGTGTATCGTAAGGAAAGATAGAACTGGACATATTAGGGATTGCAAGAGATCATATGTAAGAGTGGTCAACGACGAAGGAAAAAGAAAGAAATTAGCATGCAGTTTTGGAGCCTAAAACTAGATGTTCGGCAAGAGCAATGCGTAAGAAACCACAATTAGAAGCGCCTAAGGAAATCAAAAGTCAACGGTATGGATGGGGGGGATTTGGATACATCCCGTGTATCCGGTGTAAGCAAAGTGAATAGGATAGCCAGATAGAATACGAACAGTAAGAAACATCGCGGGGGGGAAGATCATACCACATCGCAAGGGGAATTTACAGTCAGGCAACGCCAATCTCGATAAAACTTCTCCACTTCCACGAAGACACGCGCTCTTCCGAATCGGCCTTCAGATCGATGAAACTACGCAGAGGAAACCATGATTCAAGCGTACTCCGTCGTTTGCGTCCGCGAGACATGGCTGTGGAGGCAGTTGAAGCTCCGACAACATTGCCTACAGGAGAGGATGCAGCTGGGGCCGAGGACGACATGGCGGGAAGTGACGAACTGCTTGCCGACGCAGAAGGCTCAACAACGAGCGTCGTCCCGGATAAAAATAACGGCGCAGACCGTGCAGGTGAGGGCGAGAATCGTTTCCGGATACGCTGATTATCGTCTGCTCCAGGCCGTACTTTGTTGCTCACGAAGAGGCGCGAGGAATTGGGAGGGCTCTGCCCTTCCTCAGCTCCTTCGTCCTCGATGTCCCCCATCGAGCCCACGTCTTCAACACAAATGGTCGGCGCAATCCGCATCTCCTCACCCCCAGGGCAAGTAACAGCTATATCCTGTCGGTTGCCCTCGCCGTCGCCCTCTTCGTCCTCGCCATCGCTCATACTCATGAAGTTACTCTTTCTGCGTCCATCTCCACGCCCACGGCCCCGTAATCCCAATCTCCCCCTACCTTCTAGACAAGCTAACGCATCCATTCTACTCCGCATTCTGGCTGATGAGGTGATACTTTCTGAGCGCGCTGGTGAAGACGCGCGACGCTGGTGATGAAGCTTATGTGTGTCCGCTCCACTGTCTGAGAATGCCGGTGAACGAGGAGAGAAAGGTGGTGGTGAGAGCAACGATGAATCGTACTCGACAAGAGGGACTGAGTGCGATGCGCGACAATGTGAAGATCGGGGCGGATGAGGTGATGAGACGAATACGTTCAGAGATGACGTATACGAGGACGTAGAGGGTGCAAGCGAAAGATACGGACGCGATGGTTGCACCAGTCCAGAGTGTGAAGGGCTCAGAGGTGCTGTCCTCGTTCCCTTCTGCATCGGCAGGGAGGAAGGCGGCTGCGACTCTGCGTTCGGAGGGTTGTTGGGCAGTAAAGTCATACCCGCCGATGAGGATACTGCCGGAGGGTCTGGGAGTGACGTCAATGGCACCGGCTTCGGAGAGGGTATATTTCGCAATGACTCTCGCGAAGGTCGCCGGGACACCACCGGCACAGCAAGCTTAGGAGGGAGAGGAGGAACACGTTTAGGAGTGAATGCGATATGCCTCTCACGTCTGCTGTGCAGGTACGTCAGCACGAGTATGCAACATGGGTCAAGAAGACACACAAATCGCTATTCAGTTCTGAGGTACAGAATGTCCAACTGGTCGATCGCGACAACATGGAGGTTTTACGCTTGTGAGAGGTCTGTTGACGACTTCGCTGCGTCTGAGCCGCTATGGACCTGGCAGAGCTGCTTGCTAGATCGAGATACAGGAATGACCGCAACTCGACCGTGTCGCGTCTGCCTGTCCGCAGTGTAAAGTAGTAGGCAGATGGGTCGTCGTCGTCGACATCTTCGAGGGGGACGGTCTCTGGGGATGTCTGCAGGAGACCCCAAGTGAACAAGGGAGAGTAGCCAGAGGACAGACACCGGGTGGGCATTGCACAGCGGGCGCCCTCGAGGTCACCCCAATTGTTATATACTTCAAAAATAAATATAATTTATAAATAGCGTTTACCCGATGCAATGCGGCGTCGGTCGTCACGGCAATGACATTTTATATTTTATGTTTACATACCGCAATCGTCTGCCAAGCTTGACTAACAGGACCAGTGCCCGTCAGCCCTGCCATGACACCGACCACTCTCTGTCTGGTCTGGCTCATGCCAGAGTAGCCCTGTTGACTACGCCCCGCTTCACGAAACACGGTCCCATGGAGAGGCGCTTGGGACAGCCATGGATGGGCACAGGAAGACATTGCGGACCGATGGCACCACACATACTCACGCCAAATATACCAGTAATATTGCACGGTAATTGACTGCGACAGTGCGACATGCCTAGTCAAACTCCTTATCAGATTACTGCACTGCTTGTCAGCGCAAAAGCTATCCCGCAGCTACGCCGGAATTCTCGAATTCGAAGCTACCAAGACAACCTGCGGATCACAGTCGAAATCAAAGATTGGAAGGAAATCATCTCGACGCATAGCAACTGCGCGGACGTTATCATACAGGTTGCTCTTCTTTGACACGCCGGCGCCCAACCGGCGCCCATCAATATCACGGGGATGATGTCCCACCGAACGGTGGTGCCCTGTGGTCCCCCCTAATGATTTTTGCCGTCAGTTGTACTACTGTCAATATACTGTCCGGTTCCGGCTCCCGGTGTCAAGTAAGTACTATCAACACTCCCTAATGGCATCACCATATCGACGTCCAGACCGCATTAATTTATCTGCCTCCCAGTACCGGGACCCGGAACACAGAGCGGAATTGATAAATTTCTTTTCGCCACCGTAACATCTACACTGTGAACGTGAACCAAGGCAATAATACTGTCGTCATAGTGACTCAGCGTTATTATGTGGCTACATACTCTTCTTTTGCTTCTCAATCGACGAACCCACGGGTGCCCGGATCAATCGGAAGAACTATCAAAGGTCGTCTGCTCGTGCTTCTGCTGATTCGTTGCGCTTCGCACGCTGACCACCCCACTGTCATAGCTGTCATCTTGACTCCACCACTTCCGGCGGCACTGATGCGGTGCCTGCAGGATTGTGTGCGGTTCCCCACCATACCCTACCATACCCTTAGGGGTTGGACACTCGTGTACACAGGACTTTACGCCTCTCCTTCGATATGGAACGGCAGGCTCCACACTTGATGGCATTTACCACGCCACGTCCTCGCCCATTTGTTGGATATAGATAATTTGAGGCCAGTCGTCATATCAAGAGGGAAATCTTTAGGCCTTTTTTATTACATGCGCGTGTAGATCGACAGCGCTAAGTACTAAAATAATAGTAATAATAATTGAGCTTTTTGCTCTTTCACACACCACCATGTGACTCGCTACGAGGGTGCCAGAATACCCCGAGACATTCTCGAACGTGTGCACAGGCGCTGTGTGCCTTTCCCTTCGCCTTTCCTGGTGGCTGGAGTACTAAGTGTGTCACCCCCCCATCGGACTTGACCGCCTTCTTGGCCAGCCTAGACCTGTCCCTTAATACCAGTGAGCTGCGCTAGGGCGATAAAGTAAATCGCCGAACAGCGGAGGTGCCTCGAACGGGGGGCTTATACAATGTACGTACCCGTCTACACCCTGCCACGTGTTGATCCGGCAACCCGAACTCGGGTCTCCTCGGCGTTCCCTTGCGCGATGTGAGGCGATGTGATCGTCGCGAGTATCGTCTGTGGCAGTGAGCCAATCAATACAGCAATAACGCGAGTAATTTTTTTCTCTTTGTTCTACTCGAAGCGATATTTCCACGACATCACAGCTTAGGAGGTCTTTGGGAAGTCTACAGTGCTCCACTGCGCATGACAAGGAACGTCATTATCGTCTACAGTGGGGTCACTACGGCAGAGGAGTGTTTTTTTTGGCTGCATACTTCACCCCACATGAACCACCATATGATTTTCTCCAAAGTTCTTCAGGATCAACATCCGTTGGCTCGAAGGCCTGGCAACGGCCGACGGTTAACCGACATTGTTTCAACCCTTAATGTGCACTTGGCATGACCACCTGCACAACTTATTTACCGTTTCCAATGCGGGTCATTGCGGTCGTATCATCAGCAGTTAGACCCATGCGTAGACGATGCGTGGCGTTTCGTGAGTACCTTCCATTCCGCCTTGGATAGAAAGGCAAGTCATCCTCTCGTATCTCTCTATGTGCGACATCTTTTTTTTTTTTTGTGACTCACCTTTGCTCTTCCATCCATGGCTTCTCTTTCGTCTACCTACGAACATGGTGGAACCGTTCTGGGGTATCTTCGGCATCCATCCCTACCGACAGTACTCGGCGGTCCATGCTTTCCTCGGCCCTACTCACAGAGTTTTCACTTCACACGGAACCAGTACAAGCGCTCATGCAGGCCCTTCATTTCGAGACGGTTGTCTGGACACTGGACACTTCCACAGCAGTAGGCTTCTATTGATGCTGATCACCACGAAGCGGAAGGGCGATAGGTGGGTTTGTTCGCGTGTTTCTTAGTTTTCATTAACAGGTGATTGAGAAGCTCTGGCCCCATCAAACGCACACCTCATGCTCATCAGAAGAAAAGATAGAAGTGGACTTGAGACGTCAGATATTCTCGTTACCCCCAGCTTTGTTTCAAGTCAGAAGCTGTGATAAGATCCTCGGGCTGTACTGAGGTTGGGTGAACGAGTGCAAAGATTGAACCTCCAAGACAGTCAGCATTAAATATGTCTTACTGGACGCGGGATTAATCTAGGAAGGTCAGTCTCAGTAGCCGATGGCATCAAAATTCTTTGGCCAGTGACCGTCAGACCAGACCTTCCTTTTTTTGGCGCCCAAGTGTAGGGGAGGGAAGATACGTGGGATTTTCTGACGTCACATGTGGTCGTTCCTGTAGCTCATTCGGCGGTCTCTGAAGATCTGATAGTTGAAGCAGTCTACACATTTCTGCTGCATCAGCATGCAGTGGCTGACGCACGCCGACCGGCATCAGCGTGGGCTCTAGTGGCAGTGACCCAAGCGGGATCACATCAACTGTGCCCACCGGTAACCAACCGTATAAGAGATCTTTCATGCTGTTCTAACGCCCACAGACGACTCCTTCTTTTCACTCCCAACAGTACCTGCGGAAATGTCGCACTTGCAACCGACTAGAAAATGGGATGCACGGTCAGTCGTTTCTCGTCGTTAGCTCCTTATCGCGACTGAGTACTGACCATCCCCTTACAACTCGTCCAGGTACATCGGCATCGTACCTCATGACAACACATACTACGCCAAATGCTTGATGGGAGGCGCACTCGCGTGCGGTCTCACCCATGCCGCAATGACTCCCATCGACGTTGTGAAGTGTAACATGCAGGTAAGCACCACGTCTTCTACCTCTCCCTTCTCCGATCTTGACGCACTTGTTTCTCTACAGGTCAATCCAGCCAAATACCAGCGACTCTGGTCCGGATTGGCCACCGTACTCCATGAAGAAGGTTCAACGGGTATATGGAAAGGCTTCGGGCCCACTCTCATCGGCTACACCCTCCAAGGATCATTAAAGTATGGTCTGTACGAAGTCTTTAAAGACCTCTACATGAACGTTGCTGGGGAAGAAGCAACGAAGAAATACAAGCCTGCCATATGGCTTGCAGGCTCAGCGTCCGCAGAGTTTTTCGCTGACATAGCCCTGTGTCCCTTCGAAATGACCAAAGTGAAGATTCAGACGAGTCCGAACGGGAGTTTCCCGACGGCATTCGGCGCTGCCTTGGCTGAGATGAGAAGTAGAAGGTTAGAAACTCGATACCCGTTCGGATCTCTCGGTCCGCTGTGGACCCGTCAGGTGAGTTCTTCGTTCCGTTTTCTTATCTCGACATGCCTAGACCAAACACTTCGGAACCGCAGATTCCCTATACCATGGCCAAGTTCGTGTTCTTCGAAGGCATCGTACAGCAATTCTACACACACATCTTCACGGCGCCCAAAGAGACATATTCGGAGCTGACTCAACTCGGTATCACGTTCACCTCGGGTTACCTTGCGGGAATAATATGTGCCGTCGTTTCGCACCCCGCCGATACCGTCGTGTCACTCATGAGCAAGGCTGAGAACAAGGGCAAGAGTGTCGGAACAATCGCTCGGGAGACGGGTCTTGTGACGCTTGCGACCAAGGGTCTTGGTACACGTGTGATTATGATTGGCACGCTTACAGGTGAGTGCAATAGTGTGTATGTCGTGTAAAGAGAGGACATAACTGACGCACGATGTTATTCACAGGATTCCAATGGTGGATATACGACACATGTAAGACTGTGATGGGGCTTGGCACCACCGGTGGGAAGTGAACGTAACGGTACCACTACGAGACATTCGAGCCGGGGCTGCTTGCTACGCACCGGGCCAACCGTTCTCATAGCATAGTATATCGGAGTTTGAGTAATCGTAGTAATAGATTTTCTTCGGCATGGCGAGACCATGCACGTTTTATATGTCGAGGTTAGTTCTACTAGATGGTACACGTCCTTTGTTATATGGAAAAGTCATTGAAAGCAGATCGCCAGCAAATCAGCACTTCCAAAACACCAAATCAGACGTCCAAACGGTTCTTGAAATTTACAAAATCCACGGCTTTCATTGTGGCCCACTGCTTGCCAAGGGATGTCATCTCGTTCCTGCCAACTCTGCCCGGAGGCAATGGATGTGTGATTGAGTGCACATAAAGATCTCTGGAATTTGTCACACGCGTACCTATCTCTCTTGATCCAATCCTGCTTGGAGTGCCCTCCCTCACCCCAAGCAGCCAGTGCATTTGGGACGGGTGGGGAAGACTTGACGTCTAGACTATCTGCCAGACTTTTAAGCTGGCCCAGGATGGCGCTGTCCAAAGCCCGGTTTGGCATAAATGGAAATGTGTATTCGGACCTAGGCTGGTGATCAGGTGTAGAGAAAGGACATCTGCACATGGGACATTGAACCATGTCATGCCAGTCCCCGCAGCTGCGATGCAAATGGGAGAAGAACCACTTTAGGATGCATGTAGCGCAGAAAGTGTGTCCACAGGATGGAGAACGTAGGGTATACGGGCACGCACTAACCGAAACCACACATCTAAGATGTGCACAGTGGAGGATCGATCAGGAAAAACTTACATTATCTCGAAACAACTATGCGATGGAATACTGGCTTGAGCTTGCTGGTTCGAGTGAAAACGAAAAAACATACAGAGGACAGGCAAAATTCTCTTCCAAATTCCTCAGGAGATGTTGAGATGCGGTTGTTTTGTACTCGTTGACCAAACGAGTAAGCTCCTTGTTTTCACGGACCATGCTCTCTAGCCGCTTTCCGAGGGTAGGTCTGGCTGCGGGGGTTGAGCTTCGCTGACTCGCGGCGCGCCTTTTGGTGTTCGTGGACTTGCCCCTGACTTTGAAGTTCCCGGCTTTACGCCGGACCCTGGTATCATGGCGCGCAGTCACTACCTTGGCCTGAGGTTTGGAAATGCGAGATCTTTCGTCCAATTCCGAAGCAGTATTAACAACGGTGCGACTGCTTTGTCTCTTCCGCTGCCGATAACGGCCCCCACCTATTAAATAACGTTCGAATCAAAATGTGTTGTGCAATACACAAGAACGTAATGACTTACATAACTGGATGGCAGTAGCAGGATCGCTTCGGGTCTTTCGGCGACGAGTGGTGCCTGTTCGCGACGACATGCTGCGGGTGACGAGGCCAGGCCTCACGCTACGCGTGGCGAGACCCGTCATGCTTCTCGTCGTTGGACGACGGCCCGCTGAGCGCGCTGATCTAGTCGATCTCACCATGTTTGTGCCCGGGAGCTGTAGCTTCTAGTCAGAAGGAACGGGGCGTGTTATAATCAGAGTCGCTATGAAATTGCAGCCTAATGCCAGCAACCCCAAGACCGCATCAACCCCCCACCCGAGCTGTACAGCAATTCGCGGAAATCCACGGCCCGACCGGTGCGGTGCGGTTGTGGTTAGTGCGGGAGAACTTCTCACTGCGCAGCAGACACCCGGTATTTCAATAAATCACAAAAATAGCCCATATGATTTATGGCGAGTGCCAGCTGGGATTGCGGAATAACAGCGTGCTGGCAAAATGTTTCACTACTAGGGGATCAATGTCTCATCCAGACATGATATACAAGTCTTTTGTTTTGGAAGGGCGCCCATGCTTATCGCCGAAACCAGGAACTGTCCTCGCACTACTGGGCAGGCACCGGTGGGAACGTTTTAAACTTACCACATATCGCGGCATGTTGGTACTAATTATCCTGCTGCGCAGTAACAAAACATGAGCGCCCCCCTGCTGGCACCACTTAGTCCTAACACACACGCAGCTTTGATACCCACAGCGTTGGCAGGAAGCGGTGGGGCTGGTGTTGGCGAAAGCAGGGCTGGCTCGTCATCCTCACACATTCATTGTGTTTTCGTATCTTGTGGTCCTTCGGTTCCCCCCAACTTCTGACACGGCATCTTGTTTAATCGAGGCTCCAACCCTCTCGACACTCTGCAAACAAAGAAGTTTTCGGGCCCACCGCCACGAGAGGGCAAAGCGATGACCATTCCCTCTTGGAATGTCTTTTTTCTATATTTCGTGTTTTTGTCGTTGATATCTCACACACGTGGAGCGCCAGCGGCGGACGGTTCACCATTAGTCGCTGGCCAAACGATACCTTTACGAAGACGAAATCCTTCACCAGACCTTGACATACACCAGCGTGGCCAAGTTGCGAAATTCCAGAGAGATGTAGTTCTTGCGAGATACTTCGGAGGAGAACGGCCTACGCGCAGGAGTTCAGGCGATAATCTGTAGGTGCAGGCGATTCTGAAGATTAGTACTGGTGCTGATAGGCGGCGCTCGCTATAGCCTTGTCAACCAAGCCTACGATTCTGGGTGCGTAACGTGAGGAACCACGTCTGACGCGCGTCTGTTGAGCGTCTCTTCACAGATATTATGGTACATTGGCCATCGGGACGCCATCGGTGTCGTTTGACGTGCTCCTCGACACCGGGTCATCGTAAGTGCTTCCGGCTTTCCGGTTGCAATCGTCTGTACATGAATTCACGCTCCCCCATAGCGATTTATGGGTGGCTGGAACCTCGTGTGGCACTGTGTGCAATGGCCTCCCATTGTACGACTCATCGGCTTCTACAAGTTTCAAGAATACTTCTCAGTCATTCAAAATAACATATGGTCAAGGGGAAGCTTCTGGCTATGTTGCAACGGAGACCATCAAGATGGCAGGGTTCTCCGTTTTTAATCAAGGTTTTGGTGAATTCATCCCATATCTATCACGCATCGACCTCTGGAGATTCATGTATCGGTACTAGCTGTCATAGACGAGATGTCTTCGGGGTTCCTATCAGCACCAGCCTCCGGCCTGCTCGGCCTTGCTTGGGAAACGCTTGCTTTGTCCCAACAAATGCCATTCTGGCAGACACTAGCTAGCAGTGGTACTTGGGACTCACCATTATTTGCGGTACAATTTACCAGGTCGGTCGCCGTGATTGCGTCGTACTGGGCGGCCGTTTGACTGCAGAATGTAGATATACCAACGATACCCAAGCACAGGCTCTAGAGCCCGGAGGAGTGTTGAACTTGGGTAAACCCGACTCCTCACACTGGCCGCGGAATCCTTCCTGACACATACGAAGGTTATACCAACAGCAGCTTATACAGTGGCTCGATAGAGTTTATCGACATACCCTCTCAGCCCTCTTTCTGGTATATCACCCTAACATGTACGTCACCTTGTACCTCCTGCCTATCTTTTGCTAATGCAGAGGTTCACAGCGGTGACCGTACAGGGAGGTTCCATCCCCCTGGGCACTAACGCCATAGCTGCCATCGATACAGGGACCAGCAATATAGGTGCTCCGTTAAGTGCTATAGAGGCTATCTACGCACAGATACCCGGTTCGAAGCCTGCCTCTGGTTCCTGGGCTGGGTACTACCAGTTCCGTATGTCGTATCTCCTTTTTTGATTCCTCTGCGAAAATCATCGAGATCTCGAATTCCACACAGCCTGTTCTACTTCTGTAAATGTCACGTTCTCTTTCGGCGGGTCGACGTGGGCAATGGCACCTGCCGATTTTTCATATGCCCAAGTCGGCGGCTCCCAGTGCATCGGGGCCTTTTTCGAAACCACGGGTAATAATCCATCCTGGATAATTGGAGATGCTTTCTTGGTAGGTCTTTCGGTTCCCAAGCATGTTTGTTTCCGTGTTACCTGTCCACTCATGTCTATCTCCCAGAAAAATGTGTATACAGTCTTCCGCTACAGCCCGCCGGCGGTTGGATTTGCTGCGCTCTCGGACGTTGCGTTGGGCGAGAACGGCTTAAATGGTGTCCCAGTGCCCAGCCCGACGATTGGTTCTGCGACAGCAGCAGTGACGGGGAATGCTGCCCCCGCTACGCTTCGGTTTACTCCGGCTTTGATAGGAATGGGTGTCGCCTTCAGCCTCTTGCACATATCATTGGTATAGAAAGCGTTAACGACCCTGGACGTATGTGGACGACAACTGGATGCTTTTTCTTTTAACCACGCCTTCATGGATACCTCTGCCTTCTGAACACGACTAGTTGACTATGTAATTACTACTTGGTGCGGGGACGGACGACATAAATGTACAGCACACTACCTCTGGGTTTGGACTTGAACATACATATGTAACTAATTCTCGTGAGATATGGTCAACATTTGCTGTCCATGGTGAAGCAGTCCTGATGCAGGATACATAAGTTTATGATTGTGACATCTGTCCTAATCGTCGAAGTCGTCCATAGATAATCCACCTCTCCCGAGTTGAACGACCTGCACCGCCTCTGCTAAGTCGATCTCCATCGCGTCACCATCGTTTAACGTTGCGTCCACGACTCCTATACAGGTCCTGACGTTCTCTCCAGGGAGCCGTTCTTGGTCCAAGAACCCAAGACACGTCTGCATACATCCTCTCCATCGCAGTGGAACGGTGCCGCCAACGTTCACTCCAGCAATATACCTCTCCCATGTAAACCTCTCCACCGCATGCCCAATGAACATTTTTGACCAATGCTTTGGATTCGCGCATCTGGCAATGCCCTGCTGGCTCACCGAACGCCGACAACTGCCCATTGACGACGGGTCCATTGAGAAGCGCTTGCGCAGACGAATGATTCCTGATACGGATTCTGTAAGGATGGAGTGGATGTGCGGAGGGATGTTCCACTGGTCAGACAAGGGCACGTCGTAATATTCAGCGATGACGGTCCTTGCGCCGGGTCCTTCACCCACAGGGGTGAGGAGCAAGCGGAGGCAAAGCTCTGTCAAAGGGGGGACAGCGTCGAGGAGAGTCACCACTGGCGAGACCGTAATCGCTGCAGGTGACGGTGAGTTGTCGACAGAGTCCCCGCGCACCGATGCTAGCCGCGTGATGGACCGGCGGGTACTGGGAGTCCGGTGTCCCGCACCGGAATTGGTAAGTTTGAATGGTGACGAAGGCTCTGAGAGAAAGGGGTTCGGGTAGACTAAGAGTTTGTCCAATTTCATGTCGCGAATCTCCCATGGCAAGTATGTCAGCCTATTCAAGGAAATGTTGAGTTCCTTGAGGTTCTTGAGGCGACATATCTCTCCAGGTAGATACGTCAACCGGTTGCCGCCTATACGAATGTCTCAGTGTTGTTCGACACGTAAACTGACTGTAAGACACATACGAAGACTCAACACGGAGAGATTTTGTAATGTGAATAGTTGGGGCGGCAGATAACTTATCTTGTTTCCGGAGAGGTAAAGTTGCAAGAGGTGTCTCTGTTTGCCAGAATCAACTATAGACTGCGTCCTCCCGAAAGAACGCGTCCTGGACGGTTCAGTGTTGACACGTGCCAGAGTACGTCCAGAAAACATCGTTTGTTCCGAGACCTCTGGCATGTTGAAGAAGCCAGATAGATCGCCGATAGACGGGGGAATACTTTTGAGTTGCTGACTGCTGCTCTGAAACTGTGAGATGGCTCAACGGACTAGAGGTTATAATGCCAGAGACCTGAGATCAACATATCCAATGCCAGTGTCGAACGGTCTGCGAAGGGCTTCGTCCCAGAGACGCTCTTCGCGGTCCAGATACTGCGACGTACGATGGGGCGGGGAATCGCAATCGCTAGTTACCACGAAATCGTCCTCAACGAGTGAACGCGAACCCGTTGCGACGCGGCTTAGACCAGATACACGTGAAAATGTGGATGGAGGTGTTTTGAGGGGTACCGTCTTCTTCTCATAGTCGGGGTGCCGTTTGACGGCTTTGGTGGAACCAGCAAAGGGGTGCGAGAGTGGTGAGTTTGAGGGTGAAGGTGGGTCCAGTGGGTATTCGCCCATCCGGGGGCTCGAGGGAGGGGAGGAATCAACAGGACCCAGTAGCGGTGAGGACAGTGGCGACGCGTCCGTCGACGGTGAGGGCGTTCTGAACATGCTGGGCGACATTTCGTGTGTCGTGTGAGTCGCAATACACTCGCTGGTAATCAACGAAGGGGCTTTTATTACATCCGGCTATCCGCTAATCTTCCGCGTGTAAGGGGTTTTCGACGTACATAAACACCCAACACGACACTGGTAGGCACCAAAGTCCCCGCTACAGGGCTCAGACATCCGACCGGGTTTGTTTCGGGTCCGTCGTGAAACAAATACCATCAACGCGAGTGGGTCTAATACCAGGCCAACTGACGGCGTTGAGAAATCGCAGCGATACGCTTCTGGTTCACGTGGGGGAAAACATAGTGCGTGTTACTCAGTACATTCAACAATAGACAATCTTCGACAGAGCCGTCCAAGTCTCCGATTCTCATAGCGGTCACTCTGGGAGCGTAGCGGGACTACTATTATATCCGACAAGAGATACATAATCTTCAATTCGGAATCCTTTGGCACGTCATGCATCGAAACTCATAATCAATCCGCAGACGTTGTACTGGTGCGAATCAGCTGTTTAGTTCTCGAGGATCGCGCCTCGATGGAACACGGGAATGCTTCTGGACGACTATATGCAGTCCATTTCAGCACGCGACCTGCTATATTCCCATGTACGTACATGGTTATCCCGCCCACGAACTTGGGATGAATCTCTATCTCATTCCCGGAAGCATCTGTTGCTTTCCCGATTTGCAAAGTCGCCAGCATAGACACAATCACTGCCCAGAGACTCTGCTCTGCGAGATATCTTCCAGGACAGAGACGGCTGGAGTATTTCATGTTAATCTCGCATTATTCCTACCCTACATCAAGCTCACCGCCCAAATCCAAATACAGGAGACGAGGCGACGTCTTCGAGTTTGCTGCCGTACCGGTCCGGGTTAAAAACCTTTGGTTCAGGGTACCGCTCCGGATCCTGAGACATAGCCCTGCAAGAATGGTATTGATGAAGTGGAACTGCAGGTGAGCTCAACATACCACATATTCGGAATAATAACAGCGCCTGCGATGATGACAGATAAGGGAGTATGTCAAGCACGTCATGAAAGCAGCCTTCCTTTGGGGATATACAGGCCATTATAGTTGTCATCTGCAGTTGTCATGTGTGGGACTCCTATAACGTCATCTTCAGCATTCATGGTCACCATAGATATCGTATTACACACCGAGTGGAACGACCGAGATCCATCGAAGTGTCTCTAACAGAATTGCCTCGACATAAGGAAGACTGGGCCGGTCATCGAAATCAGGGAGGCGATCGGTGCCAACTACCCGATCGATTTCTTCCTGCGCTTTTCGTTGCACATCCGGGTGCAACACCATTGCAAGCAGGAAAACTAACATCGTGGAGGTTGTCTGTCACTCGTTTTCAGGGAATATGTCAAAAGAACAGCATAATTGTTGCGCACAGTTTCTGACCCAGCTTCGAACTAGGTGAGATATGTATGCAGAAATCATAAAATGAAATTATCTCACCCATAAACGCAGTAGCGGCCACCTCTTTCGTGACCTTGTCCTTATCGAGTCCAAGCTTCAAATCATCGTCCTTGTCCAGGTATATATCGTGAACCATGGATTTTCTCGCAGTGCCAGCGATCTTTCAAGTCCATGGTTCAAGTTAGACACCATATAATGGCCAAATCGCTTACTATGCTGTCATGTACGTATTGAACTGGATCATTTAGTACTTTCCTCACAAGTCGCCGACAGTCACCAGCACGCTTTTTCCAGTTGCCTCCAGGCATCCATGAGGGTATATGAGCCACTAGAATAGTATAAGCACCTGCATCGGCTGAAAATGAACAGCACACACGGAAGGGGAAGGCTCCGAGGAGTGCAGAACGCTCAGGAGTCACCACCTCTATTACCAACGAAAGCAATTGGACCAGGCTGGCCACGAAAGGGTCTCCCTGGGGAACTACGGAATAACCATAGGCAAGTTCCATAATCAATGCGACTGGAAACCTGTGACATTTACTCAGTTAAGATTCCTGTGGGCATTGTCGATCATCTACATCACAAAATGGTCCTCATAGTCTTGTGGTGTCGTGAGCAAGTTCATAAGGAGTCCGTGCGCCCTTTGTAACTGCATCGTTGTGTATTTCAGAGCTTCTTTCTTGTTTAAGACCAGATGGAGCGCCCTTCGATGCTTCCTCCACTCTTCACCGTAGGGCAAAGTTGGTGTAACAAAACCCAGATCGAACCTTACAAATGGTGAGTTTTCTTTGCTCTAGCAGACACGACACGCTTACAATTCGATGGATGGTACACGAGCTCGATCAGAATATATTGAAGAGCGTTGGTCCAACAACTCATGGGCAACTTTCTCACTATTGACGATGATGTACTCCTTGCCAAGTACTTGGGAGTAGGTGAGGTCACCTAGTAGTATGCATAGTGACAAACTGTGCAATCCTTTCGAGCTACTCCACTTACCATAGCGATTTCCCCACTCTTGGTATGTGACCCATGGCTGAGACACATCTATATCGAAAACATTTCCAACCCACGGTAGGCCGTTGGGACCAGGCGGTAGGAGGCTACGGTACTTGGCTCGCCGTGATCTGCTCTTCCAAAGCGAGATAAAAAGGGCCCCAGAAAACAGTAGGGAGATGGAGATGGCGATCGCCGAGGTATGCATCGTTCAGGAGCAGCCAGTAACCTGCACCCAGTCCCATCAAGCTTGACTTATAAGTTCGGACACCGTGTGACAATGCAAGACTTAAGGCAATACATCATCTTGCTGTTTGTGGGCAAGTTCAAAATTAGCAGGAACCCATCAGTAAAACCTACATACTAGGTAATCGTTCAACGACTCAACTGCTCGTCAAGCGTAGTACATCGGTCCCAATGATGGGCCGCGAGAGGTTCCCCCACTGTTTACCACATAAATGTGTGCGAACGTAATTTCGCTGTGTTTCAGATGGCCGCTCGAATGCTCTAACTCTGTTTTAT
Organism: Pisolithus tinctorius; assembly: GCA_024663395.1. Taxonomy (NCBI): domain Eukaryota; kingdom Fungi; phylum Basidiomycota; class Agaricomycetes; order Boletales; family Pisolithaceae; genus Pisolithus; species Pisolithus tinctorius. The sequence goes on along the minus strand of JANFAH010000006.1, from coordinate 574,532 downwards.
ACATTTGGTTGGCGTCAGCTCTAACCACGAGAATAAGCAAAGACGTACATTTTACAACAAGGTAGATCCATGGCAAACGATCACGGGTGGTGTGTGGACGAGTTTTGTTCAAGTGAGCTTCAGTGAAGAGTGTATTCCTTGGACCCAACGGCAAAAGCAAAAGGGACGTTCACTAATCTGCATTGATCCAACAAGTAAGCCCCGGAAGCTAAAAAATTGAATGGCAAGGGCATACTCGGGTTGATCAAAGTCCGAAGCCTGTGCCATGGGCTGTCTCCCATTCATGTGTTAGCAATAGCTGTGAATGGGATGGAGTTAGCTGACCACTCTTGACAGGTCGTACAAAGTAGTACTAGAATGCACGAACTTCCACAAAGCGGTGGCCAAATATGCAAAACAGTTCCCATGGATGCAACACAAAAAAAGCCGACAATGAGCTAACCTCTGGCCGCCGGCTGCGGTGCGAATTTGCTTGGTGTACAAGTCGCCCGTGCCACCGTCCCAATCGGTACTCGCGCGAATCAGCTGTGCGGCCTGTACAGATCGCACAATTATAGAACATGGGAACGGCAAGGGAACGGCTACAATTTCATGATTAGTCAGCGTTAGCGCAGTGATACTGATTGAACATTCTTGCATGTACAGACCAGCCCCAGTCTCAAATTCGAGATGACCTTCGATTCATTCTCACATGCGTCCTTGGGTTTCCCAATTTGTAAGGTCGCTAGCGTCGACACGGTCGTTGCCCAGAAACTCTGCTAAGTGAGAAATCCATGGCTCTGGATAGAATGTCGTCTGAAGGTCAAGGCAGGGTTTACTCAACCTGGTTACCAAACGTTGGGAAGCCTAAAATAATAAGTTTTCAATGCTCGCTGAGAAAGAGCGGAAGCTCTGTAAAAGGTATGGTCAGGCACTCTAGCTGGCTTCCTAATTAAACAAATAGCAAGCGAAACGACCGCCATGTGGTCTCCAACACAACTGCCTCCAAGAAGGGAAGATTAGGTCGGTCACCAGAGTGAGGAAGGCAGCCAGCGCCCACGACGCTGTCAATTTCTTCTTGTGCTTCCTGCTGTACGTCTGGGTGCAGCACCATTGCTAACAGGAACATCAGGAACATAAGTCAACGGGTCGGATACCTCAAGTTCCTAATCACAGATTCCACTCCAGCCTATGGCCGTGTGAGCTATAAATTGAAGCGAACAATACTGAACCGTGAACCTACCTAGTGGAAACAGGGTACCAGCTACGTCCTTGATGATCATTCTTTATCGAAAGCGACATCAAAGCTATCCTCCCGCACCTTATGCATATCTTACACTATGCAAGTCCTCGCAGTACCCGCTTTCTCCACTCTTGGTGCATCAGCCATGGTTCTACCATGTTTACACTGAGGACACTCCAGAGCCAAGATAAACCCTTCGGACCTGGCAGGAGAGGTAATCCCGTGGGTGCCATCTGCGCTCGAATCCTCTGAACCGCGAGAACGCAGGCACTGAGGTACAGAACCGCGGCCGCGGGGAGGGTAGTCATCAAGGCATGCATGGCAGCAACTGCTACGTGACGGCCCATGAAAATTTTGACTTGTATTCATCAGAGGTGCAGTATGATAAGCATGTTGCATTACGTCAAAGTCCTTGCAAGCGTAGGTGAGGGCGGGTGAAGCTCTCGCTGCTCGACACCAGAAGAGCTTGACCTAGGTTCAATTGTCTCTTGACCAAGCCAGTGGACCGCATTCGGCGGGCGAATACAAGGTAAAGGCCACACCCCAGCAGAACTGAATGATGCGTACCTAGTCGTGAACCCTTCGTAGGTTTTTTTTTGGCTGTAATGTAACAGAAAAGTGGGAAGTGTACAGAAAGATCCCCACCCCACTCGGATTATGGTCCTTTGTAAGAAGTGAACTAAATACTGTCCATCGATGGTGCCGGATGCGACGAAGCTGCATCAAGAGATCAAGACTGTTGAAGTGACGAAAGTAAGGCAAGGATGACGAGTATGTACTGAGATGGCGCGAAGTGATACAGAACGATGCTCCCGTAGAGGGGCCCTTGGAAATGAGTGTCGCGTTAAATGTTCTTCCGAAATCGCATATGTGTTGGTCAGATGCTTAACTTCGAAGTTACAGTTGACGTCGAAGAGTTCCCACTGGGCATGCTGCACGTCATCGAGGACTCCCATGTTTGCAACACCTCGTTGTTCAAAGGAACGTCTCATTTCCTATGGATTGCCTTGGACGATTCAATTGGGCTAGAATGAATACCGAATCAGTACATCCGACAGCAGATACATGATCTTCAATAAGTCCTTTGGCACATGATGCATCGAAAGTTATGATCAATCCACACACGCTGTACTGGCGCGGATCAGATGTGTAGCTCTCGAAGACCGGGCCTTGATGGAACACGGGAATGCTTCTGGGCGACTATATGCAGTCCATTTCAGCGAGCTATGATCCACGCCTGCTATATTCCCATGTACGTACATGGTTGCCCCACCCTTGAATTTCGGTTGAATCTCTATCTCGGCTCCGGAAGCATCCGTTGCTTTCTCAATTTGCAGAGTCGCCAGCATAGACACAATTACTGCCCAGAGACTTTGCTCTGCGAGATGTCTCCCAGGACAGACACGGCTACGTTGTTTCATGTTAATCTCGCATCGTTCCTACTGCACGTCAGGCTCACCGTCCAAAGCCAAATACAGGAGACGAGGAAACGTCTTCGACTTTGCTGCTGTACCGGTCCGGGTTAAAAATCTTTGGTTCAGGGTACCGCTCCGGATCCTGAGACATAGCCCTGCAAAACTGGTATTGATGAAGTGGAGCTGTGGGCGAGCTCAACATACCACATATTCGGAATAATAATAGCGCCTGCGATGATGATAAATAAGGGAGTATGTCAAGCACGTCATGATGGTAGCTTTCCTTTGGGGATAAACATGTCATTATAGGTGTCATCCGCAGTTGTCATGTGTGGAAGTCCTGGAGGGTCACCTTCAGGATTCATGGCCACCGTACATATTACATTACACACCGAGGGGAGCGACAGGGACCCATCGGAGCGTCTCTAACAAAACTGCTTCGACATAAGGAAGATTGGGCCGGTCACCAAAATCAGGGAGGCGATCAGCGCCAACTACCCGATCGATTTCTTCCTGCGCTTTTCGTTGCACATCCGGGTGCAACACCATTGCAAGCAGGAAGACTAACATTACGGAGGTTGTCTGTCACTCGTTCTCAGGGAATATGTCAAAAAGACAGCATGGTCGCAGCGCACAGTTTCTGACCCAGCTTTAAAATAGATGAGATATGTATGCAGAAATCGTAAAACGAGATTATCTCACCCATAAACGCAGTAGCGGCCACCTCTTTCGTGACCTTGTCCTTATCGAATCCAAGCTTCAAATCATCGTCCTTGTCCAGGTATATATCGTGAACCATGGATTTTCTCGCAGTGCCAGCGATCTTTTAAGTTCGTGATCCAAAATAGACACCATATAATAGCTAAATCACTTACTATGCTGTCATGTACGTATTGGACTGGATCATCTAGTACTTTCCTCACAAGTTGCTGACAGCCACCAGCACGCTTTTTCCAGTTGCCTCCAGGCATCCATGAGGGTATATAAGCCACTAGAATAGTATAAGCACCTGCATCGGCTGAAAATGAACAGCACACACGGAAGGGGAAGGCTCCGAGGAGTGCAGATCGCTCAGGAGTCACCACCTCTACTACCAATGAAAGCAATTGGACTAGGCTGGCCACGAAAGGGTCCCCCTGGGGAGCTACGGAATAGCCATAGGCAAGTTCCATAATCAGTGCGACTGGAAACCTGTGACATTTACTCAGTTAAGATTCCTGTGGGCATTGTTGATCATCTACATCACAAAATGGTCCTCATAGTCTTGTGGTGTCGTGAGCAAGTTCATAAGGAGTCCGTGCACCCCTTGCAACTGCATCGTTGTGTATTTCAGAGCTTCTTTCTTGTTTAAGACCAGATGGAGCGCCCTTCGATGCTGCCTCCACTCTTCACCATAGGACAAAGTAGGTGTGGCAAAACCGAGATCAAACCTTACAAACGGTGAGTCTTCTTTGTCCTAGCAGATACAATGCGCTTACAATTCGACGGATGGCATACAGGGTCGATCAGAATATATTGAAGAGCGTCGGTCCAACAGCTCGTGGGCGACTTTCTCACTGCTGACGATGATGTACTCCTTGCCAAGTACTTGGGAGTAGGTGAGGTCACCTAGTGCGCAGAGTGACAAACTGTGCAATCTTTTTGAGCTACTCCTCTTACCATAGCGCTTTCCCCACTCTTGATATGTGACCCATGGCTGAGACACGTCTATATCGAAAACATTTCCAACCCACGGTAGGCCGCTGGGGCCAGGGGGTGGGAAGTTACGGTTGGCTCGTCGTGCCCGACTCTTCCAAAGTGTGAACAAAAGGGCCCCGGAACACAGTAGGGAAATGGAGATGACAGTCGTCGAGGTATGCATCGTTTAGGAGCAACCACTGACCTACACTAAGGTTTACTTATAAGTTGGGACACCGTGTGACGATGCAAGACTTGAGGTAATACACAATACATCATGTCACTGTTTGTGGGCAAGTCAGTACGCAGGCCCATCAGTGAAACCTACACACTACGTAAGCGTTCGACCACTCGAGTGCTCGTCAAGTATAGTAGGTTTCACTGATACACCAACCACTAAGAGGTTCCTCACCGTTCACCACAGAAATGGATGCGGACGTAATTTTACTGTCTCAGATGGGCCACCCGAATGCCCCAGTTCGGTTTCATACGCACATAATTCCACTGTCTCAGATGGGCCACCTAAATGCACTAGCTCGGTTTTATGTATTCAGTTGGTGTCAGATTCAACTATAGTCATAAGAGAAGATAAGAAAAAAACGTACATCTAGGTTCAACAAGGTCGACTTCTTGGTAAACGATCATGGGTGTTCTGTAGGCGGGTTTTGTTCAAGGGATTGAACTTCACTGAAGCATGTATTCCTTGGACCTAACGGCGAAAGTAAAAAGGGCTCGTTTACTAAGCTCTGAGATCCTGAGACTCTGCATTGATTTCAATAAGTAATCGAACGGCCGGTGTTGTAAGGAGGCTTGGGGACAGGAGTGAGGACACAGCCACATGGTGCTGCACATCTACAGTTAGACAAGTACATACTATCCTACTGCTTACGTCGAGCTCAGCTCATCGCTCGTGAGGCTCTTTCCCACTGTGCCACCGGGGCATATTCAGGGTCGAAGTCTGTAGCCAGTGCTACGGACTGCCTCCCATTCATTTGTTAATGAGGATGCAGTTGGCTAACTACTCATGACAGGTCGTACAAAGTAGTACTAGAATGCGCGAATGCAACGCAAAATAAGCCCAAAGCCATGTGCTAACCTCCGCCCACCAGCTGCGGTGCAGTGTACGTTTGCTTGGTTCACAGGTCACCCGTGCCACCGTCCCAATCGGTACTCGCGCGAATCAGCTGTGCGGCCTTTATAGATCGCACTTCTATAGAACATGGAAACGGCTTCGGACAACTAGCATTTCGCAATTAATCAGCATTAGCGTAGTTATGCCAGTTGAGCATCCTCGCACGTACAGACCAGCCCCAGTCTTAAATTCGGGGTGAACCTCGATATCATTCCCACCTGCGTCCTTAGGTTTGCCAATCTGCAAGGTCGCTAGCGTTGACACAATCATTGCCCAGAGACTCTGCTCAGCAAGATATTTCCCAGCGCAAGTGCGGCTATATCATTATGTCTCAACTGGGGCTCTGACTTGATTTTATCTCGACTCACCGGCCAAAACCGAATGCAGGACATGCGGTCACATCCACGAGTTTCCCAGTTGGAGGGAAGTACCGATCCGGGTTGAAACTATTTGCTTCGAGAAAACGCCCTTCATCATGAGTCATGGTCCTGGGCAGAATGTCGTTTGAAGGACAAGGTAAGATTCACCTAACCTGCTTACCAGACATTAGGAATTATAGTGGCTCCTAAAATAATAAGTTTTCAACGCCAGCTGAGAAAGAGCTGAGTTGCGGCCTGCCTTTCGGGATGTACATTCCCTTGTACACATCGTCTGCCGTTGTCATATGCGGAAGCCCTGCACCGGGCATAACTCAGGCATTCTACCTCGCTTGCTAATCAACAAACCACCTACCGAGCGGAACAACAGGCCGCCATCGCATGGTCTCTAACATGACTGCCTCTACGTAGGGAAGATTAGGTCGGTCGCCAAAGTCAGGAAGGCGGTCGGCGCCCACGACTCGGTCAATTTCTTCTTGTGCTTTCTTCTGTACGTCTGGGTATAGTACCATTGCCAGCAGAAACATCAGGGCTATCGAGTACATCTGTAGGGTTGTTCGAAACATAAGTCAACACGTCGTATGCTTCCTACTCACAGATTCTACTCCAGCTTGCGGACGCGTGAGTCATAAATTCGAGCGAATAACACCGAACCGTAAACTTACTCAGAAACAAGGTACCAGCCACGTGTTTGATGATCGTTTCTTTATCGAAAGCGACATCAAAGCTATCGTCCCCCATTTCGTACATATCTTGCACTATGGAAGTCCTCGCAGTACCAGCCGCCTAGGAAAAAATCTATGTGAGCAATGATTTTCATGTAAGAGCGATGCGAACGATCGAGTTGCTGACCATTCTGTCTCGCACGTATTGAACTGGATCGTCCAGTACGTTTCTGACTAGCCCTTGGCACTCTCTTGCCCGTCTTTTCCAACCACCCCCGGGCATCCACGGCGGAATATGAGCCACTAAAATGGCTTGAGCTGTCTTGCCTTCGACAAATCAATGAACTGCACATACGAAACGGGAAACTGCTTAACAGCGCAGTTCGCTCTGGGGTCATCACCTCTACAACCAGGTTGAGCAGTCGAGTGACCTTTGCTACGAAAGGATCGTTCCGAGGAGCTACAGCGTAACCATAGCCAATATCCATGATTATCGCGGACGCTAACCTAAGGGCTTCGATTCAGCAAAAGTGTCGTTATACCAAAAGAGTCAAGACGCTACGTTTCAAGGTGTCCTCTATAACCCTGCGGCGTCGTGACCAGGCGCGCCAAAAGATCGTGCACCCTACGCAATTGCATCTGCGCATATTTCCTGGATTGTTCCTTGTTCAACGCCAACTGGTACATTTTTCGGTGGAGTCTCCATTCGTCGCCATATGGCATGAGCAATGTCATGTAGCGTACCCCCAAACTATATATAGAGATAGTTGAAATCTCCAACTCAATGCATCGACCGAGGCACTTACAGTTCAGCTGATGGCATGTGCGGTCGATCAGAGTATATAGCAGATCGCTGGTCCAAGAGTTCATGGGCAACCGTCTCGCTATTGATGATGACGTAGTCTCCACCTAGTATCTTGGCGTAGACAATATCACCTGCAAAAAATAAGCTGTCCCGGATCGTAGCAGTAATCGGTGTTGGTACCGTATTGCTTTCCCCACTCTTGGTACGTCAGCCATGGCTCTACCATGTTTATGCTGAGGACACTGCCGAGCCAGGGTAAACCCTTCGGACCTGGCGGGAGGGGCAATCCCGCGGGTGTTTTCCGCGCTCGAATCCTCTGTACCGCGAGAACGCAGGCACCGAGGCACAAAACCACGGCTGTGGTGGAGAGGGAAGTCTTCGAAGCATCCATGGCGGCGATTATCATCCAACAGCCGTGAACTCTTTGGTTTATATTCATCAGAGGCGCCAGGGACGCCGTATAATAAGCATGTTGCGTTACGTCAAAATTCTTGCAAGCGTGGGTGAAGCCGGCAGGTGAAGCCCTCGCCTCTCAATGCCAGAGGAACTTGATTTAGGTTCAGTTGTCCCCTCACCGAGCCAGTAGACCGCAATTGACGGGGCGAATACAAGGTAAATGTGGCAGCCGCGCCCCCAGTGGTGCTTGAGCATGACGAAAATTAAGGCAGGAGGTATTCCCGCATTGGCGGTAGTCCAGGCCCCGATGACGAGTGTACACTGAGCGTCTAAGACGGCGAGGGGTGATACGAAGCGACCCTCGCATAGACGGGGGTCCTTGGAACTTTTGAGTGCTAAATGCTCTTCCGCAAGTCGCATGTCGTCCGGATGCTCAACACTGCAACTTTGAAGCAAGCCACAGTTGACATTGAGGAGCTTCCGCTTGGGCACGCTCATGATCAGTGGCATCAAGTCAAACCTCAGATTCAGACCCAACGTGTGCAATACCTCATTTAAAGGGGCATTTCATTTCGTATGGACCGTCTTGAACAATTTGGTCGGGTTAGAATGAACGACAGGTCAAGTCACGCGTACTGAGCCTTGTTCTACAGGCTTGGGATTGGTATGTATAAAGAGACTTCAAGTTGATAAATTGAGGTTCACTCCCGAGGCATCGCAGTCGTCGCCAACAAGGAGCAGAAAAAACGTATATGGGCGCTTAGGTGAAGGACCGTCACAGTTCGGGTCCCCTTCGTAATTGAACGTGGTATATACATGGTTGACTTTCGACAATTAGCGTGCTCACTCCTTGGCTCTTTGCTCTTTCGACTATCACCGCCAGGGTGCAACTACGGCTTCCAGCAAGATGCCTCGAAGTCAGTTGCTATTGTTGGAGCAGGGAGCGGCGGACTGGCTATGCTGAAAAACCTGTTGGATCTACCGCTCGAGATTCGCGAGGACTGGGATATAGTGCTGTACGAGCGACGCAGGGACGTCGGGGGAATATGGTGCGGTCTATTTTTCTACTTGTTATGTTCCCCACACAAAACTCAATCCATCGGGTGCTGGATGGCAGGCTGCCAGATCCGTCACCCCCTCCTCCTCCAAAGCTACCCGAAACACCACTGTATCCTCTGCTACACGCTAATAGTCCTGTTCCCGTCATGACTTACCCCCGCTTTCCGTTCCCACCTGGCACCCCTCTTTTTTCCACACACGAATACATAGAACGCTATCACCAGGATTACGCGACCCATTATAGTCTCTGGCCGTATATCAAGTTAAACCACACTGTGCTGTCGTCGTCATGGGCAGGAACACCCCGTGCAGGGCATTGGGAGGTCGTCGTTGAGGATCATAATGGTGACCGGATACAAAGATCATTCGATCATCTCGTCGTTGCGGTTGGGATCAACCTTCAGCCACATATAGCGGTATTCCCTGGACAAGAAACGTGGTTAGAGAGCACCAAGGATGGACTACAGCGTGAAATCCTGCATTCGATGTGGTACCGCGACCCTGGTGGCTATGTCAACCAGACCGTTGTAGTAGTGGGTGGAGGACCAAGTGGGGTCGACATCTCGTCTCAAATTTCGCGGTACGCCTGCAAAGTGAGTGTCAACCATTTGCGACGGACCTCGGTTGATACCTGAATTAACATTCGTTTCCCTGCTAAAGGTTTATCTTTCCGTTCGCAGTCCGCCATGGAGGGTGCCAACGGGACCCGTGGAAGTAAAGTCTGAGATTTCACATTTCACGTCAGATGATATTGTCTTCAAGGACGGGTCTTCAGTGTCAGGCGTTAATACGGTCATATTGGGTACAGGCTATGATCTACGCGTGCCCTTCCTAGAAGAGGGCGGAGAAGTGATCGTGAAACCAGGGTCTAACGAGACGGACGGACGAAGGCTTACCAACAACTTGCGTTATCTGTTCCCGCTCCATGAACATATATTTTCCCTGTCGACGTCTTACCCAACGAACGCACTAGCTTTCATCGGCCTCCCAAAAATGGCCTTCAGTCGTCCCTCGGATACTGCACAGAGTATCTACGTGACCTCGATCATTGCCAATGGCAGCCTGCTCGCACCCCGCGCTGAATTGCTGCGCGAGCTTGCAGACAACGAGGAAGACCTTCGGAGGAGAGGATATGATCCATATTACATCGGACACACTATGCTCAACGGTTCCACATTCGATTATCAAGACAACCTCATTGACACCCTGCGATCAAAGGCGGCATTGCCGGAATGGAATAGCAGTTTCGCCGAGCCCTGGAGAAGAGAAAGCGCTGTTTACTACGCGAAGGGTACTCTAAAGCGCGGGTGGACAAGGTTGGAGGCACTTGGACTAGCAGAGGAATGGCTAGAAGGGGTTGAGAGTGAGGAAGAGTGGGCTGATCTTCTGAGACGACTGAACGTGTGGCAGACAGATTGGGAAGCGTCACACCAGTTGGTATTTCCAGATGACACACTCATATATTGATGAATGATATGACATTCTACCTTTTAGTATCTGATTAGAGATGATAAAAGTGTGATGGACGCGTTTGAGAGTGAAGATGAGTGGGTTGATCTTGTGAGATAAGTAAACGCATGGCACAGATATGACACGTTCAAACCAGATTTGCTTCGTCGATGTTCGAACAATAAAGTCATCATTATAATCACGGCAATAAGGTGAGCCGACACAAGGTGCAGACGTTGATAGTGAAAGAAAATTAATACATCGTCAAAATGTACTCAAAGCTACTTTCGTGAATAGTAAAATACACAAAACGATCCACATACGATACTCTAAGAGTCACTTGCTGGGCGGTCGTACTAATGCGGGAGCCTGTTGCCCGGCCTGGGCCTGCCCCGATGGTCCACCACCAACATCTCCAGGAACGTTTGCCGTGGCCGCGGACGCGGACGCACTGGTCGCGCTATTGAACATCGCCTTCAACGCCAACTCGTTCCTCTTCTGCCTCACTCTCTCCGCTTCCTCGGTACCCCCGGTCATCTTCAGCTTCTTCCCACTCACGAAACCGGTTAACTCGTTTTGGAATGCATCAGATCGACTCGCTAGCTCTCGTTCGCGGTTCTTCTGATTTGCCGCGATAGCCTTCAGTCGCTTCTCCGGATCCACCGCAGCGCCTCGGATCTCCATCATTACCGTGCTTATTCCACCGTGACCTTCATCTGCTGGGAGAGCCTTAAACCGTCCACGAGCCGAGCGATTAGGAGTATTGCCCCTGAGATTGACCACCTTTTGGACATGGTCAACGACGTCAGCAAGAGCTTTGTGGTCTTCTAGTAAATCGGCCAATAGCTCCTCCTGGTGGCTGAGGAAACCTTGCTCTTCCACGATGTTCTGTAGTTCTTCCTCCCAGGTCTTCTTCCACATCGGCTTGATGGTATCCATGTGATCCTTCAAACTCGACAACTCCGCGGCTGTAGAAGCAACGTCTTCCTGGATGGTCTTCAACAACTGTGGTTTGGGTGTGACCTGGCGCTTTATCACATCGTCCTTCAGACTCTCCACGGTATCCTGCAACTCCTCCACCTTCGTCAGCACATTTTGACTGCGCGTGTCGAGCTTGCTCTTGCCACTATCAATGAAACTGCGTGCACCACCAACTTTGGCACTCGCAAGTTGCTTGACGGACTGCGTCTGGGTGCGTAACGCGTTGAGAGACTCCTTTGTCGACTTCATAAACTCGGTATAGAGCTGCCTCATGATCCCCAGATCACGTCGCAAATTCTGCACCTCATCAAACTGTGTCTTTAGGTCGTTTACGACACGATTAGAGTACTCCGACATCACCGATGCACCCGTCATTTGTGGCTGCAACTGAAGTGATTGTCCCGTCATCTCGGGCTGAATGAATGGACTTTGGGAGTCCCCAACAATACGGGATAATCGTCGTGCGATGTGCTGGAATTGCTTGTCCGTTGGGCGATCTGCAATTGGGGTGCTTTCTACGAACTCGTGTGCCACTATAGGACTCGGGTGGTGCGACAGTCGGCGATTTTGTGTAATTGCTGACTTAAGTTCTTTGAGGTCAGTTGACAGAGTGGATATCTGCGCATCGATGTGCTGCTTTATTTGGTCGAGTGCTGAACCTGCGGGTGAGCAAGGCACCGAGAACATAAGAAAGAGCCGTCGACTCACGTTCAATGTTTAGGGATAATAGGCACTTTTCCTTGACTTCTTCCATGTCCTCGAGCTCATACTGAACACCGCTCGAGGGATCACGAATGTAGATAGCAGGGAAATTCTCCATGCCTGGATTGTATGAAAACTTGTCGACGAAGAGCATACGCAGCGATGAAACCGACGTCCCAGGCTCAAACGTAGCCTTCTTCACCTCACGACCAACCTGGAGGAACACCGGGAATGACACTGACAGAGATAAATCGGGTACCTCCACCTCTTCCGACAATTTACCCTTATTCGACAGAGTCTGGGACAGCGACGGCGCTCGAACCATACCTGTGGGGAAGGGAAGTGGGGGTACGGGCGGTGCAGGTTCTTTACTTGCAGGCGAAGGTGTGCGCATTCTCTTGGACGAGCCAGCCGGCGACTTCGTATCAGGTTCGTCTACTTCTGTTAGCACAGCCAGTTCACCAGGAGTCAAGTTCGAGGAAACAGCCATCGAACGTCGACTCGGAGAATTGGATATCGTCCGTTCCCGCGTCAAAACGTTCCCTGCCATTCTGCTGAATTGGTAGGTAGAGAAGCGCTTAGAAGCCCGGCGTTCGAGGACATCGCGGCTTCTCAACGCAGCGAGAGAACTGGCTACTCCAGGTGCATCCGCCTCCACAGAGGGCGTCTTGGGTGAGGAAGGTGAGGACTCGCCGGTGTGGGTGTCTTCCGCAACTGAAGAAGGTTCTACAATGACAGTGGGAGTGGATGCAGCTGGAGGGGAGACTGGCCTATCTACAAGGGAATATCTCTTAACGGATGAGGGGACAGGGGAAAACTGTGGCGGTGGTGTGGGGGGTACATCCTTTTCCAGATTAGGAGGTTGGGCAGATGGTGGTGGTGTGTGTGCCTGTGAGGCGATGAGTGTTTCCGTCGATGCACGTGTCGAAATGTCATCTTGGGGCGCATATACAGCGTTCTGGGGCGTTGGTTGGGAATGTCGTGGCTGTGAAGACTGAGGGGTGCGCGCGCGAAGCCCGTTCGTAGTAGTAGACGCGGGCCGCTCGTTGACTGGAGGATCATCATCGGGCTCTTCGAATGGTGGAGGTGTCATCCGTGACTGTGCTTCGGGTCGTTTGCTGGAAGGCCTTGCGGATGTGCGTACGGCAGTACTGTCCCTGTTTGTCTCCACATTCCTCTCTTCTTCATTGTTACGGGACAACTGCGACCGGTGCTTCGCGACTTCCTCTTCTCGTTTAGAAGAAGAGACCTTGTCCTTGGTCGATTTGGAGGATCGGCTATCGGTGCGCGCATGGGATGCACTCCGGTGCCGACTCTGGTGCTCCGAAACTATCCGCCGGTACATGGACTGCTTGTTCCGAAGTCCATGCAACAGGTTCGTAATGATCTGGCGCACCTTTGGAAGGTAAATATTCAGGGTGTCTGGGGAAGCGTCTTCGGAGAGACACGTTTCGAGGACCTCTCGTAGGTCTTCGGGTACGGACATGAGGTCACTGAAAGGTAATAGTAATACATATAAGTCATTTGCAACGTGGCCTCCTGCGGGTAAACAAGGGGTACGGTACGCACGACATGTCGATATTGAATGAGGCAAACGCAGCCACTGCTGCGTTGAAGTCATTGCCCAGACGCACGTATACGTCGCTAATCTGGGACTCGGACATTTGAAGGTTGCTCCATAGTGTGAGTGATTCCAAAAGCTGCTTTATGGCCACAAGAAGACGTGTGACCGCAGACTCGACGGTGGGCTGTATGGATATGAGCGTTTGCCGGGCGTTCGCAAGAAAGTGTCGGGGTACCTACATGAGAATGAGAGCGGCCACTGCGAGACGAGGTGGACGAGACAGAGTGGTTGTCCCGCTTTGGCTTGTGTCCGTCGTACGATGGTGGGGGTTGTGTCGATGCCATTCCAGTTGCTGCCAGTTGGTCAAGCTAATAGCTATCACAGCGAGTTGAGGGCTCCGACTTGCCTGCAAGCAGATCACCGCACGCACGCGTATCACATGGGAAAACATTGCTAAATTAGGAAACAACAAACTATCTACTTCCATTGCGAATTATACGGAGCAGCCCCCTGGCCAGCGAGAATGTAGTCATTCAGAATCTCGTCGTGCTCGCTCCGCTTGTACGTCCGAATGGTCTCCCCGTAATCCGAAATCTCGTATACACGGAACCTCCGATCGAACCTGCAGGTCATCGTTGAATACTGCTTTTGCGTTCACATGACAATTCGACTTACCCAGCCCTACCATACCCAGAATACGAACTGGAAAACAGCCTAGTCAGAGCGGCAGCAAGTACATGCACACATTTAACACTCACCCTCCACCACCAAAACATAACCAGACATCCTTGATTCTCTTACAATCCTCGGTGACTAGCGCAGGTCTCGGTCACCGCTTACCACCCTAAATCCGCACGGAAACTTACCGTGACAATGTCCGTTTGCAACAGCCTTGACCTCAGGAATAGCAGCACCAGAACGGTGATCCGATTCTAACGCAGCTAACAAACCCTTCTCAAACATACCATCACTCTTCTTGGCAGCGCCAGAGCCCTCCAGGGATGTACCAATATCAAGTGGGAGTCCTGTACGCTGATCTATATCTGGCGTCCCATACGACTCTTGTCTGACAACCACAGTCGGTGCAAATCAACAATTAAGATTTCGCGAGACGTACAGCGGGATATGGAAAAACATCAACGCGTTGGGCTTGGCAAGCTTCCGAGTCGTTGGCGGAAGTTGATCTGATTGCCTTCGCCAGATGTCTCCGAGATCCGAGGTAGTCTGAGGAGTGTATGGGCGTTCAATAGGATATATCAGTGCCGATTCACCCAGGAACCAGTCAATTTGGTCCTACAATCGGCATATTAGCAAGAACGTAGCAAAGGCAAAGATAAAACCTGCTTGGTGAATCCAGTCATATTCGGTCGGGAAGAAATACCCAAACCAATCAAAGTAACCTTGAGAGTACGCCCCCGAGTCGATAAAGTAGAGAGTGAGTAGATGCGTTGCCGAACTGACCTTTTTCGTGAACCACCAAGTCATAGAAGTCGGTCAGTTCCACTCACCTGTCTCCACTCCTGACTTTCAAAACGTAGTTTCCAACACCATGGATATCCTTTGGACCTCGCTCAACAAGCGAGTATGGTAAAGCTTGCATCATCTTCAACTGTTCTGCTCTAACAGCCCCGTTCTCGTCATCATGGTTGCCAAATACCGCTGCCCATGGGATGCTCCGATCAATGACCTCCGATGCAAACTTGGCTAACACAGACTTGGGATCCCAAGACGTTCCCTGACCGTTGAGCTGATCTCCTGTAAAGACCACCATGTCTGGCTTCTCTGCATCGAGTACATGACCAAGCAATGTGCTCGTCAGGTTGTCCGAAGCATAACAGGGAGAAATGTCGGTGTCTCTGCATTCACCACGGGAAACCGAGAAATGTAAATCGGCCACTTGGAGGATCTTGAATTTACCATCTTGCGAAAAGTGAAGAGGTGGAGCGCGAGGCACAGCTGGACAAGACGTCAAGCCATCCACATCATCAACGCAGGTCATTACACTCACGCTTGACACCGCGTCGATAAGTCACATACACACTCTGGATAACGCCGTCTTTCTCTGGTGTGACAGCAGGTTCGACCTTCTCAAATCCATACCACGGACGATCTTCCCCAAACAAGACATCGACCTCGGTAATAATTTGTTGCTTTTCCTGGGTTGTCATCTCGTTCATCGCTTTTCCAATCTTATACCAGAGGTAGAGAGGCTTTTCGCGCATGACACCGTCTCGGATGGAACGTTTGACTTTGAACCACATGTCTGTTCCGGTGCCGGGCTCTTCTCCCGAAGGAAGCAGCTTGAACTCGGTGATAAGGGGAACATCAAGCCGACGCGTCCGTCTGTAGTACATATTCTGAAAAGCCTACATCAGAAAACATATCATAAACTCGGAGTGCATAGCCTCACTAAAGACCAGAGCCCGGACTGCATATTAAGATCCCGTTCGACGCGCACCCATTTACCTTTAACGGCGTCCTTCTCTACTGTCGTGTCAGGTGCGCACAGGTCGATGCCGGCAAACTCAGGGGAAAACATGCATCGCTCGATGGTGATTTCCGACACTAGACGAAATGTGAGCCAAGCAGTGAGAACCCTTGTCTACACAGGACGCACAGCCAGTATCATGCGGTAGGAAAGGTGCCCAGTAGTCCAGAGGGTAACTTGAGGTGTCAGAAGGCTCATCTCCAGGGTACGACACGTTCCACCAATTGGTATCGACGCTGACATCCTCCGGTGTCGTGCTGTTGCCCACCGAACTGACAGAATCCCATGATTGCCATCCGACTTTCTGAGAGATTCCTGGACCTGGCGTGGGTTGATAGAGTATGAATATGAAAGTGAGGAGGCAGGAGAAACCGACGATAGCGAGCACCGGTTCAGCAATGGATCGAAGAAAGCGGAAGAAGCGAGAACAAGACAGAGCCATATCGGCGATTACACCTAGTAAAGAGAAAAAAAGAGCCTAGTAACGAGTGAACCCAAGGTCGACGACAACACAATACTGGTCAGCGTTTCTTGAACGCCTGCTACGGCGTGCACATCAGTTGACGGGAATGCGCCCACTGCGGGAAAGCTGACGGTGTGTCGGGTCACGTGAGATTCCGGGTACCACGTGACCAGTACCACCCATACCATTTGGGAATTTTTTGAGTCCTCCCAACTGGCCATGCAGTCATTCGGACGCGTCTTCAGGCGGCTGTACTCAACGAAGCTGCCCCAACCGCCCACCCAGCGGGCTGCAACTGCGCTACCCAAGCATGCAGCGGAAGCACGGGAGGCATCGACTCCAATGGCCGTTCTCGAGCGTCGCGCACGCAAACAACCCGACCTCTTACCCCCACCCGGCAGTGACCTCACTCCATCAGAGTACTCCAGCTACAGACGGCAACTTGCCAAGGGGGAGCTCATGACCGAGCAGGGGAGGGACCTTACCGAAGCTGAATGGCTGGATGCACTGAACGAGAAGCGGTCGCGTCTTCGCGGTGTTAAAGTCGTCGCCAAGGGCAACCAAAAACAGGTGGAGGTCGTCGGTCAAAAGATTTACCTCCCAAATGTTATATTCCGTATGGTCAGGAATCACACGCCGAAAGGAAAACCGTATAATCCGTACGAAGCAACGTTCCGCATCCCCCAGTCCATCACCAAAACCGACATTCGTTCGTACCTCTCTGCGGTATACGGCGTAGAGACTACGTACATACGTACAGCCAACTACATTTCCCCACTACGGCGTACCCGCATGGGCCTGCGGCCTGTCGGAAGGTATCGAACATACAAGCGAGCCGTCGTCGGCCTCGTTAATCCATTTTATTACCCGCTGGATTTGGAGGACATGGACAGAGCTGCAAGGAAGGAACGTGAGGCATGGTTAGAGGAGAAGTTCGCTCTCAAGGCTCTCGTTCGTTGGCGAAGATACGAGCTTGTCCGTTCGACCCAGTCGGGGAGCAAAGGTTGGCGTTTTACTGGTCACCTGCGGAGGGACAAGATATTGCAGGCTGTTGCTAGACGGAGGATGATTACGAGAATGGAGATTGAAGGGATAAAGGCTGAGATCGCGGAGAAACGTGCAGCGGGGAAGCAGATCTTGTCGGAGAAGGTCAAATCGTAGGCCCCTAACCACGAGTGTACTGCTCCCCCCCAATTGGCATTACATATGGACACTCTGACTCTAAAGTTACAGGATATAATCTATACACACCCAATCATTGCAACAACACATATAGGCATAAGTTCATAATGGTCATAGAGGTGGTCGTTCGCTTTAATGGTTCAGTTGAATGTCCTACATTGGTAGTTGCATGTTCAGGGAGTGGCTCCCAACCGCTGGGAGTCTTCGAGCGCTTTCTTTATATCCGATAGACGGTTGCGCCAGGGGGATGGAATGTTAATGATCCCCGTGCTGAACGTAATGTGTCAGAACATGCCTCCAGTCTCTAGGATGGCTTCAACGCACAAATCTCTAGTCGCCCGTCGCCTGATCGCCTTTTCCCCCGGCATCTTTATATTCTTGGGAGTGAAAAATATATGCGACAGCTTCATACTGGTCGTGCAGCAAGAGCAGGCGAGTGGTCAGACGACGACCAGCGAAAAGTTAGAGGAACGGTTGTGTTATGTGTGGGCTGTTCTGCCCGTAGAGACGATCTCTTATTATACAACGGGGGGCGATAATCGCCGGTGGGCAACACCCGCCGGACCCGAGGGAATACAGAACTGCCCCGCAACGTCCATTATGTTATGTGGCACTCACAGCCTCCCACCGCACAATGAACCATAAGAGAAACACAAAAGGGGAAAATACCACCGGGTGGAGAGTCCGCAAGCGGAAGGTACTGTGGTTCACCCATCACAGGAGGTCTGGATTCCAGGGCCTTCATCTCTCAAGAAGACATGGTGAGATGGCCGAGCGGTCTAAGGCGCCAGACTAAGGACTAGGTCATAAGATGACCACAGGGTATCTGGTCCGAAAGGGCGTGGGTTCGAATCCCACTCTCATCACACCTTTTTGTCATTTTTGATGAGATAGTGAAAGATATCGGTTTGGCCGATGGAAGGAAATCTGTATCAAATCCTAATTGATATTGGTTTTCGTTGCAACAGACTCTCCCGTCTTCTGCATTCTCCGTTCGCCAAGATTCTACAAACTGCTTTGTCGTCTCCAATGTGTTCACCCGTCTCATCACATCCAACCCCCTCCATCAACACTTTTTCGACGTATTAAAAGACAAAAAGACATGCCATCAGTATAAGAGCGCCTCGTCTGGAAATACCAGGTGGTGCGCCGTCTCCCAATCTCTCTGCCACGCGTCCACTCGTCTCATAAGATCAGCCCACTCCTCTTCACTCTCAACCCCATCTAGCCACTCCGCTGCTAGTCCGAGTGCCTCCAACCTGCTCCACCCTCGCTTCAGACTACCCCTCAGATAATCAAGGCTTTCTCTTCTCCAGGGCTCGACGAAAGTGGTATTCTGCTCCGGCAAACCCTCCTTCAATCGCAACGTCTTGATGAGACCTTCTTGATAATCGAACGTGGAATTCTTGATCATCTTATGTCCGATATAATAGGGATCATACCCTCGCCTCCGAAGGTCTTCTTCGCTGTTTGCTAGCTCGCTCAGCAACTCTGCTCGGGGCGCGAGCAGGCTGCTATTCACAATGATCGAGGTCGCGTAGATACTCTCTGCAATATCTGAGGGACGGCCGAAGGGCGATCCCGGGAGACCGATAAAAGCCAGCGCGTTCGTTGGGTAAGATGCCGACAGGGAAAATATATGTTTATGAAGCGGGAATAGATAACGCAGGTTGGTGGTAAGCCTGTGTTCGTCCGTTTCGTTGGACCCCGGTTTCACGATCACTTCTCCGCCTTCTTCTAAGAAAGGCATGCGTAAATCATAGCCTGTAGCCAGTATGATTGTATCAACGTCTTGCACTGTCGACCCATCCGTGAAGATGACGTCATCCGATGTAAGATGTGAAATCCCGGGCTTCATTTCCACAGGTCCCGTTGGCATCCCTCGCCGTGGCGAACTGCGAATGGAAAGGTAAACCTATACCAAGGAAAACCAACCTGGATTCAGGCATCGACTGAGAACCATTATAAATGGATGGTACTCACTTTACGGGCGTATTGCGACACCTGAGACGAGACGTCGATTCCACTTGCTCCTCCGCCAACTACTACAACGGTCTGGTTGGCATACCAACTGGGGTGGCGATACCACATCGAATGAAAGATTTCTCGTTGCAGTCCACCCCTGGCGTTCTCTATCCATGTTTCTTGTCCCGGAAATATCACTACATGTGGCGCGTAACTTATTCCAACTGCAACAACGAGATGGTCGAACGATTTTTGTATCCGGTCACCGTTATGATCCTCAACAACCATCTCCCAATGCCCTGCATGTGGTGTTCCCACCCATGACGACGACACCACAGAATGGTTTAACTTTATATATGGCCAGAGGCCATAATGTGTCGCATAATCCTGGTGATAGCGTTCTATGTATTCGTGTGTAGGGAAAAGAGGGGTGCCAGGTGGAAACGGAAAGTGGGGGTAAGTCATGATGGGGATGGGAGTGCCAGTACGCAGCAAGGGATACAATGGAGTTTCGGGTAGCTCGGGTGGAGGAGGGGGTGATGGATCTGGCAGCCTGCCGTCCAACATCCAGTAGATTGAGTTTCGTGTGGTGGGCATAACGAGTAGTGAAACAGACCGCACCATATTCCCCCAACGTCCCTGCGTCGCTCGTATAGAACTATATCCCATTCCGAGCGAGTCTCGACTGGGAGATCTAACAGGGTTTTCAACATAGCCAGTCCGGCGCTCCCCGCTCCAATGATAGCGACTGACTTGGAGACATCTTGCTGGAAGTCGTAGTAGCACCCTAGCGGTGATAGTCGGAAGAGCAAAGAACCCAGGAGTGAGCACGCCAATTGTCGGAAGTCGACCATGGCCACCAAAGTCAATTACGAAGGGAAGCCGAACAACGTGGGGACTTATTCCTTCACTAGAACGCCCATGCACGTTTCCTGAACTCTTTATCAGTGCCAACGACGCGTGGCTCGGGAGCGAACAGAGCGCCGTAGTATGCAGAATTTATTCTAAGAATTGAGTAGGCAAGGCAGCGGTATGACAGTACCACAAAGAAACCTGTGGCCGACCTACAGCGGGGCAAGTCTTTGTCCAAGCTTACCTGATCTCCCCTCTTCTTCCACCATCGAGCGGTTCGTCGCCGTTAGAGAGCCCTTATCAGAGAGATGGCTAATAACCATTTTGGTGGTGCCAATTATGCATCGAGCATCAAACATTCACCTCAATACGTTCGTGAGGGTGATGCAGTCTATCTATTGATTTTCATCTCCTGACTGTTGATGAGGCTGGCAATGACCCCGTCCTGCTCGCTATCCAATTCGGAGACGATCTGATGTCTGACGTACATTTGAGCATTGCTTTGATCCGCCACACCGTTCGGGTAGTGCCATAAAGTATTTAGTACTCAAGCATTCACCTGGCATCGGTACGTATCTTACCATCAGCAGGGTTATCAGAGATCAGAAAGACCTAATGGGGCTAGGCATGTACCACTCGTTGCTTCTAGTTCCACGGTTATTGATCCACTTTGTTCACAGTGGAGCATTTCGATCGTGTCAGCCTGCATCGGTCGACATCTCGTGGTCGTATGGGTTTCGTGCTGCCTCCTACCTTTAGAGCCACATTTCATGGAGGGGTTAGTGGTTACTAGTTAGCGGCCATTAACCCCTCGCTTCACGCACAATAAAGAACGACGCAATCGCACCCTCCAGACACTTCGACAATCAAAAGACTATTACCATGAAGAACGTCGAGACTGAGGAGCCAGGCATAAGCTGTGAGGGTGGGCCGAGAGCCGGCAAACGTCAAGTCTTCTGCTGCCAGTGCGCCAAATTATAGATGCAAGGTGACGTGGATTTTTTACAACGGCAGTACTACGTATGTGCAAAACGCAGGCTTTTCCATTCCCAGTTAGGGGTTGGTTTGAGCGGCGAACACCTTTAGATCGGGTTTAGAGCATGAAGGGCTTCCGAAGAAGGTGGTGAAAAACGTTCTAACCTATATGTCGCACTACGCTGGAATGCGTGTGCGGGATTTGACCGCCGTGGAAAGCTTCTCTCCCTCACACCTTAATGGGTGGCTCCAGGGCAAAGATGAAAGACTTCTCTTTCTCCCTCATTCCCAATATACATGAACGTACACAGCAAACCTGACCGCGACGACCCGTCTGAACAGGACTTTGCTGTCTTAGAGGCTGTTGTCTGGACGAAGTTCGATAAATGGGTTCTCCCCATGTGCGCCGCGTTTTACCTGATTTCGTTCTTTGTACGTCTCGCAATGCACGTCCTCCGGGAACGCTCCGTTCAGTTTAGCATCCTGGGCAATCAGGACTCGAACAACATTGGAAATGCACGTGTTGCCGGTATGCAGACAGCGTTGAAGATTACAAACTATCAAGTAAGCTTTGACGTTGCGTTATTTCCCTTTTTGACCCGTCGCAGTACACCGTGGCCTTAACGCTCACTTTCGTGTAAGCATCTCTGTGGGCGGTTGAAGAGTTTTTGTTCAGGTTGGATAGCCCCTTCATCGCTACGGAGTTACCTTCAAACCTGATCTTGAAAGTTGGTCCACGGTCTTGACATTGTGTTGTTCTGACCTTTGTAATTGTAGCGTGTCGGACCAGATCGTATGTTACCTGCAATGGTCATCATGTGGGGCATAGTTGCTGGAATGCAAGGTACGCGGGCACTTCCAGATACTTGGCGTACTATATGTGGTCACAATTCTCTTTAGGACTCGTCACTAGTTACACTGGACTAGTGTTATGTCGATTGTTTCTGGGTTTGACACAAGGTAGAATGAGGACGTACACGATATAGGGGCTCTGATGAATTGTCGTGTCCGTTGACAGGTGGTCTTTTTCCAGGACTCGTTCTTTATCTTTCCTGCTTCTATCCCAGAGAAAGATTGCAGATCAGGTTAGACTAGGGATCATAACTTCTCAATGCCTTGCTCATGACATATCTTTCCAGGGTAACTACTCTCTTCGTTTCAGCTTCACTCACAGGGGCCTTCAGTGGCCTGCTAGCTGCTGCCATAACGCATATGGACGGAATAGGTGGGAAACCAGGATGGGCTTGGATATTTTTCATTGTATGTTTCCCCCTTCTATTTCATGGCACGTGACATTCATGGAGTTTTTAGGAAGGATTGTTCACCTTCGTATTTGGTGTCATCTCATTTTTCATCCTATCTCGGTCTCCAGAGACTGCACGCTTTTTATCTTCGGAGGAGAAACGCTACGTTGTTTCGAAACTCAAGAGCAGCAAGGCTATCTCCGAAGATGACAGGGAGGATGACTTCAGCTGGATTGAAGTATCAAGAGCGTTTAAATCCCCGCATGTTTTACTGCTTAGTATTATCCCTTTTTTCAATGGTATGTCGCTGGTCATCTTGTCTCCTCCGGTGTTACATATCAGAACCAGGAACACAGCTGTTTGGCCTTGCATTGTCAGTCCTCACTTTTTTGCGTGTCTACCTGCCTGACTTTGAATGTGCAGTTTCGAACCAACGATCGTTGCTGGCCTGGGGTACACTGGCAATCAGGCACAGCTTATGAGTGTTCCCCCCTTCGTACTTGCATTCTTTGGTAAGCATGGATTAGCGTATTGTGATGTACGCTGCCTATTTATTGCCACATACAGCCTCTATGATTTCTGCATTCGTTTCCGATCGGTATGGCTGCCGTGGCCTTACAGTTATATTTTTCTCGTTCTGGTGCATCATCGGATTCTCCATGTTCTATGGTATAGTCAAATGCTCCATGACTCCCCTTGGTATACTGATTTGATAATTCAGCGACCACTTCCCAACACGTCCAATATGTTTCACTATTCTTCTCTGTGACTGGTGCATACGCTATTGCTCCGGCTAGCGTTACTTGGATTGTCAATAACAGCACACCCCATATTCGGCGAGCAAGTAGCGTTGCCTTCGCCTCAGTTACGAGCACATTGGGTGGTATTCTTGCCATCTGGTTGCTTGGCTCCCTGTCACCCGGCCCAAATTACACGACAGCCACAATCACGCTCATTATCATGTCCATTTGCATAGTCGCGATTTCATCTCTAACCTTGTTTTATCTTTCGCGACAGAACCGTATGAAGGCGGAGACGAGGGTCTGCATGGCTAAAAACGATGAACCTGAACATTTGGGAGATCGCAGTGCGTGGTTCGTGTACACCCTGTAGCTCATGATGAGAAGGATGAGAATTCAAGCGGCCGGGCTCCGATGAACATCATCGACTTGGCAGAAATGCTTGCTATGTGTACGAGTATGTGATCTAGAAATGCCAATTACTGTACCGTCCCGCAATCTCTGCCGTGTGTTGACTCGTATCGTGAGATCGACCCGAGCTTTCGTTGTTCTCAACCCTGTCTATCACACTTGTTATTTTTGATCACATAGTAAAGGACATAATGATATGACATTCATGAATATACGAGTATGTCATCTGGAAATACCAAATGATGCACCGCCTCCCAATCTCTCTGCCATGCGTTCACTCGTCTCATAAGATCAGCCCACTCGTCTTCACTCTCAACCCCTTCTAGCCATTCCTCTGCTAGTCCAAGTACCTCTAACCTTTTCCACCCTCGCTTCAGGCTACCACTCAGATAATCAAGGCTTTCTCTTCTCCAGGGCTCGATAAAAGGGATATTCTGCTCCGGCAATCCCTCCTTTGATCGCAACGTCTTGATGAGACCTTCTTGATAATCGAACGTGGAATTGTTGACCATCTTATGTCCGATATAATAGGGATCGTACCCTCGCCTCCAAAGGTCTTCTTCGCTGTCTGCAAGCTCGCTCAGCAACTCCGCTCGGGGCGCGAGTAGGCTGCCATTGGCAATGATTGAGGTCGCGTAGATACTCTGCGCAGTATTCGAGGAACGGATGTAGGGCGATCTCGGGAGGCCAATAAAAGCCAGCGCGTTCGTTGGGTAAGATGCCGACAGGGAAAATATATGTTGATGGAGCGGGAACAGATAACGCAGGTTAGTGGCAAGCTTGTGTCCATCTGTCTCGTTAGACCCTGGTTTCACGATCACTTCCCCGCCTTCTTCTAAGAAAGGAACGCGTAAATCATAGCCCGTAGCCAGTAGGACCGTATCAACGTCTTGCACTGTCGACCCATCCGTGAAGACAGCACCATCCGACGTAAAATGTAAAATCTCGGGCTTCAATTCCACATGTCCCAATGGCACCTCCCGTGGCGGACTGCGAACGGAAAGGTAAACCTATACCAAGGAAAACAGACCTGGATTCAGGTATCGAACGAGAACCACTACGAAGGACTCACTCTATGGGCGAACTGCAGCACCTGAGACGCAATGCCGACTCCGCTTGGTCCTCCGCCGACCACTACGACGGTTCGGTTCGCATACCAACTAGGATTGCGGTACCACATCGAATGCAGGATTTCACGTTGCAGTCCACCCCTGTTGTTCTCTAACCATGTGTCTTGTCCCGGAAATATCACCATATGTGGCTCATGGTATCGCCCAGCTGCAACGACGAGATGGTCGAACGATTTTTGTATCCGGTCACCATTACGATCCTCAACAACCAACTCCCAATGTCCTGCATGTGGTGTTCCTACCCACGACGACAACACCACAGAATGGTTTAACTTGATATATGGCCAGAGGCCGTAATGGGTCGCATAATCCTGGTGATAGCGCTCTATGTATCCGTGTGTAGGGAAAAGAGGGGTGCCAGGTGGGAACGGAAAGTGGGGGTAAGTCATGATGGGGACGGGGGTATCAGTGTGCAGCAGGGGATACAATGGAGTTTCGGGTAGCTTAGGTGGAGGAGGAGGAGATGGATCTGGCAGCCTGCCGTCCAGTATCCGGTGGGTTGAGTTTTGTGTGGTGGGCATAACGAGTAGTGAAACAGACCGCACCATATTCCCCCGATGTCCCTGCGTTGCTCGTATAAAACTATATTCCACTCCGCGCGAGTCTCGACTGGGAGATCTAACAGGGTTTTCAACATAGCCAGTCCAGCGCTCCCCGCTCCAACGATAACGACTGACTTGGATACATCTCGGCGGAAGTCGTAGTAGCACCCTGGTGGTGATAGTCGGAAGAGCAAAGAGCCCAGGAGTGAGCACGCCAATTGTCGGAAGTCGACCATGGCCACCAAAGTCAATTTATGAAGGGAACCCGAACAACGTGGGGAATTATTCCTTCACTTGAAGGGCCATGCACGTTTCTTGAACTCTTTTACCAGTGCCAACGACGCGCGGCTCGGGAGCGAACAGCGCATCGTAGTATGCAGAATTTATTCTAAGAATTGAGTAGGCAAGGCAGCGGAATGATAGTACAAACCACAAAGAAACCTGTGGCCGACCTACAGCAGGGCAAGTCTTTGTCCGAGCTTATTTGACCCGTCTTCTTCCACCATCGAGCAGTTTGTCACCACTGGAGTCCTTATCAGAGCAATCGCAAATCGCCACAATACCTCCGTGAGGGTGATTCAGTCTATCTATTAACTTTCATCTCCTGACGTTGACAAGGCTGGCGATGACGGCATCTCGCTATCCCACTCGGAGACGATCTAATGTCTGACATGCATTTGAGCATTGCTTTGATCCACCACACTGTTTGGGTAGCATCCACTACTCCATAGGACATTGGGAGTGGTTATGGGTGACCAATCTTGCTGGAGACCCAATTGGGCTAGGCATGTGCAACTTGTTGCTTCTACTTCCACAATTGTAGATCAGCTTGGCTAATGTCAGAAAAAAGTAAAACTCATTGCAATCCATTTTGATGTCACACTTTTGTCATCTGTTTACTTTATGGGGGAAGCTTGTCCTTTGACACCCATCACAATCTGTGTTGCAATTTTCAAAAATACTGCAATGAGAGTGTGACATAGTTGTGACAGTCATGCAATGGTCACAAATTTATTGCAACAGTTTGGCAAATTTTGCACAGATTTCAAGTGGATTTTCAGTGTTGCAGTGAATTGCAATCAGCAAGCTCTACCAGATATAGTAAAAAAATGACAAAGCATGAGCATTGCAATGGGCTTTCAGTTGTTCTGACATCTCACAGTAGAGCATGTCATCCTGCATCTGCCTGCATCTCACAGTTTTTTGGGTTTCATGCTGCCAACTACATATGTCTACTGTTAGAACCAGATTTCATGGAGGGGATGGTGGGGTTAGTGGTTACTAGTTAGTGACCACATTAACCCTTCACTCATTGCACAATGAAGAATGGTGCAATCACACCCTCCAGACATTCTGACAGACAAAAGACTATTGCCATGGAAAACATTGAAACTGAGGGGCCAGGCATGAGCTATGAGGGTAGGCTGGGAGCTGGACAGGTCAGCAGGAAACTACAACACTAATGGAAGGCCAAAACACATCACTAGGTGGGAGAATGTTGAGAGTTAAAGGGCAGAGGGCAATACACAACTTTGTCACATCAATTCACTGACTAGGAGTGTGGCATTAGGCTTCTGATTTTTGCTGAAAATCTGGTCCCCCCCTGCTGGAATTTGTTGGGGGCAATAGGTGGGAACAGTTGATCACTGAAGTGATAGATTGTCATGGCATCAGGAAAAGGGGCCTTTGCTATAGGTGTTTTTTGTTGCATTTTATTGTCTTTCCGCATTTTCTGTCATCCTTTGTCACTTTATAACTGAAAAATGGCAAAAAAAGGGCCAAAAAAAAAAGCAAAAAACCACCTATGGCAAAGTGTCATTTTTCCTGAGTGGTAAGTAAGTTACCATCAGGCAACATGCACCTTGATTGTGCTCATCTCACTTCAACCTGCCTTGCCTGAGTGCTCAGATCTGAGAGTGGGAGTGGAGTACAACTGTGGTGGGTGACAAAGTTGTGTATTACCACATTACCAATGGGGAGGCTCAGAGTAGGCCATGGGTGGAGTCACAGCTGCATGTGACTGCCATGTAAGGGCATGAGCATTGTTATTGCATTTAATATTACAAAATAAAACAAAGAAACTCATTACAGCCTACAATGTGTAGGGCATGAGACTGCAGGTGAGTCCTGAGTTGAGCTCAAGAGGGCTCTTGCTGTTTGTTCATTCTCCCCCACTCATTTTCCAGCTGCCAGCCAGCCCTCCCCTGCATTAAACTGTCTTAAGTTATTTTGGGACCTATTGCCATGACTGCAAAGAAGTCAAAGGTCCCACTGCCCAAAATTCCTCAGAGCAAGAATAACCATGCTCATTCATGGAGTCTCATTGCAGAAATCAGTAAGCCAGTAAATTACAAGGTGCTCCATGGTAAAAAGGACAAAAATGAGGTATGTTTTACCATTTAATTTGGGTATCTGCCTTGTAACCTTGCCAGAACACATCTGGCAAGTTGAAGGCAAGTGTCCACAAGTGGATTTGTGCCATTGTGCTGCCAGAGTTCCATGCCATGGATGCTACTGCTACTGGTGATCATATCAAGAGTAAACTGGAGACATAAGTGTTGGAGATTGGATGTTATGCAGAACAGTGAGAACTTCTTACTTACATAATCACCCCTTGTTATGGGCAGGACAATTTTTCCTTTGCACCTCAGTCTTTGTCCAACTTGAAGCCTGAGGTATGTCTGTTGGAAATACCAGTTACAGTATTCCTTATAGCCAGTTCTAGACTTGCTTACTAGATGAGTTTTACTCATATGATGTCATGCTTGCTAAGTACTCCACTTAGCTCCACTTTATTCTATAACATTCCATGACATTCATTACTATACATAGTATGTACTTTCTCTTTATGGTTATACTTACCATATGCATGACATGGTCTGTGTGCAGTCATACATGTATATAAACCCAGGGGATTCTACTGTATCCCTTAAGTGAATTCACATTCATCTTATCCTGACAATGAGCCCCACTCTAGTCAGAACTACTACCCTTCAATGTTTACTTCAACTGCTCTATCCAATACTAAAGGCAAGTGCTCACCTCCACTCTTGCCCTTTCCCCTTCCTCTGCCAATAATGTCTTCTCTTCATATCTTAGTACTAGACCATACTAATTCTATTTAGTTACCTTACTCTCTTCTAGGCTTGTACTATACCCCAGTCTTTGTCCAACTCAAAGCCTGAGTTACCTTACTCTCTTTTAGCAATATACTTGTCATTTGTAACCTTTAAAGATAAGTACACAGTTTGAATATCTGATCTTCTTGCCTGATGTCTGCAGTCTCACAAAAACATACAAGTGCCATTTTATGAAGGGACTGAGGTTGCAGGGTGAACTAAAGAGTGTGAAAACTTGGTCTTTGAAGTAGGACAAAATTTGAGGTACAAGGAAAAATGAAGTGGCTAAGATGTATGGAAGTATTACATAAGTGGTACTTGCTGTACAGAACAGCAGTATGTTCCAACATGCCATGCCCTCAAGCTTCATACCACTGGGAATGGTGTCAGAGAAGACAATGATGGGTCTGACTCTGAGGAGTACTGTAATTTTTATATTGGTGCAGATGGTCCCAATGACAGCACATCAGAAGAGGCCAAAAATATTTGGGGTATGTTATCCACTGGTACTAATGCCTTGAACCTCCCATTACTAACCTTGGTGTAGATCAGATCACCAGGGAGTTCCCCCTTTTCCCTGAGCTCCACAGGATTTTTGTTGCTCATTCCAATGTCACTCCAATTGCTGTGACTACTGGAGTTGGTCCTCATGGCAAGAAGACACTTCACCTCCAGCCTGTTGACAAGCCTCAGGTGGAGTTTACTGCCTCACAGTCAGCTCAGATTCAAACCCTGCAGGATGCTCTGAATCATGCCCAGGCTCAGACCACTATGGAGGGTGATACTTTAGGCTTATCCCAGGATCCCTTGGGGTGTGAGAAATTTTTCTCAAACCTCTAGACTCCAGTTGCTGAGAAGGGTCCCAAGCCTTCCTCAATCACTCAGGAAAATCTTGCCAAGGCCAAAGAACACATTCAGAAAGTGTCAAAGAAGCATACCATTGAAGACACTCTACTTGACATCCAGAAGCGTCTGTTACTGACCTTATTGATTAGAACCAACCTTGAGGCTGTGAATGCTCATGCTCATCAAGAAATGAATCTCAAGACTTGTGAGATTCTTCTGGCAGAATTCAAGGAAGGGATCTGAATAGTGGCAGAGTATCATGAGTAGATTGCCCTTCTTAGTGGTGGTAGTAACAGTTTTCCTGCCAAAAAAGCTTGTCAGTACTCTCCTGAATGGGATGAGGATTTGGGCCTTTAACTTTCATTCCATCTTTTGTTACTCTTCCTGATTCTCAAGTCACTCCTTACACTGACCACAGTCACTCTTTAAATCACCTTTCTTTTAAATCACATTCATTGATAGTCAGTCATTTAATAGTAGCCAGTTAGATGTAACTGAATTACATATTTTTGAATGCCAGTAATTCTTCAATGAGCCTTTGCCTTTTTCCCTCTCCACCTTGTTCAAAAATCCTTCCCTGTGGTATACCATCATTCTCTAGCTCCTCTGGCACACCACAGTATTCCTCCTCCTCTACATGAGTATGGATAGATTCAAGTTATTCTCCCTGCTTGGCTCCTTCCACTTCAATGGCAATGTTGTGCAAGATTATTGCAATAGTCATCCACTGACATGCTGCAATATGTTGCCAGTTTGAGTTGATTGAAACTCAAAGCCCACAAAGGCATTGAAATCTTCCTTTCAATCCCCCCATACAATGTTCTGATCAAACATGCAGGTTGGCAACTGCATAATCAAATGCAGCATTATGTGGAAACAGTGAGGCTGGCTTCTTGTGGACAGTAATGGTTTGGGATGTGAGGGGGTAGGCAGAGTCAACCCAGGCAAACTCTTCACCCTTGAAGGCCCCCTCAGGATATTTTGCTGCTGCTGTACTCTCAAATGCCCAAGTATCATGAGCAGATCCTGTCAGCCCATGAGAGTAATCCACAATTTGCAGGTTTGAAGGTAAATTCCCAATCTAGCAATGAAATCTTGAATACAGATTTTTCAATAAAGAAAAATATACATGCCTGCAGATTAAGACCATAGTTTTACTTCCTAGTAAAGTATGAATCACCATTGAGAGCAGGTTTTGCATATAGAACCACAGTGGTTCCATCATACATGACCCAGCCTTCTCTCCATGTCCCCTTAAATTCAAGATGTTGATCCATCCAACACTTCTCCTCCTCCTTCTCCTTGTCAGTGTACAGGCACACAAAGTCATTGTGGAGGGACTCAATGGCAGTGAAGCACCATGTTGTGTACAGCTCAATTGCACCTTCTGAGCACCCTGCAAAGCATGCAATATCCTCCAGAGAAGCCCCATTCCCATATTGACCCATATGATACAGAGTAACACCCAACTGGACCTCAACAGACTCCTGACAATGGTTTAATTGATTGTAGAAGATTGGGTGATCTTCAATCAGTGATAAGATGACTTGGAATACTTCAGGAGAAACATATAGCATATTGACAAAGTGATGGTGATCAGATAGGCTCTGAGCATGTTCCCAAGCCAGGTGGAGGCTGCCAGACTTGGCAACAGGGGACCAGGACTGCTGATACTCATTGGCAGAGGAATGGGAAAGGGAAAATGAGCAGACAAGAGCACTTGCCTTTAATATTCAGATGGAGTGTTGATTTGAAGTAATCTTGAAGAGTAGTACTGAGTAGTATGAGGCTTGATATGAGAGTAAGAGTGAACTGTTGTTCACTGTAGTCTAGGGGAGAAAACCCTGAGTATATATACATGTAGAGCTGTGCATGGACCAAGTAGCATATATGGAAACTACTACTATGTATAGTATAGAATACCACAGAACACTATGGAACAAGTGGAGTAATGATGTCATGGTGGAGCACTGATGACTGATCATGAGTAATCATAATCATGGACAAGTCTAGAAGCAGGTAATTGTTTCAACAATACTGAGTTTGATGAATAGTCAGGATGGAGCCAATATCCACATTGAGATCTCATGCCAGGTCTTCCAGAGTCTTATAAAGCATTATAATCTGGGCAATGCACATAATTTGATAAAATTCACTAAGGCGTATGGTGAAATGACATATACCCAAAAAACCTCATGTTCCCTGAACAATCAAAGTCATGACTGCAAAAAAACCATTCATTTGTGTGCAGGGCCAGACCCTCCACTGCCTGCTGCACCAGATATTGCTTCATGTCTTGCCTTCTTCAAATTATCTCATCATAGATATGTCAGATGTTATGATCAATCAGTTTGAACAGGTGACACTCACTAGGAACACCACCTTCAAAATGTCTCTTACATGTACTGTGAAGTGGGATACCTTATCAACAATACCAGGACATCAGACAAGTCAGTGACTTAACCAAAGAGAGCATAAATGATTAGTTACCTCTAATTGCTGGTGAAACTTTGGGGGATTCAGCTCCATGCCTCCCCCAGTATTGGGCACCTCACATCCCCATCTGGGGATGTTGTGCTGGGATGGAAGTGGCTGTGGGTGAAGCAACTGGGTTGATGGTAGAGTTGACAATGTTTGATTTCATGCTGGAGGTAGTTACACCTGCCTGTTCATCTTCTGCATTTCTGATGTCAGCATCACCACCTTGGCCACTCTGTGACCTTTGGTGCCCTTCACTAACATGCCCTTCATCAATGTGCTCTTCATTAACATGCTCCTTATCAGTGAGCCCTTTATCAACATCCATCTCTGACAAATCCTCAGCCTGTCAATGTGCCTATTGTAGCAGCCACTTTGTCTCATTCTTGCTCTTTGGAATTATTGACATTTCTCTAGTGCCATGAAAAAATATATGCAAAGAATGCTCCTGATCACCATCAGTGTGACCTCACTGTCTGAAAGCATTGGCTTCTAGACCCTGC
Source organism: Pisolithus tinctorius (assembly GCA_024663395.1). Classification (NCBI taxonomy): domain Eukaryota; kingdom Fungi; phylum Basidiomycota; class Agaricomycetes; order Boletales; family Pisolithaceae; genus Pisolithus; species Pisolithus tinctorius. The sequence goes on along the minus strand of JANFAH010000006.1, from coordinate 542,150 downwards.
AGGATAATGGTGTCAAATACAATCAGAACTAAACTGGTAGTCAATGCACCTTGACAAGAGGGCTTTCTCTACATCTGGCCCAAGGGGTGGATATTTAGCATCACCCTCATTCAATCAGGGTTATTCCATGCCAGTGGGCAGCATTCCACCACCTTCACCAAGTTTTGTAATGCAAGAGCATCAGCCTTCAAGGTCAGACTGTTTTGCAGGATCAGGAGGACATCACTGATCTGCTTTGGAAAGTCTTCATCACCAATGGGTGAATGGGGGACTTGATCTGTGAAGGAGAACTCTGCTTTTTTTCTGTTTTCCAGAGAAAAAGGCTAATTTAAGGGATGGATGGAGGAGCTTGGACAATTGAGAATGGAGATAGTGAGCACCAGACCCCTCAGTATTGAGTAACTGCTGCCTATACTCTTTGATAATTCCCCACTCCAGAACCACAGCACCTGCCACACTCTGAAATTCATGCAGTCTGGAGTTTACAGAGACCTTGCACCAGGCCCGGAAGTATGATACACCAAGTGAATGCCATCAATTTGGCAATGCATGGGACTGCTAAGTGGAATAGCATTCTTGCATTTTATGGTGCTTTGCATGGCTTTGACAAGTTGAGCAGCTTGAGTGGATGAGTTTGATTGTTCAGGAAACAAAGGGTTTTAATGGTATATGTCATTTCACCATTCACCTTAGCAAATTTTATGAAATTGTGCATTGCTCAGATTATCATGATTTATAAGACTCTGGAAGACCTGGCATGAGATCCCAATGTGGATATCAGCTCCATCCTGGCTATTCATCAAACTCAGTATCAGCAGTCCTGGTCCCCTGTTGCCAAGTCTGGCAGCCTCCACCTGGCTTGGGAACATGCTCAGAGCCTATCTGATCACCATCACTTTGTCAATATGCTATATGTTTCTCCTGAAGTATTCCAAGTCATCTTATCACTGATTGAAGATCACCCAATCTTCTACAATCAATTAAACCATTGTCAGGAGTCTGTTGAGGTCCAGTTGGGTGTTACTCTGTATCATATGGGTCAATATGGGAATGGGGCTTCTCTGGAGGATATTGCATGCTTTGCAGGGTGCTCAGAAGGTGCAATTGAGCTGTACACAACATGGTGCTTCACTGCCATTGAGTCCCTCCACAATGACTTTGTGTGCCTGTACACTGACAAGGAGAAGGAGGAGGAGAAGTGTTGGATGGATCAACATCTTGAATTTAAGGGGACATGGAGAGAAGGCTGGGTCATGTATGATGGAACCACTGTGGTTCTATATGCAAAACCTGCTCTCAATGGTGATTCATACTTTACTAGGAAGTAAAACTATGGTCTTAATCTGCAGGCATGTATATTTTTCTTTATTGAAAAATCTGTATTCAAGATTTCATTGCTAGATTGGGAATTTACCTTCAAACCTGCAAATTGTGGATTACTCTCATGGGCTGACAGGATCTGCTCATGATACTTGGGCATTTGAGAGTACAGCAGCAGCAAAATATCCTGAGGGGGCCTTCAAGGGTGAAGAGTTTGCCTGGGTTGACTCTGCCTACCCCCTCACATCCCAAACCATTACTGTCCACAAGAAGCCAGCCTCACTGTTTCCACATAATGCTGCATTTGATTATGCAGTTGCCAACCTGCATGTTTGATCAGAACATTGTATGGGGGGATTGAAAGGAAGATTTCAATGCCTTTGTGGGCTTTGAGTTTCAATCAACTCAAACTGGCAACATATTGCAGCATGTCAGTGGATGACTATTGCAATAATCTTGCACAACATTGCCATTGAAGTGGAAGGAGCCAAGCAGGGAGAATAACTTGAATCTATCCATACTCATGTAGAGGAGGAGGAATACTGTGGTGTGCCAGAGGAGCTAGAGAATGATGGTATACCACAGGGAAGGATTTTTGAACAAGGTGGAGAGGGAAAAAGGCAAAGGCTCATTGAAGAATTACTGGCATTCAAAAATATGTAATTCAGTTACATCTAACTGGCTACTATTAAATGACTGACTATCAATGAATGTGATTTAAAAGAAAGGTGATTTAAAGAGTGACTGTGGTCAGTGTAAGGAGTGACTTGAGAATCAGGAAGAGTAACAAAAGATGGAATGAAAGTTAAAGGCCCAAATCCTCATCCCATTCAGGAGAGTACTGACAAGCTTTTTTGGCAGGAAAACTGTTACTACCACCACTAAGAAGGGCAATCTACTCATGATACTCTGCCACTATTCAGATCCCTTCCTTGAATTCTGCCAGAAGAATCTCACAAGTCTTGAGATTCATTTCTTGATGAGCATGAGCATTCACAGCCTCAAGGTTGGTTCTAATCAATAAGGTCAGTAACAGACGCTTCTGGATGTCAAGTAGAGTGTCTTCAATGGTATGCTTCTTTGACACTTTCTGAATGTGTTCTTTGGCCTTGGCAAGATTTTCCTGAGTGATTGAGGAAGGCTTGGGACCCTTCTCAGCAACTGGAGTCTAGAGGTTTGAGAAAAATTTCTCACACCCCAAGGGATCCTGGGATAAGCCTAAAGTATCACCCTCCATAGTGGTCTGAGCCTGGGCATGATTCAGAGCATCCTGCAGGGTTTGAATCTGAGCTGACTGTGAGGCAGTAAACTCCACCTGAGGCTTGTCAACAGGCTGGAGGTGAAGTGTCTTCTTGCCATGAGGACCAACTCCAGTAGTCACAGCAATTGGAGTGACATTGGAATGAGCAACAAAAATCCTGTGGAGCTCAGGGAAAAGGGGGAACTCCCTGGTGATCTGATCTACACCAAGGTTAGTAATGGGAGGTTCAAGGCATTAGTACCAGTGGATAACATACCCCAAATATTTTTGGCCTCTTCTGATGTGCTGTCATTGGGACCATCTGCACCAATATAAAAATTACAGTACTCCTCAGAGTCAGACCCATCATTGTCTTCTCTGACACCATTCCCAGTGGTATGAAGCTTGAGGGCATGGCATGTTGGAACATACTGCTGTTCTGTACAGCAAGTACCACTTATGTAATACTTCCATACATCTTAGCCACTTCATTTTTCCTTGTACCTCAAATTTTGTCCTACTTCAAAGACCAAGTTTTCACACTCTTTAGTTCACCCTGCAACCTCAGTCCCTTCATAAAATGGCACTTGTATGTTTTTGTGAGACTGCAGACATCAGGCAAGAAGATCAGATATTCAAACTGTGTACTTATCTTTAAAGGTTACAAATGACAAGTATATTGCTAAAAGAGAGTAAGGTAACTCAGGCTTTGAGTTGGACAAAGACTGGGGTATAGTACAAGCCTAGAAGAGAGTAAGGTAACTAAATAGAATTAGTATGGTCTAGTACTAAGATATGAAGAGAAGACATTATTGGCAGAGGAAGGGGAAAGGGCAAGAGTGGAGGTGAGCACTTGCCTTTAGTATTGGATAGAGCAGTTGAAGTAAACATTGAAGGGTAGTAGTTCTGACTAGAGTGGGGCTCATTGTCAGGATAAGATGAATGTGAATTCACTTAAGGGATACAGTAGAATCCCCTGGGTTTATATACATGTATGACTGCACACAGACCATGTCATGCATATGGTAAGTATAACCATAAAGAGAAAGTACATACTATGTATAGTAATGAATGTCATGGAATGTTATAGAATAAAGTGGAGCTAAGTGGAGTACTTAGCAAGCATGACATCATATGAGTAAAACTCATCTAGTAAGCAAGTCTAGAACTGGCTATAAGGAATACTGTAACTGGTATTTCCAACAGACATACCTCAGGCTTCAAGTTGGACAAAGACTGAGGTGCAAAGGAAAAATTGTCCTGCCCATAACAAGGGGTGATTATGTAAGTAAGAAGTTCTCACTGTTCTGCATAACATCCAATCTCCAACACTTATGTCTCCAGTTTACTCTTGATATGATCACCAGTAGCAGTAGCATCCATGGCATGGAACTCTGGCAGCACAATGGCACAAATCCACTTGTGGACACTTGCCTTCAACTTGCCAGATGTGTTCTGGCAAGGTTACAAGGCAGATACCCAAATTAAATGGTAAAACATACCTCATTTTTGTCCTTTTTACCATGGAGCACCTTGTAATTTACTGGCTTACTGATTTCTGCAATGAGACTCCATGAATGAGCATGGTTATTCTTGCTCTGAGGAATTTTGGGCAGTGGGACCTTTGACTTCTTTGCAGTCATGGCAATAGGTCCCAAAATAACTTAAGACAGTTTAATGCAGGGGAGGGCTGGCTGGCAGCTGGAAAATGAGTGGGGGAGAATGAACAAACAGCAAGAGCCCTCTTGAGCTCAACTCAGGACTCACCTGCAGTCTCATGCCCTACACATTGTAGGCTGTAATGAGTTTCTTTGTTTTATTTTGTAATATTAAATGCAATAACAATGCTCATGCCCTTACATGGCAGTCACATGCAGCCTGCAGCACCTCCATAATGTGAGATTCTCAGGGTTCACTGGGTTCCCAGTTGCTGATAGTTACATTTTTTTGTGCCACAACTACAACTTGAGCAACTTGAGTGATGATGAGATCCTCAAAGGCCCAGTGCAAGAAATTTGTTGCTATGTGGTTTTATGAATACTATACTGACCTGTCACATGATAGTCAGCAGGCAAATGTCAAGTCTTCTGCCACCTGTGCATGAAATTATACAGTGAGGGACAAAAGTGTTGCAATGTTTGTGAGGTGTGACTTGCTGCTGATGTAGCTAAGGCTATTCTGCACAGATAATCATGATACCTATACCATTGGAAAGGGGTTACTCTAAGCTTTCCAGAGTACTAAGGTGCAGTCCAAACAAAGCAATACATGCCAAGATACACCCTATTCTTTCTGAAAAGTGCATTGCAATGCTTTTGTCCCTGGCTGGTGAAATAGTGAAAAGTGACCTTTTGATGGGATTAAGGGCATGAAGGATGGGAAAATATGATTACATAATAAACCACATGATCTTCCAGATGATTTGTCAGCATGTAAACAATGAGAAACAATGAATTTGCACCATTAAACCTCCCCCTTTTATCACAACTCATGAAATCATCTCTCTGGTTCACATGGTCATTTTCTTGGGGAAATCTTATCAAATACTGGTGGCCACTACTGTACCATCAGTATAACATGCTCTCAGGACTGTCAGTCCCTTAAAAAACCTGCTGTCAGTCATTCCCTGGACTGTTTCCCCCCCCATGCCTGATGTGTTTTGGGACTAATCAGTACTTGGAAGGCTGAGATTGTTTTGGAGGTCAATCTGGCACTTCAGAACATGATGGACAAACCAGTCCCCTCTTAACCAATGCATTTCTGGCACAGGAACACTGGTATGGAAGTTGGGGTGAGACAAAACCTCCTTGTGCTGTGAGCACCATAAGAGGGTTCACTTGATCTTGCACTGATCTGAACTGTAGATGACTGGGGAAGGATTATTTGGTCATATGTGACCAAAGGAAATATTTAGGGTCAGATGGAAGCACAGGATTCTGCTCCATGGCAGTTCAGTAGCATATCCTTATGATGACACCCAGTGGTAAAGAGGATTTTGTCTTGCCCTAACTTCCATACCAGTGTTCCTGTGCCAGAAATGCATTGGTTAAGAGGGGACTGGTTTGTCCATCATGTTCTGAAGTGCCAGATTGACCTCCAAAACAATCTCAGCCTTCCAAGTACTGATTAGTCCCAAAACACATCAGGCATGGGGGGGGGAAACAGTCCAGGGAATGACTGACAGCAGGTTTTTTAAGGGACTGACAGTCCTGAGAGCATGTTATACTGATGGTACAGTAGTGGCCACCAGTATTTGATAAGATTTCCCCAAGAAAATGACCATGTGAACCAGAGAGATGATTTCATGAGTTGTGATAAAAGGGGGAGGTTTAATGGTGCAAATTCATTGTTTCTCATTGTTTACATGCTGACAAATCATCTGGAAGATCATGTGGTTTATTATGTAATCATATTTTCCCATCCTTCATGCCCTTAATCCCATCAAAAGGTCACTTTTCACTATTTCACCAGCCAGGGACAAAAGCATTGCAATGCACTTTTCAGAAAGAATAGGGTGTATCTTGGCATGTATTGCTTTGTTTGGACTGCACCTTAGTACTCTGGAAAGCTTAGAGTAACCCCTTTCCAATGGTATAGGTATCATGATTATCTGTGCAGAATAGCCTTAGCTACATCAGCAGCAAGTCACACCTCACAAACATTGCAACACTTTTGTCCCTCACTGTAGATGCAAGGTACTGTGGGTTTTTACAACCCCAGGGCTACAGATGTGCAATATGCAGGCTTCTCCATTCCCAGTTAGGCCTTGATTTGAGCAGCAAATACCTTTAGATCCAGTTTAGAGCATGAAATGCTTCTGAAGAAGGTGGTGCAAATCGTTCTAAATATCGCCCTCCACTGGAATGTGCATGTGCAATTTGACCACCATGGGATGCTTCTCTCCCTCACACCCTAATGGGCAGTTCCAGGACAAAACTGAAGGGCTTCTCTTTCTTTCTCATTATCTCATTGCCAGTGTACATGGACACACACAATAAAGCTGACCATGATGCCCCCTCTAAACAGGATTATGTTGTCTGGATGAAGTTTGGTGAATGGGTTCTCTCCATATGCACTGCATTTTACCTGATTTCATTCTTTGTATGTCTTGCAATGCATGTTCTCTGGGAACATCCTGCTCAGTTTGGCATCCTAGACAATCAGGACTCAAACAACATTGCAAATGCATGTGTCACCAGTATGCAGACAGCATTGAAGATTACAAACCACCAAGTAAGCTTTGACATTGCGTTATTTCCCTTCTTGACCCATCGCAGTACACCATGGCCTTAACACTCAATTTCATGTAACCATCTCCATTGGCCATTGCAGAATTTTTTTTTAATCAAATTGGATAGTCCCTTCATCACTATGGAGTTACCTTCAAACCTGATCTTAAAAAGTTGGTGCACACTCATAGTCGTGATTTCATCTCTAACCTTGTTCTATCTTTCACGACAGAACTGTATGAAGGCGGAGATGAGGACCCATATGGCAAAAGACGACGAACCCGAACATTTGGGGATCACAGTGCATGGTTCATCTACACCTCATGGCTCATGATATGAAGGACAAGAATTCAAGCAGCCAGGCTCCGATGAACATCATCTGCTTGGTAGAAATGATTCCTATATGGATGAGTATGTGATCTGGAAATGTCAGTTGTCTGCCATTTGTTTACTTGTATCATAAGATCAATCTGAGCTTTTGTTGTCCTCAACCCTGTCCATCACACTTCTTATTTTTGATCAGATAGCAAAGGACAAAGTGATATGACATTCATGAATATACGAGTATGTCATCTGGAAATACCAAATGGTGCACCGTCTCCCAATCTCTCTGCCATGCGTTCACTCGTCTCATAAGATCAGCCCACTTGTCTTCACTCTCAACCCCTGCTAGCCATTCCTCTGCTAGTCCAAGTGCCTCCAACCTTTTCCACCCTCGCTTCAGGCTACCACTCAGATAATCAAGGCTTTCTCTTCTCCAGGGCTCAATGAAAGTGATATTCTGCTTCGGCAATCCCTCCTTTGATCGCAACGTCTTGATGAGACCTTCTTGATAATCGAATGCAGAATTGTCGACCATCTTATGTCCGATATAATACAGATCATACCCTCGCCTCCGAAGGTCTTCTTTGCTGTCTGCAAGCTCGCTCAGTAACTCTGCTCGGGGCGCAAGTAGGCTGCCATTGATAATGATCGAGGTCACGTAGATACTCTGTGCAATATCTGAGGGACGACAGAAGGGCGATCCCAGGAGGCCGATGAACGCCAGTGCGTTCGTTGGATAGGATGCCAACAGGGAAAACATATGTTTATGGAGTGGGAACAGATAACACAAGTTGGTGGTAAGCCTTTGTTTGTCTGTTTCGTTAGACCCTGGCTTCACGATCACTTCCCCACCTTCTTCTAAGAAAGGCACACGCAAATCATAGCCTGTAGCCAGTATGATTGTATTAACGTCTTGCACTGTCAACCCATCTGTGAAGATAACATCATCTGACATAAAATGTGAAATTTCAGGTTTCATTTCCACAGGTCCCATTGGCATCCCTCCCCATAGTGAACTGCGAATGGAAAGGTAAACCTTTACCAAGGAAAACCAACCTGGATTGAGGCATCGACTGAGAACCATTACAAATGGATGGTACTCACTTTACAGGCATATGGCGACACCTGAGAAGAGACGTTGACTCCACTTGCTCCTCCGCCAACCACTATGACGGTCTGGTTGACATACCAACTAGGATTGCGATACCACATCGAGTGCATGATTTCTCATTGCGGTATACCTTTGGTGTTCTCTAGCCATGTTTCTTGTCCCGGAAATATCACCATATGTGGCACATCACATGATTCAGTCACTTGTAGTCCTAAAAGTGGGTCATCCGACATGTACATTTCGTCCTGAAACTGGGACTAACCAACATCAGCCGGTGGTCCCTAGGGTTGGGTAGGCTGGACTGTGAAGGTGGGGTTGGCCTATGTCACAGGATGATGGATCAACTTCCCTGGAAGTGGGGTCGGCTGACATGACTATAGGATGGATTGATGACCTGGAAGTGAGGTTGGCTGATGCAGCTATGGGATGAATTAGTGTCCTGGAAGTGGGGTCGGCCGACACAGCTATGGGATGAATTAGTGTCCTAGAAGTGGGGTTGGCCGACACAGCTATGAGATAGATTAGTGTCCTAGAAGTGGGGTCGGCCGATGCAGCTATGGGATAGGTTAGTGTCCTGGAAGTGGGGTCAGCCAACACAGCTATGGGATGAATTAGTGTCCTAGAAGTGGGGTTGGCCGATGCAGCTATGAGATAGATTAGTGTCCTAGAAGTGGGGTCGGCCGACACAGCTATGAGATAGATTCGTGTCCTAGAAGTGGGGTCGGCCGATGCAGCTATGGGATAGGTTAGTGTCCTGGAAGTGGGGTCAGCTGACACAGCTATGGGATAGATTAGTGTCCTAGAAGTGGGGTCGGCTGACCCAGCTATGAGATGAATTAGTGACCTAGAAGTGGGGTCAGCCAACACAGCTATGGGATAGATTAGTGACCTGGAAGTGGGGTTGGCCAACACAGCTATGGGATGAATTAGTGACCTGGAAGTGGGGTCAGCCAACACAGCTATGGGATGAATTAGTGTCCTAGAAGTGGGGTTGGCCGATGCAGCTATGAGATAGATTAGTGTCCTAGAAGTGGGGTCGGCCGACACAGCTATGAGATAGATTCGTGTCCTAGAAGTGGGGTCGGCCGATGCAGCTATGGGATAGGTTAGTGTCCTGGAAGTGGGGTCAGCTGACACAGCTATGGGATAGATTAGTGTCCTAGAAGTGGGGTCGGCTGACCCAGCTATGAGATGAATTAGTGACCTAGAAGTGGGGTCAGCCAACACAGCTATGGGATAGATTAGTGACCTGGAAGTGGGGTTGGCCAACACAGCTATGGGATGAATTAGTGACCTGGAAGTGGGGTCAGCCAACACAGCTATGGGATAGATTAGTGACCTGGAAGTGGGGTTGGCCAACACAGCTATGGGATGAATTAGTGACCTGGAAGTGGTGTCAGCTGACACAGCTATGGGATAGGTTAGTGACCTGGAAGTGGGGTTGGCCAAACCAGCTATGGGATAGATTAGTGACCTGGAAGTGGGGCCAGCTGACATGGCTGGGGGAAGGGATGATGTCCTGGCAGTGGGGTCAGCTGATGTGGCTGGGGGGAATGAACCATGACCTGGAGTTGTGGTTGGGCAGACACTTTGCAAGAAAGACCAATATCTTGCTAGTGGGTTAGTGGGGCTGGCCAATCTTATTACTCAGTACACTACTTCCTTGGTAGTTAGCTGGCTGAACCCACATGGTTGTGGAAAAATCCTATATCCTATCCTTATCCTGTGGTATTGAAGTTAACTCTACCAATCTGGCCATTGTATTGGAATTAACATTGGGCAAATTTACTCAGTTGTGTATCAGTACTTAAGGAGGAATTGTCCTGCAGGAAATTACTTTTTTTTCTGAACATTCAATGTCATATGAAATTTGAAAACACAAAGCAGCTATTTTTGATTGTAGTACATGCATATCATATGTATCAAGGTAGGGTATTTTACAAAGATTCCAACAGCCAGGATGATGTTTGCCCCTTTCCCTGTGTCAGTTTGGTAGCCCCTTTGGACATGCAGATAGTATAGGTTTGGGGAGGCTGAGATGTGCCTTGTGTGTCCTTCCCACAGCCAGGATTCTTGCACTCATAGGAATAAGTCTGCCCTGAACAACCAGCTTCCCACTTCTGAATGCTATAACACTGAGGGCACTGGGCAGGCAATTGTTGTCCCCAAGGCCTGATGAACTTGTCAGTCCAGACAAATTTCTCCACCACTACCTTCTCCTGCCACAACATCAGGATGATGTTGGAGTGCCTACCCAACATACCACAGTCATTCAGGGCATACCTGACTGCACTTTGGACATGGAAGCCTTGAACAAGGGTGGAGTCAAGGACACTCATGAGGAAGGGAATGGTGGTGACTAGTTGAAGTCTCTCAGCATCAAAAAGCAACATGGACCTTGGCTTGAAACTGATATGGTGTCAGCCATAACCACCAACATTGAAAGAAAACCTACTGTTGCACAGCTGCCTTCAGTCCTTGGAAGCTCTGCTCCTTCCTTACAGTAGAACCACATACAAAGAAGATGAGGTCTCCACCCTTGACAATGTTGGAGAGGGGTAACAGAAGGCCTTGCAGAAACTGCAACTGGTCAGATGGGAGTGACAGTCAAACAATGGTGACTTACCTCAAAGACCTCTGTGGCTATTGGAACCTTATTCTCCATTCCAGAGAACAGATCCCCCCTGTCTTCATCAGTATGGGTAGTAAGGAAAATGACTACCTTAGCAAAGGTAGTCAGACTTGAAGCTAGCTTTGATGCTGCAGTGTCATAGGCAGCTCTGGACTCCTCAGTGGCAAAGTTGAAGGACAGTTGTGAGAAGTGGTAGGTGTCTTGTCTGAAATATCCCTGCAACATGGTGTGAAGGATATGCACAGGGGCATGGCCAAGCTCTAGAGACTCAAGGTGGAGGTGGATAATGGCAGTAGAGTTACCAGCCACTTCAGAGGTGGTGGCATGCTCAAACCCCCCAATGACCACAAGAGGGTGTTTCAGGACTGGCTTGCCTGACAAGTAGAAGCCCTGTACTTGGAGTTAGAAGTGATTGGGGTGGCAATATGCACTTACAAAATAGGGCTGAGGACTTTCAAATCTTGTCATTTTCCAATGACAGGCAACACACCTGAAGTTCATCCAGAGTTTGAGTCAATGGAATTAATTCATAAAAGGGAGGTTAACACACCTGAAGGTCACAGGAAGCTGGGTGACCTCTGCAAGGCAATCCTCAGGTACTACAACACACTTGTTACACACTACCCTTCTGCATCCTGCCTGATCACAAGGCCACAATGTCCCTCCATCCCTGCACATCACACAGAACTGCATAGAATGTTAGAAAGATGGATGGAATATAAAAAGAGACTTGCCAAGTTCCTCATCCTTCTCTTCTTGGCAACAGGGGCCTTCCTAGCATGGGCCTTGCTTGACTTGGTAGCATGTTTTTCCCTAGCTTTCAGACCAGCAAGAGATACCCTGGGAGCTCTACCCCCAGTGGTCTTCTTAGCTGTCTGCTTGGTCTTCACCATCTGAGTGTATTATGCCAACATTAGTGAGTGGCAGCAACATGACACAGAAGGGAACAGTAGCATACCTTATTATCTTTACAAGACACAGAAGGTGTAGGGGACAAGCAGTAAGATAACAATAAATGCATTTAGTTTAGTACATATATCATGCAGCAGGGATAGATATCTACATATTTATGGAAAAGACAAGCCAATGTATGCAACTACACAACACTGGGCACTGGATAAGCAGACCAAAGAGGGTGATATGTAAGTATCATCTGGACACCATGAAGTAGAAGTCCAACAACATACCTTATTGGATGAGACACAGCAAGGGAGATGCAGTGTGGCAGGAGGGAGATATGAATTGATAGCCTACTAGTGTGTTTTGTGAGTGGTACAGGGACACCAGGAACTGGGACAACATACCTTTTGTAGGATGAGACACAGCAAGGGGGTGTTCTGTGAGTGGTAGAGGGATGCCACGACCTGGGACGACATACCTTTTTTTTTTTGATAAGGCACGGCGAGGGGGTGTTCTGTGAGTTGTAGAGGGACGCCGCGAAGCTGGGACGACATACCTTTTTTTTTGGATGAGCACAGCGAGGGAGTGTTCTGTGAGTTGTAGAGGGACACCGCGAAGCTGGGACAACACACCTTTTTTTTTGGATGAGCACGGCAAGGGGGTGTTCTGTGGGTGTTTTGTGAGTTGTAGAGGGACGCTGTGCGAGCTGGGACGATGTACTTTTTTTTTGGATGAGCACGGCGAGGGGGTGTTCTGTGAGTTGTAGAGGGACACCGCAAAGCTGGGATGACATACCTTTTTTTTTGGATGAGCACAGCGAGGGAGTGTTCTGTGAGTTGTAGAGGGATGCTGCGAAGCTGGGACAACACACCTTTTTTTTTGGATGAGCATGGCAAGGGGGTGTTCTGTGGGTGTTTTGTGAGTTGTAGAGGGACGCCGCAAAGCTGGGACGACATACCTTTTTTTTTGGATGAGCACGGCGAGGGGGTGTTCTGTGAGTTGTAGAGGGACACCGCAAAGCTGGGACGACATACCTTTTTTTTTGGATGAGCATGGCGAGGGGGTGTTCTGTCAAGTATGAGGATTGTCCGGGTTGAGACCGGACCGGAGACCGAAGCGGGCGCGAAGCCGAGGGGTCGGGGTCAGGGGTGAAGTCGAAGATACAGATGAGTGGACTGGTTGGACTTAGCGACTGAGGGTACAGTGCTATTCCCTTGCGTGGGTCTCAGTCCGAGTCCGAGGCCGAGGCGGGGTTATCAGGAGATACTTAGTTGATTTCAGACTGAGGAGTACAGGCCGAGTAACTACGAGTTTATATACCAGAAGTAACTATAGTACGGAGACCGGTAATGCCGGTCTCGCAAAGATTGCTAAGAAGATTGGTAAGGCAAGTATTAGTAATGCATGACTAAGGTAACGGAGACCGGGACAGGTAGACCGGGGACAGGACCGGGGACAGGACTTAACCGAAATGACAGACACTGCAAAGCAGTGTCTACCGTGCTAGACCAACTGGAGACACAGGACAAGCGAGGCCGAGGCCGGACTGAGTGAGTGCGAGGCCGAGTCCGGCCGGAGTCGAGGCACGACTATGACAGTATCCCCCTCTTAGGGGTCGAACCCATGAGACCCCTGCGAGAGTGGTAGGCTGAGTCCGAAAGTTGGCTGAGTTCGAAAAATTGATACTTGTGGCTCGCTAAGCCTTTCGCGTCTTTCATTCTCATCCTTTTCATCATGTCCGACTCCAGACCGATCGACGCCGCCGACAACAACAACAAAGGCCGAGTCGTGATCGACTGGTCCCAGGTGTCGGAAGACACCATCAAGTACGACACCGACGACGAGGAAGAGACGATGAGGGCCAAGGCGAAGGAGAGGAAGCGACGAAAGGCGGCTGAACAAGCCCGGCGGGAAGAGCAGGCGCGACTGGAGGCCAAGAGAGTGGAGAGGGAGCGGATTGAGACCGAGAGGGCTGAGAGGGAGAAGGCCGAGGCCGAGAAGGCAGCGCGGGAGGCCGAGGAGAGGAGAGTACGCAAAGAGGAGGAGAGGCGGGAGGCCGAGCGCAAGCGCAAGGCCGAGGCCGGCAAGAGTGATGAGGCCGGCGCTGGGGGCGCTAGTGGTGAGGCCGCGGGCGAAGTTAAGAGGGTGGTAATGGACCCTGGGTGAGTATTTTCCTACTACCTGCGCTCTCTTCATCTAACATCCTCTAGCTGTACCCGTTGCACCCGGGCACAGGTCGTCTGCGAGTTCCTCGTAGATGGCAACAAGAAACAGGTTGCCTGCATGCGCTGCAACCTGTCGAAAGGCAAGTGCCGATGGCCGGGGGACGGGAAGGACGCCGAGGCCAGTCCTAAGGCCGGTCCCAAGGTTGACAAAGGAAAAAAGAGGAGGGCCGACGACGAAACTCCTGAGCCCGGGCCGAGCCAGAAGAAGTGGGCAAAGTCGAAACTGACCGAGGTACTGGAAATCGACGAGCCCGAAGCCGGTGGGAGCGGGGTGAGGAAGGCCCACGCAGGGGGACCCTCAGGCTTAGAGGACAAGCTCGAGCGGCTCATTGATGTCGCGGGGCTTATTGCCAATAACCTGGTGGGGCTCTTCGAACTCCAAGAGGCCGTGGTCGAAAACTTGGGCCGGATTGCCGATGCGCTCGAGGCCATGCTCGATGAGTCGTATGGCTTCGGTATGGCGGTCTCTCCCTCGGACTCGGGCTCATCTGAGCTCGACTCTGATGAGTTGCGCGAGGAAGCTGACTGGTTGAAGAACCACGGCGAAGACGAGGAGGAGGAGGCCGAAGGGGAAGATGAGGATATGGCCGAGTAGGGTACATAGCGTAGCACTTTTGTTAACCCCCTGCGAATGTCATGTGTCCGGTGTCCGGTGTCCGGTTCCGGTCTCGTATAGTTATTGAGAACAAACAAGAAAAGAAAACAAAGTAAGTAAGAGATCAGAGAAAACTAGATACCGATAGAAAACAGAAAACAGCAGCTGAGGCCGGTGAGACCGGTCCTTATTGGTATGGGCCGGGTTTGTTGGGATAGCGGGAATGGAACTCTTGTACGAGTTCAGAGGCGTTTTCTAGTTCAGTGGCGAGTACCCAAGTAGTTTCTTCATCTGTCCCTTCGTAGCCGGTCCACCGGACTAAGTACTGAAGCCAACACCGGCGACGCCGGTCGACCTTAGAGTCGAGGATTTCCGCTACCTCGAACTCTAGATCACTGTCGACTTCAACTGGTGGGGGTGGTGGTTGAGTCCGGTTCGGGATGGTATTAGGGATGGCTGGCTCGAGTTGGGAAACGTGGAAGACCGGATGTACCGCGCGCATTGAGTCCGGCAGGCGCAGTGTGAACGAGTGGGTACCGGCCTGAGCTATGACCGGATATGGCCCAAGGTTTTTCTCCGAGAGCTTCTTGGAAGGCCGGGTAGACCGGAAGTACTTGGCTTTGACATATACTTGGTCGCCGACTTTGAAGTCCGGAGCCGGCATGCGTTTAGCATCGGCCGGTCCTTGATAGCGCTGCTGTGCCAAGGTCATTTCTTCCCGTAGGTACTGATGCAGTGAGTCTAAGTCGACTGCATAGTCACGAGCCCGAGCGGAGGTAAGATCGCGCTCCGGGTACACCGAGATATTAGGATGGTATCCCTTATTAGCGAAGAAAGGGGAAACACCGGTAGTAGCGCTAGGGGCGTTATTGTATGCGAACTCGGCCAGAGGTAATAGGTCGGCCCAGTTGTCCTGCTGGTAGTTGCAGTACACTCGGAGATATTGTTCTAGAGTCTGGTTGGTCCTTTCGGTCTGGCCATCGCCTTCGGGGTGGTAGCCCGAGGTGAAGTGTAAGCGCATGTCTAAAGCGTTACCGAGCGACCGGAAGAAATGAGAGACGAACTCCAAGCCTCGGTCTGAGGTTACATGGGCCGGCACTCCGTGCTTCGAAAAGACATGGAGTAGGAATAACTTGGCGAGTTCTGGGGCTGTAATAGTGTCGTGGGTTGGGATGAATACAGCCTGCTTGGAGAGCCGGTCAACTACAACGAGGATGGCCGTGAAGCCGGTTGAGGCCGGAAGCTGCTCGATGAAATCCATAGAGATGGAGTTCCACGGCTTCTCTGGCACCGGGAGTTGCTTGAGGAGGCCGTAAGGCCGATGGCGGGGAACCTTAGCCCGAGCGCAGGCCGTGCAAGACCGGACATAGTCTTTGACGAAGGTCCTGAGGCCGGGCCAGGTGTATTCACGCCGAATGAGTTCTAGGGTTCAGTTTTGGCCGAAGTGGCCGGATAGAGGGTGGTCATGCTTAAGCCGCAAGACCCTAAGACGGAGATCATTTGAGTCCGGGATGTAGATCCTTCCATCAAGACGAAGGAAGCCGGTGTCATCTACTGACCACTGGGGATCAGACATGTCGGACAGGCAGATTTGTGAGACCGGGTCGTCCGGCAGTGCGGTCAGGATGTCATTATGAAGTTTCTCGACGTCCATTAAGGCAACTGCTCGTAAGACCAGGTACTCTAGGTACGTTGCGCGAAGGGAAACCGCTAGTTGCTCTTGGGTGAATACCGGTCTCAGGTTTTGCGGGTTCACTCAGGCGTAGCCGCTATCCCCCTCTTTGGGGTAGACGTCCCATCGTCTAGTTAGGGCGTCGGGCTTAGCCCCTAGCTTACCGGGTCTGAATCTGATGATCATATTGAATTGAGACAGGAATTCTGACCAGCGAGCTTGGCGGCGGGTGAGTACTTTAGAGGTGGAGAAGTACTCGAGGTTCTTGTGGTCGGTAACAACGTCGACCGGTGAGGCCGAGCCCTCAAGGTAGTGGCGCCAGGTCCGGAATGCTTCGAATATAGCAAGCAATTCCTTGTCGTGAGTATCATAATTCAACTCCGGGGCGGTTAGGGTTCGGGAGTAGAAGGCGACTGGATGAATCTGGCCGTCGCCGCAGGTGATAGATAGGATGCCGGCGATGGCATAGTCCGAAGCATCGGTCTCGACGGTGATAGGAACCCCGGGGATGAAATGAGTTAAGACCGGCACGGTAGTGAAGGCAGCCTTGAGGTTATTAAATGATCGGTGGCACTCCTCAGAGAAGTTCCAAGGAGCCCCCTTGCGGGTAAGCCGAGTCAGTGGTACGACAATGTCCGAGTAATTAAAGATAAAACGGCGGTAGAAGTTCGCGAAGCCAAGGAAAGATTGAATGTCTTTGACCTTGCGAGGCTTGGGCCAATCGCAGATGGTCTGGACTTTCTCCTTCGACATCATGAGGCCGGCAGGGGAAAGGTGAAATCCGAGGTATTCGACCGAGTCCGAGTGGAACTCACATTTCTCCGGCTTCGCATACAGGCCGTGAAGCCGAAGCCGGCGGAGGACTTCTCGGACATGCTGCTTGTGAGACTCCTTATCTCCAGAGTAGATTAAGATGTCATCTAAGTAGACGACTACGCAGACATCCAACATATCCGTGAAAATGGTATTCATGAAGCGTTGGAAGGCGGCCGGGGCATTGGTGAGGCCGAAGGGCATTACTAACCACTCGTAAGATCCATACCGAGTCCGGAATGTGGTCTTCCATTCATCGCCCGGAGCAATCCGGACGAGATGGTAGGCATGCCGAAGATCAATCTTGGTGTAGATCTTGGCTTGGCTTGGTGAATCTAACAGGTTGGAGATGAGCGGGAGTGGGTAGCGATCCTTCTTAGTGATTTTGTTGAGGCCGCGGAAGTCTACACAGAGTCGGAGGGAGCCGTCCTTCTTTTTGACAAAGAGGACCGGTGCAGCATAAGGGGAGGAAGTAGGCCGAATGAATCCGGTAGTAAGGTTTTCGTCGATGAAAGTCCGGAGAGCTTGGAGCTCAACCGGGGAAAGCGAGTAGATGGTGCCTAATGGCGGGGTTGTTCCTTCTTCGAGCTCTATCTTCAGGTCATACTCCCGGTGTGGTGGGAGTGCCGAGGCCTTGGCCTTGCTGAATACATCAGCGAAGTTGTGGTACTCCTCCGGTACATTGGGTAAGGCCGGAGAAGGGGAAGCCGAGGCCGATCGGGCTTGAGCTGAGTCCGAGGGGTGGAGCTGAAGTTGGAATTGGACGGACCCTTCTAGTTTGCAGGCGCACACAAAGGCGGCTGTGTTGATCAGGGAAACAAGAGGGGCTTTCAGAGGGGTGCGAGCCGGGGAGTCGGAGACCGGTACAGATGGCGCGAGGCCGGGTTGGTCGCTAGGACCGGAGTCAGGAAGACCAGTGGAGACCGGGCTTACAGGGGGTGTCGACGGGGTTGGCATTCCTTGTGCAGGAGTCCGGAATGTTAGACTGCTCAGTACCCAGTCAATCAACGGATTGTAGTGGGTGAGCCAGTCATGTCCGAGGACTATCTTACACTCAGAATCCAATGGGGCTAAAAACAGGGTTACTGGGGTGACATCGCCGGATGCGAAGCGGATAATGACATCTACTGCCTGGGTTATAGTGAAGGTGGACGTTCCATCGAAGAGCCGGAGTCGGATTGGTGAGACCGAGTAAGGGGTAAATGAATGTTGATTAGCAAAATGATTATCTATGAAACAGTGAGTGGAACCGGAGTCCACTAAAGTACGAAGCTGAGGTAAATCTGGGTTTTCTAATGTGACATAGGGGGTTAAAGAATTTGGACTGGAAAGAGCGGACGCGTTGAGACGAGCCTCCAAGTTTGCACAACTGGAGTCAACGCAGCTCCCAGATTGTGCGGAGTCCTGGGAGCCGCTACCTATTTTTTTGTCTCGGGGGTAGAACCCGAGCCCGAGGCCGGTGCGGCCTTGGTGGTGGCTGCAGCGCGAGCCTTGGCCTTTCCGGTCTTCTTGGGGCATTTGTCAGCGAAGTGACTGGTCCCTCCGCAGAACATGCAGAGGTTTCCGTCTATGCGACGCTTGCGTTCCTTGGGGGTAAGCTTTCCATCTTTGCCGAGTTTGCTAGGCTCGGGCTTGGACGAATTGCTGTTATTACTATTGCCTGGCTTTGATGAAGCCGGCTTGGGGGAAGAACCGGAGTTGTTATTGTTGTTGCCGGTCTTGGATTTATCTTGACCGGTCTTAGGCTGGTTGTTGTTGCTGGAACCGCCAGACTTGTTGTTACTAGAGTTGGACGAGCCTTGGTGCTTACTCGCCCGCTGGACTTCCTCCTTGCGCTCCCAATAGCGCGCATCTATCTCCTGGGCGAGGTGGCGGAGCTCGTGAAGTGTCCGGGGTTTGCCAACTCAACAAACTTCGTCCTTAATCCGGTCTGGGAGTCCGGAGTAGAAGTGGTGGCGCAGCGCACCATCTCCGTAGCCTCGGACTTGCGAAGCAAGCCGATTGAAGTCGACTACATATTTATTGATGCGCTGGCTATCTTTCATGTGCAAGTGGTCGAGTTGACTTTCGGTGTCAGCAACCGGGTCATGGGGTCCGAAGGTGGTTTGCAACTCTAAGACGAACTCCCTCCAGGAGTCCATCCAGAGAGGCCGGTCATTGGGGTCGTCGAGCCCGAGTAAGTCCGGCTCGAACCATTCAAGAGCCATACCTTTGAGGTACGACTGGGCGAAGATGACCTTGGCGCGATCAGTCCTGAAAGCCCGAGGTCGGTCTTGGAAGTTAAGCTCGCACTGGATGAAGAACGCGCGAAGCTTCTTGGGGTCGGTACCATCAAAGGTGTCAGGCTCACATAACTTGGTCCTGCTTGAGGACTCAGGACTAGTACGGGTGTTGCGAGCCAACAGCTTGATGGCCTTTGCGAGACTGTCGAAGACCGCGACCGCGGGTTCGGTGTCCGGGTCTGGGAAGTCTGGTTCGTCCTCCGGATCATCCTCATCTGGATTATCATCACCGGGACCATTATCATCGGGGTCATTATCTTCTGGGTGGTTATCATCATCGTCGCCCGGCCCATCATCGCCAGGGTCACCCTCGGG
This sequence comes from Pisolithus tinctorius, assembly GCA_024663395.1. NCBI lineage: Eukaryota > Fungi > Basidiomycota > Agaricomycetes > Boletales > Pisolithaceae > Pisolithus > Pisolithus tinctorius. The sequence continues at coordinate 522,492 of JANFAH010000006.1, read as the reverse complement.
GATGGGAGCAGTGGGACGACGTGGAGTGGGGGTATTGGATGTGCGGGCTGAGAAGCCCCTGAAAGGGCTGACAGGACCTGGGGAGCGCCTAGTGGTGCCCAAAGCAGCTAGTGCTGTTTCGCGGCGGGCCCCACTGGCTGAAGCGGAGTCGGGATTGGTGGCAGAACGGCCACGGGGAGGTTGGAAGTGAGTCTTGGTTGCCATGATGTATTAGACCCACACAAGTGGCGAGTCTGAAATACTGTCAAGTACGAGGATTGTCCGGGTTGAGACCAGACCGGAGACCGAAGCGGGCGCGAAGCCGAGGGGTCGGGGTCAGGGGTGAAGTCGAAGATACAGATGAGTGGACTGGTTGGACTTAGCGACTGAGGGTACAGTGCTATTCCCTTGCGTGGGTCTCAGTCCGAGTCCGAGGCCGAGGCGGGGTTATCAGGAGATACTTAGTTGATTTCAGACTGAGGAGTACAGGCCGAGTAACTACGAGTTTATATACCAGAAGTAACTATAGTACGGAGACCGGTAATGCCGGTCTCGCAAAGATTGCTAAGAAGATTGGTAAGGCAAGTATTAGTAATGCATGACTAAGGTAACGGAGACCGGGACAGGTAGACCGGGGACAGGACCGGGGACAGGACTTAACCGAAATGACAGACACTGCAAAGCAGTGTCTACCGTGCTAGACCAACTGGAGACATGGGACAAGCGAGGCCGAGGCCGGACTGAGTGAGTGCGAGGCCGAGTCCGGCCGGAGTCGAGGCACGACTATGACATGTTCTGTGAGTGGTAGAGGGACACTGCGACCTGGGATGACTTACCTTTTGTTTTTTTGATAAGGCACGGCGAGGGGGTGTTCTGTGAGTTGTAGAGGGACGCCGTGAAGTTGGGACGACATACCTTTTTTTTGGATAAGCATGGCAAGGGGGTGTTTTGTGAGTGGTAGAGGGACGCCGGGAAGTAGGACGACATACCTGTTTTGTGGATGAGACAAGGCGAGAGGGGGGGGGTGTTTTGTGAGTTGTAGAGGGACGCTGCGAGCTACTTACCTTCTTTTTGAATGAATGGGCTTTGTGAGTAGTATGGGACACTGAACAACGCGCAATAGACTGAGAAGGATGGCAGCGTCCTGGTGTGTGATGTGAGTGTTGAAGCCATGAGAGGTTCGACAACATACCTTTTTTGTTTTTTTTTTGAAGGGAGACGCGGCATGACGTACCTATTTTGTGTTTAGAGAGGGAGAGGTGCGAGAGATCCAGAGGACAATGACGTACCAAAAATTTTGCTGAGACGCAGCGGGGCCAGAGAGTGGGATAACACAATGACAGTCGGTGAGGGAGACACTGTGTGGCAAGAGGAGAGGAGCAAAAGACCGTGTCAATCCGGATACTCGGATGCACAGATCTCGATTTTGGACAGGTCATGTAGTGAGACCTATGATAATCTTGGACACAACCTTAATTGTGACATGAACAACATCATGGCTGTCATGATTATCACACGTGTCTACCTGTACTTCGGATGCATCTCTGGAACATTACGTAGGACTATATACGGAGTGGTCCATCACCGCTAGGCCGATTTCCGGTTTCAATAAGTGACTACATGTATTAAATGATCCGGTAGTGCTACTACAATACATTTTCTGTGAAATCCCAAGGGTAAGCCACCACTACCGCTCAGCCAACGGCACGAGGGAGTGCTTGCTTGGCTCGACAATGCAATTACAAGAATGTCAAGTGAACATTTAGTATTTAGTATATAGAAGCCGAATCCGGTGACAGTGGAGTCATGTGACATTGCTATTTGCGATGTATAGTACAACATGTGGTACTGACTCAGAGGAAGTTGCCGGCACTCACGGCAACTGAACACACACTGAGGCCGAGAACGTGACATTGACGGCGACCTCGCTAGTTGGACTGTGGCCAAACAACGGTACATAAGACTCAAGTATATAAATCCCCCCCAGTCAGTGGCATGTTTTTTCCCTTACTGCGTTTCTCTGCGATGTGACACTTCCCCTCCGCCGTCCTCCCTCTCCCTCCATCTCCATCTCCCTTTCCCCCTCTCTCTTTCTCGTTTTCTGTGCTACATCATCTTCGTTTTTATCTCAGCCCGTTGTCTTGGCTGTCATAAGGTAAGTGGCACCTCTGATCCAAGAATTTTCACATTACTTGATTACTGTTACTTTGCAGCATCCTTGGCGCCTCACTATTGACTGTAGTCTGCAGCTACAGGATGTAGGGAGGGGCTACCCTTGACCTTAGATTGTGCTTGGCCAGTGCAATTTTTGGTTGTTGGGTAATATGTTGGGTCTGGGGGAATAGTCTGTGCCTACATTGTAGGCCAGCTCATGGGATCTGGGGGCTAGTCTGTACCTACATTGTAGGTCAGCTTATGATGTTTTATTTGGTCTGTACCCACCTGTGTGGGTCAGCCTATGACATTTTTTTGTGTGGTATGTGTTGGTATATATTGGTAGTAGCTAGTTGGTCAGGCTTTGGTGTAGTGAGTATTCAACTTCTGTATAATCTATGTTGTACTGACATAAACTTTCTAGAGCTGTTTGTCTTTGACTCCTGGTGAATAAATAGTGCACCTCAGGTATGTGAACTTTGCAAAGTTGTGTTGATGCTAATGTGTTTTTAGGATCTTTGTTATCAGCTTTTGTGCGCTTTTTTGGGAACTTGGTTGAATTGAGGACAGTTTTTATTGGCCCAACTGTACTTCTGGAGGAGGGCCCCCTCTGGAATGCAGGCAAGCCTTGGTTTCTTATGAAACCATTATACCTTTGTAGTTGAAATTGTAACTGTAGTTGAATTTATGTATGACCTTGTAAATGCCACTGCTTTGATTGGATTTGAATGCTGTGAGGGAATCTATGCTTCTTTTTTTGAATGAAGCATGTGCTAACCCTAACCCTAGCATAAGACTTGGTGTATTTTTTCATGCAAGTCTCCTTCTAACCCTAACCTTAGCAAATGACTTGGTGTATTGTTTCATGTCAGTCTGCCTGGCTGGTGGATGGTGCTAGATTAGCACTGGTGTTCCATGGCTGATCTTCTTAAGCAAGGTTTCCCTTTGATGCTCAAGAGCTTGCCAATGGCATTACTAGCAACCCAACATCTTCCCTTCAAATGCTGACTGGATGTGTTCCTAGCTGTTGGATGTTGCTAGATTGCTAGATTAGTATTGGTGTTCCATGGTTTCCCATGATGCTCAAGAGATTGCTGGACTGGATTGACTTGGAGTTCAACTGCTGCTGAGTTTGATTGCACCATTCCAGGCCCCTGCTTACATGACTAGATGTTTCAAGAAACATGGTGTATCTAGTAGACTAAGTTGGGTTTCTGGATTCTGGATCTTCCCCCAAGTCAAGCAAGGTCCCTTGTGGAGAATAACTTCCAACTTATGTACTGAGTGATTTTTAACTATTTTTCTTGCAGTTGAAAAATTTTCCTTTGACTTTTCCAACACCCCCCACATCATCATGGATGATTCCCTGCATACAATGGTGGTTGGAATGCTGAAGGCTGCCTTTGGAACAGTCCCTATGATCTCTTCCAGCTCTATTTTCTCAAATCACCAGCTCAGGAAGCCAAGGTAAGCCATAAGCAGTGATGCTACACTTGCTATGTATTTAGTTGGATAATAGACTTCGATCCTTGGCTGAGTTAACCCAAGTCAGGGCAACATTGCAAGGGGAATCTGGTCTAACTTCAGATGCTATTACATCTTTGGAAGTTAGGCTGGCATCCGCAGTCATTACACATGCCATCCTCAATCCCTGTAGGTGATTTCCACAACAATTCCAAGTGATCCAAGTCTGACCCTTAATAGATGTGTTGCATTGGGATGCAGACAGGTTTTCTGAACCATTGGTGCATGCCAAGGACAGGACCATCCATTTTGAAAACCCAAAAATTGGGTATATCAATGCTCCTGCCACAGTTCTGGATGTGCATGGCAGGGTGATAGTATGGTATCTGCCTGGTATTGTCCCAGATGCACGGATAGTGAGTGTTTTCATTCTCTGACAACCCTTCACTACAGCTTTTATATCATAGGAACTTCTCAATTCCCTTCTCCTTTCCATAAAAGACAATCTTCAGACTGAGCCCAAGAACAAGCCAAAAGACAAAAGCAAGCTTAACAAATGATATGGCCATAAGCATCAGCCTGTTGACCAAGTCATGTATGGACATGGCAGGATTTCCATGTCTCCTGCCACATTCCAACAGGCCCATGAGGTTTGTCCAGGTGCTGTGATTTCCATGGTAGGGGCTGACAAATTTAAAGAGGTTGGTTGATACACTCTATCAAAGCACATCCCTCAAACAGAAAGCCAATAGGGAATGGCTGCTCAAGATTTCTTATGTGGAACACTTCTGGAGCAATATAGCAAAGGTCTCATTGCCAGATATGGCCAGGGCTGGTGATCAAGCAATGTTGGCCAAGGCTGGCAGGGTGGAGAATGAGATATCCCTGGATTGGCCATCAGTCTATACCAACATTGATATTATTGTCAATCAGGAAACTCCCTCTCACCGAGATGTCACATCCACCCCAACCCTTCTGGATTCATTAGTGAGCCTGGGTTCTCACAATGCTAAATTCCTTATTCCAGATCTGGGGGCTGAACTGGCTTATTCCCCAGGCACCATGATTTTCCTATCAGGAAAAATCCTTCAACATTCTGTGCCAAAGTGGGAGAAGGGAGAAAGAATTGCATTGGTGCATTATATGAAGGACAAAGTACATGACCGACTCAAGGTCACAAGACCAGCATGGACTACCCAAAAGGACATTCTTGGGTTGGCTGTCAGATACACTTAAAACACATTTTAGTGGCAATTTTTGGGTACAAATATTTTAAATACATTTGATAACCTTGTTCTGGACTTGTGTGGTGTTGTTTTGGGGATGAAAAATTTTCAATACAGCTGAAAACCTTGCTTTTGACTCTTCCTGTGCTCAATCATGCGTCGTCGTAGAACCACAGTCCTTGGCAAAAGCTCTGCAGGAGGTTTGTATAAATTTGAAGTCACTAAAACCCGGAGAGGAAAGGACACCTACAAGGAGGTGGATGCTAGACACCTCTACCTCCCATCTCAGAGTCAACCTTCAACTCCAAGGACCCCCAGGACAATAGGCTCCCAAAATGTTGTCCCAGACTCCTTTGACATGCCTACCTTGGACTGGAATGATGAGGAAGATACCCCAAATACTAGGAGGGTTACCAAGGTGGGAAGTTTTGCCTGATACTGCATTGGCTAAATTATCCCCTAGAGTCAAAATGATTTCATCAGAGAATGGCTGCCTTGGAGAGCAGAATATCTCAAAGTCATTCTCGAGGGAGAGCAGCTGGCTAAGGGGGGGATATGTGAGCAGTGCTGTCAGGCAGAAGGAAGTATCAGATGCATGTCCTGCATTGGTGTGCATGCCTGGTGTGGTCCTTGTGCTGTGAAAGTGCATCAAAATCTTCCATTCCACAAGGTACAAAGATGGAATGCTACTCATTACCAGGCTACCTCTTTGATGGCACTTGGGTTCCTTTGGCACATTGGCCATGGGGGTCGTCCTTGCCCTCAAAACAGACAGAATCAGGATCCAGACTCAGAGGAGTTGGGCTATACTTCTGGGGAAGGGCCTCCCAATTACAGGTCAATGGCAGTCATATCCTGTAGCCTCCATGTTAACCTCTGGTAGCAGGAGATCCTTCAGATCAAAAATGACCATAGTGCACACAGAAGGAATTTTCACTCATGAGATTTCTTGGTGCAATTGCCCTGGGTCAGATCCAATGGACTGGCACCTTGATTTACTCAGGGAAAGACTCTTTCCAGCCAGTATAACAAAGCCCAAGACTGCTTTCACCTTTGATGTTCTTAATCACTTTCTCATTGATGCCCTGGAATGCAAGACTTCAGCTATGAGTTTCTATCAGAAGCTGAAGAGGTTCACCAACAATGCATTTCCTGACTGTATACCAGTTGAGTGCCATTCACTATTTGCTCTTAGGGGGTTCTATTAATGCATTCATTTCCAATTAGGACAGGTACCGAGAGCTGATGAGGGTTTCCAGACTGTGGAGGGATTTGAAACATAGGAAATGGTTTGGCTTTGGTCATGATAAAGAACAAGATCCTAGACAAGGAGAACTTGCACTCTTTTGTCCTGCCTGCCCACAACCAGGTATTAATTTACCTCCAGATTGGAAAACCCGATATGACAGGTATGGAGTGATAATCTGTAGGGTTTTGATTTCTAACTCCCCTCCCCCCTTAGTGATACCATAATGAGGCAATATGTCATGGATGGCAACTTCACTGCTCAGCATATGAAAATGAACAAGCCTGAGTTGGATGTGTCATTATCAGATGGAACTGGTTACATGGTTGCTGAAAAGCCCTACCAGGCCCATCTTGAGCAGTCTTTGGATAACAAGGAGGTGAGTTGTCCCAAGGTCATGGAGTTTAAATGACCCACTGTACTGGTAGAGATCCACCTGCAGCAATCACAGGGCAATCAATGCTGCTAATATTAACAAGTCCAATCTCCAGTCCACTGGGATTGGTGCCACAGCCTGTGCTTGGCATGGTTGCTTTGTTCCCCATTCTGTGGTGGACTTTCAGAAAGGGGAAAAGTGAGTGGACCTGATGGATGTACTGGAAGCCTTTGGAACTCATTTTGTGCTAGGTACATGAACACAGATTACTCCATCTGCAGTGCTCTTGATTATCATTCAGAAAGCATCACAAAGGCCCTTGTCATTTATGATGTTGGGTGCCAGTGGAGTATTAACTTCCAGAGTCAGGTAAAATCCAGCTGCTCTCTCCATCTCCCTCCCTCCCTGGAAATCATTCCTGCTGTGGGGAAGTTTCATCTTGCTGCCCACAAACTCTCTTGCTTTCCAAGATATAGCCTCAACTTTATCAAGGGTGCTGGTCATCTGGATGGTGAAATTTTGGAGACATTGTGGGCTCCATTCAATAAGATCTCTCCCACTGCAAGGTCTATGACTCAGGCCCACAGACAAGAAGTGTATGATGACCATATGAGAGATTCTAACTGGAAAAAAATTGTCAACATGGGTGAGAGACCTTTTCTTCAAAGAGAAGTTAATTTACCCTGTACATCTCAGTTCCTGCACTGTTGAAAAAATACAAGACCTCACACAAGTGCCTAGAAGAAATGAATCAGGCATATGAGCAGTTGACAGCTGTTCTAGACCCTGGCCAACTTGCCCAATGGGAGTTGGATGTTCTTGAGGCAGAAGCAAATCGAGGTGATTCCCTAGACATTTATTTGTTGAAAGGGGAAAAAGGTCAGTATGTTCCTAAGAAACCCTGGGCATGTCTGATGGCCTGTAGCCCCTACCATGGGTGAAGTGCAGTTAAAGCTCATGAAAAATCCACCTGTGTCCCCAGGGAGCCATGGTTCTGTGGCTTGGCTTGTGGAAGGAATTAGCATAGAGGATGCACAGTATGGTCTGTGGTTTCCAGAAGCAATAGGTTGCTAACCAGACCTGCAGGGACCAGCTAAGATCTGAGCTTAGACAGAGCCACATGTCTACCAGACAAGAAATCAAAGTCTCAGAGAAAAGAAAAAGACTTTCTGCCAGGATTGACAAATTCCATGGCACCAGCCAGGCATTTCTCAAAGGTTTGGAGGTGGACGATGTCTTCATACCCCAGGATGATCCAGCATTCCTTGGGCAAGGTGAAGAAATTGATGACAATGGAGAGTACTGGGAAGATGATGAGGATTGGGAGGCTACAGAAGAAGGAGAGGAGCTACCTGCTGAGCTCATGAGTATATGGATGCCCTCATCCATTGGAGCAACCAAACTGATGGAGCTTGGCCTTCATGACCTCCTCAAAGAAGAAATGGAACTCAGGATTGGGCAAGCTAATGATTGTCTAGACCAGCTCCGAACCAACCTTGGACACAAGGCAATGTTATACAGACAGAACTTCCGCAGTGCACAATCAACTAGGGAAGGTACAAGAACCAAGCAGGACATCCAAAAAGTGGTGGCTCGGATAAACAAGCAGGTCAGAAGTTATCAGAGGGCAAGGCAGGCCATTCTCCAGTTGGAACCCAATCAAGAGATTGGACAAAAATATCAGGCTATTCAGCCCCAGGACCTGGCAGTGAGTAAGGATGTTACAGAGGAGAACCGGTTTGGGCAGGGAACCAGCAAAATGGCATGGTTTTGGATGATGGATGGTGAACAGGGTCAACTGAATGCTGAGAAGGGGGGTTTAATGGAGGAGTGTAAGTGTTAATACTACTCAAAAAAATCTCACCAATAAATTGTGGGGCAGTTTACAGGATCAACTGGCTCAAAGCAAGGGCAAGAAGGGACAGGTGGAAAGAAGAATTGTCATTGGTGAGGCATGAGATGGTTTGGGCCATCTTATGGTTTGAGTTCCAGAAGGACATATGGGAGAAAAGGGCTCTACAATTGTTGGAACCAGGGAAAAAGGCTTATGCTCATAAGCAGATAGTGTTGTGGACTGACTTTTCCAAAAAGGCCCAATTGATGTTCCAAGGTAAACAAATGGATTGTATTTAGAACATGGGTATATGTGTATAGTTTTCCAATTACCCTTGCTTTGCACTTGGTATCTGAATCAAAGTGAATAGCAAATACATCAAAACAATCATACCATAATGGTACCTTTCCTAAAAGAGTGATGGCCGAAAACTTCAACCTCCTGCCTAAATTGGGAAAGGCTGAAAAATTTTCACCTTGCTTCCAACCTCCATCATCTGTGCTGCTAATTATCCCCCTGATTTTATTCTCTCATGGCTGATTGGTCTGAAGTCTACTCTGATCTGCTGTCCTCCTATGTGGAGCAGTACACAGATGCCTGAGGGAATCCTGACCTTAGGGCCCAGATCCTGGCTGATGTGAAATCCCAGATCCTTCAGCAAGCATCTTCAGGATCTGTGGAATTGCCCCAGAACTTGAGAGTGGTAGGGTATCTTTTTCATCAAGTTTCACATATCTCAAGTGTATTTAGGCCATCAGAAGGGTGTTTTTGCCAGAACTAGACCCTGAAGACCAGGATGATGAGGAACACATCATTGAGAGCATCCTGGCTGCAACAGACAAGAGGAAGGAGCAGCCTGGGACTGGTGAGGATGAGGATGGCAGAGAGGAGAGGACCAGACCTACCAAGGCTGGAAATTACAGAAAACCCTTCACTGATTTTACTGCCTCCCAGCAGCTCTTCAAAGAGGACATGGATGCCTATGATAGGGAGAGGAGGGACACCAAGGACCCCAAGACCATAGGTCAGAGGACCAAAATCATCCAACAGTGGTGGGAGTCTCTTGCAGATGACAAGAAGGCTGAAGCAGGGAGGGCTGCTTCCAAGTGGAATAAGTTGGGAGCTCCAAAAGAAACTCATGAATTGTCAGTGCTGGTCTACTTCAAATGTCTTATACTAATCATGCAATAATTCAGGTACAGGAGAAAAAATTTTCCCAACATGGCCAGAGACTTTATTGAAACAGTCAGGAGGACCATGGGGTCAAATATAGTGATGTTTCTGGCTCATGAGACTACTGATTCTCAGATCAAGATGGCAGTGTAGGTTCCCCTTTACCTTGTCTATCCAATGCTAATGAAGAAACCTAGCTTTGAAACACAACCCCCTGATTGGAAGAAGGCCTTCTCAGAGTCTTCAGAGCCCACCAAGGATTGGGTTCTAAAGGGAGAGCAAATGTTAACCAATTATCTTTTGACTGAAGCTGGTAAGTGATAAACATTGGTGATCAATGTAATATGTGTACCTAGGTTGATTCCATACTCAGCTGAGGAAGATTTGAATGATGAGAATCCAAAGGTGGAGATAGCCTTGGATGATGAAGGAAACCCAGAGGTACCAGCTTGGACTGGTCAGAAACTCAAGGTCCAGCAGAGTTTGGCAAGAATGGTCTTCCAGGCTGCCTATGGTATGTTCTTGATTGTCAAGTGCATCTACAGTTGTTGATGGAAGTTGGAAACATAGCAAAGTTTACAGGGAAGCCCAAGGCCAAGGTTCCCTGGGGCCTGCTTATCAAGTCCCATTTGGAGTATCTGAGTTCTGATTCCATCCCAGAAGGATTCATGATGAAAGATCCTTCAAAATGGACCAAGGCCAACATGTGGATGCTTTGGAATCATTGGAATTCCCAAGAGGAGGAGGATAAGGTGATTGTTTCATTCATCAAGTGCAAAAAGGAGGACGAGCCATTGGGAAGGCCCTGGAACAGGAAAACCCCATCCAAAAAGAGAGAGTGGATGAGCCCTGGGGAGGACAGTGAAGCTGGGGTGGAGGCCAAGCCCTCAGATTTAGGGGAAGAAATTGGTGGGGCTGGTATGACCCCTATAGCAACTTCATCAGGGGCCCAGGATATCCTTGACTCTGGGAGGGCCCCATCTGAAGATACCCCTCATGAATCCAGCCCTGCTTGTCATGCAAATGGGGACAGGGTGAAATATTTAAAGTCCCTTTGCATCATGCCCAGGTACCAGGAACTTGTTGAGCTTGTAGATGGCTTGCCAGAGACAGTAAGTGATAAACTTTCTTCAAATACCAGGTTAACAAACATTTTGTACAGGAACCTGATGCTGGACCAGTCAACCTGCCTGTCTGGGCATCTTGGGCCTGGAGTGCCCAGTATTTGCCCCAGGAGATGCATGGCAATGGGGATTCCTTCTGGAAGGCACTGTATCAATTGCAAAGTGAAAAGTTTGCATCCACCCAAAAAGGTCTTACCATTGTACTGGGATTTGGTTTGTTGTGGAGGGAGTGCAAAAGAGCACAGGACATAGAATCAGATGACCCTGAAGCTGCTAATCTGGGCTTTTTGCTAGGCTCAGGTCTTGATATCCACAAAGGGGAAGATGTTATGGGTGCAGTGGGGCTGGTAGTTGCAAGACTGCAGCAGAATTCTGGTGGCTCAAGCAGAGGGATTGGTGCACAGGAAACAACTGGGGTCAGTGCAGGGGATTCCTGTCCCACCCAGGGGGGTGGCATGAAGGAATCCCGGAATACAAGAAAGGATGTGAGGAAAAGAAAAAGGGGAGGCAGTGGGGATGTTGATCAGAAGATGGCAAAGGAGGGTGAAGAGGCAAGCAAGAAATCAACTAGAGCTCGTCAACCAACCAAGAGAGCTCTGGGTCTTGGTCTATAAATAAACTGTAGATGGTGTGAATCAAAAGGATCCCTATATATGGCTACCCATGCTCATTGCAAGTTTCAAACCCTGTGAGATCACTGACATCATCTGGAGGTGAAGAATGGCCATGGATTCAGGGGGTAAGGCCACCCCCCAGTGAGGTTGGCCAACACTGGTCTCAGGGGGTATGTCCATCTGGAAGTGTCATCAGAGTCAATACTTCTGGTAACATCTAAATTGACAAGCAATTGATTATGCCAAGGGAATTTTCAGGGTTTGGCCAACCCTACTTCCAGGTGGTGAGGTCTGTGTCCATCCCCCAGTGAAATCGGCTGACACCACTTCCAGGGTGTGAGTCCATCGCCCAGTGAGGTAGGCCGACACCACTTCCAGGGTGTGGGTCCAGGGTCCATCGCCCAGTGAGGTCGGCCGACACCACTTCCAGGGTGTGGGTCCATCGCCCAGTGAGGTCGGCCAACACCACTTCCAGGGTGTGGGTCCATCCCCCAGTGAGGTTGGCCAGCACCACTTCCAGGGTGTGGGTCCATCCCCCAGTGAGGTCAGCCAACACCACTTCCAGGGTGTGGGTCCATCCCCCAGTGAGGTCGGCCGACACCACTTCCAGGGTGTGGGTCCATCCCCCAGTGAGGTCGGCCGACACCACTTCCAGGGTGTGGATCCATCACCCAGTGAGGTCGGCCGACACCACTTCCAGGGTGTGGATCCATCGCCCAGTGAGGTCGGCCGACACCACTTCCAGGGTGTGGATCCATCGCCCAGTGAGGTCGGCCGACACCACTTCCAGGGTGTGGGTCCATCGCCCAGTGAGGTTGGCCAACACCACTTCCAGGGTGTGGATCCATCGCCCAGTGAGGTTGGCCGACCTCCCTCCAACATGTCGGCCTATCCACCATCAGGGTCTATAGGCCGATGTCGGTTAGTCCCACTTTCAGGACCAAATGTGCATGTCAGATGACCCACTTTCTGGATTACATGTGACTGAAGGGTCTGGGCACATAGCTTAGCCCAACTGCAGCAACGAGATGATCGAATGATTTTTGTATCTAGTCACCATTATGATCCTCGATGACGATTTCCCCATGCCCTGCATGTGGTGCTCCCACCCATGATGATGACAGCACAGAATGGTTAAACTTGATATATGGCCAGAGGTCATAGTGGGTCACATAATCCTGGTGATAGCGTTCTATATACTCGTGTGAGGGGAAAAGAGAGGTGCTAGGTGGGAACGGAAGGTGGGGGTAAGTCATGATGGGGACGGGGGTATCAGCATGCAGCAGGGGATACAATGGAGTTTCGGGTAGTTTAGGTGGAGAAGGAGGAAATGGATCTGGCAGCCTGCCGTCCAGCATCCAGTGGATTGAGTTTGGTGTGGTGGTCATAACGAGTAGTGAAACAGACCGCACCATATTCCCCCTACGTCCCTGCGTCGCTCGTATAGAACTATATCCCACTCCGCGCGAGTCTCGACCGGCAGATCTAACAGGGTTTTCAACATAGCCAGCCTGGCGCTCCCCGCTCCAACGATAACGACTGACTTGGAGACATCTCGCTTGAAGTCGTGGTAGCACCCTGGCGGTGATAGTCGAAAGAACAAATAGCCAAGGAGTGAGCACGCCAATTGTCGGAAGCCGACCATGGTCACCAAAGTCGATTATGGATGGAACCCAAACAATGTGGGGACTTATTCCTTCACATGAACTCTTTATCAGTGCCAACGACGCGTGGCTCAGGAGCAAGCATCATTTATGGCGTTCTAACTTAGCCAAGGCACGCCGTAGTACATAGAATTCATTCTACGAATTGAGTACTGCAGGCAAGGCGGCGGTATGATAGTACTACAAAGAATCCTGTGGCCGACCTACAGCAAGGCGAGTCTTTGTCCGAGCGTATTCGACACCCCCTCTTCTTCCACCATTGAGCAGCAAGCCAACTCGTCATGGCTGAAGAATCCTCATCAGAGCAATCGCTAATCACCATTTTGGTAGTGCCAATTATGCATCGGGTATCAAGCTTTCACCTCGAAGAGTCGGTGAGGGTGACCCAGTCTATCTTTAGCTTTCGTCTCCTGACTGTTGAGGAGGCTGGCAATGACGGCGTCCTGTTCGCTCTCTCACTCGGAGACGATCTAATGACTGACGTACGTTTGAGCAATGCTTTGATCCGCTACACTGTTCGGGTAGTATCCACTACTACATAGAACGTTGAGAATACAGCGTGGAGGATTCGGTGCTCACCGGCACCTGGCATAGGCACATAGTATCTTATTATGAGTAGTAGTGTTATCGGAGATCGATCGTGCCAAAGGTCTGACCCAATTCGGCTAGCCGTGTGCAACCGGGTTGCTTTTGCTTCCACAATTGTAGATCGACTTGGTTCATGGTGGAGCATGTCGATCGTGTCATCCTGCATTAGGCTGCATCTCGCGGTCGTTCGGGTTTCATGCTGCGAACTAAGAAATATGTAGGTACTGCAGAACAGCACTTCATGGTGGGGTCAGTGGTTACCAGTTAGCGACCCCATCATATGATTAACCCTTCACTTAACACATAATGAAGAATGACGCAATCGCACCACCCTAACAATCAGAAGACTATAACCATGAAGAACCTCCAGATCGAGGAGCCAGGCCGACTCCCAGGGAAAACATATGTTTATGGATCGGGAACAGGTAACGCAAATTGGTAGTGAGCCTGCGTTTGTCTGTCTCGTTAGACCCCGGTTTCACGATCACTTCTCCGCCTTCTAAGGGCACGCGTAGATCATAGCCCGTAGCCAGTAAAACCGTACCAACGTCTTGCACTGTCGACTCATCTGTGAAGACAGCATCGTCTCAGGTTTCATCTCCTTGTTACCCTACCCAAATTACACGACAACCACGATCATGCTCGTTGTCATGTCCGTTGGCATAGTCACGATCTCATCTATAACCTCGTTCTATCTTTCACGGTTGAACTGTGTGGAGGGGGAGACAAGGCTCTGTATGGCGATAGAGATGGAATGTCATGTCATCCATCAATATATGAACGTGTCATCTGGAAATGTCAGCTGGTGTGCTGTCTCCCAATCTCTCTGCCATGTGTTCACTTGTCTCATAAGATCAACCCACTCTTCTTCACTCTCGACCCCCTTTAGCCATTCCTCTGCAAGTCCAAGCGCCTTTAGTCTTTTCCACCCTCGCCTCAGGCTACCCCCCAGGTAATTGACACTTTCTCTTCTCCAGGGCTCGACAAAACTGGTATTGCTTTCCGGCAATCCTCCCTTCGATCGCAGGCTGTCGATGAGGTCGTCTTGATATTCAAGGGTGGAATAATCCACCATCTTATACCCGATATAAGGATCATACCCTCTCCTCCGAAGGCCTTCTTCACTGTCGGCAAGCTCACTCAGCAACTCCGCTCGTGGCGCGAGCAAACTTCCATTCCGAATGATCGAGGTCGCGTAGATACTCTGTGCAGTATCCGAGGAGCGGATGAAGACCGTGTTTGGGAGGCCGATGAAAGCCAGTGCGTTCGTCGGGTAAGACGCCGACAGGGAAAATATATGTTTATGGAGCGGGAACAGATAACACAGGTTGGTGGTAAGACTATGTCCATCTGTCTCATTAGACCCTGGTTTCACGATCACTTCCCCACCTTCTTCTAGAAAAGGCAGGCGTAGATCATAGCCCGTGGCCAGTAAGACCATATCGACGTCTTGTACTGTCGACCCATCCGTGAAAACGACGTCGTCCGATGTAAAATGTGAGATCTCGGGCTTCATTTCCACATGTCCCACTGGCATCTCCCGTGGCGGACTACGAACGGAAAGGTAAACCTTTACCAAGGAAAACAGACCTCGATTCAAGCATCGACCGAAGACCACTACGAATGGATGGAACTCACTCTATGAGCGTACTGTAACACCTGAGACGCAATGCCGACTCCGCTTGGTCCTCCGCCGACCACTACGACGGTTCGGTTGACATACCAAATAGGATTACGGTACCACATCGAATGCAAGATTTCACGTTGCAGTCCACCCTTGGTATTCTCTAACCATGCTTCTTGTCCTGGAAATACCACCATATGTGGCTCGTGGTATCGCCCAACTGCAACGACGAGATGATCGAATGATCTTCGTATCCGGTCACCATTATGATCCTCAACAACCATCTCCCAATGCCCTGCATGGGGTGTTCCAACCCATGACGATGACAGCACGGTGTGGTTTAACTTAATATACGGCCAGAGGCCATAATGTGTCGCATAATCCTGGTGATAGCGTTCTATGTATTCGTGTGTAGGGAAAAGAGGGGTGCCAGGTGGGAACGGAAAGTGGGGGTAAGCCATGGCGGGAACAGGATTATTAGTGTACAACTGAGGATACAGTGGAGTTTCGGGTAGTTTAGGTGGAGGAGGGGGCGAAGGATCCGGCAGCCTGCCATCCAGCACACGGCGGTTTGAGTTTCGTGGAGGGGTTTAAGTATAAAAAGAGACCGCACCATACTCCCCCGACATCTCTGCGTCGCTCGTACAGAACAATATCCCAGTTCGTGCGAGTCTCAACGGGCAGATCCAATAGGGTTTGCAACATAGCCAGTCCGGCGCTCCCTGCTCCCACGATAGCGACTGATTTGGAGGCACCTTGATCGAAGCCGTAGCGACACCCCGGCAGTGGTAGTCGAAAGAGCGAAAAGCTCAAGAGTGAGCACACCAATTGTGGAAAGTCGACCATGGTCACCAAAGTCGATTATGAAGGGGACCCAACTGATGGTCTAACTGCTCCTGTTTGTTTTGTGAGCTCTTTATCAGTGCCAACGACGTCTTGTTCGGATCCGAACATCAATTTATGGCGCTCCAAGTTACGAAGCGTCGTTGAATCGCTGGCGTTGTGCTCGTTTGACGCCCCCTCTTCTTCCACCATTAACTATGATCAGCAGTACACACACTTGTGATGCTACAAAGCACTCATCAGAGCAATAGCCAACCGCTATCTCAGGGTCAGTCTGGTCGTCCATCAACTTTTCATCACTCGACTGTTGATGAAGCTTGCAATCACTACGTCCTGTTCGCTACCTCGCCGGAAGACGATATGACGTCCGACGTACATACGTATTGCTTTGCTCTGCATAGATCATTTCGTCCCATGGCACCAGAAGATGTCAACCGCTTCTACGCAGTTCCTCGGTGTAGATCATGCAATACGCTTGCATTAAACATATCAGACTGTTCTGGTAGTATCCACTACTACATACAAGTTAGAAAGCACAGTATAAAAGAATTGAATTCTCACCTGGGATAAGTACGTGTCTTACGCATCAGTGAAGCTATCGGAGATCACCCTTGCCCCAAGACCCAATTGCCCTAGGCATGCACCACTCGTTGCCTCTGCTTCTAAGGTCCTGTCGATTATGGATCCACTTAGTTGAGTCACTGTGAAGTATATCTATCGTGTCAGTCATCCCGCGTCACCTGCATTGTGAGGGCATTTGGATTCCACGCTGCCATATGCAGGTACATGTCTGTACCTGAGGGTTCTCATTTCATGGCGGAGGTTAGTGTTTAGTTGGCGACCCCATTAACTCCTCACTCCATGGATAATGAAGAACGACGCAATCGGGCCCTTCGACAATCAAGAGACGATTGCTGTCGAGACTCGAGAGCCAAGCGTGAGCTGCGAGGGTGGGCTAGGAGCCGAACAGGTCAGCGGGAAGCCAAGCCACTAATGGAAGTGGCAAACGCGTTGGGCGGGTGAAGGGATGGGGGTTAGAGGGCTGAGGGTGGCCGAGCGCTCGGATCTGATGCTGATGCATTGATGGCGGGTGCAAAGAGAACGAACTCAACTCTTAGTCACATGACCTGTATCTGCATGATCACTATTGTAGCACTACACCACTAGCCTCTTCCCTGCCCCTTGTCCTTGAGCCGACAATCTCCAGGCGTAGATGAAAGCCTACTTATACATACTGCGTGGTGAACAAGGTGCCCACCTCCACCCACGGGCCACCATAACGCCCCCACCAAACTGCTCTTTCATCTCGCTTCAGCAAATTCATCAGATTGTGGCTGCATGTCAGTGGAACTTACTCAAAATGTCCTTCCGGAAAGGCTGTCTGGTCCCTTTTCTGCGCCTATACAACTGCAACTTCCCTGCGCGATTTACCAAGCATAGGGGCACTCCCTGACCATGTTTTCGTACGGCCGTCAAAATGTACCTTAGAAGTGCCTGGAATTTAGTCATCGTGGCTTCAGCCTCTCTTGCACGGACTGCCATCCCCTGGCTATTGATCTGCATCTTCTCCACTCAACCAAATGTGCCACGTGTGTGTTTTGCCAGTACAAGGAAGGTGTTTGTGACAGGTATAACTGGGGATAAACTTCTTTCCAGTCCAGTCCCTTGCGCGCAGCTCTGGTCGTGATTTCGATCATCCTTGACTGAGGAACGACCGAACGAGGTGATGTCATCTTTACTTTCATCTCGAATCGGCTGGAGTAAGCTGAGTCATCAGATAGTGCTGCTGCTCTTCTTGTCCCGATGCTTAGTACGGAGGAGGAGGCGAGGAAATAATCATCCTCGCTTTCCGGCTTCGTACAGGCATCGACCTCGTAACGAAGTAATATTTCAAGTCCCCCGAATTCCCAGCACAGCGCTGAGTACGAGTCTCAACTGGTCATCTTCACAGTGACTTACATCGCTGATGATGCGATGATGGCTTATCTCGTCTTCGAAGCCATGATGTGGTTTAGTTGCGGCGAGTTCATACTCGCGACCATATCCGCAGAATTCTTCGATAGTCTCCACGAAGGTTTCTTCACGACGTGTAAGGAGACATGTCTTCCCTATCAAGTCGACACCAATGCGAAAGGTCTTTCCACATTGTTGGTTGATGCAACGTAACAATTTGTGCAAGTCTTTCCTGTCTGTCATAATATCTAGGTTATGGTACTGGAAGTCGTAATGCAGTGAGTCAACAGCAGCCAATATGGGTATGAGAGGGAACGATTCCCCATGAACGATGCGTTACTATCGACATAATGAACACCGGAGTTGGCAGGAACGGTCGTAACGGTGATCTTCCTCCAAATTTGGGGATAACCTCATAACGTATAATATATGTAAGTTATTAACTGTGATCGGTATTGTCCCCTTGACCCACGGGTAGGAGGCAATCGTCTTGACATTGCGTAACTGCGCCCTACTAAAAGGACGGGCTACTGCGCCAGGAGAAAGTGCCTCAAAAGGCACTTCCAGGCCTTTCAGGAGGAAATTGTCATTAGTAAGAGACATGTAGGAGGCAACTGTCGCTCTAAACATAAAGGTTTGCCGACGGGAGGCTACTCTAAACATGTCGCCCACAGAGAGGGTTTGAGGTTGGAACTGCGCTACAACCTTTATAACCCCTTCAGAGCAGAACGCCGCTAAGCGCTGAACCTCCGTCACTTTTTGAACATTTCAGATCATAACGTTGCTGGTATCCTAGGAAACAAGAATAGATGGACGCAATCAAAGGCCCCAAGATGACCATGCAGCAGGTGGGGACTAGCAAGCCCTCGTATTCTCGATGCTAGTTGCTGTACTATCTTGCGACCATGTCATGTATCTGCTCGTATCACATGATTAACCCGAGCTTTCGTTGTTCTCAACCTCGTCCATCACACCTGTTATTTTTTGATCAGATAGTAAAAGATGTCATGTCATGTCATTCATCAATATATGACCGTGTCTTCTGGAAATACCAACTGGTGCTCAATCTCCCAATCACTCTGCCCATGCGTTCACTCGTCTCATAAGATCAACCCACTCTTCCTCACTCTCAACCCCCTTTAGCCATTCCTTTGCAAGTCCAAGCGCCTCCAGCCTTCTCCACCGTCGTTTCAGGCTATCCCCCAGGTAATTGACGCTTTCTCTTCTCCAGGGTTCAACAAAACTGGTATTGCGTTTTGGCAATGCTCCCTTCGATTGCAAGCTCTCGATAAGGCCGTCTTGATAATCGAACGTGGAATAATCCACCATCTTATACCCGATATAAGGATCATACCCTTTCCTCCGAAGGTCTTCTTCGCTGTCTGCAAGCTCACTCAGCAACTCTTCTCGCGGCGCGAGCAAACTTCCATTCCGAATGATCGAGGTCGCGTAGATACTCTGTGCAGTATCCGAGGAACGGATAACGACCGTGTTTGGGAGGCCAATGAAAGCCAGTGCGTTCGTCGGGTAAGACGCCGACAGGGAAAATATATGTTTATGGAGCGGGAACAGATAACACAGGTTGGTGGTAAGACTGTGCCCATCTGTCTCGTTAGACCCTGGTTTCACGATCACTTCCCCTCCTTCCTCTAGAAAAGGCAGGCGTAGATCATAGCCCGTGGCCAGTAAGACCATATCGACGTCTTGTGCTGTCGACCCATCCGTGAAAACGATGTCGTCCGATGTAAAATGTGAGATCTCCGGCTTCATTTCCACGTGTCCCACTGGCATCTCCCGTGGCGGACTACGAACGGAAAGGTGAACCTTTACCAAGGAAAACAGACCTCGATTCAAGCATCGATCGAGGACCACTACGAATGGATGGAACTCACTCTGTGAGCGTACTGTAACACCTGAGACGCAATGCCGACTCCGCTTGGTCCTCCGCCGACCACTACGACGGTTCGGTTGACATACCAACTAGGATTGCGGTACCACATCGAATGCAGGATTTCACGTCGCAGTCCACCCTTGGTGTTCTGTAACCAGGCTTCTTGTCCTGGAAATATCACCATATGTGGCTCGTGGTATCGTCCAACCGCAACGACGAGATGGTCGAATGATCTTCGTATCCGGTCACCATTAGGATCCTCAACAACCATCTCCCAATGTCCTGCATGTGGTGTTCCTACCCATGACGATGACAGCACAGTGTGGTTTAACTTGATGTATGGCCAGAGGCCATAATGTGTCGCATAATCCTGGTGATAGCGCTCTATGTATTCGTGTGTAGGGAAAAGAGGGGTGCCAGGTGGGAACGGAAAGCGAGGATAAGTCATGATAGGAACAGGACTATTAGTGTCCAGCAGAGGATATAGTGGAGTTTCAGGTAGTTTTGGTGGAGGAGGGGGTGATGGATCTGGCAGCCTGCCATCCAGCACCCAGCGGTTTGAGTTTCCTGGGGGTATAAGCAATAAAACAGTGCGCACCATATTCCCCCGACATCTCTGCGTCGCTCGTACAGAACAATATCCCAGTTCGTGCGAGTCTCAACTGGCAGATCCAATAGGATTTGCAACATGGCCAGTCCGGCGCTCCCTGCTCCCACGATAGCGACTGACTTGGAGGCACCTTGTTCAAAACCGTGGTGACACCCCAGCAGTGGTGATCGAAAGAGCAAAAAGCTCAAGAGTGAGCACGCCAATTGTGGAAAGTCGACCATGGTCACCAAAATCGATTGTGAAGGAGACTCAAACGTGATCTGACTGCTCATGTACGTTTTGTGAACTCCTTGTCAGTGTCAACAATGCCTTGTTCGGGACCGAGCATCAATTTATGGCGTTCTAAGTTAGCTGAGACACAAGGCGTCGTAGAATCGCTGGTGTTGTTTGTGTCCGTGTTCATTTGACGCCCCCTTTTCCACCAGACTATGATCCGTGGTTTAGTTGCGGCGAATTCATACTCGTGACTGAATTCACGGAATCGTCCGATAGTCTTCGCTAGGGTTTCTTCACGACGTGTAAGGAGACAGAGGCCATCACTATGGCAGCCAAATTACAGCATGCACATTAGACAGTTTTTGAGTTTTTTGAGAGCTCGGCAAGCACTGTTACACAACCTGGCAAACGTTAAGCGGTCGAAAACGTGGGCTTTTTAACGCTTAGCTTTACTGATCGGCGTGGCCCGTCTTCCCTAACAAGTCGACGTCAATGCGAAAGGTCTTGTCATGTTGTCGGTTGATGCAACGTAGCAATTTGCGCAAGTCTTTCCTGTCTGTCATAAGATCTAGGTCACGATACTGGAAGTCGTCATGTAGTGCGTCGACAGCAGCAAATATGGCTATGAGACGGGAACGATGCCCCATGAGTGATGCATTACGATCGACATAATGGACACTGGAGTCGGCGTGAACGGTCGTAAGGGTGGTCTTCCTCCAAATCCGGGGATAACCTGGAAATGTATAATATATATAAGTTACCAACTTTGATCAAGCATGTTAATCAGTGTCGCCCACCTGTATTGTCCCTTGGTCTGCCGACGGGAGGCTACTTTGAACATGGCGCCCGCAGAGAGGGTTTGAGGTCAGAACTGCGCTGCAGTCTTTATAACCCTTCAGAGCAGAACACCATTGAACCTTCTCACTTTTTGGAAATCGTAGGTCATGATGTTGATGGTATCCAAGGATACAAGGATAGCCAGGCGCGATCAAGGGCCCAAAAATGACCATACAGCAAGTGTAAACTCGGAAGTCCTCGTTTTATCGTGATCGTACTTTTCCTATCTCTTCCATTTCGAAGTTCTAATTGTTACGGAGTACAAAGCCTGGGTATCCCAGGAGAAGGTACGAGTATCATATAATGATATATCATGGAACATGAAAGTTTAATCACACCTGCTTCAAGAAGGCTGAGGTACGCACGTTGAATGATCCTAAGAACATGGTATTGTGCCACGTCGCTGGCACGAGGCAACCGCCTCGGGGAATTGAACGAAGGTTGATCCATATTGTATCGTTCCAGAGTGCACCGTTCGACCATGGTTACTGAAAGGTCCTGCACTACTGCCACATCAGAAGCACTTGCAAAGCACAACGCTGTCCGATCTTCGGCACATACGTAGTAGTCTGTTGTAATCTGGATACCAGATCTGCCCAATGAGGTACACTCAAGCCCCATAGACAAGCTGGTATCCGGTAAGTTCGGTGCGTCAAGCTAGTGTCTGGCAGTCAAGATGACAAAATCAAAACATGCAGGAACACCTTCCGGGCCGAACGGCTTCTCGGGCCGATGTCCACGCAGACCACGTCCACAAATTCATCATCGGTCACCGATACACGACATGTTTCATCATTCACTAGTCACTTAGGGTTTGTAGGGAGCGTTCATTACATAAATCCTGGGCAAGAAGTTTTGTTAGTTCCTGAAAACTGTGCATTGTTTACGGACCTGTACCGCATGACACTAAGCAGCGAATGTCAGGTCTTCCGCGGCGTCCCGCGGACCGAATCATAGATGGAAGGTGAATGAATTGTTGCATCCTCGGTACTAATAAACGCAAGCTTTTCCACTAACGTTTCTTACCCTGAGGACATGGTTAGCCCTAGGGTACGTACGCGTGGCGAACATTTTTTGATCAAAGCTTACAGCAATTGAGGGTCCAATGCTTCCGGAGATGGCGGCGCAAAGCGTTCTAACCTATATATTGGACTGTATTGACATGTACGTGTGGAAGGAAAGCTTCTTTTCATCATGATGGGCGGCTTCGAGACGAAGCTGGGAGACCTCTCTTTCTCATTCCCAACGTACATGAATGCGCTCAACAAACCCGACCGGGATGACCCCTCTGAACAGGACTCCGCTGTCTTGGAGGATGTTGTCTGGAGGAAGTTTGATACACGGGTTCTCCCCATGTGCACCGCGTTTTACTTGATTTCGTTCTTCGTACGTCTCGTGATGCGTGTCGTCCGGTTCGACACCCCGCTCAGTTTAGCATCCCCGACAATCAGGACACGAATAACATCGGAAATGCGCTTGTCGCTGGTATGCAGACAGCGCTGAAAATTTCAGACTACCAGGTAAGCTTTGACGTTGAGTGATTTCTCTTTTTGACCCTTTGCAGTTCACCGTGGCTTTAACGCTCACTTTTGTGTAAGCAACTTCATGGGCAGCTGCACAGTTTTTGTTGAAACGTTGTAGCCCCTTCATCGTTATGGAGTTACCTTCAAACCTGATCTTGAAAGTTAGTCCATACCTTTGACGTTGTGTTGTTCTGACTTCTATATTTTGTAGCGTGTCGGACCAGATCGCATGCTACCTGCTATGGTCACAATGTGGGGCATAATTGCCGGAATGCAAGGTATGCGGTACTTTCAGATAATTGACGTGCTGAGATTAATCATGATTCCATCTAGGACTCGTCACCAGTTACACTGGACTGATTTTATGTAGATTGGTCCTGGGATTGACACAAGGTAGCATGAGAAACGTATCAAATATAAAGTCTCTGACGCACTGCCACGTCTGATGAACAGGTGGCCTTTTTCCAGGGCTTGTTCTTTACCTTTCTTCCTTCTACCCAAGAGAAAGATTGCAGATCAGGTTAGACTATGGATTACAACACTTCGATCCCTTTGCCCATGACGTTCCTTTCCAGGATAACTACATTCTTTGCCGCAGCTTCGTTGACGGGGGCCTTCAGTGGATTGCTAGCTGCTGCCATAACGCATATGGACGGAATAGGTGGGAAGCCAGGGTGGACTTGGATATTCTTCGTTGTATGCTGTCCCCTTCCATTTCATGGCACAGGATACTCATGGAGTTTTCAGGAGGGGATGTTCACCTTCCTATTTGGTATCGTCTCATTTTTCGTCCTTCCTCGGTCTCCAGAGACTGCGGGTTTTTTATCCTCGGAGGAAAGACGTTACGTGGTCTCAAAGCTCAAGAGCAGCAAGGCTATCTCTGAGGATGAAAGGAAGGATGACTTCAGCTGGATAGAAGTATTGCGAGCATTTAAATCCCCGCAAGTTTTGCTGCTCAGTGTGATCACATTTTTCAATGGTGTGTCAATTATCATCTTGTCTCCTTACGTGTTACATATCAGAACCAGGAACACAACTACTTGGTCTTGCAGTGTCAGTCCGTACGTTTGTCGGGTGTCTATTTGGTTGACTTTGAATTTGCAGCTTTGAACCAACAATCGTTGCTGGCCTGGGGTACACTGGCAATAAGGCACAACTTATGAGCGTTCCCCCCTTCGTCCTTGCATTTTTGGGTAAGAATAGATTAGTGTATGGTACATCGCTGATTTACTGTCAACCCGCAGCCTCTGTGATTTCTGCATTTGTTTCTGATCGATATGGCTGCCGCGGCCTTACGATGATATTTTTCTCGCTCTGGTGCTTAATAGGGTTTTCCATGTTCTATGGTATAGTCAAATATTCCTTACTACTCCCGTTTATATACTGATTTGACACTTCAGCGAGCACTTCCCAACACGTCCGCTATGCTTCACTTTTCTTCTCTGTGACTGGCACATACGCCATCGCTCCAGCTGGGGTCACTTGGATTGTCAATAACAGTGCACCTCACATCCGACGGGCAAGTAGCGTTGCCTTCGCGTCCGTTACAAGCACTGTAGGTGGCATTCTTGCCATCTGGTTGCTTGGCTCCTTGTCACCTGGCCCAAATTACACGACAGCCACAATCATACTGATGGTCATGTCCATTGGTATAGTCGTGCTTGCATCTCTGAATCTGTTTTATCTTTCACATCAGAACCGTGCGAAGGCGGAGACAAGACTTTCCATGGTGAAAGGCGAGGAGCCCGAACATTTGGGGGATCGCAGTGCATGGTTCATCTACACCCTGTAACTCATGGTGTAATGGATTCAAGCGGCGGGCTCCGATAAACATGATCTGCTGGGTTCGAATGCTCGCTGATAGTTGAACCATATCATTAATACTTGTATGAGCACGTCATCCGGAAGTACCAGTTGGTGTGCCGTTTCCCAAACTCTGCCACGTGCTCACTCGTATCATAAGACCTTCGGTCGCAACGTCGTCCATAACACTTCTATTATCGTTAATTACATAGTACCAGATAGAATATGATGTATCCATCAATACACGAGCTTGTCATCTGGAATTTCTACCTGGTGCACCGTCTCCCAATCTTTCTGCCACGCATTCACTCGTCTCATAAGCTCAACCCACTCCTCTTCACTCTTAATCCCCTCTAGCCATTCCTCAGCTAATCCAAGTGCCTCCAGCCTTTTCCATCCTCGTTTGACATTGCTCCAGTATGGGACGCATTCCCTTCTCCAGGGATCGACGAAACTGGTAGTTTGGTCTGGTAATCCTCCCTTCGATCGTAGAGTGTCGATGAGGTTCTCTTGATAATCGAAGGTGGAAAATTCGACCATCCTATGTCCAATGTAATACGGGTCATACCCCCTGCTTCGAAGGTCTTCTTCGCTGTCCGCAAGTTGCTTCAACAATTCAGCTCGGGATTCGAGCAGGCTGCCGTTCGCAATGATCGACGAGGCGTAGATACTCTGCGCGGTATCCAAGGAACAGCTGAAGCTAAATATCGGGAGGCCGATGAAAGCCAGTGCGTTCGTCGGGTAAGATTCCGACAGGGAAAATATATGTTTATGGAGCGGGAACAGGTAACGCAGGTTGGTGGTCAGCTTGCGTCCGTCTGACTTGTTAGATCCTGGTTTCACGATCACTTCCCCGCCTTCTTCTAGGAAAGGCATCCGTAGGTCATAACCGGTACCCAGTAGGACCGTATCAATGTCTTGTGCCACGGACCCATCCGTAAAGACGACGGCTTCCGGTGTAAAATGTGAAATCCCAGGCTTCATTTCCACAGGTCCTGTTGGATTCTCCAGCGGCGAACTGCGGACACTGAGATAAACCTAGAAAATTCAAGCATCAACTGACGAACCATCATCACAGATAGGACTCACTTTGTGGGCATACTGCGACACCTGAGACGCGATGTCGACTCCACTTGCTCCGCCGCCCACCACTATGACAGTTCGGTTGGCATACTGATTAGGGTCGCGGTACCATACAGAGTGCAGAATTTCACGTTCTGGTCCGCCTTTAGCGTTCTCTAGCCACGCTTCTTGTCCTGGAAATACTATGATATGGGGCGCGTGGT
Source organism: Pisolithus tinctorius (assembly GCA_024663395.1). NCBI lineage: Eukaryota > Fungi > Basidiomycota > Agaricomycetes > Boletales > Pisolithaceae > Pisolithus > Pisolithus tinctorius. Next base: position 496,464 of record JANFAH010000006.1, on the reverse strand, counting down.
TATGCCCATTCGCAACGACGAGATGATCAAATGATCTTTGCACCCGGTTACCATTGCCATCTTCAACAATAATCTCCCAATGTCCTGTCTGCGGCGTTCCCGCCCATGATGATGACAACACAGTATGGTTGAACTTGATATATGGCCAGAGACCATAGTTTGTCGCGTAATCCCGGTGATACTGCTCTATATATTCGTGTAAGGGGAAAAGGGGCGTGCCAGGCGGGAACGGAAAGCCAGGGTAAGTCATCATGGGAACAGGAGTATTGGCGTGCAGCAGCGGATACAGTGGAGTTTCGGGTACTGCGGGCGGAGGAGAGGGTGATGTGTCTGGCAACCTATTCCAGTTTTCAGCGCACACTAAATTTCGTGTAGGGGAATAATAAGCAGGAACAGACCGTACCATATTCCCCCGACGTCCCCACGTTTCTCGTACAGAACTATATCCCAGTCCGCACGAGTCTCGACTGGCAGATCCAACAAGGATTTCAACATAGCCAGTCCAGCGCTCCCTGCGCCAATGATAGCGACTGACTTTGAAGCATCTTGTTGGACGCAGTGAGTTTCGAGATCACCGTGCGGGGGCAAAGATCCCTGTCGAAGGTCGAACTTCATGTTCACTTAATAATTATGAAGGAGAACTGAAAGACGTCGTGGTGGTTTTCATTTATATAGCTCTCCCCCCCCTCCCCCTCCGCCCTCACGCATATTTGCTGAGCTCATCTTCGGTGCCAATGATGTGTAGGATTATTCACCGTAGCATCGCCCCGTCCGACGGCATTGTTAAGTACCCGTGGTGTTAGTCAAAGAGTGAGATCCTATGTTCGTTGAGAAGCTATACAGACTAGCTATGAACCGTTAGTTTGACGGATGTTTTGTGCACTGGAAGGAAAGAAAGAATTGAATAAAACGTCTAGATGAGCAGGCACTACCTCTTTTTCTGCCGCCGAATGTGAAACGCCGACACTCAACATTCCGGCTAGGGAGACCTACCTAGCTCTACCTCGGGGTTTTCCTCGAAACTTGGTACGTTTGAGGTGGGAGTCCTTGAGGAGGCAGCACGCCCATCACCTTTTGTGGTGCCACCGACATTGCCAACACAATCTGGGTTAGTGAATGAGGATCTGTGCATGCGTTGGAAATAATCAGATATATCGGGAAGCGTCCTACGGCGGTGATCTTTGCAAAGAGGGATGAGAGCTAATGATAGCCACACGTTCAGGGGGCTTTTGCGTGACCTTTGGGGCTGCAGAACGAAGTAGGCATGACGATTCTAACAGAAAATGGTCTCATACCAGTTATCGGATGGCAGCCTGAGCTTTTTCCATTTTTCCGTCTCTCGGTCTGTTACAGTTATTGCGACTACAATACTAAATTTAACTCACAAGGTCAAATTGAAACCTGGACAGCTTAGAACTGGTACGGGTTCCGTCACACTGTACAATGTGCAACCCCAACATCGTAGAAACACTAACTACGGTTTGTCGGATCCTAGAGCTGCGGGGCACAGGTTGCAATAGCCTTTTCAATGCCAGAAGTATCTAGCAGTAGCTGGATACTGGTCTTGGTCGGCCAAATATATAACGCTGGGACTCCATAGTACCGCTCATTTTTTTACCTAGCCGACCCAGGAGTGATTGGAGTGTCTCCGCCTCTTGTGCCTGCCCGAGAAAGAGAGGCAGTGATATGGAACCTCTCTATCTCCCCGCTCCTTCGCGGGCTGGCTGATGCAGATGAAGGGGATCAGGCTCCTTCCAGATCAACCTTGTGTGACGGGAGCCTTCTGTAGTGCGTCTAACAGAATATATATAGACTGGCCTAACGTGCAGAGGCCCAGAGGTAGACAACAGAATGTCGAAAATGGAGGTGAAACATCAGATGACACGGCCTAGACACATGCCATCACAACCTCGCTACTGATTCATTACATAGCCACGTCTTCCCACGTTTTCTCTCTCCTCTTCACGTGCAGTACGAGCGCGTCTGTTATTCGCCGACACGTGGCCACCCACTAAAATATAGATGGAAGGTGACCTGAATTTTCACGACCCCAGTACAGACTATGTGATAAATGCAGGCATTTCCTTTCACGGTTATCCTGAAGACTCAGTCAGAGCTTGGTATGTGGCGTGGCGAGCTCCGTTTGACGGGCTTCCGGAAAGGGCAGCGCAGTGTGTTGGAATTTACGTGCGGGATCCGACTGCCTTGAAACCCCCACCACCACCACGATGGACGACTTCGAGACGAAGCTGACGGTCCTCTCTTTCTGGTTTGCGCTCTCGAACAAGCCCGACCAAGATTACCCTCTGAAGAGGATTCGGCTGCGTTGGAGTCTATTGTCTGCAGGAAGTTTGTGATGGATGATATGTGAGATATCTATGTGCACTGCATTTGACTTGATTTCATTCTTCGTACGCCCTGAAGTGCACATGGTCCAGTTCAACCTGCTGCTCATTTTGGTAAGGACACAAACAACATCGGAAATGAAAGCGGAGCTGGTATGTAGACAGTGCTAGTACTGAAAATCCCAAACCACCAGGTAAGCTTCGAGGTCAAGTGATTTCTCTTTTTGGGCGACCAATAGTATCGCTCAATCTTGTGTGAGCATCTTCATGAGAAACCGCAGAATTTCTGTTGGAATCTCGTAGCCACTTCATCTTCACATCTGTCCTTACATAAAATTAGTCCGCGCCTCGACATTGTGTTGCTTTGACCCTCGTATTTGTGATGTGTAGGACCAGATCGTATGTTGCTTACTACGGTCACCATGGTACTTGCAGATAACTATTGGCGTGCTGCACTCAGTCATGATGCTATTTAGGACTTGTTACTATTCACACTGGACTACTTTTATGTCGAGTGTTTCTGGGTCTGACGCAAGGTTGTATGATCTCTGACGAACTGCGTCTCTGGTGGCAGGCGGCCACTCAGGACTTGTCCTCTACCTTTCTTCCTCCTATTCCAGAGAAAGATTGCAGATCAGGTTATAGAGATACCAGCCGGTGTGTCATCCCCCAATCTCTCTGCCATGCGTTCACTGGTATCGTAAGCCCTTCGTTGCTCTCAACCCTGTTCATCACACTCTGGACACCATCGATTGCATGGTAAAAGATAGAATGCCATATCACCCATCAATATATGAGCTTGTCATCTGGAAATGTTACTTGGTGCACCGTCTCCCAATCTTTCTGCCACGCATTCACTCGTCTCATAAGCTCAACCCACTCTTCTTCACTCTTAATCCCCTCTAGCCATTCCTCAGCTAATCCAAGTGCCTCCAGCCTTTTCCATCCTCGTTTGACGTTGCTCCAGTATCGGACGCATTCCCTTCTCCAGGGATCGACGAAATTGGTGGTTTGGTCTGGTAATCCTCCCTTCGATCGTAGAGTGTCGATGAGATTCTCTTGATAATCGAAAGTCGAATTGTCGACCATCCTGTGTCCAATGTAATACGGATCATACCCTCTGCTTCGAAGGTCTTCTTCGCTGTCCGCAAGTTGCTTCAACAATTCAGCTCGGGATTCGAGCAGGCTGCCGTTCGCAATGATCGACGAGGCGTAGATACTCTGCGCGGTATCCAAGGAACAGCTGAAGCTAAATATCGGGAGGCCGATGAAAGCCAGTGCGTTCGTCGGGTAAGATTCCGACAGGGAAAATATATGTTTATGGAGCGGGAACAGGTAACGCAGGTTGGTGGTCAGCTTGCGTCCGTCTGACTTGTTAGATCCTGGTTTCACGATCACTTCCCCGCCTTCTTCTAGGAAAGGCATCCGTAGGTCATAACCGGTACCCAGTAGGACCGTATCAATGTCTTGCGCCACGGACCCATCCGTAAAGACGACGGCTTCCGGTGTAAAATGTGAAATCCCAGGCTTCATTTCCACAGGTCCTGTTGGAGTCTCCAGTGGCGAACTGCGAACACTGAGATAAACCTAGAAAATTCAAGCATCAACTGACGAACCATCATCACAGATAGGACTCACTTTGTTGGCATACTGCGACACCTGAGACGCGATGTCGACTCCACTTGCTCCGCCGCCCACCACTATGACAGTTCGGTTGGCATACTGATTAGGGTCGCGGTACCATACAGAGTGCAGAATTTCACGTTCTGGTCCGCCTTTAGCGTTCTCTAGCCACGCTTCTTGTCCTGGAAATACTATGATATGGGGCGCGTGGTTATGCCCATTGGCAACGACGAGATGATCAAATGATCTTTGCACCCGGTTACCATTGCCATCTTCAACAATAATCTCCCAATGTCCTGTTTGCGGCGTTCCCGCCCATGATGATGACAACACAGTATGGTTGAACTTGATATATGGCCAGAGACCATACTGTGTCGCGTAATCCCGGTGATACTGCTCTATATATTCGTGTAAGGGGAAAAGGGGCGTGCCAGGTGGGAACGGAAAGCCAGGGTAAGTCATCATGGGAACAGGAGTATTGGCGTGCAGCAGCGGATACAGTGGTGTTTCGGGTACTGCTGGCGGAGAAGAGGGTGATGCATCTGGCAACCTATTCCAGTTTTCAGTGCACACTAAATTTCGTGTAGGGGAGTAATAAGCAGGAACAGACCGTACCATATTCCCCCGACGTCCCCACGTTTCTCGTACAGAACTATATCCCAGTCCGCACGAGTCTCGACTGGCAAATCCAACAAGGATTTCAACATAGCCAGTCCAGCGCTCCCGGCGCCAATGATAGCGACTGACTTTGAAGCACCTTGCTGGACGCGGTGGGTTTCGGGCTCACCGTGCGGGGGTAAAGATCCCTGTTGAAGGTCGAACTTCATGTTCACTTAACAATTATGAAGGAGAACTGAAAGACGTCGTGGTGGTTTTAATTTATATAGCTACCCCCTCCCCCTCCGCCCTCATGCAGACTTGCTGAGTTCATCTTTGGTGCCAATGATGTGTAGGATTATTCACCGTAGCATCGCCCCATCCGACGGCATTGTTGAGTACCCATGGTGTTAGTCAAGAAGTGAGATCCTATGTTCGTTGAGAAGTTCATCCTCGGTGCCAATGATATGTGTGGATTCTTCACCAGTAGCACCGCCAGTCCGACCTGCGGAACGATCCAGTATCCATGGGCAGCACGATCAAAGAGTGACATCCTATATTCGTTCAGAGGTTATACTGACTAGCTAACCGTCACTCTGACGGATGTTTCGTGCGTTGGAAGGAAACAGGTGGATAACACGTGTAGACAGGCAAGAACCACCTCTTTTTGTGTCGCCAAGTTCGATATATCAGCACTCAACGTCCAACCAGTTACGGCTATGGAGAGTTAGCTAGCTTTGCCTTGGGATCTTCCCCGACACTCAGTATGTCTGAGGTCGGAGTCTTGGGGGGTCGGTATCCCAATCACCCTCATTGGTGACATCGTCAGTGCGATCTGGGTCTGTGCATCATTAAAAATGATCAGATATGTCAGGAAGGGACTTGACGGCTTCGATCTTTTGCAAAGAAGGATGAGCGCAAATGATAATCACGTTCCGAGGCTTTGACGGGATCTTGAGGGTTGCAAAGCGAAGCAGGGATGACGACTTGAACAGAAAACAGGCACATACCGGTTATCGGATGGTAGCCCAAGCTCTTTCCATTTCTCCTTCTCTCGGTGTGTTGATGTCGTTGTAACTACAATGCAACTCGCAAAGTCAAACCAGAACTTGAGCAGCTAAGAATTTGGCACGGGTTAAGGTTACGTCGCACCGTACCCGCGTACTCGCGTATCATGTGCTATAACTTTGGGGAAACGCTGATTCTGCATTACGGTTTATGGGATCCTAAAGCTGCGGGGCACAGGTCGCAGTGCCTGTTTGACAGTGCTCACCTACCAGATTGTAGATCTGAAAACGACGAATTTTCACGATCCCGGTGGGCTGGTACTATGTAATAAACGCGGGCTTTTCCTCTTACGGTTACCCGGAGGAAATAATGAGGAGTTGGTATATAAATGCTTACGGAGAGTGCGCACTGCGGCGTAATGAAACGTTCTAGCCTTGATTATTATTGTCGCACTATGTTGGAGTATACTGTATGGGCAGGATCGGATATAGGCCAAATATGGGCAGGATCAGACTGCCGTGGGAAGTGATATCTATTTTTGACCCGCCGCAGTACAACGTGGCGGTATCCGTCAGTCTTATGTAAGCATAGGAAGCCGAAGAAACTTCGTAGCTTCTTCACAGCTCATAGATGCAGTTACCCCTGATTATAAGTTAGTCCCACACTGTGTTGTTCTGACCTTTGTATCTGTAGCATGTCAGACCACCTACTATGGTCACCATGTGGAGCATAATTTTTGGAATGCAACTTGAAGGTACGGCAGTACTTTCAGACTGGACTGCTTTTGTGTCGATTCTTTCTGGGTCTGACATAAGGTAGGATGAGAAACATTCAATATATAGGGTGTCTGACGAACTGCTATGTCTGGTGAGGGGTGGGCCCTTTCTAGAACTTGTCCTTTACCTTGCTTTCCTCTACCCTAAAGAAAGATTACAGTTCAAGTTAGAAAAATCCCAGCTGATATGCCGTCTCCCTTGCAATCTCTCCGCCATGTGCTCATTCATGTCATAAGCCCTTCTTCGCTTTCAGACCTCTCCATCATACTTCATCTTTGATTAGATAGTAGAAGACAGAAAGTCTTGTCATTCATCAATATATGAGCATGTCATCCGGAAATACTAACTGGTGCTCCGTCTCCCAATTACTCTGCCATACGCCTACTCGTGTCATAAGATCAGCCCACTCTTCTTCACTCTCAATTCCGTCTAGCCACTCCTCAGCTAGTCCAAGTCCCTCCAGCCTCCGCCACCCTCGCTTCATGCTACCTATGTAGATAATGGTTTCTCTTCTCCAAGGCTCGACGAAAGGGGTATTCTCCCCTGGCAATCCCTTCTTCAATCGCAGAGTTTCGATGAGGCCGTCTTGATAATCGAACGTGGAATTTTCGACCATCCTGTGTCCAATGTAATACGGATCGTACCCTCTCCTCCGAAGCTCTTCCTCGCTGTCTGCAAGCTGGCTCAACAATTCAGTTCGGGGCGCAAGCAGGCCACCATTCGCAATGATCGAGGAGGCATAGATGCTCTGCGCAGTATCCGACGGACAGCTCAGGGCTAATATCGGGAGGCCGATGAAAGCCAGTGCGTTCGTTGGGTAAGACTCCGACAGAGAAAATATATGTCTGTGGAGTGGGAACAGATAGCGCAGGTTGGTGGTAAGTCTGCGTCCGTCCGTCTCGTTAGATCTTGGTTTCACGATCACTTCCCCGCCCTCTTCTAAGAAAGGTACCCGGAGATCATAGCCCGTACCTAACAAGACCGTATCCACGTCCCGCACCATCGAGCCATCCGTAAAGACAACATCATCCGATGTGAAATGTGAAATCCCAGGCTTCATCTCCACGGGTCCTGTCGGCGCCCCCTCCGGCGGACTGCGGGTACTGAGATAAATCTAAAATTATTCAAGCACCGACTGCATGATGAACCATCACAGGATGACACTCACTTTGCGGGAATACTGCGATACCTGAGACGCCATGTCGAGTCCGCTTGCCCCTCCACCTACCACTACGACGGTTCGGTTGACATACCGACTGGGGTCGCGGTACCATATGGAGTGCAGAATTTCACGTTCCGGTCCCCCCTTAGCGTTCTCTAACCACGTCTCTTGTCCAGCGAATACCACAATATGTGGCTCATGATTATGCCCACTCCCAACGACGAGATGATCGAATGCTCTTTTTGCCCGGTCACCATTATGATCTTCAATGACGATCTCCCAATGCCCAGCCTGAGGCGTTCCTACCCATGACGACGACAGTACAGTATGGTTGAACTTGATATATGGCCAGAGACCATGGAGTGTCGCGTAATCCCGGTGATACTGTTGTATGTATTCGTGTAGGGGAAACAGGGGGGTGCCAGGCGGGAACGGAAAGCCGGGGTAAGTCATCATGGGGATAGGGATATTAGTGTGCAGCAGGGGATACAGTGGAGTTTCCGGTAGCTCAGGCGGAGGTGGCGGTGATGGATCTGGCAACCTGGCAATCAGCATCCAGTGGATTGAGTTTCGTGAATAGGCATAACAAGCAAGAATAGATCGCACCATATTCCCCCGACGTCCCTACGTTGCTCGTATACTACTATGTCCCAGTCTGCACGAGTCTCGATTGGCAGATCCAATAGGGATTTCAACATCGCCAGCCCGGCGCTCCCCGCACCAACGATAGCAATTGACTTGGAGGCATCTCGCTGGGAACCGTGTGGCGGCAAACATCCCAATGGTAGTAGTCGGAAGAACAAGGAACCTAGGAGTGAGCACACCAACAGTCGAGGTTCGAACTTCATGTTCACCTATCAAATACGGAGGAGAGCCGAAAGACGGGAGATATTCACTTGATTGGCCTCCCATACGCGATTTCTAAGCTCATTGTCAGCGCAAATGACGTGCTGCTCTGGGGAGCACTAAATGTGGCTCATCAGATCCTAGAGCTGCGGGCCACAGGTTGCGGTAGCTTTTTGGACGCCAGTATGTAGTTCTGAAACTAGATACTGGTATAGGTTGGCCGAATATGTATTGCTGGGGCTCTGCGCTACCGCTCATCTTCTCACCTAGCTCATTTAGCAGGGATTGGAGCACCTCCGCCTCCTCTATCAGCTTCCCTACCGTTGCCTCTCCTTCGCGGACTGGTGCAGGTAAAGGGGGATTCGGCTCCTTCCAGCTCAACCTCGCCACGGATTCATTAACCACGTCTCCCCACGTCTTCCCTTCCCTCTTCAGTAATGACACAAGCTCGTCTTTTATTCGCCGGCACGTGCCCACGCCATCATACCCGAATTCAGTGTACAGCTGGATGAACGATGCGCCTGCACGTCCATACTCCAGAGCGTCAGCGCCGGAGCTGATGCCACCGCAACCAATGATCGGAATAGACGCAGGGAGATGCGCTCGAAGCGTCTTCAAGGCACGGAGGGTGTAAGGTTTTACCGGCTTACCAGATAAGCCACCCGTCTCGGCCTTGTTTTCTGCGAGCATAGCATAAGTGACGCAGGCACCCAACATTCGCGGGATTAGTCACTCACGATCTGTCAATGAGGATGGCCGAGCGATAGTCGTGTTGCTGACGATGACACCATCAATGTTACTACTACGTTTTTCGAAGTTTAGAAGTAATGTCAGCAGGGGGACACCAGACACTGCGGTAGTGCAGTTGTCAGTCACGCAGTCACGCAGTAGTACGACGTGCAGTACATGTCCAATTGCCGATTTTGCCTCGGGGATGATTGACAGAAAAGATTTTTGGAATAATGTGCCCGCAGCAACCGAGTGCCTATAATAGTGGCGCTCAAGGTGGCTTTGGAAGCGCTCTGGAAGCGCTCTGGAAGTGGCAAATTCGAGAGCAATGCCGTGACGGAGTTTGAAAATTATGCCTCCCTATCGACGACACCCTCGATGGTCTGCTCGCCTGCAGACACTCTTATCAAAACCCATGGCTTCATCGAGTGGACAAGCTCGTCGAGGAAGGCCTTCTGTAACTGTGACTACTGCTGGTGGATTGTCCTCACAAGTACCTGGGAGTGGGAGTAAAGGGAAGGGCCCAGCATCCAACAAGCAGCCGGCAGCTGACTCCTCGATGGAAAGTACCCAGCTGAAAAACATCAATTGGGATACTCCTCGTACCGAAATACTTGTCCAGTGGCTCCTTAGCCATCCTGCTAACTGCAGGATTCTTTTCAGCGACAAAAACTCAGGTGACTTACCCCCATCATTATCATCTACTTCGACTGAGAGACCGGTGGGCCACAACAAGAAGGAGGTCCAAGCGATGATCACTCAAGCCATTTTCGAGGATGACAGCGTCTACAAGGACATGTACACAGCGAGTGCTGCCAAGTTTCAAGTCAGCGTGGGCAACCGTCTCAATACGTGAGTCTCCGATCATCTGATAAACCCAGGATTCACTAATGATCATCTAGGCTGAAAGCAAGCTATCGAAAGTGCCGTGCGCGATTCAAACAGTCTGGGGAAGGCATCATACCTGGCCATCCAAAATTCGCCAACCTTCACGGTATGTTACATGACCGATGTACAAGAATGCAGGGGCTTATGTGTACATACAGATGTCGTTCTCAACAGTTTTCCTTGGTATGACGACTTACATTCCATTTGGCAGGGGAACCCATCGTTCGATCCCGAGCCCTTCAACTCCGAGCCAAACAAAAACCATGCAGAGGGCTTCTTAGCAGTTATCCAAAACAAGACACTTGGTATGAAGAATGTTTCGGGTTCTGGGGCTGAGATCGCAGGTGATTGCATGGGTGCGGGGGGGACAGTGGGGGAACTCGAGGAAGCCGAGGAGGACGTGCCATCTCAAGCTGGCAGTGAAGTCACTAATGCGGGCGAAGAAGATGGTGGAGCTGGGTTTGATGAGGCAATGCCAGGGTTTGGGGATGAGCAGACTGGTGGTGATGAGTCCCCCGACGTCAACATGGACTCTGCGTCTGTGCAGGGTGACGAGGTATGTTCATGTTCATTCAGAGCAACATTAATGAAATTTTACTGATAAGTTATTGCTAGTTACAATGGCCTTCAATGCCAAGTGACACTCATTTCCCCTCTAGGTTCTCCCTCCTGCGAAGGGGTTGTACGCCCTCATCGGATAGCCGAATCGCCTTCTCTCGGTCTTCGCCGTATCTTTGCCCTCCTCCTTCATCTGCAAGTATCACCTCTACGACAACATCTGAATCCTCCGGTAGCTCTTCCCGAAAACCTAGCCAGTCCCTCTGGGACTCATCATCAAAGACAAGTTCGACGAAGCCAAGTTCGACACTAACTAAACATGGCAAGTCTCAGCTTCAAGACCAGGTCATCGACTTGAGTCACGAAGCTGAGTCGTTAGTGGCTTCTTCTTCTTCTGGGAAGACTAAACGCTATATGGTCAAGATGGAATATCTTCATAGGAAGGAGGAATTGATGAAAGAGCAGGCGGAAATGGCGACTAAGATGGAATTGGAGTTGGAGGCGAAGAAACTCGACATCCAGCTGATGAAGGCCCAGGAGATCACCTTCAACAGCGAGGCAGAGACGCTTCGCCTCAAAATCGAGCTTGCGAAACTCATGAAGGCCGATTCGGACACAACCCCTCCCGCTGCATAGGTTTATCTTGTCGTGGCCAAGTTTTTACTCACACTTCCCCGCTGTATCCATCTCCGGCGCATTCCCACTATGTACTTGCGTCATATTCGTGTTTCCGCTATTCTCTCGCAAGATGTACATACAGTGAATGTATTTTTTTCATCTTGCTAATACTACCGTCTCCCACAACCGCTATTAATGGGTTCGTTCCCGTCCGAGATGTTGAAACAACTGATCCAATAGCTTCGTTCGAAATCGCTGACCAACAGTCTCCACAGCCTCCACCGCAGCAATTCCGTCCCCATCATCAAGGCCACTTCCTTCGTTGACCGCCCAGTCAGTTGAATGCTCAATCGTATCGTCCATTTCCTCCTCAAACTGGATGATCATGTTGTGTAGGATGATGCAACAAAGCACCCAGTAAATCGTGACTTTCATATCTTTCTCCGTCCGGATTTTCAGACGCACTTCATGGAGGCTTTGAAAGCGCCCTTTCAAGGCAGCAAATGCGTGTTCAACTCGTATGCGGATCTTCCAAAGCTGTCAGCCAATATACTGCGGCAAAGCTAGGTGCGTACCTTTGAAAGGTACTTGTTATACACATTCTGATCTCGAGATAATCTCCCACCTTTAGGTTTTTTGAAGGGGACAACACACCACGTCTCCGATGGGTATGCACTGTCCGCCCACGTCCAATGATCACGTGGAATCAACTGCATAGGATTTGAAGCGATGCGAGTCCCCTGGAAGGCCCACGCATCATGGACGCTTCCCGGATGTCCAAGTCCATAGTCCACGACAAGAAGATTGTGTGGCAAAACAATAAGCTATCTCGGTAAGTTTCTTCTGCTGTTCGCACTCAGCATTTGAGTACACACCTGACAGTTCAACGAGTACCTAGATTTTCTATCATAGAACGTTTCCCCGAAGATATGTGGTTTCTCAAAGAGGGGAATACTTGAACCATCAGCAGCAAACACGCCATTCCTCCAGGCTGAACAGGTGCGTGACTCAGTGAAAACCTGCACTCTCTCCATCTCCTGCGAGTCTTCAGACGGAATATTGATGAATCTATCATGCTCATCCAGTATAGCTACCATCACACGGTTCATACAATTGACAACCGAGCCAATGCTAACACCGGCCCACTGCGCTACATCCTCAGGTGACACCGCATTTCCATAATGCCCTGCACGGAAAAGGAAGATCGCCAACTGGACTGCGACTGCCAGCTGACGGTTTTCGGAATTGCTTTGGAATATCGCATGTCCACTAATCTGATCCAGAATGCAATCAAAAATTGGTGGGTCTACACGAAGGCGCTTTCGAAACAGGTGGGGCCGATGATCCGCGAAATGTTCGAGGAGGCACAGCTGAGATGCCCGCATCATTGGCATCTCAGGTCTCTCAAGGATACGCGCATGCTCTACTTCATCTCTGAGAGCCGTGATCGCGTTTAGCAGCCGAGCGTAACGCCCATTGCGCTCAGCTGTGGAGTCTGTGTCATTGGAGGCGCTGGATTCGAAATCTGACAGGATTGGAGTGACCGGCGATGGCGGAGTGATGAAGAAGAGAGTTGTGGGGGAGCTGGAGCCTGAACTCAGCGACGTTGACATAGATTCTGAGCTGCTACCGTCAACTCCACGTCGTGCATTTTCAAGCCTTGCTATCGCAACATGAAGGCTAGTCTCGTCCAGCTGTTTGAGCAGATCTTGGCGGACAGATTTCCGGGGCATCTGGTAGCTCTTGAATGATGGGTAGATGTTTATCGATCATGTACAATGCATTAATGCGAGTTTGCTATGTTATTTGACATGTATCTTCCAGGATAAGTAACTACATGTATTGCTAGTCAAGCAGTGCTGGCATGTCAGAGTCAAATTTTATAGCAGCAGCAGCGCGATTCCAGAGCACTTCCAGAGTGCTGCCAGAGCACGTCCAAAGCCACCTTGAGCGCCACTAATATATACAAGCAATAAATTAAGATTTTATCGAGTGACGCCTGGAACCAAGGCCTATCTTGGAGACTGTTCGCAAGGCATCCGAGTGTCATTCCACGTGTACAATGTCGGCAAAAGGCTGGTACCAGTGTCATGTTTGTCATGGAACATACAGTTTACAAATTTTCATATGTGGAGCTTATACTGGCAGCTGTACCATAGGGCAGATGTCAACTATATGTTCAGCGTATACATAAGTATATACATCTCTCATATCCTGCCCAAACATATAGTTATGGGTGGGTCAACTGTGTCATGAGATGCTGATGGGACTGGGTGTGACAAATTCTGAGAAGTCATTCAATAGCATATTGCATACAAGTCATACAACACAGCAGAATGTTAACAGTCACTACTGTATATACAGATGCAGTGTAAAGGAATGACAGAACAAGACGGCATATGTTGCAGAAGCTCAACTGACAGGAATCAAGACAAAAGGATAGAAAAGTGCAATGTGTCTACTGAAGGATTCCCAGATGTTGGACAATAGCAGGTGCTTGGCTGTTTCATTGCTAGACATCCCCTCAGCACTACCATTCATCCCATCATCATTGAGCCATTCTTCAATGAACTGTCCCTCCATGGGGATCCTTGGATCCCATGCAGACCAACTTCCATTGGGAAACATCGGATGAGCAGCAATGTATGCAAGCCAGAAGGCGTCATGACCCCAAGCCCACTGGGGAATGGATGTTGTCCATACATCATTCATGAGCCACCGTTCGATGTCTTTTGACAGTGTGGCCCAGTGACAGGTATCCATGGGGTCAAATGTAGAGGCCAGAGGCAAGAATGGGATTGGGAAATCCCCAGCAGAATCTTCTTGATCAATGCTGCCTGGCACGATGTGTAAAGACTGCCATTTATTAGTCAGTAGTGAGCAGTGAAGATGGGGAAAAACTCATGGCAGCGAAACTCACAGCGACGGAATGAGTCAATCGCTCAGATTGGTGAGCACTCCATGCCTTTGCACGAATGACTGGCAAGGTAATCCCCTTGTATTCCTTGGAAATAGATGCAGAGATTTCGATAGGCTAATAATATATGTTCATCAGTGCCACAGAACGAATCAAAATGGGGGAGAAACACGCACAATGTCTGTATGAATGAGACATCAAGGTACAGGTCCAGAAAAGCAGACCATAACAATTAGTGGCTGCAGGAATGCAGCTTCAGTGTCGGCATATTCAACATCCGGATAAACCACTGTGTTCACAGTAAGCAGCGTAGTCATTTTGGCATGAGCAGTGAGTGGTGAAGCTTCGAAGACTTGTCAAGAATCAGAAGTTTGCCAGTCACATGATACTGATTGTGCGTGTGAACAATACACTGGCAAGTCACCGCACCAAGCCAAAGTCCTGCACTGGGCTGCACATCCTGCACAGTGCGCACTGGTGCTGTCGCCCACCCAAAAGTACATTTGTCTCTGTTATATATGTGAAGGATGCCCAGGAACTCCAACATAGCACACCTTGTTGATGGCAAAAGTAAGTGCATTGAAATGAGCCATACTCCTTATCTTCTGTCACTAACTTACAGGCAGTCTTTTGGTATGTGCCAGAAAGAGGTACCTCAAGTGTATACTGCTTGGTCTGCCCAGCTGCAAATGGCCTTTATCATACCATCGACTCGAAACACATCAACAGTCACACCGGCTCCCTCCTCCACCAATGCCATGTCAAGTACAAAACAAGCGGTCACACGTCACTTTCGGGTTTCCATGCCCCTCATCACACTCCTCAATTTGATTTCCCTAGCACCTCGCGCACAAGCCCTGAACTGTGTGACATGGATGCTGATAGTTTTGACAGATCACAATACATGGGAGGCTTTGATGCTGAAGAAGATCCCACATCCAGACCATCTAAATTTCCCCCTTTGACCCCTGAGCCAGGGCCAGATGACATTCCACTTGTCCTGTTGAACGAGCTAAACGCAATATCCAACAGCCACTATCAAAACATAGATGGGACCTGTGATTTATTTCAAGAGCTGCAAGATGTGCCTCTGGTGAACCACTGTTTTCTGACCCAGCCGCTGTGCTCAATCAATTCCCATGCGACGACATTCTTCTCAATGAAGACATGGAGTCTAACTTTGGTATTGAGCTTCTGGGTAAGTAGTCTATTTGCTCGTAGCTGAAACTTTCTTATGCCTGTTTAATCTCACATTCTAGACGATGAAGGTGACAAACCCACCCACTCTAACTCTGTGAAAACCAAGGTATCCACTGACAGCCTGACTTATCCTTGGCCAATGAAAGCTGTACGTTCAACTTTATTACGGTTGATAGCTCAACACTGAACATAATTTCTATGTACAGCATTTTCTCACCGCGATACTATTCAATTCTCCAAGGCTTCCCTTTTCTGATCCACAAAAGAAAGCCATCCTCGACTGGGCAAAGGAACTCAGTGCCCACGATGTGCCATCTTTGTATGCGCTGAAACAGCGCCATGAGCAAGTCAAGAAAATTGTGGGTGACCCGACCAAGAAGGTTGTTTCACCATTTGGTAATGTCTTCTATATCAACGATGTTGCAAAGGCCATTGTGAAGGTGAGTGACCGATGGCTGACTTGGTCCATGTATAAAAGTGACACAAATGTATGTTCGGGCTTAGGACTATGCAAACCCCCTCACACGATTTGCAATGCAAGACTTCCTGGAGGATGGTGGCAGCGGAATGTCACAAGTTTTCCATGGGGAGAAGATACTACATGAACGACCATCTCCCCCCTCAGTCTGTGTCAACAGGAACGTTTATTATGTCAACGAGCTACTACAAGATTTGTCTGGAGTGTATTTTATACCCGAGCACTTCTTCCTCGCATCACCAAGTGTTGCCTCAGGTTCTGGTGGAAGGCCAGCAGACACGAAAGAGCTCTTCGCTCTTGGATGCACTGCTGAATGAACTGAAGTAAGTTTTATGATGCATTGAGGTGTGCTGTGGTCGTTGATAAAAATGCTGGCGTGTTCGATCATAGGTTGGTTTTATTGTCAGCAATGAAAAGGAGATCATACCAACCTCAGCGTTCAGAAGATCATATGAGGATATCGCCTTCTGTTGTTCTGAACTCACATGTGGGTTGACCAAGTCATCAAAGAAGTATGTATTGCTGGAACCCAACCCGTGGCATAAGAAATCAGGTGGTTGGATGGTCTACACTGTCCTGTTGGTTATCTTTATGGATGATGTGTCTGGCAATATCTCCAAACAGTGGAACAAGCATTATGTGATATACATGTTGAATGTGAACCTTCCATGTGAAATGTTGGATCAAGAGTTCTGTGTATGGTTTGTCACATCATCTCCACATGCTTCTCCTATGGAATTGATGCATGGAATGAAGCAATCAATACTGTAAGTCCCATTCACGCTCTACAAACTCTCGCCATCTCATTATATCTCTGCTTCAGGAGTGCCACTGAGTCAGGTATAATCGCTTGGGACTGTCAAGACAATGAAGAAGTGATGTTGATTCCATATGGATTATTTCACGCAGGGGACAATCCTATGCAGGCAGAGGAGTGTAGCCAGGGTGGTTTGAATTGTAACTGCTTTTGTCAAACTTGTGATGTTGGAGGAATGAAGGAGCACAAGGAGTCCGAGCAGGGATACTGTAGCTTGTTCAAGGTCAGGCAAATATTCCCTCTTGATTCAAGTTCGAAACTAATATCTCATGCCAGTCAGGAAACCTTCGCACACCAGAGGGAATGGTGAACAAAATCAAAAATCAGTTCATGAATGCGAAGCTGTCTGGTGCAATGGAAAAGGTCAAAACATCGCTTTCAACGACTGGAGTTCGTGACTCACTGTCACTTGGGATTTTAACTATGCTTGTTGAGATGGGCAAGAAGCTTCGCAAGTGAGGTGCCAGTGTTCCCGCAATGAAAGAGAGCGAGGTCAAGGCCACTTTGGAGAAGGAACTTGAGGATCTTCTCAATGGAAAGAACCTGGACGACATGATAAACCCACTCTTAGGCATGAACAGTGAGGCAGCATTTTACCTCTTCTCGTGCAATGACTAATAGTCCTTCAGGTATGAATATACACTTGGACACGCCAACAGAGATTCTTCATACGATTCTGCTTGGTGTTGTAAAGTACTTCTGGGGACAGACCATGTATCTTATCGAGAAGGCAAAATTGCTCGACGTCTTTCAAAGTTGCCTGGATTCAATCAACCACGACACACTCAATGCACCAAGTTTGAATCCGGAATATATTTGTTGCTACAAAGGTGGACTGATCGGGAAGCATTTCAAGAGCTTAGCGCAAGTAATGCCATTCGTTATCCATGACTTGATACTGCAGACTGTGATAGATGGATGGACGACTCTTGGAGAATTAGTTGTGCTCCTTTGGCACACAAAGATCAATCACATTGAAGTTTACCTGGTTAGTATTCCTCATGCACTGAATGACATACTCATTGATTTGTTGAAATCAATAGGCACGGCTCACTCAGACGATAGAAGACTTCCTCAATGTCACAGCAATCTGTGCTCCCAGTATCCTCATAACGAAGCCGAAGTTTCATTTCCTCATTCACCTCCCAGCATACATCTGCCGTTTTGGACCAGCAATCATTTTCTCCACTGAGCATTATGAATTGTTCAACCATGTCTTCAGGCTCTCATGTATATACAGCAGCCAGCAGGGCCCAAGTCAAGATACATGTTGTAGATTTGCACAGCTTGACCTTGTCAAGCATATCATCACTGGTGGATACTGGTATGAGCAAGAACTACAGAAATGGGTTTGTGCTGGCCCTTTCATTTTGAGCTTTCTCTGCGAGCACCCGGCACAAGGAAAATTACTTGGGATCAAGTCCAACAAGGACCCTTGTGAGACAAATGGTAAGTACGAGTGTAAATTCAGTCTGAGCATTTCTGATAGCCTTTGTCTCCAGCAACTGGACAAATTCTTCATGTTCCAGCTACTAGTGGGAAATTGAAGACTCAGCTCTCAAATGCAGTGGATTGGGAGACAACAGCATGTGCAAAAATCCCAGCCACTCAGTTGACACAGGCACACAAACCAGCATATTATCAAGGGGACGCTTTCATTTCCAAGCATGGTGACAAAGTCAAACTTGACAGAAATGTCATTTTTAAGTATCCCCCTTCAACCACCAGTTTCACCATTGGGCGGGTAGTCGAGATCCTAATCGACAATGCTTACTGTTGAGTTGTCTCATATATTGCTCTCCAGCTATTCACTTTTAGTCCCGCTCTGCACCTGTCCCTGCACATTCCATGCTTGGATTTGAGCAGTGAAAAAGTTGTTGTTGCCTCTGAGGTGAGTCCAAGCGTCCATTCAGATTCCCTTCTTAACCACTGATTCGAGTAATAAGGCCATCATTTGTGGTGTCAATTTACAGCACAACTGCGCTGATTCCAAGTGCATACAAATAATTCATCATACCACTTGACAGGAAAGAGTCCTTACGACGCGAACAAAGCCTGTGATCAGACATGAATTGACTGGAAAGTATCTTCTCAATATGTATTCCATTCATAACTATGTGCTGCACTCCCTTCATCTTTACTGGAACCGCCACTTCGAGTCCCAACAGCAAGTGTCCAAAAGGTCCGCAGTCATGCAGCGCAGCAAGTTCGAGAGAAAAAGGCACAGTGCCAGTCAAATCAAACCCCACAAGAAGCGACCGCAAGCCCAAGTGTACCGACCATGCCCCCACCTGCCTTTGATTGGTCAATACCCAAGCCAAAGCAAAACAAGTGATGGAAGGGACCTTCGCAACCCACATCATCAGCCATGCCAGCTCCATCAGCACCAGAAGCCCCATCTCAGTCGAACCAATCCTCACAACAAGCG
The DNA here is from genome assembly GCA_024663395.1 of Pisolithus tinctorius. NCBI lineage: Eukaryota > Fungi > Basidiomycota > Agaricomycetes > Boletales > Pisolithaceae > Pisolithus > Pisolithus tinctorius. The sequence continues at coordinate 477,474 of JANFAH010000006.1, read as the reverse complement.
ACACACCCCACCTCATCAGCCACACCAGCTCCATCTCTGTTGCAAGCTCCACCTCTGTTTTCACCTATCCATACCATGCCCACTCCCTGGTACTACCATTCCTGATCCTTGGCCACCCCCCCTGGAGGAACTGCAGGTCCTGGTTTCACATCAAATGGTGTAGCTGCAATGCCACCTACTCATGCACCCTGGAATCAGGGTTCCAAATCCCATTCCCATCAAGTCATGCAACGGTGTCATAACTGTGTGTTTGTCATAGGTTTTTACTCACTCTGCAACCTTCTCCACCGGTCATTCACTCACTCCACACCAACTCCACCCACCTTCTATCATCTACAAACCATCTCTGCTCCGACTGTTGTCGGACTTGTGTTTCTCTCCTACCAGACCGAGCGGTCTGTTCTCTGAGGGGTCATGTGACTACCTTCGCAGTCAGGTACTCCGCAGCATGCTCACCGCATGGTCCAGCATCTGGACTATTTCCTTTTCTAGGTGTTCTGTGTTACCCATTCGTATGTCCTCCGTCTACCCTTCATTCATCATCCAGGAAATTTTACTTGAAAATTTATGAGTCTCTGTATGTCAGTTCCGATTCTGGTTACTGTACCTCCGTAGTGGTATAAAAGCATGTACTGTACTCCGCTGTTCTTCAGTACGAATATCAACTTAGTTCCTACTCCCTCTGATTCCGTCTTCTGCCTGTCGGAGTTATCTCCAACTCTCCATCTGTACTCTCCCTCTGAAATACGAGGGCTGAGATCGTGCAAGGGGGTAGCGCACGAGCTAAACCCGATGCCCTCACTCCACTCTGCCTTTGTCTCGGCAGTCTTCGTCTCTGCTGACGCTCCGCTAGTCGGAGTTCTGTTCCTGTGTGTCGGACTTGCTTCCGGACCCTCCTCTAGACCTTATATAGTGTCGGAGTTGGTCGGAGTAGGCCCAGACTTGACAAACAGCATGAACATATCCACCAGCTATGGAATTATTACTTGCCGACCACGAGTATAGTTGATTCACAGTTATCACATGGTATGCACTCGGCTCACCACCATACTTTGAATCCTCCACCTCCCCCCCTGACGTATTTTATGAGCACCACATCCAATCATCTTAGCCATACTTATTCACCCCAAGGAATTATTACGCCCAGTCAGGATAGTCCCTATTTTACTCGAAATCGTGAAGTGCAGCAGTCATACCTTCAGCACCCTATCCCCTCACAATTACCATACAACCAACCACCTTATTACTCTACATGAATGTATTTCCCCGTGCTTGCAGCTGTGCTTTGTGATTTTATTGATTTTGTGTGAACCATGTGCTAACAAATAGCGACATACAAGTCCATTGAAAACACCACTTGCTCACCATTCCGCTTCTCCAGCCTCGGATCCGGAGTTGCTGCTCGTTTGAACATTCACAATGTTTCGACACTATCAGCTGTGAACAACAACTGGCTCTTCTTATGGTGGATCTCATACTGCTGCTGGGCGCCCTTTGTCTGCCAGCCAATGGACTGTTTCCAATTCATCTGTTGGAAGTTCTCAAGGTTCAATGCCATTTCCTGGAGGAGTACTAACTTCAAACCTATCTGGTCCTGGCAGGACTGGTTCAGACTACAGTAACCCGCCACCGGCCACTCAACCTTCCTTGAGATCTACTCACTATTCTCTACAATGTGCTGCTTCAGATACATCATCCATTGATGGGTCAGTCAGCACTGGTGTGCATCAACCAAGGGACACAAACTCTGATGACAGGAATGATCTGACTTCCTTATCTCCACGGCACATTAAACAGCTCAAAGTTCATGCTAAGAAACTCGCTGATGACCTTCAAATCCCTGACAAGAGCCTCCTTGAGTTCATCGAGGTGAGTCTTTCTTGCTCTGACAAATACTCTTGAACCTCACCAACTTGGATAGACCAGAGATCTTTTCCTTATGCTTGTAGATATGAAAGCTTCCCTTGTCAAATACGAACTCAGCAACCAGACCCACCAGCTTCAAGCCCTACAGGACACCCTATCCTCAAAGGACTTCAAGGTAAGTCCATGATCGTTGTGACGGACATCTAAATTATATGCCACTCTTCTAGCTTGGTCTGCACAACTGTCTCCTGGCTTGTCTACTATCTCCCAACCTTACTGCCTATGTTACAGATACTCAACACCACATAATGGTAGGTGGATTCTGAAACCTGGATGTAACTCTATCACTGATTCCCATGCAGGATTTCATTTTCGAACATTTGGATGTATTCAAGATTCCTGCTGGGGTATTTGATGATGTGGAGCTTTGGGGCTCCCTGGGTAGGATCATAACCAAATTGCTTGCAACAATCCGCAGCCAGCTCAAGTCACAGGTGAGTTAACTTCATTCAGCCTGACTTCGTACAACATCTGACCAGATAAACCAGCTGACAATTTCAATCACGAAGAAAACATGCATCATCAATGTCTCTAAGGTATTGGCACGCTCTAGTTCAGGGATGGAGGTGGATGCTGCCCACTGGAACAGAATGGCGTTCCTGGTGAGTACCCCAAGTTCATCCCTGAGCTGAAGTATTTACAATGGGATGGTGGCAGCACTTAGCGTCATTGCCTCCATCTCTTCCTCATAGGAACTAGTGACCACAAAGTGGCAACACTAGACATCTGCTTCACACCCTGTCTCATTCCCAACCTCAAATCAGACATGCACAAAAAACTCAAGCAGGAGCTTCACATCAATATCAGTGACATGGAGCGGACACTCTTCAAAGACAATGTGAATGAAGACAACACCTCCGAAGGCAATGATAACTGGGAGCCCCTTACCAAACCAAGCATCGATCTGGATCTCAGAGACCCTAGCCTGGGACTGGACGACTCAGTGGCTGTTGATGCTGACACCAACAACACTCCTGACTCGGAGAATCCCAGTAGCGATGCCAATGAACTTGATGAGATGGATTCAGGCTTTGGGCTTGTAAGTGGAAAGGCAGCCCACTTCAACAGCAACAAATTCTGGAACTATGTGGATTATATGCTCAACCTCCTGCATGAGAGTGTGCGCAAGGATGCTGCTTCCAAGGAGGATTTTGAGAAAACCATTAGCAGGTAAATACTTTTTTTTTCGAGCGGGCAGCATTACTCACTATCTACTCAGCATTTTTGTTCAAATCTTTCAGGATGACCTTGTGGACTGCCCTGGCAATAGGAGGGGGGCGAAGATTTTGGCTGTGAATCCTCAGTGGCAGATGACCATCCAGCAGGGCCTCGTGTGGTAGATTTAGTCCCTTCATTGCATGCTCATTACCATTCTGCATTATCCTACACAATGGGAATATATCGTTTTGATGCTATCACTATTTCTGTGGCCACCTGCAACCAGACCTCAGTGAGCCACACAGTATGCTTTGTAAATCATTTAGCCTATATAGTGAAAATCATACCCCAAGTATGGGTCACCTGGCTCAACTGAAGGAGCACCCACCTGCAAACCAGACATCAGTGAGTCATACACAGTATACTTCATAAAACATCCAGCCTACATAGCAAAAATCATACCCTAAGTAACTTGAGAATGATAGGACATATTACAGGGTATCTATAAACTGGATACATTACAGTAAGTATACAACACATGTCCTAGCCCCGATATACAACAGAGACCGGGTGATGATATACAGGAAACACTTGGCCAAAGCCTATGTGCTATACCTGATACTCGATACCCAATTGAGATGGTGGGAGCATCTATTCATTATTTAAACTAGGTCTGTGGGATACACTGCCTCTTGGATACTTAGTACAAATTTTAATAATATATTGCTGATTGTTGACGGAAAAGATTTTCCACACACAATTTGAACACCAATCGTATGGTTCCAAAAAAAAACATAGATTATATGATTTCAGCAAATGGATGTGTAGTGCAGTCATTGGTCACGCAGTAGTGCAGCTGTTGGTCACGCAGTCACGCAGTAGTACAGTGGGTGGGAATGCAGATGACGGATGTGCGGTAGGGCACATGACCGACAAACGGTGGTACAAATGACCAAAAGACAGTAGTACAGATGACTGATGTACGGTAGTGTAGACAACTGACGTGCAGTGGACATACAGTAGATAGTCAGTTGCTATATACTCAACCCAGGCTACATTAGTGTCATTTTGATGCATCAAAGTGTGATAATTGTAGCATTACTGTGATGCAAGACTGCCTAACTACCTCATACCTGTAGTGATCCATCAATATATGAGTAGTGCTGATCAGGAGTTTCTCCCCACAAATCCCCACAGTTTATTTTCATCACTCCTCCGCATTTTATGTAATTACATAAGCATAAAAAAGCGCAGCTACTACTCCCAAAACATGTCCTCATTTGGCATGTGCCTGATATCCAACATTCCCACACACTGCCCTCATTGCCCCCAGCCTCCCCTTCCTTCTTGGGCTCTTTCCCTTCCCTGTAGACATTGTATATGATAGTTAATTGTACTATAAGTCTATTAGACCATAAATGAATGCTTTTATGCCCATCCTAATGGGCCTAAATGATTGCAAAGTGTGATAGGGGGGAAAACAGAAAAAGCGAACACTTCTTTGATATATTGGACATATCTATCTATTCATTGTGTCCCCTTGAAGGGGCCATGTGTCCCTACAACATATCAAAAGTTGATAGGCCGGGATGGGGTGCTTCAAGTGTAGTGGCACAATTGCCTCCTCCCTGTGTTACACCCTGAAAATATTTTTCTGGGCTTTTTGGCACTGGTGATGTAATCTAACATGGTGTAGTGGTCATAATAAGTGTATTTTCATGTAATTTGATCATCAATGAAGTGTCTGAAAGGCTCTGAAAAACTGGAAAGTGTCTTAGGGGCTAAAACAAAAAAAGTGTTCGCATTTTTGATATGTTTGACATGGGCACTTAAAAAAGGAATCAGCTTTGAGGATGGCTCCATACCTACAACATATCAACAGATAATTATGTGGGGCAGAAACCTTGAGGTGTTGTGCCATGATCTCTTCCTACTGGTATTTAGGGGTTTCATCAACTTCTAGGCTGTTTACTGCTATTCTGACTATCTGGGCACCACTGGAATACTGATTGCCAGTCACCACAAAATTCCCAAGTGCATATCTTCAGGGGAGAGCACTGGGGAACTGAAACAATCCTCCAGAGAGCATGGGAAAAGGTGCAAAAAATTGCAGAGACTTTCAAAACATATCAAAAAGATGAAATAGCACACCCCACACAGACCTTTGGGGCTGCAGAACGAAGCAGGCATGACGATTCTAACAGAAAATGGTCTCATACCAGTTATCGGATGGCAGCCTGAGCTTTTTCCATTTTTCCATCTCTCGGTCTGTTACAGTTATTGCGACTACAATACTAAATTTAACTCACAAGGTCAAATTGAAACCTGGGCAGCTTAGAACTGGTACGGGTTCCGTCACACTGTACAATGTGCAACCCCAACATCGGGGAAACACTAACTACGGTTTGTCGGATCCTAGAGCTGCGGGGCACAGGTTGCAATAGCCTTTTCAATGCCAAAAGTATCTAGCAGTAGCTGGATACTGGTCTTGGTCGGCCAAATATATAACGTTGGGGCTCCATAGTACCGCTCATTTTTTTTACCTAGCCGACCCAGCAGTGATTGGAGCGTCTCCGCCCCTTGTGCCAGCCCGCGAAAGAGAGGCAGTGATATGGAACCTTTATATCTCCCCACTCCTTCGCGGGCTGGCTGGTGCAGATGAAGGGGATCAGGCTCCTTCCGGACCAACCTCGTGTGACGGGAGCCTTCCGTAGTGCGTCTAACAGAATATATATAGACTGGCCTAACGTGCAGAGGCCCAGTGGTAGACAACAGAATGTCGAAAATAGAGGTGAAACATCAAATGACACGGCCTAGACACATGCCATCACACCTCGCTACTGATTCATTACATAGCCACGTCTCCCCACGTTTTCTCTCTCCTCTTCAACATGCAGTATGAGCGCGTCTGTTATTCGCCGACACGTGGCCACCCACTAAATTATAGATGGAAGGTGACCTGAATTTTTACGTCCCCGGTACAGACTATGTGATAAACGCAGGCATTTCCTTTCACGGTTACCCTGAAGACTCAGTTAGGGTTGGTATGTAGTGTGGCGAGCGCCGTTTGACGGGCTTCCCGAAAGGGCAGCGCAGTCACTGCGGAAACGAGATATTGTCTGGTACTGGATATGGTGTGGGCAGATGACTAAACCGTAGATAGTTTGTACTTCGACAGATGATCCGCCAACCTCGTGATTTGATACATAAACCCTGAACCTACATACTCTGCCCGGGTCAGGACAGCTCGTCTGCCTGTTGTGAGGATATATGTCATTACATGTGTCTGGAAGTGCATGTATATGCCGGTTCATATATTCCCAGTCCAGACAGGCGTCGCACGAAGATATTCCGCCTCGAGATTTGAATTGAATATATGACCTATCTAGATACATCCTGTATGGATGTCTTCGGGAAACGAGATGCTGATCCCCCGCAGAACGCGGTAAATCTCACATATACCGTGCGCTCCCTGCGTCGCACACGCCCCTCCCACCTTCCCAGCACCTCACAACTATGTTCCCAACGTCCTCTGACCGTGGCGCCAACGAGCGGTCCCGGAACACGAGCGTAGAACTGAATTTCGACCGCCGGATGTCTGCGGGTTCAGGTGCCTCTTTCTTGGAACGTAGGCACGGCGAGCGGCCATATAACGCGGCGACGGAGTCCCAAGGCATCCAAGAGAACGCGTTCGGAAATGAGTTCATGTTCAGTCGCATGCTAAACAAACCACCAGTGAGCGCGATAAGGAGCGACAGCCGGAGAATGCACACAATACTCACTATATCTTGATAGTCCCATGTAATGGGAGGGCAAGAAGGTGCAGGTCAACGCCCATCATCATTTGCGGACAAACTTCCAGGTCGGTCTATGTATGGAGACCCACGGCAACAAGAGGATCCGTTCGGGTAAACGCCTAGTATCCACTCATGAACCTGGTACTTACCCAGACTTCACAGCACCGACTGCGTTACCCCTTCTCCCATGATGGGCCTGCATAGTGGGGCTGCGTCTTATGGCGAACTAACGTCGCAATCGCAATCTGTAGCCTCATCAACGAATGACTATCAGTTAGGATATGGTGTACCTCGCCAGTCTACTCAGGGTCCCACTGCGTTCTTCAACGGACATGGACATCTTGACGCACGATCGCAAAGCACTCTTCCGTCACCATCAGGCATGGTCCCGGTGCAGCTTCTAGCTGAAGAAATCAAGAAGATGAGTATACAATTATCGGAACTACATGCCATGAACATAGAAACCCGACAAGGACTTACTCAGCGCGTCGACAAGAACGAGGCCGCCATTTCTGAGCTCCGAGAGGAACTCTCGACGTTCTCCAGCAAGCAGACCAAGACAGCAGGTGCCGCAAAAAATATATCGAATCAACATCCTAAATTAAAGGTTAGTTTAACGGATCGTGTTGCATTAAGAAAGTTTTTGAGTGACTCGATAAATAGCCTATACTTCATAGTAAGATGCTAGAAATGTGCGGCGTCGAGAGGTTGAACACGGAAGATCGTTTGTCGACGATGAGCAAACACATAAACGGGCTTCCTGACCAGAGGGAGTCGGAGGACATCGAAGGCCGCACTGTTTGGAGGCCTGTCTGGTCTGAGCATGTTGACAACACAGTCAACCAAAGGTTCCTTGGGGCCGTGGTGGATGCCATCATGCAAGAGGAAACGGTCAGTTCAACGGTCAAGATGGTAGGCTACTTACTGACTTTCCGACCAGGCCAAACGTGCCCAGAGCAAAGGGGAGCTGGAAGATGACGATCACGTCTCTTCTACTGTCAAGACGATGGCGAAGCAATACTGGAGGACACTCGCGTCCGAAATTCGTGCTGCTGCCGATCCAACGAAGCAGGAGAAGGTTGATGGAAGACTTAGGGAAAAGCATCATCGAACTAGGCGGTCACAGGTATCCGGGCATAAGCACTTAGAAATGCGACAAATTGGGCTGACATACGCACATTAAGCTGACTGATCGTCGACGAGAAGCTGTGAGCGAATTCGAAAGGAAATACGATGTCCAAGGGGCAGACGCCATGCTTGATTCTGCCTTTGGTTCCGATCATTATTCTGCTGGTGAAGAGGGTTGGAGTCCGGACTCCAACAGGCGACGAAGGGAGCAGGACGTACCTCCCAAAGCGTGGAAAAGGGTTGGGTTGACTTGGCGGTCGCTCGATGTAAGTCCTGTTCACCTGTGCGTTACGGATGGTCGAGATCGCATGTTTACTTGCGGCGTTCGCAGTATGTTGCATTTCTTCGTATCCTCGACTCCATACACAAGCAACGGCGAGAAGGAAGCGAGGGCGTCTCCGGCATGGATCATCCCACAAGCGAGCCTGTCAAAAAACGTCGCAAAACCACGAAGAAACGGGACAACTTCACACCGAGCTTTGACCCTAATCCGTCCAAATTGGAGGACAGGCCTCCTCACTCCAACAAGGCTACACCGACGATACCTTTCAAGACGATGATAAACGATGCCTGGCTTACTGCACATCCAAGTCAGCAGGTCGTAGATGGTATGGACTGGCTGAAGGGGTTCTACTCACGTGCCAAGGAGGGCGAATTGAGTGACGGCGACACAAAATATCTTGCTGAATTGGCTGCAGAACTCGCTAACGACAACGACGATATCTGACCTTGTAGAAAGTACAAATGATCCTCCTTTCTTGAAATACGATGGATGTACGTCTGTCCCACTTCCCTACTTCTAATATTGCACGTTAGCTAATCTGCTATATATTCCTGTCAAACCAGCGGCGTACCTTCACCAAATCAACAGTGGCCCATACTTTCTTGCGATCAATGCCAACTGTTACCGTCTTGAGGGATACGTGATTGAGAATCCAGGTCGGGTCGATGAGCGTGGGCAGCAGAGTATCTGCACCGACATATTCCCCGAGCTCCCACAAACGCACGCCCGCACATAGTTCGCTGCGTAGATTGGAATGTAAGCAGGAAACAAATAGGTGATTAGTTGTACCTACCTTGTTACCCACATGTCTTCTCGATCACCGTTCCAACGCTTGAACCATCGTGCACGAAGGAAATACATAGACTCGCCCTGGAAATGAATGTCCTGGTTAAAGCGGAATATCTCGAGCAGTTCACTGTAAGCGTCCACTGGTGGCTGTCCATTTCTCTGCGGGATTGCGACGTGAACAAGCGACGAGTTTCTTGATCCCAAGGTTCGTGAAGCGTGATACCTCCTACCGCCCACAATCACATAGTCGAAGAAAGTAGCTGTACGATCCAGGGGGATACTATGCGCGACAACTGGGCGGCGATGCTGGCAATGGACGGGGGTTTCTGGTGTCCGTAAACATATGGTGTGGGCTAAGGCTTCGTATGTTTCATGAGGCAAGGGCTTGAGGTGTCGGCGGGGACTCAGGCCATAGGTCAGACCTGTTTCAAGTTGGAGCAATCAACGCCCATTAGAAATTGAAAGTATCACTGCATACGTACCTTCACCATGTGCTTCATTAAGGTCGTTTGAAAGTGCAGCCAGTGCTGCGACAGTTCCCCGCTCCTCGACAGAGGCCTTCAGCATAATTTCGGATACTTTGCGTCCCAAAGAACCCTCAGGTCTTCGTCGGAGAGAGTATACCTGCACAAAGCATTAGAAAATCAAACATATGAGCTGCTACTTACCAATCGGCTCGACTGGCACATCCTATGAAACTCATTGAAAAACGTCATCTCCAATTCTCCGTCACCGTGATTGTTTGTCTTGAATGATTTGAGGATCTTGTTAAGGCGCTCGAAAAGAAACGTCCAAAACCCGCTTAGTGGACCAAAGTTACGAACGTATCGAGCCGTGTGCGTTGCATAGTGATGGTTCGGTTTCAAGCACCCCGAGCCGTACAGCTAGTCGAATGTCAGCAGTGAACATCTGCCATGACACGAAAACTTACTTGGATGAGCTCCGTGCAATACTCCCGCAGATATGCATCTGCGGCTGAAATCTCCTGATCGCTGATCGAGTTCCCGATTAACAGGCGGATGGCGGCACATAGCTTGAGGAAATTGGGGGGATCATCGGGGTGAAGAATGCATTTGCCGTCTATGTCATCTTGTTGGTTCTCATCCGGCGCGTCTGCCATGGTTGTGTCCGCGACGCCCTCCCCAGGGATGTGACTTGTGTTTGCTTTCGATTTTGCAAGCTGTAATCCCACACGTTGTGACTAGAGAACAGCAAAAAAAAACGGAACCTCACTCACCCGCCTGAGCTCAGCATCTCGAGCCTTTTTGGCCTTCTTCTCCGCTGCGAGTCTAACTTTCTCCGTCTTTTTGGCCTCCTCAGCAGTGGCTTTCTCTGCGGTTATGCGAGCCTTCTCAGCAGCAACAGCCTCTCTTCCTCGAGAACGCGCGTCTTCGAGTGCCTGAGCATCTGACTGTTTCTTCGCCTCCTTGGATTTTTTCTCGGATTCCTGTTTGGCGATCAGTGCCACACGGTCAGCAAGAGAGCCATCTTGTTGTGCATTTGCCAGGCCAACGGTCCATAGCTGTGGTATCTGCTTTTGTTAGATTACACATACGCCCTGCATTGGCGGATGACTTACCGCAATCGGGCCATAAACAGTTGCGAGTAGTAACCACTGGTCAGCGGTCAAAGAGCCGCCAGCTGGTACACCTATGTCCGTAGGAAGCTTTCCACAGGAACTTGGAATTTCGAACTAGAAATGTCAATGAGAGTAACGTTAACTGCAGTAAAACAGTCACCTACATCGGCGAGAAGGTCGTGGAATATGCGGAGTTCATGGTTTGGTCGTAGGATTTTTCCCTGTACCCAGATATTGTAGAAATGCGTCTTAACGAGACCTAGAAGCCATCAAACGATACGGTCAGCTGAGTAAACAGTACTTGCACGAACACGTACCAAGAAAGAGGTTATGCATAGGGTCAATAATGATCTGATTGACGAGATCGAAATAGGGAAGGCGCGAAAGCTCGGTAAACCGTGTCGCGAATTCCTTGACAAATTTCTTGCGTGCAGCGGCTGTGGTCAACAAGCGGTATTTCTCCCCAAGGTCACGGTGCTCCTTGTCTGTCCGAAGTCTGAACGCTGAAACGAGTTCTCGAGTCATTGGGAGGAAGGCGACAAATAAAAACAAACCGTCCCGAACGAAGGCCTCTTTTTTGTCCTTGTCGTTCTGACAGATCCAACAGTTATGGCAAAAGTGAGTGTGGGAGTGCGACCCGAAGCCGCCAATCTTGTGGGCAGCTGGTTTATCGCAGACAACCGCAACGAGGACGACACGAACCAAACGACCTGTCATATTGGTCAGCGAGTTCATTAATAGGTCGATATCGATAACGACAGGTGTGAAATTACATACCATTAGGGCATGATGGTGTTGGGACCCGGATGCCCTCTTTCCAGAGACGTAATAAATCGGACACGATCGGCCTGAGAAAGCGTTGGATTTCATCAGGGCTCTGCTCCTTGGGGCCCGGCAATATACTTGTAAGAAGAAGGTTTGATGTGCGATACCTCAAGGATGAAACAATTAAGCGGGTGTCTTGCTGGACGTTCGGGACTTACCTGTATTCGGGTGGCAGATTACATATCGAAAACGATGTTGGACATGATGAATGGGATGGCGCTATATTACTGCGAATATAGGAGAACCTATTGGGTACGATAAGCAGACGCATGCATGTGCACATTGCACACAGTTAAGTCGACTCACCAGTCTATTCCCAAATTGACGCCGATCCGAAGTTCCCCGTTTGGTCCGTGTTTATCGTGGGGGCCATTAGCAAAAAAAAGGGTTCCGTCCGGTGCCTTGAGTTTGACACGGCATATTTCGCCATCGAAAATATCCGAATAGTGACCGGGCGAGCGCGGTCGTGTGCGCCACTCATCTAACGAGTCCTCGACACCCGGGATAGTTAAAATAGACTGTATTTGTTCGGATAGGGAGAGATAAGGATATTTCACGCACGGAACCTTCTTGGAACGCAGTAGTCCACGCTTCGTCTGATCAGGTAAAAAAAGTGACGTATTACAGGGAATGCATTCGTCTTGTGTGTGGAGTGAACTAACAGGTGGATACACTTCGCGGCACGAGGGACAGCAAGGAAGTTCATAAACTTGAAGATCGAGACCTAGGACCTTCATGGCTGATGGTAGTGTGACGAACGGCGGGGAGAGGCTAGGACACAGAGCGAGAATGAGGCATGACAAGATGCCGAGGACAGCGTTGCATGCTGCATGAGGGAGATGCCACTGCAGGTGAAGCCAGGTCGTCATCATGTAGACAACCAGAAGGTACACCGGCAGCGTCGATAGATCTTCGAAGCTAATGCCCGATCTTGGATTATTGCCCGTCCAAAATGGATCTGGGACATCTTCTGACACTTCTTGGTGATTGACAGCATCCGGTAAATCTGCGTTGTCATCTAATTCGAAGTCGACGTCCGGGATCTCGTCATCCAACTCTGCCAACTGCCCCTGGGAGGGCGGGTCATCTGATGGCACCTGCCGCTGGATCTCTGCGAATGCGTTATCCATTGCACGCTCGAGGGCACGTCCCTCAGGGTCAGGCGGTAGGTGATGTGCATGATATGCGGTCAGGGGCTGAGCACCTGCTGCCGTGACTGCATTATATGCCTCATAATAGTCAGCAGCAGTGAGGAGGGATTGCGGAGAATGGAAGTTGGGCCCTAGGTTGGGTAGCTCACTGCCGTAGACCTGTATATCAATATCTTCTTGAGTAAGCGTACCGTGGTCGAGCATTTCCTGCTCGACAGCTGAAGCGGAGCTCGGGGGGGGATCTGGAAAATGTGATATGGGGGATAAAATAGCACCCCTCGTTGGATAAGGCCGGATGAGAGAGGGTGGGTTGCTCGAAACATGGGGGACGATCAAACCACGATGGATGGTCTGTGAAGCGGATGTCCTCTCCCGCCGGTCTGCACGTTCATGCGTACGTCTCGTATCGTAGTCGACTAGTTTGCCCTTGCAGTTGTGACTCTTGCAGTTGCACGGACAAACCTTGGGCATGGCTCCGAGCTGGGGATGGTTAGAGAGACGCGTGTACCTTAAGTCGGTGGCCGGGCATCAACGCATATATGTACCTTATAGGTCACAAAATATCTGTTGGGTTACGGTGAACTCAATTCAAGTATTTGTTCTTTTTATCTACAACACATAAGTGCGTGCAATTAATTCCCTTCACCCTTGAGCCGTTTGGGTGTTTTCGATGCAGGTGGAGTGGGGGAATGTGGACGCTTGGAATGGGTATCGAGCTGGGTGAACTGAGGCAACAAATCTCCATATAGCGCTTCCATACGCCTCATGAGAACAAAGGTGCTAACCGATTCTTGCGAGCACAACGATCGTTGTGATGATAGTAATTGGTGGTGGAACGTTGCGAGGCCATCGCCCTGCGTTAATCTGTTGGTGGATGAGCAGACAGAGAGAATGAATAACCGCACATGGGCCAAAGCAGTCTTGATGTTCTCGTCCTCGCTCTCCGGCTCGGTAACACTGTCATCAACATCTAGTGGAACGAACATCAGCACCTTGAGACAGGCATTACTGTTGGACCTACCAGCCCTGTCGTTCGACGTAGCTTTCACCGGGGTATTGAAGAGCGACAAGGTGAGAGATTTCTCGCCACAGTCAGAGGTGCGTATGGGTTCAAGTTCACCGTGGTCCCGAGACTTGAAGATCTTGGAGAGTTCTGGAGCTTGTGTCGAAAAGATTGGCTAGATTGTAGTAAAAATAACAAATATTATTGGTGACAAGCTCACCTGCATCCTGCTTGACATCTAACATGGGATCAGTTTGTACTTGAGCACGTTCGCGTTGGACAGGAAGTATGGTCGTTATCTCGAGAGTCTTAGAGAATAAGAATGAGTCTAGATCATAGATATCATTGGACGAATCACATACCAAAACGCCAGATGTTGGCGGCGTGAAGCTGACACGATAGGTTCCAGGGTGTGTGATAGGAAGCTGGAGCGATATCAAGTTGGCCATGGTACAGGTTGGTGAGAGCCTTGGAGAAAATTTTCGCAAAGTGTCGATGAGCTGTCTGGAATGCGTCATGATGTACGGACAGGTGGGCGAAAGCGTGTTCCAACGTCGAGAAATGAACGCATCGGTCTGTCTGGAGGCAATTAGCATGCGGGCAAGTAAGAAGTCAGCAGGGTACAAACAGATGATATGTCGATCTGTTTGGCTTACGGATTTGGTACGGACACGTGATGTGCCGCGAAATCGTATGTCTAGATATTCCTCAAGGTTCTCCAAGAGTTCTCGTAGTCTGGATTTAGTACGGGAAAACCCTCTGATATTTCCAAACTGCGGATTTCATACGGGCATCTAGTTAGGTACGTTTTTAGTACAGGTAGCTAGTCCGGCACGATCTAAAGTGTCTCTAGACAGAATCTCGTTTCCGCAGTGAGTGTATTGGAATTTACGTGCGGGATCCGACTGCCTTGAAACCCCCCTCCACCACTACGATGGACGACTTCGAGACGAAGCTGACGGTCCTCTCTTTCTGGTTTGCGCTCTCGAATAAGCCCGACCAGGATTACCCTCTGAAGAGGATTCTGCTGCGTTGGAGTCTATTGTCTGCAGGAAGTTTGTGATGGATGATATGTGAGATATCTATGTGCACTGCATTTGACTTGATTTCATTCTCCGTACGTCTTGCAGCGCACATGGTCCGGTTCAACGTGCTGCTCAATTTGGTAAGGGCACGAACAACATTGGAAATGAAAGCGGAAGTTGGTACGTAAACAGCACCGAAAATCCCAAGCTACCAGGTAAGCTTCGAGGTCGAGTGATTTCTCTTTTTGGGCGACCGTAGTATTGCTCATTCTTGTGTGAGCATCTTCATGAGAAATCGCAGAATTTTTGTTGGAGTCTCGTAGCCACTTCGTCATTACCTTCACATCTGACCTTACATAAAAATTAGTCCATGCCCCCGACATCGTGTTGCTTTGACCTTTGTATTTGTAATGTGTGGGACCAGATCGTATGCTGCCTGCTATTGTACTTACAGATAACTATTGGCGTGCTGCACTCAGTAATGATTTTATTTAGGACTTGTTACTATTTAGACTGGACTACTTTTATGTCGAGTGTTTCTGGGTCTGGCGCAAGGATATATGATCTCTGACGAACTGCGTCTCCGGTGGCAGGCGGCCACTCAGGACTTGTCCTCTACCTTTCTTCCCCCTGTTCTAGAGAAAGATTGTAGACTAGGTTATAGAAATACCAGCCGGTGTGTCATCCCCCAATCTCTCTGCCATGTGTTCACTGGTATCATAAGCCCTTCGCCGCCCTCAACCCTGTTCATCACACTTTGGACATCATCGATTGCATGGTAAAAGATAGAATGTCATATCACCCATCAATACATGAGCTTGTCATCTGGAATTGTCACTTGGTGAACCGTCTCCCAATCTTTCTGCCATGCGTTCACTCGTCTCATAAGCTCAACCCACTCTTCTTCACTCTCAACCCCTTCTAGCCATTTCTCTGCTAGTCCAAGTGCCTCTAGCCTTTTCCATCCTCGTTTGACATTGCTCCAGTAATAGACGCCTTCTCTTCTCCAGGGCTCGACGAAAGTGGTATTCTGATCAGGTAGTCCTCCCTTCGATCGTAGAGTGTCGATGAGATTCTCTTGATAATCGAAAGTGGAATTGTCGACCATCCTATGTCCAATGTAATACGGATCATACCCTCTGCTTCGAAGGTCTTCTTCGCTGTCCGCAAGTTGGTTCAACAATTCAGTTCGGGATTCGAGCAGGCTGCCATTCGCAATGATCGAGGAGGCGTAGATACTCTGCGCAGTATCCAAGGAACAGCTGAAGCTAAATATCGGGAGGCCGATGAAAGCCAGTGCGTTCGTCGGGTAAGACTCCGACAGAGAAAATATATGTTTATGGAGCGGGAACAGGTAACGTAGATTGGTGGTGAGCCTGCGTCCGTCTGATTCCTTAGACCCTGGTTTCACGATCACTTCCCCGCTTTCTTCTAGGAGAGGCATCCGTAGATCGAAACCCGTAGCCAGTAGGACCGCATCAACGCCTCGCACTGCGGACCCATCCATGAAGACGACGTCGTTCGATGTAAAATGTGAAATCCCAGGCTTCATCTCTACAGGTCCTATTGGCGCCTCCAGTAGCGAACTGCGAACACTGAGATAAACCTAGAAAATTCAAGCATCAACTGACGAACTATCACCACATATAGGACACACTTTGTGGGCATACTGCGACACCTGAGATGCAATGTCGACCCCACTTGCTCCTCCGCCCACCACTATGACAGTTCGGTTGACATACTGATTAGGGTCGCGGTACCATACAGAGTGCAGAATTTCACGTTCTGGTCCGCCCCTAGCGTTTTCTAGCCACGTTTCTTGTCCTGGAAATACTACGATATGTGGCTCATGGTTATGCCCATTCGCAACGACGAGATGATCAAATGATCTTTCTACACGGTCACCATTGCGATCTTCGACGACGATTTCCCAACGCCCTGCCTGCGGCGTTCCCACCCACGACGACGACAGCACTGTATGGTTGAACTTGACATATGGCCAAAGACCATGGAGTGTCGCGTAATCTCGGTGATACCGTTCTATGTATTCGTGCAGGGGAAACAGGGGCGTGCCGGGCGGGAACGGAAAGGCAGGATAAGTCATCATGGGGACTGGGGTATTAGCGTGCAGCAGTGGATATAATGGAGTTTCGGGTAGCACAGGCGGAGGAGGGGGTGATGCATCTGGCAACCTATTTCGGTGTCCAGTGCACATTGAATTTCATGTAGGGGGGATAACAAGAACAGACCGCACCATATTCCCCCGACGTCCCTACGTCGCTCGTACAGAACTATATCCCAGTCCGCACGAGTCTCGACTGGCAAATCCAACAGCGATTTCAACATAGCCAGTCCAGCGCTCCCTGCGCCAACGATAGCGACTGACTTTGAAGCACCTTGCTGGCCGCCGTGAGTTTCGAGTTCGCCGTGAGGCGGCAAACACCCTAACGGTGATAGTCGAAAGAACAAAGAGCCCAGGAGTGAGCATGCCCACAGTTGTAGGTCGAACTTCATGTTCACCTATCAATTACGAAGATGAATCAAACGACGCCATGGACCTATTCATTTATATAGCTAGCCCCCCCTTCCTTCCTCGGTGCCAATGATATGTGTGGGTTCTTCACCGGTAGGCACCGCCAGTCCGACCTCCGGAACGATCCGATATCCACGGGCAGCACGATCAAAGAGTGACATCCTATATTCGTTCAGAGGTTACAGTGACCAGCTAACCGTCACTATGACGGATGTTTCGTGCGTTGGAAGGAAACAAGTGGATAACACGTGTAGACAGGCAAGAACCACCTCCTTTTGTGTCGCTAAGTTCGATATATCAGCACTCAACGTCCAACCAGTTACGGCTATGGAGAGTTAGCTAGCTCTGCCTTGGGATCTTCCCCGACACTCAGTATGTCTGAGGTCGGAGTCTTGGGGGGTCGGTATCCCAATCACCCTCATTGGTGACATCGTCAGCGCGATCTGGGTCTGTGCATCATCAAAAATGATCAGATGTCAGGAAGGGACCTGAGGGCTTCGATCTTTTGCAAAGAAGGGTGAGCGCAAATGATAATCACGTTCCGGGGCTTTGACGGGATCTTGAGGGTTGCAAAGCGAAGCAGGGATGACCACTTGAATAGAAAAAGGCACGTACCGGTTATCGGATGGTAGCCCAGGCTCTTTCCATTTCTCCTTCTCTCAGTGTGTTGATGTCGTTGCAACTACAATGCAACTCGCAAAGTCAAACTAGAACTTGAGCAACTAAGATTTTGGCACGGGTTGAGGTTACGTCACACCGTACCCGCGTACTCGCGTATCACGTGCTATAACTTTGGGGAAATGCTGATTCTGCATTACGGTTTATGGGATCCTAGAGCTGCGGGGCACAGGTCGTAGTGCCTGTTTGGCGGTGCTCACCTACCAGATTGTAGATCTGAAGGCGACGAATTTTCACGATCCCGGTGGGCTGGTACTATGTAATAAACGCGGGCTTTTCCTCGCACGGTTACCCGGAGGAAATAATGAGGAGTTGGTATATAAATGCTTACGGAGAGTGCGCACTGCGGCATAGTGAAACGTTCTAGCCTTGATTATTATTGTCGCACTGTGTTGGAGTATACTGTATGGGCAGGATCAGACTGCCGTGGGAAGTGATATCTATTTTTGACCCGCCGCAGTACAACCTGGCTGTATCCGTCAGTCTTATGTAAGCATAGGAAGCCGGAGAAACTTCGTAGCTTCTTCACCGCTATGCAGTTACCTTCAAACCTGATTTTATGTTAGTCCCACACTGTGCTGTTCTGACCTTTGTATTTGTAGCATGTCAGACCAGGTCATATGTTACCTACTATGGTCACCATGTGGAGCATAATTTTTGGAATGCAACTTGGAAGGTACGCAGTACTTTCCGACTGGACTTCAATGTCAATTCTTCCTGTCTGACATAAAGTAGGATGAGAAACGTACATTATATAGGGTCTCTGACGAACTGCCATGTCTGGTGAGGGGTGGCCTCTTTCCAGAACTTGTCCTTTACCTTGCTTTCTTCCACCCCAAAGAAAGATTACAGATCAGGTTAGAAAAATACCAGCTGATACTGAGCTGATATGCCGTCTAACCTTTGCGTCATGTGTTCATTCATGTCATAACCCCTTCTTCGTTCTTAGACCTGTCCATCGCACTTCATCTTCGATTAGGTAGTAAAAGACAGAAAGTCTTGTCATTCATCAATATATGAGCATGTCATCCGAGAATACCAACTGGTGTTCCGTCTCCCAATCACTCTGCCATTCGCCTACTCGTCTCATAAGATCAACCCACTCTTCTTCACTCTCAATTCCGTCTAGCCACTCCTCAGCTAGTCCAAGTCCCTCCAGCCTCCGCCACCCTCGCTTCATGCTACCTATGTAGATAATGGTTTCTCTTCTCCAAGGCTCGACGAAAGGGGTATTCTTCCCTGGCAATCCCTTCTTCAATCGCAGAGTTTCGATGAGGCCGTCTTGATAATCGAACGTGGAATTGTCGACCATCCTGTGTCCAATGTAATACGGATCGTACCCTCTCCTCCGAAGATCTTCCTCGCTGTCTGCAAGCTGGCTCAACAATTCAGTTCGGGGCGCAAGCAGGCTACCATTCGCAATGATCGAGGAGGCATAGATGCTCTGCGCAGTATCCGACGGACAGCTCAGGGCTAATATCGGGAGACCGATGAAAGCCAGTGCGTTCGTTGGGTAAGACTCCGACAGAGAAAATATATGTCTGTGGAGTGGGAACAGATAACGCAGGTTGGTGGTAAGTCTGCGTTCGTCCGTCTCGTTAGATCTTGGTTTCACGATCACTTCCCCGCCCTCTTCTAAGAAAGGTACCCGGAGATCATAGCCCGTACCTAACAGGACCGTATCCACGTCCCGCGCCATCGAACCATCCGTAAAGACAACATCATCCGAGGTAAAATGTGAAATCCCAGGCTTCATCTCCACGGGTCCTGTCGGCGCCCCCTCCGGCGGACTGCGGGTACTGAGATAAATCTAAAATTATTCAAGCACCGACTGCATGATGAACCATCACAGGATGACACTCACTTTGCGGGCATACTGCGATACCTGAGACGCCATGTCGAGCCCGCTTGCCCCTCCACCTACCACTGCGACGGATCGGTTGACATACCGACTGGGGTCGCGGTACCACATGGAGTGCAGAATTTCACGTTCCGGTCCGCCCTTAGCGTTCTCTAACCACGTCTCTTGTCCAGCGAATACCACAATATGTGGCTCATGATTATGCCCACTCCCAACGACGAGATGATCGAATGCTCTTTTTGCCCGGTCACCATTATGATCTTCAATGACGATCTCCCAATGCCCAGCCTGCGGCGTTCCTACCCATGACGACGACAGTACAGTATGGTTGAACTTGATATATGGCCAGAGACCATGGAGTGTCGCGTAATCCCGGTGATACTGTTGTATGTATTCGTGTAGGGGAAACAGGGGCGTGCCAGGCGGGAACGGAAAGCCGGGATAAGTCATCATGGGGATAGGGATATTAGTGTGCAGCAGGGGATACAGTGGAGTTTCCGGTAGCTCAGGCGGAGGTGGCGGTGATGGACCTGGCAACCTGGCAATCAGCATCCAGTGGATTGAGTTTCGTGAATAGGCATAACAAGCAAGAATAGATCGCACCATATTCCCCCGACGTCCCTACGTTGCTCGTATACTACTATGTCCCAGTCTGCACGAGTCTCGATTGGCAGATCCAATAGGGATTTCAACATCGCCAGCCCGGCGCTCCCCGCACCAACGATAGCAATTGACTTGGAGGCATCTCGCTGGGAACCGTGTGGCGGCAAACATCCCAGTGGTAGTAGTCGGAAGAACAAAGAACCTAGGAGTGAGCACACCAACAGTCGAGGTTCGAACTTCATGTTCACCTATCAAATACGGAGGAGAACCGAAAGACGGGAGACATTCACTTGATTGGCCTCCCCCCATACGCGATTTCTAAGCTCATTGTCAGCGCAAATGACGTGCTGCTCTGGGGAGAACACTAAATGTGGCTTATCAGATCCTAGAGCTGCGGGCCACAGGTTGCGGTAGCTTTTTGGACGCCAGTATGTAGTTCTGATGCTAGATACCGGTATAGGTTGGCCGAATATGTATTGCTAGGGCTCTGCGCTACCGCTCATCTTCTCACCTAGCTCATTTAGCAGGGATTGGAGCACCTCCGCCTCCTCTATCAGCTTCCCTACCGTTGCCTCTCCTTCGCGGACTGGTGCAGGTAAAGGGGGATTCGGCTCCTTCCAGCTCAACCTCGCCACGGATTCATTAACCACGTCTCCCCACGTCTTCCCTTCCCTCTTCAGCAATGACACAAGCTCGTCTTTTATTCGCCGGCACGTGCCCACGCCATCATACCCGAATTCGGTGTACAGCTGGACGAACGATGCGCCTGCACGTCCATACTCCAGAGCGTCAGCGCCGGAGCTGATGCCACCGCAACCAATGATCGGAATAGACGCAGGGAGATGCGCTCGAAGCGTCTTCAAGGCACGGAGGGTGTAAGGTTTTACCGGCTTACCAGATAAGCCACCTGTCTCGGCCTTGTTTTCTGCGAGCATAGCATAAGTGATGCAGGCACCCAACATTCGCGGGATTAGTCACTCACGATCAGTCAATGAGGATGGCCGAGCGATAGTCGTGTTGCTGACGATGACACCATCAATGTTACTACTTCGTATAACCTCGGCCATCTCCGCAAGCTGAGATTCTTCAAGGTCGGGTGCTATCTTAAGCACCAAGCGCGGTCGACGTGAGGTAACTGGCGACGGCTCCAGGGCATTCCGAGCCCCCACCACATCCTTCAGCAAACTTTCCAGAAGTTCCCGGTTTTGCAGTCCACTGAGGAGTCATGATAGAGCCGCAGTGAACACGCCGATATAGAACACCATTGCGCGAGTGACGTACCGAAGACCAGGGGTATTGGGACTGGACACATTGACCACCAAGACGTCTGCATAGGGACCAAAAGCGTTTACCCCAGACACGAAGTCCTCAGAAGAATCCGCGGGTGACGTCTTGTTCTTTCCAAGGTTGATAGCGAGGACAGCTCCTGAGCGCAACGCACTAGTGGATTTCTCGTTGGCATCATAGAAGGTGGGTATACGAGCTCGCAGGCGCGATACAACAGCGGCTGCACCTTGTGATGGGAAACCGTACCGGTTTATGAGAGCGGAATCGGCGGGGAGGTGAAATACCCGTGGTCGGGGGTTTCCAGGCTGTCATACGACGTTAAGGACGGCAAAATAGAGTCGTCGCACGAAACCTCACTTGAGGCTTTGGAGTCACGCTGCCTATTTCTACCCAACTGAACCCAAGGTTGAATAAACCTAGCCATCAATATCAGTGTGAGGGTAGAGCGCTCCACAAACGCGTGACTTCGCGCACCGTCTATAGCTTCGCCATCTTTGTCAAAACCAGCAGCGAGTCCAACCGGATTGGACACTTCGAACCCAAGTATCTGTTAGATGCGCAAAACAGCGATGGTGAGCGCACGATATTCGATCTAGCCATTATCATCCACAACCTCCGACCGTAAAACATCGTCGTCCTTGACAATATCTCGCGGAGCCAGTCCGCTCCGTAGCACTTTAACGGCTATCTTGTGTCCGGTTTCGGCATCAAAGGTGTACCTTAGAACGGGTGTCAAAACATAGCGGTGAATGGCAGAACGGGCGTCAAGGTAGTATGCGGCGAATAGACCAGCAGAGACAGCAAAAAGAACGGTGTAAGATGCTGTTCGGAGTGGCGAACGGGGCGAAGCCGACTGCGAGGAAGATGACGCGAACGGTCTGCGCTGGAAGACGGACTGCCGATGAAATGTGAATCCCTGTCGCAGAGTGTGCTGGTGTCTAATGCTTCTCAATGGCAGACTCGCCATACTCCCCGCCATACCGCTATTCGGACCAACTCGCAGGAGGCTGGCCGAAAGCTTATTTGCACTTGTTGAATTCACAAGCAACCGTGACTCTCATGGGGAGGGGCGCATCAGGAAGCGAATAGATGGTTCAAACCTGTTTAACCCTGTCACTGACTGGTCGTGACCGTCATTCCGTCATTCCCTGTCCCTCTGATGGAGATTAGTATACAGTTTGGGTCGTCAATTACAAGTACAGAAACTGAGCTGGTATTACTGTGGTAATCATGTAATCCTGTCTATAGGGATCGAATGTTCACGCCGAAGTATCTATTTCTTCAACACCTGCAGCTGAACATATTCGTAATAGTCTCCCCTCAATGCGAGAAGTTCATCGTGGGTACCAGCTTCGCTGACACGGCCTTCCTTGATGAAGTAACTGTGCAGGAGCAAGTCAATATTTCCCAGTGTAACACGAGAGAGAAACATAACAGGCGATACTTACATGCAATCTGCATTCTGGATGGTAGACAGGCGGTGGGCGATAGCGATCGTCGTTCGGCCTTTTGCAGCCCGATCGAGAGCCTCCTGCACGACCTTCTCCGAGGCGGAATCAAGAGCAGATGTTGCCTCATCCAACAGCAGAACCTTGGGATTGCGAAGAAGAGCCCGAGCGATTGCGATTCGCTCTGTGATGACGGACGTCGTTAGTCACCTGTAGCTAATACGCGGGAGTAGAGGGTGCTCACGTTTTTGACCACCCGAAAGCTGTGAACCCTTGCCACCAACCTCAGTGTCAAAGCCGCTAAGGAGCCAAAAATCAGATTGGAAGTGGAAACATCAAGCTAGCTCCTTACTCCGGTAATGATTGGATAAAGTCCAAGATGTTAGCATCTCGGCATACATCCTCGATCTCTTCTTGGGTGACTTCAGAAATCGGCTTGATTGCACCGAGCAAGACGTTGAAACGGATGGTGCCAGCATAAAGTGTCTGCAAGAAGGCATTAGTCATACCGTCTCATCATCGTGTCGTTGACACCGACAGGTTCTTGTGAAACCAGAGCAATCTGTTTCCTATAGTCCTGGATATTGAACTCGTTGATGGGTTGACCGTCAAGAAGAACCTGTCCGGCTAAAGGGTCATAGAAACGCTCGATCAACTGAATGCTGCGAAGGCGTCAACACTAATTGGATACAACATGAAATGCGCGTGGGCTCACACAGTACTCTTCCCGCAACCACTCGCACCGACCAGTGCAACATAGGTACCTGGTGCGACCGTTAGGTTCAGGCCACGAAGGACGGCAGCGGTAGGTCTCGTGGGGTAGCGGAAGTGGATGTCTGCCAGGCGAATCTGGCCCTCGACGCTTCTTCCCTCGAACGTCATCCCTTCAGTAGCTTCGGCGTCGATCTCGGGGGCAGAGTCCAGCAACTTGATAATAGCTGCGCCTGCACCACGAGCCGACGACATGTCAGGTGCGAACGAGAAGACACCCCCGGCTTGCATGGCTCCGAGAGTGACACCCTAATGTGCTCTGTATTCAGATAGATCCCACCGAATATCCGCGAAATGCATACAACGAGTGCAGTGAAGAAATTGGTAATTGATATTTCCAAATTGGACGCAAGCCTGGAGCCGTACCAAAAGACGAGGGCGATTACCCAGAAAGTGCTAGACTGAGAAAACGCGTAGATCAGGCTACTCCAGATCGCACTCCTGTTTGAGTTTCTGAGAGGTTCCTCCAGACTGCTCGAGTACAATTTCAGGCAATCGTCTTCCCGAGTAAGCGACGCAACAGTACGAATGGCACCAGCTGCTTCGCATGCCAGTTTAGCAGAGTCATCGTGCGCAGCTTTGTTCTGCTGATCTTTCAGAACAACCACGCGCTAAAAAGGGTTAGCGTGTCGTCCTGGTCAGGTTTCGTATTGACTCACCAGGTGAACGAAACCTGCAGAGAAGACAAGAGGAACGCAAGCTAAGAGGAATAAGTCAGCGGTGGCGCCCAATGGAAAGCGGTATAAGTAACCAACCCATTCCGACGAGAGCCGGTTGCCATGCGTACGCCAAACCAATGACTGAACCACCGACTAAAGTCGTGATGGACTGGATGATACTGCCAATGGCCATCAGCATGAGTTCACGCAACTTATCGAGGGTTTGATACAAACGTTCCAAGAGTGACTCCAGCTAAACCTTCGACCTTTTGTGGGTTATCGTTCACACTAGATGTGAGTGCGCCAGTCTAATGTACTATCAGCAAATGTCTTAAAAAGGTAGTCGCAGTATTTACATTGTTCTCTGTTCTGTCAAAGAATTGGACTGATGAATCGTCAGTGGGCGATTTTCAAAGCCAATCGGAATAACTTACTATCTTGGCGAAGAATCGCACGGAAGGTGAGGGTACGAAGTTTCGTTGTCAAGTTGGAGGCAGCTACAGTAAAGACATAGTTTTGAATCCCGGTAGCTATGCCTGAGATGATAGCCACGATGAAGAACCTGTGCAATTAACGTTCACCACGGCTGATGTACAGGTTAGCATCGGAATACTTACCACAGGGCGTTCATGTCTCCGGCATGGCGTCTTGCAGAAGGGTCAGTTTGGGAGAATCCGGAGATCGCTTTGCCTATGATAGGTTGGTACACGCATTTCGATCGCAAGACAGATATTGACGTTACCATAAATGATAGCAAACACTGGGAATCCCATACCGGTCGCTAAGAGACGTTCAGCATTCGCAATCGCTTGCCACCTGGCCCACCGAGGACTTACTCATTGCTGCTAGTGCGCCAATGATATATAAATGATAACCATCCGAGTTCAGACTTCCAATACGCCTGAAAAGATACAATAGACCATAGGAGTTTTCGTCGACTTCAGCTTTCTCTCTCTCTTCGTTCTTCTGACGGGCCAGTCCCGAGGTCACGGAATGGTGAGTATCGCGGCGACCGAGTGGGGCCTCATCCTCAACGGCCTTTCCCTTGTCTTCTGCGCTACTGACCACAGCAATGTCTGTGTCGCCTTGTGCTTCTTTGGTTTCCCGGAGTTTCTGAGCCTGGACGAGGCGCGCGTATGCTCCTTTCCTGGCGATGAGTTCCTCGTGAGTCCCTTGCTCCAAGACGACGCCGTCCTCCATGACGAAGATCTGGTCAGCACCCTTGATAGTAGAGAGCCTGTGTGCAATTGCAATCGTCATTCGGCCAGCGGATGCTTTATCAAGCGCATTCTGCACAACGCCCTCAGATTGTGTATCGAGAGCACTGGTCGCCTCGTCAAGCAGAAGAATGCGTGGGTCGGAAACAATTGCGCGCGCAATAGCCACGCGTTGCTTTTGACCACCAGAAAGGAGAAAACCACGTTCGCCGACAGTGGTGTCGTAGCCTTGTGGTAGTTTACTGATAAAGCCGTCGGCATTGGACTTGATACAGGCCTCTTTGATCAGTTTGAACTTTTCGTCCTCTGACGCGTGCTCGTAGGGGGTGCCGATGAGGCCGTGAGCAACATTAGCTCGAATAGTCGTCGAGAATAGCACCGGTTCTTGAGAAACCAGGCCGATCTGGGAGCGGAGCCATTTTATGTTCAAGTTGCGGATATCAACCCCGTCGACTTTAACAGTACCGCCGAGAGGGTCGTAGAAACGCTCGACAAGCGAGATAATGGTCGACTTTCCAGAGCCAGAGGCCCCAACGAGCGCTGCTGTCTTTCCGGCCTCGAAAGTGATGTTGACGCCTTTGAGAACAGGAACGTCGGGTCGACCGGGATAGGTGAACCGCACATCCTCTAGAGTTATCTCACCAACGACCTTCTTCGGCTTGAGTCCGTCATGGCTGGCAGAATCAATATCAGGCACACGTTCGATGGTGGCAAATAATTTCGCGGCTGCCCCACAGGCGTTAATTACAGCTAGGGACACATCAGAAAACCCAGCTCGTAACATGTCGTACTATACGCTCACCTCGTGCTTCTGGTGCTAACATTGCTAGAGAGAATGAACCAATGAGGATGGCCATGAAGACGTTGACAACTTGTCCAGCAGTCGCTGAAAGTCGGACGTGAGTCTGTTTTATCAGGTACGAGAATGTGATACTTACCGTGACCCTCGTTAATCAGAGTTGTACCGAAATCAAAAGCTACAATTTTTTTCGTCAGAAACCGCATGGTGACATACAAAGGTGCGTACCAAGGGCATAGGCAGCAAAAATGATGAAGAAAATAAATCCCAAACCGCACCCATTCCCAATGGCAGCCTTCGCGTTTACGGTCCGAGTTGAATCCATCTTGTTGTTAAAGAGACCTCCCAATACATTTTGTGAACCAAACGCTTGCGCAGTTCGGATAGTAGAAATGACTTCCTCGGCAATGGTACCGCTCTCAGCGACATACTGAAGCGCCTCCCTTTGTCCCAACTATTTAGAACGAGACAACAAGCAAGTTGGACGCAAAGGATGACTCACTGTACATATTTGGTGACAAATTTGTTCATTATACCACCGACTATTCCTATGCATGGGAAGATAGATGACATGGCAAGAGCCAGACGCCAAGACTGGGTATATGCAAGAATAAAACCGACGAGGAAAGCACTGAAAAAGTTGGCCATGAGCGCGACCTTGTCTGATATCCCTTGTTGGACTAAATCTGTTCTGAATTAGAAAACGCAGAGTGACGCGGAATGACTTAGGACCTACGGGTATCCGTTTGAATGCGAGTAGCCACCTCACCAGCTCCAATGTGATCAAAATATGCCATGTCTTGTCGAAGGATGGCTTGAAGGTATTTCTCACGAATGCGCTTCGCGTTGACCTCGCCGGTATATCTCCATACATACATGTAAGTCCATGTACATACAGCCATGCCGACACCTTGAACGGAAGTTAGGTGACATTCAGAATGTAACAGATCAATAAAATACCAATGTAGGTCAAGTAGGAAGCATCCAGGGCAGTTCCACTGCGGAACTCACTCGCTGCGGAATCAAGATTCTGCTTGGCAGAGGATATTGCAGTAGCGTTTCCGGATGTCTCTGCGGACTGATAAACTTCCAATGCAGTGGCGAACGTAACATAGTCTTGAATCAATCTTCCAAAAACCAAAGTCATAAGGGGCTAGGGCGCCAATCAATGAATGGGTAGGAGTCAAACGGTGACGGAATACCTGAGCGGCCCCTGCACCTATAGCGCCGACAACACCGATAGCATTTAGGGACAGTTCTAACGGAGTTGCATATCTAGCACACGGATGAGGGAATAACGGACATGTAGTATGACACGCACCGAAAGAGCTGAGTGAATCCGACGGGTGGTGGAGGTTGTTCCGCTGATTTAGTGTCAATATCCGTCGCATTGACCTTTTCCTGTTCACCCTTATCTTTCTTCCTCTGGAAGAAGCCCTCGAATTTGCGAGAAGTCCTGGCAGTGTTACTGTCCTTGATGGAGGAAGGTTTCTCTGAAAGAACGGGGGTACCCTTGTCTGCCATGATGGGTCAGACGAAGAAAGGCAGCGAAACCTGCGTAGAGGTTCATACGAAAGTAGCCAGCCAAGGAAGCCCACTGCTAGTAGAGGCCCATTATAAAGAGACCGTCAACCGGTCACAAGGATCAGCATAATAGTTGTGACGGAAACTTAGTACGCGGGTCACCCCGAGTCCAGATATGACTCCCACAGGTCTCTTGGCAGCGATTAGGATGCCGGTGGAACGCGCACGCACCGCACCTTCCATGCCCGTTACAAGCCCAGTATTCTTCTATGTGAGTGGCCGACCTGCAGAGACTCGAATTTGCTTTTGACAGCGTTTGTATGTTCAGCCTACGCCAAAAGATCCAACGAGAACACGTACTCGGTCTTTGGAACACCCGCGTTGGCATCCCATCGGTGAATCTGCTTCCGTCGGACCTCTCCTATACGCCACTCTACCCTGACTCCGCACCGCAGTCTGTGTGGACTGATCGCAGAATGTTAGCTCACTTTCTCAGACTTGGTGAGTGGCCCAGATCAACCCTCATCAGGCACCCGTCTACCGCAGCGAGCTGCCAACTCATGCACCAGAGGCTATCAGAATGCGCAGCCGCCCTCGTTACAAACGTGTGATCGACCGGTCAGCGGCCCCATGCATAATATACTCACGCACCAAGACGACGGATCGTATCGAGTTATCAATTCACTCAAGGCGAGTCACTATGACATGGGAGCTACTAAACTCGTGATCGTACACTAGCAACGAATATTCATGGGTGAGATACGATGAGTATGATTTCAGTTTCTGGCCTCTGAAAACGTCAAAGGAATGCGTTACAATAAGTAAACGAATATCAGCAGCTTTGAATAGCGGAGCTGGTCCTGCTCACCGTGGGGTATTTCAACAGCTGAAAAACAATAACGAGGACCACGTAACCTGGGTCGTGCGCTCATGTATCTGGAGAGCGTCCGTACGCACCACGCGGTGTAGATTGCTGCGGAGGACAACGCCATGTCTTCTCGCAATCATTCTCATGTCAGGTATCGTGAGGAATGGGTATTGTTCAACAAATTGACGCGCAGTTGATGTGACACATTGGCAGAGGCCCCGTCGGGTGCATAGATACAGAATTGATGTCATCTTGCACAGCGACGCGCGCTACTGTCCGTGTGTCCAGCAAACCTCGAGGAACTCCACGTTGATAGCTTGATCATTGGGTTCGGGAAAGGAGCTGGTAACGGTTCTGCTGACCCTGTAAAATTTACCCTACATTCCTTGATGCTGGCAGGCTCAGTATCCCACTTCAGGCTTCCCAACCCCAACCACCTGCTTTCTTAGCATTCCGCCGGGCGCCGCTGCCAACAAACGATGTTTTATAGCGTCCAGGAAAACTTGTAAACGTACAATAGCGACGAATCACGAATGAGATACAACGACTATGGATTCATTTTCTGACCTCCGAAAACGCCAATCGCCAAAAGAATATGCTACAATAAGCACGAATATTATCTGCTTCGAATAGCAGAACTCCCACCGATATTTAATGTCCTGAAATGCGTTGACAGAACCGTCATCATCTGAAGGAATCATGGATTTGGATCATACTCACGAGCCTGGTGTCGTAGCGTGAGGCAGGGGTGGTTCATAATTATTCGAGTTTAAGGACAGTTGTAAGTGTACACATATGGACACGGATAGGGTGGAAGACTGCCGTGCGCACGTCAGTCTTGGTCACGGAAGATCAGGGTCTACTCACATGGCAGTGGGTTTCAGTGCATTGTACTTGTCGTGTAGAGCAGTAGATGTTGTGACTTTTGCAGTGAATCGGCCAACATCAACAATCCTCGAATGCCATACGCGAACCGCACGAACCACTCCTGGGAGTGCAGGAAAAGGAGAGAAAGGGTTTCAAACAAGGCAAAAAGACGAGTGGCTTCCGAAGTCAACATTGGTGTAGCGCGCTGATATGTGATGCTACTCAGTGAGGACACTCGAAGAAGACTGTGCGGGTGGATGTCCCGGAAACTGGATCCTTTAAATACTGGCCAGGTCAAGTCTCCCGGGAATTGTTCGGTCTATGGATATGTCGAGTATCCACACGGATCATAGACCCTGGTGGACAAGCTATTCCCGTAGCCAAAATCTGTCCGGGGACACGCCGTTGTCTCAGGCCTCTTGGCGTCGGAAGCCCGCTGTCCGAAATAATCCAAGACCTATGACCACCCTGGAATTCAGCATTGTTGCAATTTGCCCGCGAACCTACCGGGGGACTGGACAAGAGAGCGCGTGGAACATTTGAGGCCTAATACTACCGAAGCGGTGTAAAACCTTGTTAAACGTCATAGGAGGTATCGCTTTTGTAGGCTAAATGGCAGTTCCTGGAATTATACTCTTCCCAGAATGTCGCAGCTGGAAAACAATAGAGACTCATCCAAATGGGATCCCACGTGTGTCTCTTGTAAGTATTCTGACTCAAATGGTGTGAACAAGATATGTACGCCAAGACTGATATAATTTTAGTGACTGAGCACCTGTCTCAATTCCGTTCAATCTTGGGGGGAGCCAGGCCTATTACCCAGCTGGGAGCCGTCTACGGTCTGCACCGTTCAATGGGAATAGGAAACAGTCTCACTCACCTGACGACGGGGGGTCAGGAGGCGGGACTGGCAACGTCGTTTAGGTTGAGCGGTCTGGTGGCCTGGAGACAAGACTAACAAGTTCACAGCCGTTGGAGTTCCACAACCCTTAGGCTTATCTACGTGACTGGTTGCGTCGGACTATGGTCGGCCTGTGACAAGCCGGTGACTTGCGGGAGAGTATTATTCGCGACTGGCGAGCGGGGGTGGCCATGTGTCGGAGACTTGGTAGGTCGCTCTCGATCAGAAATTCGTTTTTCCATTGTCTTCCTTCCACTAAAAGGTATATTCAAACGTCCTCGATACCATGCATGGTTTAGGTCTGACAGATTCCAGTGACTAGCCACTATGTACCCGCATACTGGCGGCGTCGACACGTTTGCCCTCCATTCTGCCACCGTGACCTTTAGATTTTAATGACAGGGTGGTCACCGTCGTTGAATGACCTATTAGCATGCATTGCTCCGAGGAAGTTCCGCCCGGTGGCACTCCATAGTTTTCCAATGCGCTCGATGAACATTCGGCAAGAAAAATCGGGTTGTGATCCAGTCAAATTTTAGGTACAACAACTCCCGAAACCGACCAGCGATATTGATCGTAAGTGAATTTTATATATTTTATATTATTTTTCTTGTTCCCTGGCTATTGGCCTTCCCTGTTCTGGCTTTGTTTAACGATCCGCTCCAATGTGCTACCCTCCGGGCTGGCGCATCCTATGACTCGCCTTGAGGTTCTTCGACAGCCATTCCGGTCCGTTGGAGCCGTCCCCCGCAGGCCTGAGCACGCAACTGTTGTCCTGTACGCCCCTGTTGAAAAGGGGGACTTGTTTCAGACACAAAGGTTTTGCATGTCTCGCCGTTGTACAGGGGTAAAATTAAAGCAGGTTTGCCCCGCAACCAATGTTATATGTCCATTTTGGTTGGGGTTCCTTTACCCTCTTCCGTAGCTGCGGTGCGTTTAAAATTGTATGGTCATATACAGCCCAGGTTGCTGATGGGTCCGGATTAAGATGACGTTGACCGAATGTAACTTGCCCTGTTTCAGCTCTCGTGTCCCAGGGCGCTAGTGCGATTGCAGTAAGTCGACGTGAATATTATGTTCTACACATTGCTTATACAAATATGAAATACAGCAGCGGTACGGGGTATCTACAATTACATGGCAACCCGTGCCAGACCAACAACTCAGATGTCTAGACGGAACCATAATGGAATCATCTTCCACATCCGTTCCCTCTCCCTCGCTGCCCACAACTCTAGGGCTCGTGCACATGCTTGACATTCAGCCTGCTCGATTCCCCGCCGCGAGCTCCCAAAACGGCCATAATCGTCCGTCGCTATCGGCTGTCCTAAATCATACAACGGCTGTCCAAGCTCCTCTGCAACATACAAAGGATCCATACATCCACGTTCGTGATCAAAGAGATAATGTTGTGTCGCGAGAGCCACTAGTTCCGCGAAATCGCGTTTACATGTACGGTGCACGTGGTTGTGCGTGTGTGAGTGATAACCAAGAGGGTGGCCATGAAGTGAGTGGGAGAGGGAACTCATGGACCTGATGAGCGTGGTGACGGCATGCTGTGACGCCTCTTTCCCTAACGCGAGTCGCTGCATGTCTGCAGTTGACAATGGACACCGCCATGCAGACTCGTCAAAGGACTCTCCGTAATCAAAAATCTGCGTAAAGTGATATCTGGAAAGGTCGTAGAACGCGGACGGGAGTAGAGCAGGCGCATTGACTTCTCGGGCCAGGTCGATCACAGCCTAGTAAATGGGTGATCAAACTTAGTAATACGGTATATTGCATACGTCAAGATGCGCAAGGAGAGGTCTCTCACGATCGGGGATGGATATATCCTAACCGCCGCAGACCCATCCCGGAGTTCCTGGGCCCGGGCAATATCTTCGCGGGCATCCCAGCCCTTGAGGGTAGTCGGCCAAGCCACCGCGAGGTGGTCGAGTGCCTTTTCTCGTAAAGAGTCCACCAGATATTTCGTAGAGAGTCGTAAGATACCAGACACGAGCTCAAAATCGGCAGGGTCGTTTTGTCCGAAATTTCTTGATGGGAAAACTCAGTCTAAACATGTCCATGTGACAAGAAAATCGTGACATACGGTCCGTCAACGAGTGCTGTAAGTAGATTCGCGACGTCTTCTGCGGCATCATGCAGAGCAAGCACCTGGCAACCCTCTATGTCCCCAACATGATCGACGTTGGGCGTAGCAATTGCACGGGGCGGCGAGGGATCCTTGGCGACCAGTTGTGGGAGAGTGAATAGATCGTGGAAGAAACCAGAGTGACGTGCAAGGAGCGACTTGTGGACGCGGAAGAGAGTATTCTCTGCCCTGAGAACAATCTCAAGAATGCACGAGGTGAAAATCAAACTGCGGAACGCGAACCATTTAACCTCACCGATCCATCGCAGAACCAAAGATCTGGGTGCCGGGTCGGCTCGCTGACCATAGTTCCCCCGTCCATAACGACTCCAGGGTTAAGCGTCGAGCTGGACTGCTCATCCCCAACTGAGGACTGGGGGGTGTGACTCAGTTTGAAAGACCGGTTGAATGGCGGAGGGCTTCTAGGAGGATGTCCATTGGCGCCGTTCGGCAGTGGGTAGTAGCTACTGTTCACTGGCATGGCTAAGAGCCTGAGAAGCCAAAAGGATGGTAATGGCCTGCGAAAAGGCTTCGAAGCAGAGGGGTTTTCTAGCAGCGAGTCCGTTCCTGCAGGGCTATTAGTATCATGTTACAGGCGTGTCTCACAGTCCCAGCTCCAATCGGATCAGCAGTGACAATGCAGTGAACGACAACCCAAACTGGGGAAGATAAGAGCTCGGGTGCACAGCCACGCACCAACACTAAGCCGAACTTGTCGAAGATACCAGCGGCATGGATACGTTTGCAGTAGTAGTAGATCAGCGTACGGCTCTAATTTAACCGCCTCTAGATTGGTTCGCGTTTCGTGGTATGCATTAACATGGTCGCCGTAGCGGACCTCTGCGAAACTTACACAGGAAATCAGCGGAAGCTGTACTTGTCCAGTCGTCGCAGTTGACATGACTCTGACCAAGCACGTACGTACACTGGATACATACCGGAGTGCTGTTGTCCTTGCTGTGTGTACGGCGCCTAAAGCACCATCACTACGGCCCCCGCAACGTTGCAACAAAGAAGATGATATATACATACATAGTGGAGTGCTCCACCGTACTTAACGCCAACCACACGGAAATGAAATACACATGTTCACAATAAAGCACAAAGAAACCCGACTTCCTGTCCGATGTCAAGCATTCATTCAAGAGCCAAGAGCCATCCTAATTTCAGGTGAGAAACCGAACGTGGAACCGATAACAGGTTACTCGCCTCTGAAGACCGCTCACGTCACCGTTCCAGAGGTCAGCATCGCCGGGGTTTGGGCCAGAGTCAGCGTACTGCCAGAATGAAGTGTACGCCCATCCGGCAGGGAGAGTTCCGAGAGTCGAAGACCAATCCGCGATCCAAAGCGGATTGTCACTGGCGAAGGAGGCGCTATTTCCAGTGCAGGTGGACCACCAATCCATTGTGGTGTAGATGACTGAAGTGAAGTATGGGGGTTAGTTTCCGTCGAGAAGAAATGTGATAGTACCTGGGTAACTGAAACGGACGTGGGCGTTGATATGCGAGGGAGAGGTTCAAGGCAACTTACCGGCTGGTGGCAGCGTGGTACGTGTTGGAGAAATCCTTAATCCAGGTAATCATCTCGGAAGCAGTGAGACCATAGCACTCAGCGCCATTAGGGTTGTCTAACGAATCAGTCCCAGTCACCAGACAGTATAAAAATATGCTCACATTCGATATCAAGTGCACCAGGTAGGGTAATCCCGTCAGCGGACCAACCTCCTAGCATGGTACAATAGTGAGCGTGGTAATAAATTGTCCAATAAAGCCAATACCAACCGCCATGGGCAAGGAAATAGTTAGCTTGCGTCGCGCCACTAGATTTGTCTGGATGGGCAAAGTGGTATCCACCACGTATCAGTCCAGCATTCGTCGCCCCAGTGTATTGAGAACTAAATGATGGGGAGATATAGGCTATAAAACATTTAGTCAGGTCAAGACAAATAGCAACGAAAGAGAGACTCCTGACATGTTCCTTCCGTAGCCTTGATATACACAAATACAATACCATTGTTGACCACAGTCGTCCAGTCGATGTTAGGTTGATAATCAGATACGTCAATACCTTGCGGGTATGCATGCTTGACTGGGCTTCCTTCGGTGACGGCTAGAACAGAAACAAGAGATGCGAGGTATTTCATGATGATCGCGGGTTGCCCTCACTCGGACAGAGCACGAAGGACGGCCATTTTATGGATTTCGCCTCTTCAGCGCCTGTGTAGTCGAGCCAAAGAACCATACGGCTCACCTCTCACTCGTGGTCGCACACCATGTGCAGCAAAATACTTCTTGCTGTCACGTTTATGCAAACAAAGGTGCTCACCTCCCAGGGACCAAGCAAAATGCTGATCCTCGTTCGTTGTATCAGTATGTAGCAGCAATTACGGATACCGCAAAATGGTATCGTGTCCCGAGACTTCTGGTAGCGCTAGCTTCATGAGCTCAAGCGCAGCAGATGTGAAAGGGGAGTCTCCTCCCTGATGTTGAAGTCACCAACGTGGCCTTATCCACGTGCTCATGGGCTTCCTCTACCGTGTGCGTTACTTAACAATCGAGTGCGTGGAGGGCAGGTTGTTGCAAGTCTCAAATGGCACCTTACACAATATGGGCGATACTGGCATGTGAGTTGGGCTGTCAACCTTAAAAAAAGTGTGTGCGTGAGGGAATATCAAGCTAATCATCTGTAGGAGATGGTAATAGCGGCTGTGAGAAATGCATATCATTGGCTTGGAACAGGCAAAGATAATGCATATCTGGGCAAGCTGTCGGCCTGAACTTGTTGGCCGAGTCTGAATCAAACTCAGCCGACCGGACCGACTGACGATGTCAACGGTCCGTGTTGGCAGCGCCGCAGAGACCGAAACGCGGAATTTGCAAATTGTCCTGTAAGTGTTACAGCGTAATGCCGACTGGCTGAGCGGCGGCCCCACCTGCCAACTGCGAATTCATGGGCGGTGAACCCAAGGTATGCGGTCTTTCTGCTGCTCCTCTACGGGTAGGATGTCTCTCACTTCCTGGTGGCAGACATTTTTGGATATTTTAGCCTGATCTGCAGCGAGAGCTCTACCGACCACTGGTTAGAGTCACAGACGAAAATGCGTGACCACTGTTGAAGCTCTTGTTCCTACTGCGCGGTCGCCAGGGACTGACCTGCAGCAGAAAGTGTCAGGTATACGGTGACATGTGTATTATTGTTTTCTAGACTCGAGTCCGATCGTTGGATGACACATTGTTGACAGACCGGTCTGACCCACACTTGGACGAAGGAAAATTTTGTGATTAGCACTGCGCTCAGCACAGTACAAAAGCCATGGTAGACTTGAATCCCGTTGTTCAACCTCCTGGTATCCCATTTTATTCGTGTTGCACAAAATTTTCGCTGCTGGTATGCCGTTTGGTGTCGCTCGATTTTCCCGCTCAGACTCACATGAGAGTGTAGTGCAGCAATGCAATCTCTCGCCTTACTTATCTTCGTCTTGGCTGCTGTTTCTGCTGGGGCGTCGCCG
The DNA here is from genome assembly GCA_024663395.1 of Pisolithus tinctorius. Taxonomy (NCBI): domain Eukaryota; kingdom Fungi; phylum Basidiomycota; class Agaricomycetes; order Boletales; family Pisolithaceae; genus Pisolithus; species Pisolithus tinctorius. The sequence goes on along the minus strand of JANFAH010000006.1, from coordinate 441,151 downwards.
CTCGGGAAGCGGATTGCCCAAGTTATTTCCGATTCAACTGTCCAGTGGGAGCAGGCCTGTGTATGTATCTCCGAGTCTCTTCACACATAGGAATGCTCTGATATGACCGTGGTTCCATAGACCACTGCTGGTGGAGGTTTACAATGCAACCCGGTAGCCGTTGCAGCGTTTAGCACACTTCTTGCTGCAGCTGGTCCTTGTGATCAACAAAATGCCGCTGATAAGATGATTGACCTTGCAAAAACTCTCAACAATAATTCCAACATGATTAAGTTAGCCCAGATATTTGTTCAACAGCCACGTAATTCTGTATGTTTCCTGGTTCTGAGTACTCAGGAAACTCCTTATGTATATTGCAGCCCACAGCGCAAAGTGTCCCCTACTGCCAGTCGGCTCCCAGAAATGCAGAACTCAATGGTCTTTTCCAGTGCCAGTTCCAAGGTGATAATCCGCAGACTTTTGTTGGTGGCATAACTGTTGGCGGAAGTGGGACCATTCCTTTCGGCATGAATGCACCTGTGTCTCCCGCTGGTTCTTGTCCCGCCCACCCATCCGGTCCCATCCCTGACGGAAGTCAACTTGTTGGCATCACACAGAATCCTGGAGTAGGGGGAACCAACGCTGGCAACCCAGCACCCACCTCCCAGATTGCTGTTGCCACCGTTTCCTCGCCAACACCTGCTAGCGCTGGTGACTTTCGCTTATCCAATGGAAAGGCCGCTCAGCAGTTGAATGCCCAGTTTGCTTCATTGACCCCTAGCTCTTCCTGTACATGTACGTATGGTCTTCTCTCTGGTACTGCTATGCATCCCATACTGTTTTTTTTTTTTTTTTTCGTAGCAGACACAAATGCGTGTGTCCAGGGCTCATTTGCAAGATGTGTTAACAGCTCGTTTGTTCTCCAGTCCTGTGGAGCTACTCTCACTTGTGCAGCCCTTCCACTTGTCAATTCTCCTGGGACATCGGTCACATGTACTACCCTTTCAGAAGCCGAGGCACGCATTGCGGCTACTGGTGCAACAGGTGGTCTTACTGGTGCTGGTTCACCATAGTGAGAAGGTGTACCTCGGACCCATCGTGTAGTGTACTGCTTGCTCGTCTATGTCATAGCGCTGGTCGCCGGAACAAAATTGTGTGTATCATAGAGATCGAACAATGGGATATATGTACAGTACTTATGAACAGGGGCATTCTGGCACTGATATGGTGAGGGGCAAAAATTTTGGAACCCCGACAAAATTTGAAGGGGGTGGCATTTCGCGATCAAAATACATCTCATCTATATCTTCCTCTTCGTTCTTCGTTCTTCGTTCCTCACGTCCTCACGACATGGACGTAAGTATACTTGTATCGAGTAGATCTTCATGGAAATCACACTCATCGGAAATTTTTACAGCCAAATTTTGTGCAGAGTTTGCACGCTCTACTCGTGCAGTCTACGAGCAATGATACCAATCAGCTTAAAACTGTAAGATCAATCGATCGTACGCGTTTATCGTCGTCCAACCGCTTTTCATGGTCTCTAGGCAACTGCACGGTTGAATACTGAATATTACAAAAACCCAGCATGCATATCTGCTCTGGCAAGCATCCTCGCGAGCTCTCCTGAACTTGCGGTGGGTCATACATTAACAGTTCACGCGGACAGCTCAATTGATCTCGAATTACTGACTCCCGTGCCACATAGGTCCGTCAGTTGGCTGCGGTTGAGATGCGGAAACGAGTGCAGCAAAGAAGTGGTGACTTGTGGACACAACTCCCTCAAGATGAGCGATTACAGATCAAGCAAAATTTACCCCAATTAATCCTTAATGAGCAAGGGTGCGTACCGTCTGATCGAAGGACGCATCGAGTAGTGATGTTCCCTTCTATGCAGTAAGCTCGTACGTCATGCTGCAGCGCGGGTGGTGGCAGCCATCGCATCAATTGAGATCCCGTTGGGAACATGGCCGGAGCTTCTACCACTCCTACATCAAGCCTGCACGTCTACACAAGTTTCACATCGTGAAGTTGGTATATATATCCTCTTCACGGTCTTAGAGACCATCGTGGAAGGGTTCCAAGAGCAAACTCAGAACTTCTTTTCCCTGTTCTCCCTGCTCATGGCGGACCCTGATAGTATCGAAGTGCGGATTACTACTGTTCGGTAAGGAATGAAGCGCGATATAGCCCAGAGGAATTTTCATCGTTCCTTCAGAGCACTTGGTGTTATCGCGCAGTACATTGATACCGAAGACAAAGCCGATATCGTGCGTAGACAGTCATTCGACAGATCGCACATCACACTGACATTTCTATCCAGAAATCCTTCCAAGCTCTCATTCCTAAAATGATTCAAGTCCTTGGCCAGACCCTTGAGACCGGCGATGAGGCTAATGCTAGGCAATTGTTCGATGTCTTTGAGACGCTCTTGATTCTTGTAGGTCTTTTGCTGCTGATCGGTAGTGCGCCACAGCTGATTTGCTATCCGTGCAGGAAATCCCTCTTCTTAGTCCTCATATCAAGGACCTCGCGTCGTTCCTCCTACAGTGCGGTGGAAACAGGAATTTGAGTCCCGAGCTCCGTGTTTTGGCTCTCAATGCTTTGAACTGGACTATACAATAGTGAGTTTCCAGCTTCGACTCTCCGACGAGCCCTTGCTGAGTGTTTTTTTAGCAAAAAGTCGAAGGTTCAGAACCAGAATTTGGCTGCCGTTATTCTCGAGGGCCTTATGCCGATTACCACTGAACCTGAGCCAGAAGATTCGGACGAGGATGCTCCGTGTCGCGTGAGTGGAATTGAATTCTGCTGTGTGCACACATCTAACATAGCCAAGTCTGCCCTTCGCATTATTGACGGTTTGGCCACAAACCTTCCTCCGACCCAAGTATTCCCTGCGCTTCGTACTCTTATTCAGCAATACTTCACTTCTCCAGACCCCAACTGTCGCCGTGGTGCCATGCTCGCCCTCGGTGTTGCCGTCGAAGGGTGCAGTGAATTCATGACCCCTCTAATGGATCATGTATGGCCGATCATCGAAACGGGTCTTCACGACCCCGAGAGTTCTGTCAGGAAGGCCACTTGTGTTGCTGTCAGCTGTCTATGTGAATGGCTCGAGGAAGACTGTGCGGCCAAGCATGGAACATTAATACCTGTAAGTATCTCGTATCTATGCGAGTGACGATGCTCATGCCACTTTGTTAGGCCATCATGAATCTAGTTCATGACCCGACCACTCAGCGTTCTGCTTGTACGGCCCTCGATGCTCTTCTCGAAATCTTGCAGGATACCATTGATCAATACCTTGGTCTCATCATGGAACAGCTTGCCGGTCTCTTGGACACAGCTCCTATCGCTGTTAAGACAGTCGTGACTGGTGCCATCGGCAGCGCCGCTCACGCCTCCAAGAGCAAGTTCCTACCGTACTTTGAGCCTACTATGAACAGGCTTCAGCACTTCCTTGTCCTGGGGGGTGAAGGGGAAGAGGGCGAGCTGCGAGGAATTGCAATGGATGCTGTCGGAACATTTGCTGAGGCCGTTGGCGCTGATGTCTTCCGACCGTACTTCGCTGACCTAATGAAGCAAGCGTTCCAGGGTCTCGAAATGGGTAGCCCTCGTCTGAGGGAGTGCAGCTTCTTATTCTTCTCGGTCATGGCTCGCGTATTCGGGGAGGAATTCGCGCCGTACTTGCCTCAGGTTGTTCCTCCTCTTCTGGCAAGTTGCAAGCAGTCAGAACACGGTGAAGACAAGGACTCTGAAGGTAAATGACGCGTATACCTTGATGATGCTTCTTGCTCATGAACTAATGCAGCCTTGTCCGCTGATGCAGCTGCGTTTGCATCGGGTGCTTCCGCTTCCAGTCCCATTGCTGTCCTTGACTCAGATGGGAACATTGAAGCAGAAATGGAAGATATCGACGTGGACAAGATGCTGGAAGTCAACAGTGCTATCGCCGTCGAAAAGGAAATTGCCGCTGACACCATTGGTGCACTCTTCCTTGCAACCCGTGGCCACTTCTTACCCTATGTCGAGCAGTGTGTTGTCGAACTCGTCAGCCTGCTCACCCATTACTATGAAGGGATCCGTAAATCCGCTACTGAGTCCCTGCTTGAAATAGTACGGACTTTCTACGAACTTAGCGAACCCCAAGAGTGGCAGCCCGGTGTCGCTGTGGTGAGTTGATAGAAGGTTGTAAGATGTTGCTGCTGAAACTGGCAACGTAGACTGTTCCCCTGCAACCACTCGTCAAAGAGCTGGTTGGCCATGTCCTTCCGCCCCTGATGGATATGTATGACACAGAAGACAATAAGTATGTAATTTTGCCTGCTTGATGCGGAGAAGCTGACCAGTTCCCGTATCCAGGTCAGTTGTGGCGTCGTTGTGTGTTGGGCTTGCTGAGACCATCAATAAATTGGGCCCGGCATTCGTTGAGAACTGTGAGTTAGATGCCTAGAATGCTATATATCACTTTCGCTTATATCTCCGTAGCACTCGAAACACTTTGCAATATTGCGGTCCAAATCTTGGAACAAAAGGCACTCTGCCAGCAAGATCCTGACCAAGATGAAACCGAAGAGGCTCCAGAAGACCAAGCTGAATATGACTCTGTTCTTGTATCTGCTGCGGGGGATGTTGTCTCGGCGTTAGCCAACGCTCTTGGTGCTGACTTTGCTCAATTATTCAACACATACTTCCCCTTGATCTCCAAATTCTACGTGAGTAGTTGATACGATAGTGGCTCGTGCTACGTCTGACAACATGCATTTTATACAGAAGGATTCGCGGTCATTGAGCGACCGCTCATCCGCTATCGGATGTCTGGCGGAGATTATCGCAGGGATGAAGAACGCTGTTACGCCATCTACCGAGCCCCTCATGGAGCTCTTCTACAAAGGTCTCAGAGACCCCGAAGCCGAAGTTCAAAGCAACGCCTCCTTTGCTGTTGGTCTCCTTATTGAGCACTCCGAAGTGGATCTGTCACCCCAGTACCCCCCACTTCTAGCTGCTCTTCGCCCTATCTTCGACGTCCCGGCAGATGCCCCTGCCACCCGACTGAATGCCAAGGACAACGCTGCGGGCGCCGTGTCCAGGATGATTGTTCGCAACACAGCTGCCGTGCCGTTGGATCAGGTTCTTCCTGTCCTCATTGCAGCCTTGCCTTTGAAGAACGACTACCTTGAGAACCGACCTGTGTTCCGCGCCTTGTTCCATCTCTTCCGTGCCAATCCCCAGTCTCTGGGTCCCTATCTCGACCACTTGCTAGCTGTATTTGCCCATGTTCTCGACCCGAACGTACCGGATCAGATAGGTGAAGATGCCCGGGCGGAGCTTATTCAGCTTATTAGTTTCCTGAACACCCAAGAACCAGCCAAAGTACGTGCTGCAGGTTTGAATGTCTTCCTTCCGGGAGCGTAGACTTTTTTTTTCCATCCTAATCCACCCCGCTTCTTACTACGGATATCATGGTTTGCATCCTTTGCCCATCGTTTAGATTACGATTTCCTTCCATGTTTTTGATGACTCCTTGAACGCGGTTTGTAAAGTGCACGTGACAGTCGTGACCAGCGCGTTGTTGTTAGTTGTTGACCAAATTCAAAATGCAATTTACTTAAGTCAGTCAACAGAGCGCGTCTCATCATCATATCCCGACATTATCGTGGTCGCTGGCCGGCTTGTTTCCTAATACCTCTAGTCGTCCAGCACGACTTCCATCGTCATGCTTGTCACCTCAGTATTACTCTTCGCTGTAGTGTATGTAGTTTTAGGCGCGGTTATCGTCGAGAACCCCCTGAACGGCCAGTTCCCCTCGATCGCTCGACGTGGCCAGGCTTTCTCCTGGACGACGAGTCCAAGAACGTTCGCCAGTACCCTTGGAAGACCCCTCTTTTACTCTGCTTCTGGATTACCCGACTGGCTTCACTTCGATGGCAACACCCTCACGTTCTCTGGAACGCCAGGGGTTACGGACGGAAGTGCAGAAGAAATCACGGTGACAGCGAGCGACTTGCAAAGCGTGAATGCGTCGAGTTTTGTGCTCTATGTAACCGGTCTCTCTGCCTCTAGCGTTCACAAGAACATCAGTCAGCAATTCTACGAAGGGAATCCCGCTTTGTCCTCTGCATACCTCCTTGCGCCAGGCTCTGCACTGTCAACTGGTAATCCCGCGTTAAGAGTTCCATCCTCGCGGTCCTTTGGCATCGGTTTTCGGGGGGACGTGTTTTCCCCTTCGAGCGGTTTGTACTACGGTGCACTGCTCTCCGATAGGACGCCTTTACCGCCCTGGATAAGGTTCGACCCTTCGTTACTCACCTTCGAGGGTGTGGCTCCGAGCCAAGGCGCGGCTTCGTACTTCACCATTGAGATCGCCCTCTTTGCATCCGAGTTCGAAGGCTATTCCTCCGATTGCATCATATTCGACCTAATCGTTGCGGATTACGAGCTGTCTGCACAACAAGGTCTTCCAACCCTCGATGTCGTCGCCGGAAGCGAGTTTAACGTAACTGTCGATACTTCCGTATCCCTCTCCGGCGTTCTGGTCGACGGAAATCCTATCCAGCCTGCCAATGTATCGGACCTGCAGGTTGACGTGTCCGCGTTTCCGGATTGGTTCAAGTATGACGAAAATACGAAGACGCTCTTTGGTTATAACCCTGATAACTGGAAAGACGGAGTGAACGGACAACCTCTCTTCCCTGTGAAGTTGACTTCGACCTTCAATCAAACGTTGCATACAAGCATGTCTGTGGCCATCGCGACGTCCTTCTTCACTACTTACTACGTAGGCATCCTCAAAGGGGATCCTGGCGATGACATCCATTTTGATCTTACGCCTCATGTCTCCAAGTCCGAAGCTCTGTATCACGACATAACACTCGGTGCTTCATTTGAACCCGAAAGGGCTAGCACCTTCTTCGCTTTTGACCCTTTCCGTGGACAACTCACAGGCTATATTCCTCTGGATTCTGACATCCCCGATATCCGAGTCGATTTTGTTGCCTACTCAAGTGCCAAGCATTCAACATCACACGCAATGCTCTCCGTGATGTCTCCTATGCTAGCAAGGGAACGGAGTGGTGGACCCGGTGAGCCTTCTCGCTCCCGCACGATCTTGGTGTTGTCCCTCGTCTTCGGTATCGTTGGTGGCGTACTTCTCGCCGGTGCTGTCGTATCCATCAGGTGGTACGTCAGAAGGCGGGGGTCTGCTGCCGTCGGTAAACGTGCCAGCATTTGGGGGTGTAGCCCTGACAGTGGGGAGAAACACACTTGCGAACACAGCCATGCTGAACGAGCTGGCGCCGTCGATGTCGAAACGGGTATGGCACCGACGAGGAACTCGACGGTGGTTCGACATGATCGGTCCTTGTCTACGATTTCCGCCGACGATAATTTTGGTGTCGAACTTCGACGCTTTCCGCATGGTACAGACATGATAGGCCAGGGTGATTCTGCCGACGACACCACGAAGAAGCGCGGTTTCTTTAGAAGGATTGGGGAGACGGCGAGAAGCGTGACCACGAGCTTCTGGCGAATATCGTCTCGGCCTAGTGCCATCAGCAATCCGATCTCGATACACGTCACGCACTCTCGAGCCGAGGTTTCATCGGCGGAAGAAAATTACTACGGAGAGGTTACGGGTTCTGCTTGTTGCAACGAGGATGACTTAACGGACAGTGGGTTGGCCAGTCTCACTGCATCCCCGTTAGATTCCGCGTCCACGCGACCAGTGCCAAGGAGGAGAGCCGACTTTGCACCCCCACATGACTTCCGCGACCCTGCTGTGGGACTCGCTCAGCGGAGGTAACAACGAGAATAATCGTTCCACTTAAATGGAGCTGACTACGTTCCTCCATGACAGTGCACTTGTAGACAAAATGGGAAAGTACGTGGGGGCCCAGAACATTTCTGCGCAATCCTCCGAAGCGACCCAGGCCGAAAAGCAGTGGGCTCGTTTGCAGCGGTCTACCGCCCTATCTCCCCGACCGTTGCCACCCACTCCGCAACCAGGTGTTAGGGGGTTGGAAGGCCTCAATTCTCAATTCCCCGAAGAGGGGAGAAACTCGGACACCTATCCCCCCAGCTTTGATGATTTCGACCTCGCCATGCACTATGTCCGTGCTCTCGGCGAAGGATCGTCGAAAGCTCTATCTGCCTCTCCTCCGCAGTCACTTGAGTCCTCTTATCCGGGCCGAGTTCATAGCAGAAATCAGGCAGATACCGTTCCGAGGTTCCTCGTGCGTGTGGCAGAGAAGTTCAAGTTTGGCATTCCGATACAAATTTCCGGGGGCCGGCGTCGAAAATTAGAAGCGAGGCTGATTTCGGGCGATGCACTCCCAGCGTTTATGCAAGTGGAACTCAAAAGCTACGGAAGTTCGAACGGGAGGAAGAGGGCAGTGGAGTTCTATGGTGTTCCCGCTGAGGATGATATTGGTGAACTCCATGTTGGAATCTTCAGCATGGAGACCGACGAGTGTTTGGTGAGGGTGGTAGTGGAAGTAATTGCGGGGAACTAAGACTGGTCGCAAGAGTCGGGTGAGGAACATCATTTATACCCTATCGGTTGGGCAAAGGACAAGCAACAGTGTACGATCCCGCAAGCGTTAGGAGCTCCTATAATTCGTACCGTAGAGCATTTCCACAGCCGGTTACATAGTCGTGTGTGTATTGATTTGTAGCGTCTATTCGATAGCAATGTAGTGTTCCGAGTAACATGTATGCAAATAGTGATCTGCACCCTCGGACTTGCAAGATATCTTCCTACGGACAGGCATGAGTACATCACGCAATCGAATGTCAGATGTGACAAAGCGGAATGCGATTGTACAGGAGAAGCATAGTAAATCACAAGAAGTTGAAGAGGAGTGGGTAATGTTGGTCGAAAACGGTTTACAATAGAGTTCAAGATACTACTTGAACAGTCTACTGAAAGTGCCTCGTCACATCGCGAGTGCGGAAGAAACCGGAAGCAGACGTACAAGGTCTACGGAAACCAAGGGAGGGTCTCATGATTTCCAGATGAGGATGGCGAGGGCACCGATGTAGAAATAGATGAAGTGCTTCGTTTCTGGTAGACCCCAATTAACGTGTGTTAGGGATAAAGCAAAGATCGAGACGAGTATTTCGCATAACCAGCCGCACGAGGACGACCGATATGCGGAATAACCGCATCCGAAGAAATCGAGAATCTCTGCTTACCATGCGTCACGTAGCTTCCAAAGTTCTTGCCCACGACTACGTGCCAGGTAGGACCATACTTGCTATCGAATTCCTTCTTAATCTGTGCGGCGATGTCTTTCTCGATGCTGTACTTGTCGAGAGCTGCAGTGGCGATTTCCACGCTTTCCCGCTGCATCTTCTCTTCCATGTCAACATTTTTTATGGTTGCCTTTGGGCCAGAGGCACCGCCGTTTTCTCTGGGGGAAGCTCCGGTTTCAGTGGTTGCGAGCGCCGTGTCGGTCATCGGTGTGAAAGAAGATCAAGTGACTGACTGTAGAGATGTCCGATGAATGTGTATTAAAAAAGTAGACGTTGAGGACGGTAGTATATATACGAGATGGAAGTGCTTGCCTTGTGGTTGTAACGAGGACAGTCCGACGATTTGAACGTGTAGTTGGTGGTGGGTTGCGGCAAGGGTTGTGCCAACCTTGTGCGCACTACTATGGTATGGGTAACACGTGGTGCGGGGCTTCTTCTTGCACTCGGCTTCCACATGGTCATCCTCGTGTCAGTTCATTTTGCTCCTCGTTTTGACCGGCATAACTGAGTACATCAAAGGTCACCGTCATCCTTGGCCGGATCGAGCAACGATCACACACTGTCCTGTGCGTACTGGGACGATATATACTCTCTACGCTCTCAACCCTAGCACATGAATGTGGAACTGCCGGTGAGTGACATCCACAGCCGGCAACTGCCTCGTGTGATGGATCAGTGACCGCAAGGGTTGTGGTCAACGCATTGATCGATTAGCGGCGACTTCTGTACGTAGGCCCCGTTCTCCGCTCTCATTATGGGTTTTCCATTTCACAACCACGCGCTGCTCATCGTCGATGATCTCAAGACGATGGCATGCTTCAAGCTGAGCGTCGGCCGAATCGATGGCCGTTAATCAGATAATCTGCCCCCCCATCAAGAGATCATCACGGTTGCGCACTTGGGTGTTGCCATCACTGGAGCATGCGACAATGGCTCTCCGGCCTCCCTGTCCTATGGTCATCGTTGTGATCTTATGTCAAGGTTTTGAACAGCACTGTTGGCAGATACCACGAAACAACACACGTAACTGCATAGGCTTGCAACAGCAGCATTAATGGGCTGGCGTCAACTGGTGGATCAAGCTTCAAGTCCAGCAGTATACATGGATATAGCTTTACATAGCTTTACAACGTTTAAATGAAGCCAATATTACAAAGGTGAACCCAAGCGAGGCCAATGGAAAATCAAGGAATATCGAGGTATGAGGCCAGTAGTGATAATTGGACGCCCTACGCTCAGCGCTTCGGCAGGAAATCTGGGACTATATACTTGTCAACGACATATTCTGCATCATGCTCCCGTGTATTTACGATTCTCAGCATCGAGACCTGAAGGCGTGAAGCCTGGGCTCGAATTAGCCTCGGAACGGCGATGAATCGAGGACCATTAATTCCTTGGGGAGGATTTACATAAACCGTGACGCGTCGAAGTACTTGCGCTTTCCGCCTCGCTGCAGAGGTTTCGGGTCTGAAAGAATAGTGTTCACCTTCATGATATGAATTGCAACGCGTCCTGCCAAATCCAATCTCATAGTAGTCTGGCCATGCCCTTCCGCGACATGAGTGCACTGGGTTTCAGGTCCATCTGTTGGAAAAGACATAAATGGTTACGTAACCCCAGATGTGTGTTACTTTTTGGGGCAGTGTGTAAAGAGGTAAAACAGCATCAAGGCTCCATCATATAAGTCCCGCTCAGTTGTCCACTCCCTCTTCCTTCCCGCTCATCTTTTCTGATTTCATTCCAGATGCCACCATACGACTCCTCGAAAATAGCGCACTTCATTGGTATGTGCGATGTTATGTAGAAAGAAACGCGTTGCATAATTGACCTGGCAGGAGGAAATTCGCTGGACAAGGCTCCAGCTGGTCGTATTAAAGACTTTGTCCAAGCCCATGACGGTCATACTGTTATCACAAAGGTGATTTATTACCATTGACCCAATGGAGTGGCCTAGGGCACAGTGGCTTGGATCCACTTGCTCTGACTGAGTTGGAAACGAGAGTACTGACTTCTTTTGTTTCATAGGTTCTCATTGCAAACAATGGTGATTAGATACCTCTTATATCAAGAGGTGTTGCTCACCATCACAAAGGTATCGCTGCAGTTAAGGAGATCCGCTCTATCCGCCAATGGAGTTACGAAACCTTCGGCACTGAGAGAGCCGTTGAATTCACCGTCATGGCCACTCCTGAAGATTTGAAGGTCAATGCAGAGTACATTCGAATGGCAGACCAGTACATTGAGGTGCCCGGTGGCACAAACAACAATAACTATGCCAACGTGGACCTTATCGTCGATGTCGCCGAGCGTGCAGGCGTGCATGCGGTCTGGGCTGGATGGGGCCACGCGTCCGAGAACCCAAGACTGCCAGAGAGTCTTGCTGCGTCTAAGAATCGGATTGTCTTCATCGGTCCACCTGGCAGTGCCATGCGAAGCTTGGGAGACAAGATCTCGAGTACGATCGTCGCACAGAGTGCTGATGTCCCGACGATGGCCTGGTCTGGTACGGGCATAACCCAAACGGCACTCTCAGAGCAAGGCTTTGTCACTGTGCCCGACGATGTCTACAAGTCAGCGTGTGTGACGACGGTGGAAGAGGGTTTGATCCGGGCTGAACAAATTGGGTGGCCTGTTATGATAAAAGCCAGTGAAGGTGGAGGAGGAAAGGGTATCCGAAAGGTCGAACATCCTGACACTTTCAAAAACGCGTTCCATGCAGTCGCTGGAGAAATCCCCGGTAAATATATTATTCTTATATCCTAAAAAAACGCTCTAACACAATATAGGTTCGCCAATTTTCATTATGAAGCTCGCTGGACAAGCTCGTCACTTGGAAGTTCAGATTTTAGCTGATCAATATGGAAATGCCATCTCCTTGTTCGGACGCGACTGTTCCGTCCAGCGTCGTCATCAGAAGATCATTGAGGAGGCCCCCGTCACTATCGCTAAGGAAGACACTTTTGAGCAAATGGAACGTGCAGCAGTTCGGCTTTCCAAGCTGGTTGGCTACGTCAGTGCCGGTACTGTTGAATGTATGCAGCTCAATTTTTTCAACCTCGGGTTTTTGCTCATGAACCGTTCTAGACCTGTACAGTCCCTCGGAAGACTTGTTCTATTTCCTGGAGCTTAACCCTCGTTTGCAAGTCGAGCACCCTACAACCGAGATGGTCACTGGCGTCAACCTCCCAGCTGCGCAGCTCCAGATTGCCATGGGTCTCCCTCTGCACCGCATTCGGGATATCAGGCAGTTGTTCGGCGTTGGTCCGAATGCTTCATCCGAGATTGACTTTGACATGATAAAGCCGGAATCGAATCAGCTGCAGCGTAAACCGCAGCCAAAAGGCCATGTCGTCGCCGTCCGTATCACTGCCGAAAACCCAGATGCCGGATTTAAGCCCTCATCAGGATCGTTGCAAGAGCTTAATTTCCGCTCGAGTAAAAATGTTTGGGGTTACTTCTCCGTCGCTTCCGCTGGTGGACTTCACGAGTTCGCTGATTCACAATTCGGTCATATCTTCGCGTATGGTGAAGATCGCAGTGAAAGTCGCAAGAACATGATTGTCGCACTCAAGGAACTCAGTATTCGCGGCGACTTTAGGACGACTGTTGAGTACCTCATCAAGCTTCTCGAGCTGGAAGCATTTAAAGAGAACACCTTCACCACGGGTTGGCTCGACTCGCTCATCAGCAGCAAGCTGACTGCCGAGCGCCCTGACGCAATTCTTGCCGTTGTTTGTGGTGCCGTCACTAAGGCTCATCTCGCTGCTGAAGCATGCCTCAGCGAGTATAAACGGATCCTGGACAAGGGACAAGTTCCCGTGCGCGACTTGCTAAAGACTGTTTTTAGCGTGGACTTCATCTACGAGAACACTCGCTATACCTTTACATGTGCACGGTCGTCAAGGAATATGTGGACGCTTTTCTTAAATGGTGGCCGAACGATGGTGGGCGGGCGCCCTCTCGCGGATGGCGGTTTACTTGTCGTTCTCGACGGTCGTAGCCATTCCGTATATTGGAGAGAGGAAGTCGGCGCACTGCGTCTGATGGTCGACTCCAAAACGTGTCTCATTGAGCAGGAGAACGATCCTACCCAACTCCGGAGTCCCAGCCCTGGAAAGTTGATCCGCTTCTTGGTTGACAGTGGCGACCACATCAAAGCCGGGGAACAATATGCTGAAATTGAGGTTTGCTTGCCCAATGCGGTACTTTAGACTCCATTCTGATGATATCTGGCAGGTCATGAAAATGTACATGCCCCTCGTCGCCGCCGAGGATGGTGTCGTGCAGTTTGTCAAGCAGCCTGGCGTCAGTCTCGAGCCTGGTGACATTCTTGGTATCTTGACGCTCGACGACCCTGCTCGCGTTAAACATGCCAAGCCATTCGATGGCCTCCTCCCGCCAATGGGTTACCCTGGCATCGTAGGCAACAAACCCCATCAACGATATTTGCGTTGCATGGGTACTCTCAACGATATCCTTGAAGGTTACGATAACCAGGCCATCATGGCGTCAACATTCAAGGAGCTGATTGAAGTGCTTCATGACCCCGAATTGCCCTACTCCGAGGTTACTGCCATCCTATCTGCGCTTGCTGGTCGTATGCCCTCGAGACTTGAAGATGGCATTCGCGCAGCCATTGATACTGCCAAATCGAAGAGTGATGCGCAAGAGTTCCCAGCCGTTCGCATCAAGAAAGTTCTGGAGCACTACATTCAAGACTCGATCCTCCCTCAGGACCGAGCCATGTTCCGCACGCAACTGAGTGCGCTATACGACGTTCTCGAGCGTTTCATGGGTGGACTCAAGGGCCATGAGGTGTACACTCTTGCTAATCTACTCTCCGCCTACGAATCCACGGAGAAGCTCTTTGGCGGAAGTATAGAGGCTCGTGTTTTGAATCTTCGGGAACAGTACAAGGACGATCTTGATAAAGTTGTCGCGCTCGTCCTGAGTCACACCAAGGCGCAGAGCAAATCCAAGCTTGTTCTCTCCATCCTGGATTACGTGAAGTCAAGCGGTCTGCCTGTCTCGAATCCCGAAAGTCGGCTCTACCAAGTTCTGAGCAGTCTCGCTGCGCTCGAGTCTAAGTCAGTCCTTACGTATTTTCCCCCCGTTGACTATGCTGATCAAAAGGCAATAGATCGTCGACAAGTGTTTCGTTGAAGGCTCGTGAGGTGTTGATCCTTGGGCAAATGCCATCGTATGAGGAGCGTCTCGTGCAGATGGAGGCCATCTTGAAAGCCTCTGTGAGTTCCAGCGTTTACGGTGAACAGGGGGCCGCAAGCGGGTAAGGAAACCGAATCCTATGAAACATGATGTGTTTTAACGCGTTGCAGAGCTCCTTCCGCCGAGGTATTACGCGAACTTAGCGATTCTCGTTACACAGTCTATGATGTGCTTCCTTCGTTCTTCGCGCACCCAGATCCCCATGTCACCATGGGTAAGTTGTTGGGATCGTTAAGAAGGAAGCTTTGCTGACACCCTGAACAGCCGCCCTCGAAGTTTACGTCCGCCGTGCCTACCGAGCATACTCACTGCTGTCCATAGACTACGAAGAGGGTGATGGCGAAGATGACGGAGATGTTCCTACGGCGGTGACTTGGCAATTCAATCTAGGTCGTTCTCACTCCCCTCCGGCGACGCCCCGAGTGAATGCACCGTGAGTATCCAAGTCGCTGATCTTCAGCAATGTTCAGCCACTGACTCGCACGAACCACTAGTGACCCGAGACGCCAAGGATCAGTTAGCGATTTGACTTACCTAATCAGTCGCAACCACTCACAACCCGTCCGTATGGGTGCCATCGCTTCGTTCTCAAATTCAACGGCGCTTTCACGCGGTTTTGAGAAAGTGGCAGCTCTTCTCCCTGTTTTCGACGTCGGCGAATTCCAAAGTCGTTACGGCAGCGTAGAGCCCCCGAACGTCCTGAACCTTGCCCTGCGCATCTTCGAGAAGGCGGATGACATGCCAGAGGAAACATGGGCCGAGAAGTTAACCGAATTCGTCAATGAGCGCAACCCCACTCTAGTCAAACGAGGTGTTCGTCGTATCAGCATTCTCATCTGCCGCCGCGGCCAGTACCCCATGTACTTCACGTTCCGGAGCTCCAACCACATCTGGTTGGAAGAGCAAGCTATCCGTAACATAGAGCCTGCCCTGGCGTTCCAGCTTGAACTCAGTCGCCTTTCCAACTACAAGCTCACCCCCGTCTTTGTTGAAACAAAGCAGATTCATATTTACCATGCCGTGGCTCGCGAGAACCAGTTAGACAGCCGGTTCTTTATTCGTGCTCTTGTTCGTCCTGGCCGTCTCCGTGGATCGATGAGCATGGCGGAGTACCTCATCTCAGAGACTGACCGCCTTGTGACCAGTATCCTGGATGCACTCGAGGTTGTCAATGCCCAATACCGGAACGCGGATTGCAACCACATTTTCATGAACTTTGTATACAACCTGGCAGTCTCCTATGAGGACGTTTTAGCAGCTATCTCAGGCTTCATCGAGCGTCACGGTAAGCGACTCTGGCGTCTCCATGTCACTGGATCAGAAATTCGCATTGCGCTTGAGGACAACGAGGGCAACGTCACTCCCATCCGGTGCATTATTGAGAACGTCTCCGGCTTCGTGGTCAACTTCAATGCGTACCAGGAAATTACTACTGATAAGGGCACCATAATTCTCAAATCAATTGGGGAGAAGGGCCCTCTTCACCTTCAGCCTGTCAGCCATGCGTACCCGACAAAGGAGTCGTTGCAGCCCAAGCGCTACCAAGCACACCTTGTGGGCACTACATACGTCTACGATTTCCCTGAATTATTCTCTAAAGCGCTTCAAAACATCTGGATTAAGGCGCGCAGCCAAGATTCGTCTCTTAACCTCCCCAAGAAATTCCTAGAGGCGAAGGAGCTTGTCTTGGACGAACACGACGAGCTCACAGAAGTTGATCGTGCTCCTGGAAACAATACATTCGGTATGATCGCGTGGGTGTTCACCCTAAGGACGCCCGAGTTCCCAGAAGGTCGCCAGGCTGTCGTCATCGCAAATGACATTACATACAAGATTGGCTCGTTTGGCCCTGTGGAAGATCAATTCTTCTACCTCGCAACGAAATATGCAAGGGCTCGTGGTCTCCCTCGAATTTACCTC
Source organism: Pisolithus tinctorius (assembly GCA_024663395.1). Taxonomy (NCBI): domain Eukaryota; kingdom Fungi; phylum Basidiomycota; class Agaricomycetes; order Boletales; family Pisolithaceae; genus Pisolithus; species Pisolithus tinctorius. The sequence continues at coordinate 424,774 of JANFAH010000006.1, read as the reverse complement.
TCTGCCAACTCCGGTGCGCGCATAGGGTTGGCTGAAGAAGTCATGAACCTCTTCTCTTGCGCCTGGTATGAAGAAGACCAGCCAGAGAAAGGGTTCGAATATCTCTACCTGACTCGCGAAAACTTCCTCAAAGTGCAGGAGAAGGCCGCCTCTGCCATCCGCACAGAAGAGGTAGAGGTTAATGGAGAGCTCCGCTACAAGATCACGGATATTATCGGTCTCCAGGACGGCCTCGGTGTGGAGTCCTTGAAGGGATCTGGTCTTATTGCTGGGGAGACGTCGCGCGCATATGACGATATTTTCACTATCACCCTGGTAACTGCACGTTCCGTCGGTATCGGTGCTTACTTGGTTCGCCTTGGTGAACGCGCGGTCCAAGTCGAGGGTCAACCAATCATTCTGACTGGTGCCCCTGCACTAAACAAAGTCCTGGGCCGGGAAGTCTATGCATCGAACTTGCAGCTCGGTGGCACTCAAATCATGTACAAGAACGGAGTTTCCCACTTGACCGCTAGCAGCGACCTAGAAGGTGTAACACATATACTCCAGTGGCTGTCATATGTCCCACGGGCGAAGGGCGACTCTCTTCCTGTTCGTGAAACGCCGGACACGTGGGATCGGGAGATTGGTTATGTACCACCGAAAGGTCCTTATGATCCTCGTTGGATGCTCGAGGGTAAAGAAGATGAACAGACATCGCAGTATTTGCCTGGCTTCTTCGACAAAGGCTCTTTCCAGGAAACGCTTGGGGGTTGGGCGCAAACCGTTGTCGTTGGTCGTGCAAGATTGGGGGGTATACCCATGGGGGTAATTGCTGTCGAGACTCGGACAATTGAGCGAATTGTCCCTGCGGATCCCGCCAACCCTGCATCCTTCGAACAGCGTGTGATGGAGGCGGGACAAGTCTGGTATCCCAATTCAGCTTACAAGACAGCACAGGCTATATTCGACTTCAATCGGGAAGGGCTCCCCCTCATCATCTTTGCCAACTGGCGTGGTTTCTCTGGCGGTCAGCAGGATATGTACGACGAAGTCCTGAAGCAGGGTTCCAAGATTGTTGATGGCCTATCGAGCTACAAGCAACCCGTCTTCGTCTACATCGTCCCGAATGGCGAATTGCGTGGTGGAGCATGGGTCGTCCTCGATCCCTCTATCAATTCGCAAAAGATGGAGATGTACGCAGACGTCGAAGCCCGTGCTGGTGTGCTCGAACCCGAAGGCATCATCGAAATCAAGATGCGCCGCGATAAGATCTTGTCTTTGATGGAGCGTCTTGACTCGACCTATGCGTCGCTCAAGGCAGACAGCAAGGATTCCAGTAAAACTGCAGAAGAGAGAGCTAAAGCGTCGCAGGCATTGGCGGAGAGAGAGACTCTTCTTCAACCAATCTACAAGCAAATTGCGTTGTTATGCTGACCTGCATGAGTAAGTGATTCGTTACTTTAGTTGAAGCTGTGTGTTTACTCCTTACAGTCGGACCGGCCGTATGGAAGCCAAAGGGTGTGCTAAACCTGCCGTGTGGAAGCAAGCGCGTCGGTTCTTCTACTGGGCTCTTCGGGCACGACTTGCACGTTCTGTGGCATTGGACACACTCGCTGAGGCCAACCCAGAGGCTAGTCCAGAGCTCCTTACCAAGGTTTTGGACTCCTTCGTGTGTACTTCTGATCCCGCGGACAACCGTGCCCTTGCGACGGCCTTGGAGGAACTCGACCTTGCGCCAGCCGTGACCCAACTCAGGACAGAGTACTTGTTGCAACGTTTCCTTGACGCCGCTCAGCAGGACCGCAAAGCATCGATTGATGGCCTCGTGCGACTCATGGACTCCTTGTCTGACGACGAACGCCAACTTGTGCAATCCACCCTTCAAAACACTCGCTCACCTGGTAGGGTATCCTTTCGCTTCTACAACTGTACCACCTGATCATTGACATAATAGGGCCCCCATCGTATACATACGCGAACTAACCTTTGGAATGACTGCAGGATATTAATTCATGACTATCGTCTCGAACCTCTCTTTCCACGTACTCATGCACACGATTTACATAAGGCTACTACACAGAGTAGACACAACATATTAGATCTGTTGTAATACCATTTTATCATAGCTGTGGATATGACTCTTACGACTCGGCAAATTGACTTCAACCGGGGTCCCGCTGACTTGTAATTATCGGTCCGTCACCGCGTCAGAAGGTCGGACACAATGTATTATGACTTGAACGTCCCAGTCGTTGCGCATGAAGTCACAGGCGCATCCCAGTCCAAAAAGAATAAAGGAAAACAACCACAGCAGACCGTTTCTTTGTTCACTCCTGCTCAGTTAGCCACTATCGAGGCCCGAGTTGATCTTCTCGTCCATCGTGAGTAAATTCTGTGACTTCAATTCCCCAGGACTGACTGCGAGTGTAGTGGGATACAATGTAATCGCGTTTAACCAGACCGTCATCAAGAAGATTGACCCCAAGACACACGTCAACGCCCTCGACACGCTGTTGTCGCAGCTAAAAACCAGGCCGCGCGTGTTGTTCTTGAAAAGGTTGACCATAGTTCTCGACGAAGAAAGTGAAAAAGGTTTTGGTCTGGTAACCACTCTCTCTCTTATCTCCCGACCTGGGTTCTCACCGTACCCTCAGGCTAGTGCGAATGCCTCAGTCATCGAACCATATGACATCGTTGCTCTCGTGCCGACGACTGCAGCAACGTTTTCCTCGGCGTGTCTGACACACAGTCTCCCTTCACCTCTGACGGCCCACATCATCTCTCTCCAGCTGACATTGCCGCGACTTCCATTTCATCTTAAACACACCCTCGTACGCACCGCAATCAAGAACGGTGCAGTCTTCGAAATCAATTATGCTGGAGCTCTTGGTGAGAGTGGAGCAAATTCATCGGCTTTGGGGGTAAGCGACACGGGACCGAGTGCCAAACGGAATTGGTGGGCCGCTGCACGAGAAGTAGTCCGTGTTACCAAGGGAAAGGGGATAATTGTCAGCAGCGGCGCGCTTGCAGAAGCGGATTATCGTGGACCGAGGGACGTGCAAAATCTGTGAGCGTCTTGTCCGGCTACATTGTACGCGTCGCTGAGGGACCTTATGCAGCATATGCCTTCTTGGTTTGGCACAGAACTTGGCTCACGACGCCTCTGCCGTCACGCCAAAGTCCCTTCTCATACGGGCTCGTGAGTTTTCTTCCTTGGTTATTCCTTCGTAGTATAACAAGCTAATAATGGCTACGTTACATCCCTTCTTCAAGAAACACGTAGAACATATCGTGCTGTCTTATCTGAACCGAAATTAGTCTTTCCCCCTCCGCAAACTTCCGGTCCTACCACCCAAGATCTTGACACCAGCCTGAGCCAAACGCCTCAAGCTGCGTCTAATAATCGCACTGCAACCACAGATGTTCCAAGAGACGTCGAAGCTGACACTTGTGGGTCTAAAAAGCGTGCTCGTGAACAAAGCATTTCCGGTGGTGCCACATCCAGCCCTGGTGGTTTGGCTGATGGACCACCTAATCTTGGTATCAGTGGTTCTAGTCGGCCACCTAAAAAGAAAGGTAAACATGTAACATAAACTTACTCATTTGACATCACATCTTCAATTGCATTATCGCAATCGGTTTCCACGAACCTCATGGCAAGCGATTCTGTGATGGAAGGTGAGTGCCGACGTGATCGCATGCCCCCAGATGTTCCCTGTTCCGCACCAAAAATATACTAAGCGCTCGTAACGGTATGGTACCTCGAAACAACCAACGGGGAAAGGCGCGCAGTGTGAAATACTGTGTTCCCTGTGCCCAAGCGTCTGAGAAACATAACAAATTCGGCGCGATCCGTATTGATGCAGAACTGCACATGGTGCCTCGTGGTCATGGAGGTCGGTAGTGACCAAGTTGAAGTCCCGAGCTTGAAATTCGCATCTGTCTTTGAGTCACTCATGCCGAATAGAGCGGTTACGCCCATCTCCGCCCCTTGATTCCGGTGGGCGATGCTGGCAGCTTGATGAACTTTGATAACGATCACAATACTCGTGACCGCTTCCCTGGTATGTTTTAAAAAGAGTCATGCAGCGTGAAAATTCGAAACAGACCTCAGGACCTTTCTCACTTCACAGAAACCGCGAATCCGCCTACCATGTCTGAGTGTCACACAGACTCGGAATGCTCCTCCCGCGACGTACGAGATGTTGTTCCATCTATTCTTCGAGTCAACCCACAGTGGGCGACCGTCACGAAAACTAAAACTCCTTGCTATTTTCCGGACCCCAATGTTCCCCAAAAACCGAAGGTAAAGCCGGTTGCGGGTTCTCTTGGATTACCTTATTCATTTCCTGTGGCAGCTGCTTTGGATCGGGTGTTCAGACTCTAGAATTTTGGAGGGGGACATTACAGTTGCCAGGCCCGGCGAAGTCTTCGTCCATAGGAATATCGCCAAGTAAATTGATTACACTGACCTCACACATATGCATGGAATTGATGTCCGTTTCTTAGCCAGTTTCCGACACAGGACACCAATGCACTGGCAGTCCTGGCATATGCCATTGGAGCTTTGGGGGTCCGAAATGGTCTGTCCTTCCATTGCTATCGTGATAAATTCCACTAATATATTTTCTCGTCTAGTGGCAGTCGTCGGCCATAAAAAATGCGGTGGTGTGATATACGCACATGATCAAGCGCAACCCTGTCTTCTCCCTGAGCGCATCCGCCTCACCGAGAAAGAAGGGGCGGAGCTTTTTTCCGGCGCACCAGGAGGTTGTGGAGATGTCTCTTCCGACAACCCCATCTACTCGTGGCTTGAGCCTCTAATACAACGTCTCAAACAGCTCTGGCCCGGATCGCCCGGATCAGTCGAATGGGCTACGATGGAGAATGTACAACTTCAGGTGGAGAATCTGCTCAGCCTGAGGCAGACCATCCTAAAATTGTCCGGGAACCAGCCCGTCTTGGTGCACGGACTGCTGTACGACTTCACGACTGGAATTCTTGAGAATTTAGTACCAACTTCAGAGATCAAACCTTGAGCGATATCTCTGAGAAAAAAGAAATTGGATTCATACTTCAATGTACTATTACGCTGTCCCCTGCCTTTTGCTAACAAGAGTCAAATGTCTTAAACCATACTACAGAATTTTGATTGGATGTGGAATTGCCAGAGTATTCTGAAGGGGCTTCGAACTGTTACATAACCACGAAACCTGTCAACTAATTTATTCAAACCGAGGAATCTGTAAGGTGTCGCGATAATAGGAAAGCAGCAGAATTACATGGGCCATAGCCTTGGTTCTACAATACAATCATACGAACATCTGCAGTGGGTGCCGATCATATACATTTTGACCCTCACTCAGTTCACTCAAGTCAGGGTAGAATGGCACCAAAGAGTCCGCCGCGCCGAGATACAGGGAATTGTAGATTCGCCAATACACCTAATGAATGGATAAGTACTCTTGGTAAGGCGGCAGGAACATTTAGGGACACGTACCTCTCGGACTTTACGAGCCGGGTGGAATAAACCTTGCAGCGTGTAACTAAGGAGTACACCGGGACCCAATGCTAGTCGCATCGCTTCAACAGCGTCCATAACCGCGCCAATAACGTGAGGTGACGTCTCAAAACAGTTCGGCCACACAAGGTTCATCAAGTGAAGCATCGTGTCCTCGCAGCCGAGACCAGCGCAGCCAAGCGCCAAGTGCTTCACGATAACGCTCGCTGTTTGACGATGAACGAGGTCCCTATCTGTCAATGCATCCTCCAACATGGTGACAACGGAATCCACGTAGTAGGCAGATTGCGGGCCGACATATTCGAACACGAAGGTAAGTGCCTTGAGACATCCAGTACGGACATTCAACTCGGCCGTCCTGTACTCATTCAGAATGGCAGGTATACACGTGAATGCTGGAAGAGAACGTAAGCAACTTGGAGTGTGATGGCAAGAAAGAAAACTCACGTCCACAAGTTTCAGCTACGATAGCGATTGCAACCGTACTGCACACACGGCTCTGACGCTCTTGCACACGTAAATTGGTAAGGAGAACTGAAAGCACGTCTTGAGGACCCAAACTCTTTGCGATGTATCCGAACGAGTTGACAGCAGCACGACGGATGGCTTTCTTGTGGGCTTTCAAGAGATCCAACAACTCGAAGCAGATACGCATCCATTCTCGGGCTGGAACAAACTCGGCCCCACGATCCGCGATACGACCGATCAAGTTAATAGACGCCTCTTGGACCTTCTCGTGACGGTTACGAAGAATGGGGGTCATTCGAGGAACTATATATGGGTCAGACATTGAGTAATCAAAAGGTAATGAATACTCACGAAGATCTTTTACTGGGGGGTTCATTTGTGTCATACCGACCACATTAGCGATAGCACCCTCGGCTGCAATGATACTACCGAGCGTGTCAGGATACTCCTCTCCAAGTTGTTCGAACAATACAAGTCCAAGCTTGCTCAAAAGCTGGTCCTCGCCACATTGCTTGATGACGATAGCGAGTCGCGTGGTGAGATCAGCGGCCTGTTGACGAACTTTGGCGCTCTTGTTGTTCAACCGCCAGAGGATAGTAGAGACGATCTGCGTAAGGTACGGCTTGACACGGATACCTAGAGCGTTGACGACAGTGCCGAACCCGTCCAGCATGACTTGGTCTTCCGTAGTCTGCTCCTGGAAGGAGTATATGATACCATCGACTAGACGGACTTCCAAACGTTCGTCGATATCGGAGGCACCGAGAGTGGCGACGACTTTCGTGATAGTTTCCATGACCATTTTACGGTAGGGTTCTGCTTCGTCTTTCAACTCGTTCACAATCCTCCCTACAATCTCGGCAACTCCGGCTTTTTGCGCGAGTTCAACAGTCGTTTCAACCACTTGACGATAGTTTCGCCTGTCCAGCGCCATGCGACGGACCCAGAACGACTTGAAGAAGTCCGGAAGAATGTCTTGCTTAATGTATTGAGCAGTTACACCTTCAGTGGCGGCGCATTGCTTAACGACCTTCAAGACAATCTTCTTCATCTCTTCATCCGACGTCTGGAATTCACGGATCAGGATGACCGTGACCTCCTTCGTGTAATACGAAGCATATTCTGGGTCCATGAGAGGAATGATGAAACCAATTGCCTTCAAGAAGGCGGCAAGACCCTTTCCGCGATGCTGGCGAATACCAAGCCACAGCGGCCGTAGAACTTCATCGAAAGACTCGATTCCATAAGGTGCAGCCGCTTCGGCTAGGGCAGCGATAGCAAGGGCAGTCATTGTCCTCACTTTCTGCTGTTCGTCCGTGAGTCCGTGAGCGATACAGCCAACGAGACTGCGCAAGTGAGGAAGCACGGCGCAGCCCATCATGATGGCAATCTGCTGAACGATACGGACACCTGTGTGACGAGCCTGCCACGACTTCTTACTACGACAAACGGCCTTGAGGAAGGGAAGCAATGCCGGGATACCTAGTGCAGACGCGACAACGGAAAAGGCACGGGCGGTGGTATTGCGCACATATTCATCGGCATGGTCAATGTCTGGGCGCATGGTGGAAATCATGTGTGCAAGGCCAGCCGCTTTCGCGAGGTTGGAAATGATCTCGCGGCCTTCAACGCGAGCATAGTAGTCCTCGTCTATAAGGAGCGGCTCGATAACGACTAGAATTTTATGAACGTAGGGCCGTACAAGGTCGTCAAGTTTGTACAGGACGCGGTCGATGACTTTGACGAGGAGATGCCGTTCCTGATCCTCCAACGTACGCTCCATCAGAAGTGGAAGGATCTTGTCGAAAAGTGGACCGGCACCGAACTCGCGAGCTTTGTCCGTAATCTGGCGAAGTGCTGTCTTACGGACGGGAGGGGTGCCGTTCTTAATTTTCAACAGCAGTCGCATGATTTTGCGTTCCTTCATTTCGTCGACCGAAAGCTGTGTCTCATCCTCCTCTTTGAGGATCTTGGCAAAGTACTGCGCATCCTCGGGCTTGAAAAATGCAAGATTACCCACGCCAGGTATCTCGGTGGGAAGTTCTGGCGCCAAACCTGCTGCCGCAGCTATTGCTGCAGCGTCAGAAGACTCTTGGATATGGAAGCCCCCAACTTCGGTTACAGATGGGGGCATCAACTTCCGAGGTGCAACCATCGGCGCATAGCCTGGCGGAGGAGTGACAATGACGTACCCTGAAGACGGAAGAATGGCGTCCAGTTCTTCGTCCGTAAGGTAGCGGTTGTGCTTGTCGTCGTGCATAATGCCGGGGGCATTCATGATAATTTGGGTCATAGGGGCTTCATGTACGGGGGCAACTTGGTCCCAGCGAGAACGCTTGGGGGTTTCGCCCACAGCAGTTATATTTTCCGCCGGCGTGGCGTCCCAACGAGAGCGCCTCTTTTTCGGTGCAGAAGCCTCGAGTGCGTCCTTCGACCACTCGCCCTGGTCAGGCTTATTTGGGTCTACGTTTTCGTCGGTAGGCTCAGTGACATCCCACCTGCGTTTTCGCTTTACACCCGACGCTGCCTCCCGCTCCCGGGCCTCAGCCAACTCCTTAGCAGCAGCGAGTTCCATTGCGACGTCCTGAAGCTCTGCAGCGGGAGGAGTCTTGTCCAAATCCATTTTCATCTTCCCCTCTTCTCTCTCCTTCCTCTCTTTTTCTTCGATTGCCCTCCGCACCCGGGCCTCCTCTTGCTCCAGTCTAGCCAACCTCATCGCATCCTTGTAGCCGCCCTCTACCTCTGCACCCTCATCCACCTGCTTGAAGACGTCGACACCATCTTGTGCGACCCGGTTGAAACGACGGTTGTGATAGTCAGACTGCCTAGCTGCAATTTGACGTTTGGAGGCTGTTTCAGCAAATGGGTCAACATTGTCCTCCTCTGCAAGTTCTGCAAACTCTTGCAAGACCTCCTTTGGTGCTGTGAAAGAGTCCACTAGCCTCGGTGAGTTCGTTGGCGACATGGCAGCTATGCTTCAAAGGACGGTCACCGACTCGTCTCAATGCCGAGCCCAGCAGCAGCTGAGTCTGAATAACAATACACCAAACACGTACAAACAAATCTTAGTAATCTATAACCCCTAAATCTCCTACGTAGGCGCTGATAGGCTGGCAAAGAAACTATGCCTCCCTTCCTCTGCCAAGATAACACGTCGCCTATTCTTCTCTACTATCGCTGGGTCCAAGCCTTCGCTATCAGGAATGTTTTCAGCAGCGCTAAGGGCACCAAATGCAAAGCTCAGCCCCATCAAATACACGTTCTGTCTCAACGCCATCTCAGACGCGTTCCCCAAAGCGATAACCAATTCCCTTCGAGCGCCGACGACTTCTTTACTGTACTGACCCTGAGTGTGAATGTCCAATGCTACCAAAGCCGCGGCTAGCTCTGCCGAGGTTGCGAATGCGTGCCGCGCCAATTCGTATTGTGTCTTGCTCGCGCGTTCGCGTCCCACAGAAGTATTGGCCTTCACGCGTTCCAACGCAATAGTCAGGAACCGCCGTATGACATCAGGATTTGTGATGTGCTGTACGTGATTGAGACATGTGGACGAAGATAGCCCATTGGGTGGTTTCTTCAATCCCTGGATACTGTTAAGGGTTTTGCGCTGAGCAAGCAGGACGAGCAGTCGTGCAAGGGCCGTTGGTCCCAAGATGCACTCGCCGTGATCCTTTAATAGTGAATAAATGTTCTCGTGAAGATACTGGAGTGAATCGAGAGCTTGAAACTCACCGCGCCGCGCTCCATATACATCAGGTAATCGTGTCGACGGTAAGACTCCTCTCGCGGAAGGACCTTACTAGACGCTGTGTATGCAATGTGCAGGAAAGACTCTATGTCAGCGTTGGAGATACCGCAGGATTCGGCCGCATGGGTTAAATTGATAATGATTCGTAGTAAGTTCACGCGTACCGTCCCTACGGAGCGTAAGCTCATCATCCCACCTTAACAACTCCCTCCAAACTCACCTCTATGTTGACAAACGGATTCGACGGCTTCATCCAACGGCGGCCCCTCCAAGTGTTCTTCAAACATCCTGAAGGGAAAGTCTCAGAGGAGCAGGAAAAAACGCATATACGAGAACCATACGCTTTAATATCTTGGTGGGTGGTTTCCACCACATTCATCCAGACTTCGACTATCTTCTCCATCCAATCTTCCCGTGAAGTGACGATAGTGAGACACTGTGACAGGATTTTCCACTCTCGTGCCTTGATGGCGGAGTCCACCTGTGTCGATACACCCGGAACAAGATGTGGAGGCCATTCGATTAACCTCGCCAGTACTTCGCAAGCGGTAGCATTAGCAGCGCTCAGGGGGTAGCCGGGCAGACCTGGCATGGTAGCACAATCGAACAAGTAATCGAGTATCTCGGGCCTTTCTTTCAATAAGTCGAGGCGGAGCTTGGAAGTGTGAGGTGGATGTGGCTTCAAAAAGTCACCAATACCACGCAAAACGTGTTGCTGGTGTGCAAGCGGGGAATGGAATTCGTTGATATCCACGGCACCGAGCATCTACTTTATGCTTCACTACCAAGCCAAGGCACTTGAGAAAACAGAACGTACTTTAGTGGGATGGTTCTCAATGCGGTCAGCTATTCTCTCCAAGTCTCGCAAAACTACCAAACACAAGCAGACCGCGATCTCCCCTCGTGTAGAAGTAGTTAAGCACCCCACGTACGCAGTATCAGCGGCGAGTGTGATGAGAATACAGGCTGACAGGGATCGCAAGTCCCAATTGTCGTGGTCAAGTATCTATAACCATTGCTTCATAATTTCAAGGGGAAAAATATGGAAGTACTCACAGGCATCAGGCGGGCTGTCACACCGAGAGTCAAAATCTGGTCTTCTACATCAATTCGTTCTGCCGAATCAACACCTACACAAATATGATACAAAGATGCCAGGGCATTTTGCTGCGCGAGCTGGAATTCCCTAAACTGCGCAGCCGAAGGCGGCGGTCGCGACACGAAGGCCGAAACCGTCATGACCAGTCCCGCAGAAACACATGCCTTCCCGAAAGCATCCAAACCCGTGCCCGCAAAGGAGGGATCTCGCTTTAATCTGCGCTCGATCGCAGTCTAACAGCCGTTAAAAATATGCAAACTATCAAACAGCGGAGAAGGGTTACCGTGTACTCTCGCAGGAACCTGATACTCTGGTTGGGTTCTAAGAGTTTGGAAAAGACCTTTTTCAACCCCTGGGTTAACCGCTCGGGTGCAGGAAGATTCAGAACTTCCTCGACATTGTCTGCGGTGACACTGATCGAGCCTTGTATTGGCATCGTGCGGGTAGACGCTGAGTTCTTGAACTTATTACTAGCAGCTACAATTGACTGTGACTTGACATAAATGGGAAGTGGCAAGCATGATCGAAAGCTGGTAGGGACAGTAGTGAACTCAGTACCCAACCTAAACTTGCAGCAATGCTGTACATGTTACGGTCTCATGAATCGGCGACAGGTACTTCTGCGGCAAACTTGTCTGCTCTGAATATGTTTGGAAGAATTCTACGGTATGCATACGCTACCTACGAACATTTACATTAGTACAAGTGAGAGTTAGCGGCGCGTTTTCCACATTTTGCGCGCGAAGGGCCGTGCAAACGGCCCTCAAACCCTCCACGGTTTTTTCGGTAAGAGGAACCCCATTCCGACCGAAACGCTCGCCATCACCATCATCATCCAGTACACGAAGTAACCCCCCATCACATGTCTTTGGATACTCAACGAAAACGCCGAGTTGGCGCTTGCAGGGCCTAACGCACGCATCACAGACGCCATCATCTGTGCAAGACCATTAGTTGCACCAATAGAAGCGCGGTTCGGGGCTGCCGCGCTGATATATACGAAAGTGACACCTAATCGCCATTCGTGAGTCACTAGAAACGGTACAAAAGAATCGACCCTCACTGAACGCGAAACCTGCAATCACGAATAATATCATCTGAGACCCAACAAGGACCCAGACAACGTAGTCTAGTCCTCTCATGCGCGCTACCCAAGCCGTCAGAGGGAAGAGAATGATCGCAGGGAAATACAAAGATGATCCCATGAAGTATAAGTTTTTAGGGCCCAATCGATCATGTAAGCACGCAAAGAAAAGCGTTTGGCAGACGCCACTGGTAAGTCCTTGTAGTGAAAGAATGGTACCGATGGCCGAAGGGCCAAGTCCCAGTCCACCCATTTCTATAGGAACTGTGAAGTACACGGGTAACACAGTTCGGGAAGCGATGTCGGAGAAGGCAAGGCAGGCATAACAGCCTGCGGCAATCAACACGTTAGGAACCAAGAGTTTCCGAAGAGGCAGTTGTTCCTCGTTTTTATCGCAATGAACGCCGTTCGCCGTTGCTGTTGGTAATCCCCCGTTCGGTCCCTGAGGCTTGGGCTTGCGACCAAGGATGTAATCTTTTGCAGACATTTGCGGCGTGGTAGTCTATAGGTGTGATGATCAGCCCAATTCCAATGAGAAAAACGATGGCGAACTAACCTCCTCCAGCAAGAAATAAGCGATAAACCAGCATAGCACAGCAAAAGTTGAGGACATTAAGCACGGAAGGAAATATGGGTATGTCTTGAAGAATGTGGTGCCTCCAAAAACTGTGGGGTATTTCTCCGCTGGACGTTCTAGTAATCCACCGATAAGTGGCCTTGATAGGATCAGAACGAACTGGATAACTGTGCACAGTATACTGCTATGGAACGAACCCAATTGTGGTTCCAACAAACCAAGCAAGAGGCGTGAAACCGCATGCCAGAGCTAAATTCGTTGAATCGGTGATTTCTACTATCATGCTCTTCATGACCCCAATGTTCCCATTCAGGGCACCACTCAGACAACGGCTTCATCAAGAGTAGTTTAAGCATCCTGGTCCCTGGAGAGAACGTAATCGCACAACGTACCTAAAAAGGAGGCCCAAAAACGTTTTAGATAGTCCGAAGCAATACATCGACACCGCAAGACCAAGAAGCCCGGTCATGAGCACTGGTTTGCGCCCGATCATGTCCGACGCACGACTCCAATGGAATATCGTGCACGCCTCGGTCATAAAGAACAGAGAATGCTATAAGAAGATCAGACGCTCGGAGTCATTGTTTGTCGCTTCTAAAACATAAGACTGACCACCAAGCCAACGTAGTATCCTAAGCTAGAATCATCACCATGTGTGATACCGATGTCCCTGATGAGCTTAAGGTGGAACCTGAGATGTCGAATTGGTGCGAAATGGTGCTGCGCGTAACTCACTCACCTGGGGCAAGAATGGTGCAATCACCTGCGATGTCAGAGGCTCTGACAATTGCAGTAATAAAAGAATGGAAAATTGCCGCCATGGTAGAGGAGTTCTTGCCGCTTTCGGGCTCCCATCCTGAACACCATTAGGTGTTGGTATCAGGGGAGTCTCCTCATCTACTTCTTGGGGATGCATTGTTCACAGTCGTATCGTGGGGAGGGAGTTCGCGATTGCTGTTGATAACAAGCAAATTCGCCTCCGCAAAGTTCCCCGGACCTTCATCGGCTGCCAATACTAAATGAAAACCTGCACCGCCCTGGTGAGTTGTCTATTCGCGTTCCAAACGCGCAGACACACAGCACACACTTGCCATGCAGAACGGTCTACGCCAAGTGCCAGCAACCCCCGCCGATGCTGTACTTTGTAAGTCGTAACCCACTACGTCATAGCAACGCAGAAGCGGTGGAAGGAGCAAGGGTGGGTGGGAGACTGGGATAGTTGCCACCGGCTTCCGGGCCGGAATGTTTGACACTCCCAAATTTGGCTGACACGTCTGGTTCATCCCAGTCACGGCGAGAGATATGCTGTAATTGTCTCCCACCAGCCTGAACGGACAACGCGTTGCCGAAAGACATAGTAATTGTGGCCACCTTGGCAGCTGCCGCATCCCGAAGAACGAATGAATCAGTTGGCACATTAGCAGATACCTCGCGAAAATGTTGACGGCCAACCGCAAAGAGATCGACCGCAGAAAAGGCCCTGCTTACGTCAGCTATCCAACCTTCTGGGAACTGGACAGCCCAATCTGTGTTGGAAATGTTTTGCATATAGCTATCGTGCAACAGCCAGCGGGCGGTAGAATTTTTGTGAGAAGATTTATACATTTGTCCCTGAATGGCCAGAGATCTCCGGATGGTGGGTGAGAGCCTCAACCTGGGACGGCAAAGGAGGGGGGGACATCATGCAGATGCGGCGGCCGTACGAACCACAGCACAAACCCGGCACTTCCCCAGTGAGCAGGAGGATCCCATCCCGGCCAGCTCTTTGTTTCCCCCACATCAACCGGGGGGTGGAAATGAGCCCTGTTAATCATCTGTTGTCAGACATACCTGTCCAGAGTGACACTCATAAATCATGATAGGAAGAAGCCCATAATGGATACCAGATACACCTGCGGAACCCGGGAGAGCATAAGCGGAGCGACGACGGGTGCAATCAGAAAAGCATACAGTGTGAAGACAATGCACTTTCTGTTCAATGTATGCAACAGAAAAACTACATGATATTGGAGCGGGTCAGAAGGTACCGTACAGTACTGGGCACGCAATGTAAGAACACACCAATTTTCTCATTACCTATATCTTCGGCAAAAAGGGTGAAGTCCACAGAATACAGCAGATGAGATACAACTTATCTAAACGCAGTTGGTGTTTCCCTTGCGCTTCGCCTTCCCTCCCACAGTGTCACCAACCTCGTCGACGGAAGGGATCGTGTTCACAGGGCGGGACATATCGTTGAGTCCTCGGTGGTGGCGGAAGACGTGTTGACCATGGACGGAGCAACTCCATGATCACGAAGAGACTCCCCGACGTCTGCACATTCAACACTACCACTGTTGCATGTGACAGATGAAGGGAGGAAACCCGGCCCACTACTCTCACCAGTAGAAGATCCAGAGGAGAAAAATGGTGCCCACGGGACGGCGACAGAGGAAGCAGCTGATTCAGAAGATGAATTCCTACGGTGCATTCAATCAGAGCAGACATGCTTCCACTAGACCCGCCGTACTCCACAGTAAATGAACTGAAATTTCGTTCCCCCACTGCAGGCTACGGCACTGCACCCATAAGTCACTCCTGAACCCCAACATTAAGAACAATACTCTCAAAAGGCACGGGAAGCCCCCTCACGCCAGTGATCCCAGAGAAGATGCCAACGTACTGAACGGTAGTATCGGCAGCTGGAGAGGGTGTTCGCTTCCAACGCGCCCCGTTGCCACCGAATATGCACCTACGCCCGAGAAGCAGGAACACAGCACCCACGCGAGTAAAGACGACCGTACTTACTGAACGACAGAGGTTTTGCGGCTGTCTCTAACATAATCCTTGGAAACATCGCCCGATAGCAAGGCGAAACTTTGAGCCCTAGACCAACCACAAATGAAACAGGGTAGTCAGGAAGATAATGCTCGTAGAGATCAGAAGAGGGCTCTCCGGGAAAGACAAGAAACTGTGAGACCTCCAGCAAGGTCATCTCCTGAGGCATGGCAGACGCCAGATGCGCCTTTGCGACGACAAAACCTACAGTATCGTCAGGCAGGATACTATCATTGAACGGAGTATAGATTCTGAATTCACCAGGCAGGGAGGTGCAACCAGAACAGTGAACAGCAATTTTGTACATGCAGTGAAAAGTCTTGGAGATGACGGCTTGATGGAAGACACCCGACGAGAAGGTTATTCAACTTAAGGACTGGAGACCACACAGGGGGGAGGTAACTGACAGAGGCCCAATACATATACGGGCATCGTGTGGAAAGTGAAGATGGAGCGAGGCAGCCGCGCTACGACCCTGCCAGAGTCAACAGCAGAGGACACGCACCGTGACCACGCAACAGCGAGATAAAGATCAGATACTGAATTCACAACCATCCAACTGCCTCACCGAAAGGTAAAGCTTGAACTGTGAAGTCCCACCAAGCGGTGACCGCGCATGGTGGTGCTCATACATAATGCAGCTGCCAAGGTTGTAAGGTCGGGTATCTGTAACCATTGCTTCATAATTTCAAGGGAGAAATGAAGAAGGAACAGCAGACATCACACGGCCTGTCCATCTCCTATAGTATTCAATTATGTCGATGGAGATATAATATGCCATTTATTGGCATCGTGCGGCTGGCGAAGCAGATAAAGTTTGACTTGGACGGTACGGCTTGACGAAAATGGGAAGCAAGCATAGTCGAAAGTGCTAAGGTCAGTTGAGCCGGTAGTCTAGGATGATACATATACCTGCTACTTCAGCGATCGTGAACTCGACCATCCAGACCCACAGTGCTATCCACATTACTGTCTTATGAACCGGTGACCAGTATCCGGTAAACCTACCTGCCGTAGGTACATATACTTGGAAGTACTCTGCAGTATGTACACAGTACAGGCTACCAATGCATGTATTGGTCTACATTTGAGAGTTAGAAGTGCGTCTTTTTACGTTTTGCGCGCAAAGGGCCGTGCAAGACGGCCCTCAAACCGTCCATGGTTTTTTCGGTAAGAGGAACCCCATTCCGAACGTAACGCTCGCCATCACTAGCATCAACCAGTACACGAAGTAACCACCCATCACATGCTTTTGGATACTCAACGAAAACGCCGAGTTAGCGCCTATAGGGCCGAGCGCACGCGTCACGGACACCATCATCTGTGCAAGGCCGTTAGTTGCACCAATAGAAGCGCGGTTCGGGGCTGCCGCGTTAACGTATATGAAGGTAACGGCTAATCACAATTCGTGAGTCACTAGAAATGGTGCAAAGAAATTGATGCTCACTGAACGAGAAACCTGCAAACACGAATAACATCATCTGGGTTCCAACAAGGGTCCAGACAACATAATCCAGTCCCCTCTCTCGTGCCACCCAAGCCGTCACAGGGAAGAAAACGATCGCGGGGAGGAATAAGGATGATCCCACGAGGTATAGATTTTTGGGGCCCAATCGATCATGTAAGCGCGCAAAGAGAAGCGTTTGGCAGAAACCACTGGCAAATCCCTGTAGTGAAAGGATGGTACCGATGGCCGAAGGGCGAAGTCCCAGTCCACCCATTTCTATAGGAATTGTAAAGTACACGGGTAACACAGTTCGGGCAGCAATGTCGGAGAATGCGAAGCAGGCATAACAGCCCGCGGCAATCAACACGTTTGGAACCAAGAGTTTCCGAAGAGGCAGTTGGCCCTCGTTATTATCGCAATGAACGCCGTTCTCCGTTGTTGCTGGTAATCCTCCGTTCGGTCCCTTAGGCTTGGATTTGCGCCTCAAGAAGTAGTCTTTCGCAGACATTTGCGGTGTGGTGGTCTGCACGTGTGATGATCAGCCTAGGTCTAACAAGAAAACGGCGGCGGAACTAACCTCCTTCAGGAAGAAATAAGCGACAAACCAACATATCACAGCAAACGTTGCGGAAACTGAGCACGGAAGGAAATATGGGTATGTCTCGAAGAATGTGGAGCCTCCAAAAACCCCGGGATACTTCTCTGCCGGATGTTCTAATAATCCACCGATAAGTGGCCTTGATGAAATCAGAACGGACTGGATAGCTGCAGGTGAACTGGTATGGAACGAACCCAATTGTGGTTCCAAAAAACCACGTGAGAGGAAGGAAACTACATGCCAGAGCCATATTCGTTGGATCGGTGAGTTCTGCTATCATACTCTTCATGACTCCAATGTTCCCATTCAGGGCACCATTCAAACAACGACTTCATCAAGAGAAATTTAATCAGCTCCATGGTCTCCAAAGCAAACATAATCACACAATCACACAACGCACCTGAAAAGGAGGCCTAAAAATGTTTTAGATAGTCCGAAGCAATACATCGACATCGAGAGACCGAGAAGCCCGGTCATGAGCACTGGTTTGCGCCCAATCATGTCCGACGCACGACTCCAGTGGAATATCGTGCAGGCCTCGGTCATGAAGAATACAGAATGCTTAGGGAAGAACATGCACTTGAAGTCATAGTTCACCACTTCTAAAACGAAGGACTTACCACCAAGCCAACATAATATCCTATGCTGGAATCGTCACCATGTGTGACACCGATGTCTCTGATGAGCTTAAGGTGGAACCTGAGATGTCGCATTCACGTCGCATTCACGGTAGCTTACTCACCTGGGGCAAGAATGGTGCAATCACCTGCGATGTCAGAGGCTCTGACAGTTGCAGTAATAAAACGATGAAAAATTGCTTCCATGGTAGTGGAGTTCTTGTCACTTTCGGGCTCCCATCCTGAGCGTCGTTTGGCGTTGGTATCAGGGGAGTCTCTTCGTCTACTTCTTGGTGATGCATTATTCGCAGTCGCACCGTGGGCAGGGACTGTGCTGTCGGGCAGTTGTTCGGGGCTGCTGTTGATAACGAACAAATTCCGTCTCCGCAAAGTTCCCTAGGCCCCCATCGGCTCCCAAAGTGCGGGCCCCGGCTTGATAAACGAAAACCCGCCCTGCCCTAGTGGACGGTCCATTCGCGTTCCGAACTCGCAGGCACGCGTAGCACATATTTACCATGCAAAACGGTCTACGCCAAGTGCCAGCAACTCCTCCCATTGCTACCAGTACTAACCCACTAAGTAGTAGCGCAGAAGTGGCTGCCACCGGCTTCCGGGCCGAAATGCTTGATCCACTCCCAAAGTTGGCTGACGGTGAGAATTTTCTGGTTCATCCCAGCAAGACCACGAGAGACATGCAGCTGTCTCCAAATGCCCTGAGTGAACATGTGGCCACCTCGGCAGCATCCGCAATGATCCCGAAGAATGAGCGAAGCAGTTGCATACCTCGCGAAGATGTTGAAGGGCAGCCTGACTGGAAAGGGCCTCACGTACAGCAACTATCCAACATTTTGGGAGCTGGGCAGCCCAGTCTGCATAGGGAATGCTCTACATAAAACCATCGCACAATAACAAGCGGGCACCCACAGGTGACTCCCGAAACCCAACATTAAGGATGATACTCTCATGGGACGCGGAAAGCCCCCCATGTCAGCAGTCCCAGGGAAGACGCCAACGAACTAAACGGCAGTATTACATAACAACCGGAGATAGTGTTCGCGCCCCATTGCCATCGACTATATACATACCTACATCCGAGAGGCGGGTATCAAGACGCAACATCCACACAACCAGAGACGACCACACTTACTGAACGACAGAAATCTTGCGGGTGTCTCCAACATAATCCGAGCAGACCACGCCAAAAGCCTTGAAGAATCTGTCCGAGTGCATCTCGTGGCGAGACGGAACGAGTCCTAGACTAGCCACAAAAGGACTCGAGCAGGGCAGCCGGGAAGAGATTTCTCGTACAAATCAGAAGAGGAATCGCTGGGAAAGACAAAGTAGGGGGAATTCTCCTGGAAGGTCTTCTGACATACGGCAGACGGCAGATCCACCTTTGCAACAATGAAGCCTTCGGTATTGTCAAGCAGGAATTATCATTGAACGGACTATAAGTTCTGTGCTTAGCAGGCAAAGGAGGTGTTACCGGAACAGTGAACAGCAGTTGTGTACACGCAGTGGAGAGTCTTGGAAGTGGAGTTTGGTTTGATAGATGCCCAACGACCTTGCGCAATACCGAAGAAGCCCGTACATCAAAAGAGAGGTTATGATGGAATGATCTATGAAGGCGTACAAGCCGAGGCTGTCCGATTTGAGGACCGAAAACCACATAGGGGGAGGAATCCGACAGAGACCCACACAGGTACGTCGCGCCGGACACACAACGGACGGGCGCCGCACGGAAAGCGGAAGGGTGAGGCAATTGCGCTTGACTGTGACTTCAGCGTCTGATGTTTTTCTCATCTCCTGGTTGTGGTGCCTGTCCCGCTGTTAACCCTCGCGGGGTCGAACAGCCCACCGGAAGGTGAGGCTTGAAGTCCCTCCCGGCCATGCACGAAGAGCGCCCCGGCACCGCACATAGTGATAGACATACACAAGGACGCCGGAATCACGAGATCAAGCATCCTACAACCTTTACTTCATAATTTCAAGGAAGAAATATGGAAGGACTTACAGGTATCACGCAGGCTGTTATCAACCAGTCAAAATCTGGTCTTCTATATCAATCCGTTCTGTCAAGTCAGCACTCACACGAATAGGACACAAAGATGCCAGAGCATTTTGCTGCGCATTGAAGTTGTGCAGCACAAAGTTGGAGTCGCGACACGAAGGCTGACACCAGTCCCGTGGACACGCATGCCTTCCCGAAATCATCAAAGCCCGGGCCTGCAAAGAAGGGATCGCCAAGAGTTACCGTGTACTCTGGAAGGAACCTGATACTCTGGCTAGGTTCTAAGAGTTTGGGAAAGACCTCTTTCAACTCCTGGGTTAGTCCATCGGTCGCAGGAAGACTCGGAACTTTCTCGACATTGTTTGCGGTGTCGCTCATCGAGCCCTGTATCAGCATCCTACAGTCGGATTATCAGAAACGGAGCTGGCGCGACTATGCTGACAAACAGATAGGTGGATTGGGCGCAATTGGGTGCGAGGTACTTAGATCAACGACTCGAGGATAGGATGGCTCTGTGGGGCGACGAGGCGGCCCCTACCTTAACTTTGAATCGTGTATTTGATATGTCTGCCCGTTGGGGCGCGTCCGCCCTCGCTCCCGCTTTCCATCTTCTCCCCCCTGGGAATATGATGTATTGGGCGTTCTGTTATTTCTATATTGGCGGCTTGTTCCGTCTATACTGTGTTGCTGTAGCCTCAACATGGACTCGTACCGAGTTGCTGGAGCAGACGGAGTACCTTTACTTCGGTGACTGAAAAAAAGTAGGAAGCAAGATAGCCCAATAGGATAATATACCTCCTGCGATCCGCTTCACTCAACCCAGACTTGCAATGATACATCTTACTACAGACTTTCCTGCTGTAGACATGCACTATCAACGGCGGTTAGAGGCACGTTTTTCTACGTCTTGGGGGCGAAGGCCCACGTAGACACCTTCAAACCTTCCACGGTTTCTTCGGTAAGAAGAACCCAATTCCCAGCGTAATACTCGCCATCACTATCATCATCCAGTACACGAAGTAACCCCCCATTACATGCCTTTGGATACTCAACGAAAACGCTGAGTTAGCGCTTGCAGGGCCTAACGCACGCGTCACGGACACCATCATCTGTGCAAGGCCGTTAGTTGCACCAATAGAAGCGCGGTTTGGGGCAGCCGCATTAATGTATATGAAGGTGACGCCTGATCGCAATCCGTGAGTCACTAGAAACGGTGCGAAAAAAGTCAATCCTCACTGAACGATAAACCAGAAAACATGAATAACATTATCTGGGATCCAACAAGGGTCCAAACAAGACCGTCTAGTCCTCTCTTTCGCGCTACCCAAGTCATCACAGGGAAGAGGACGATTGCAGGGATATATAAGAATGATCCCATGAGGTACAGGTATTTTGGACCCAATCGATCATGTAAGCGTGCAAAGAAGAGCGTTTGGCAGACACCGCTGGCAACTCCCAATAGTGAAAGGATGGTACCGATGGCCGAAGGGCGAAGTCCCAGTCCACCCATTTCTACAGGAACTGCAAAGTAAACGGGTAACACCGTGCGGACCGCAATGTCGGTGAGCGCGATGAATGCATAACAGCCCGCGGCAACCAACACGTTGGGAACCAAGAGTTTCCGAAGAGGTAGTTGGCCCTCGTGATTATCACAATGAACGCCGTTCTCCGTTGCTGCTGGTGATCTTCCGTTCGGTCCCTGAGGCTTGGACTTGCGACCAAGGATGTAATCTTTTGCAGACATTTGCGGTGTGGTGGTCTATGCGTGTGATGATTAGCCCAACCCCAACGAGAAAACGATGGCGGAACTAACCTCCTCCAGCAAGAAATAAGTGATAAACCAGCATATCACAGCAAAAGTTGCGGAAACTGAGCACGGAAGGAAATATGGGTATGTCTTGAAGAATGTGGAGCCTCCAAAAACCGCGGGGTATTTCTCCGCCGGATGTTCTAATAATCCACCGATAAGTGGCCTGGATGAGATCAGAACGGACTGGATAACTGTGGGTGAACTGCTAGAGAACGAACCCGATTGTAGTTCCAAAAAACCACGCAAGAGGCATGATACTATACGCCAGAGCCATATTCGTTGGATCGGTAATTTCTGCTATCATACTCTTCATGATCCCTATGTTCCCATTCAGGGCGCCGTTCAGACAACGACTTCACCAAGAGTAGTTTTATCAGTGTCCTTGTTCCTGGAGTGAGCATAGTCGAACAGCGCACCTAAGAACGAGGGCCCAAAATGTTTTAGATAGTCCGAAGCAATACATCGACATCGAGAGTCCGAGAAGTCCGGTCATAAGGACTGGTTTGCGTCCGATCTGGTCTGACGCGCGACTCCAATGGAATACCGTGCATGCTTCGGTCATAAAGAATAGAGAATGCTTTAAGAACGAACGCTCGAAGTCATGGTTTGCCGCTTCTAAAACATAAGACTGACCACCAAGCCGACATAGTGTCCTATGCTGGAGTCATCCCCTTGTGTGATACCGACGTCTCTGATGAGCTTGAGGTAGATCCTGAGACGTCGGTTGATGCTGCGCTAACGGTAGTTCACTCACCTGGGGTAAGAATGGTGCAATCACTTGTGATGTCAGAGGCTCTGACAATTGCAGTAATAAAAGGATGGAAAATTGCCGCCATGGCAGAGGAGTTCTTGTTGCTTTCGGGCTCTTATCTTGAACGTCATCTGGTGTCAATATGAAGGGAGCCTTTTCATCATCTGTTTCCTGGGATTTCATCGTTCACGATCACGCCGAGGGGAAGGACTGGTGTCGAACAGTTGTTCGGGGCTGCTGTTGTCAACAAGTAAATTTCGTCTCCGCAAAGTCCTGGACCCATCATCGGCTCCCATTGAGTAGGAACCCGGGTACTTGACAAGCGGAAACCCCAAAGTACGTCCTAGTAAGTGGTCCATTCTCGTTCCGAACACGCAGTGACGTTAGTGCCACGAGACGAGAAACTGCACAAGTCGCGTCGTCACGTGCGGGTTATTTTTGGAACCGTACACTTTTCTCGGCTTGTCAGAAAAAAGACTATCATAGGGTCTTTGTGCAATGTGTACAGTTGCATGGTATTTTCCATACTATTGTGTTCTTACACTCGGTTTTTGCTGCATGCTAAAAACCAGAGATTCTGCAGCCAACCGAGTCGAGGACTCAGACAATGGGACCGAGATTACGTACTAGTCTTAGTACGGAAGTGGCTGCTACCGACTTCAGTTGACCCACTAATACTCAATGAGCTCCTCTTTCATTACGCTTCCACCTGGGGCTACTCCGATCGTTGACGCGGACGAGGAGGTGGGGAGCCCGCATTTCCCTAACTGCAGGTGCTCGACTGTCACTCTTCTCAGGTTTTCCTCCTGTACACGAGTCTCAATCGGGCATGCACGAAGCTGACTGGCCCTGATGGTTTTCGCGGACTTGGTCACGTTGATTCTCGAAAAGACATACTTACCATTCATCTTGGATTGTCTGAAGACGCCACCAAAATGTCCAAGGACCAACAGTTGTGCAATATCTCACAATCACCAAAGTCAAAACAAAAGCGCTCGAAGGAGAATAAATCAATTGACATCGACATTGAGATCGCTCAGGACAAGACTGCCCTGCGTAGCAGAAGAGGCGACACTGGCAGCGTCGTCTGGAGGGCCAGGTTTGTTGTCTTTTGACTTGTCGTACACTCGTGTACGAGATTACTTAAACCCGGGGAAGTGTTGAATTTTGCAGAACAGTTCTTCATCAGTATTTCTTCCCATCCGGAAGTACAATATTCGATTACCGCAGGCTATCCGAATGTAACTGCCTTGAACTCGGGTGTGTTCTAGAATACTTACCCATTGCAGCGATGTCTCATTAGCAGCAGTGCGGGGACAGGGTTGCTTGGGATTGCCCTTTCTCCCCTGTTCCGAGCCTACACGGCAACCGACATTGCTGCGTTACTCCCGCTCATCCGGAAGAACGTAACATTAAATCCCCGTCCAAACTACGGGGCTGTTGGATCGCAATGCACAGATCTCATCGTGGAAGAGTTGGATTGGTTGACCCTCGCATCTCTGCCTTTAGGTCCTACCCGCACACGCTACTGCCCACTTCCGGGTCCAAGTTCGACACTAAACAAGGACAATACCTGGGATTTGATCTTAGCGGTAGACTGTATCTACCATCCCTCCCTTCTCCGCCCCTTCGTTGACACGATTGAGGCCCTCGCAACTCCTGGGCGAACTTGGGTAATCGTTGTGGTTGAACTGCGGCAAGAAGACGTCATTCGGGAATTTCTCAACTTGTGGTTGACCTTGGGGAATTGGGAGATCACGCGAGTAGAGGGCTTCCTAGATGAAAACTACGCCGTTTGGGCTGGTCATAGAAACTCACCCGCGCCCACTATGTAGGGTGCAATTCTCTCAGCTGCTCGTGACTGCACAGCATCCATTCAGTGGGGGTTCACTTCTCATTGGCAGCAGACGATGGCGTTGTAATTATAAAGTGACACCGACTGCCACAGTCTGTCGTTTTGGTGTGTACTGTATTCCCACTAGACTGTGGATCATCTCATTTGACCGTTGGTCTTGGCGACCGGCGTGGTTGCCATGACTGTCACCCGCGATGCCCGAAGTGATGCTAAATACACATCTGTGCAAAATAAATCGGAACACTTGATTGACGAACCATTCTCTGTTGCAGAGCTCGCTCCGCAGTTGTAACAACTGCGAATCTCACATGGCCTATGCACACTTAAGATGCCGGTGTCTCGTGAGGATCCTTCAGGATCATTGCTTTTACTTAAGCGGACCAGGCTGTGAGGTAGCAATGGTAGTGCCAAAGAGGAACTTGCAGCAGATTGACGGTCCGGGACTTTGCAACGGCTGTTCTGTGCGACTTTTCATGTGCTTATCCACCGGTGCCAGTGGAGCTTGGAAAGCCAAATCTTGCGGCCACCCCGCGTGTGCCACGAGGAATTTATGACTAATCAAATTCCCGGTGAACAAACACATGATACGTCACATAACCGGCTATGAAAAGCCGCCCGTGGGATGTCCCAGCATCAGTTACCAGCTCACCAACGATGTCGCCCTCGTCAAGTGCAAAGGCAAGAATTCTCGTCAAGGACGACAACGATGTGGTTATCGTCGCTGCTGTCCGTTCCGCTCTCACCAAGGTGGGTCCTACACTCGAAGCCATGTGCATGCACTAGTTAACTCCATCGCAGAGCAGGAGGGGTGGCTTCAAGGACACGCGTCCTGAGGAGATCTTGTCTGGTGTGCTGAGAGCAGCCTACACCAGGGCTCGCCTGAATCCAG
This sequence comes from Pisolithus tinctorius, assembly GCA_024663395.1. Classification (NCBI taxonomy): domain Eukaryota; kingdom Fungi; phylum Basidiomycota; class Agaricomycetes; order Boletales; family Pisolithaceae; genus Pisolithus; species Pisolithus tinctorius. The sequence continues at coordinate 399,500 of JANFAH010000006.1, read as the reverse complement.
CTCTCATCGAGGAAATTGCCGTCGGTAACGTCCTTCCCCCCGGTGGAGGTGCTAGTGCCGCCCGCATGGCCGCGTTGCATTCCGGTATTCCCCACACTACGCCACTCAACACTGTGAACAGGCAATGCTCTTCCGGCCTCGCCGCTGTAAACCAGGTTGCCAACGAAATCATTGCCGGCCAAATTTCTATCGGAATTGGTAAATGACGTGTACACATTCGTCTATCGCAATGGCTCATTCTTTTCCAGGTGCTGGCGTTGAGTCCATGACATTCGGATGGGGTAGTGGATCCCTACCTGATGGTTGGTCAGAGGCTGTTCTCACCAACAAGGAAGCCGAGGATTGTCTCATTCCCATGGGTATAACCTCGGAGAATGTCGCCACAGAATTCGGCATCTCGCGGGAGAGGCAAGATGAGTTCGCTGCTCAGTCTTTCCAGAAGGCTGCAGCAGCTCAGAAAGCCGGAAAATTCAAGGATGAGATCGTCCCTCTCAAGGTTAAAATCACCGACCCAAAGACTGAGAAGGAAGTAGAGATTGTAGTGGACGCAGATGACGGGATACGTGACGGCGTCACTCCCGCGAGCCTTGCTAAATTGAAACCTTCGTTCAAGAAGGATGGTTCAACACATGCTGGTAGGTCAAAGATACGACTCCTACCTGCCTTCCGTTCATGTCCTATTTAGGTAATGCTTCGCAGGTGTCGGATGGCGCAGCAGCAGTCGTATTAGCACGTAGATCTGTTGCCAGACGTCTTGGACTTCCAATCCTTGGCAAGTACGTCGCGGCTGTTGCGACTGGTGTTCCGCCTCGGATCATGGGTGTGGGCCCTGCGTATGCAATTCCTAAGGTTCTTGAGAAAACCGGTCTGTCCAAGGAAGACGTCGACTTCTACGAGATCAACGAGGCTTTTGCGTCACAAGCCATTTACTCCGTCGAGAAGATTGGCATCCCGTTCGACAAGGTGAACATCAACGGTGGAGCTATAGCTTTCGGACACCCACTTGGATGCAGTACGTACATTTTCCTCTTGCTATGGATGTTGAAACCCACCTTATTGATCTTGCAGCCGGGGCACGTCAAATCGCTACGGGTCTCAGCATCTCCAGACAGAGGAATGAGAGGGTGTTTGTTACTAGTATGTGCATTGGCTCCGGGATGGGCATGGCGGCTGTTTTCGTCAGCGAGCATTGATGTATTCCACTTGTAATAATTCGAAGTATAGTGTGATAATGTAATCCACAGAGTCTTGGTGACGCAACACTACAGGACCGACTGAAGTAAAGTACCAGTCTAGTATACAACAGTGAAGCTGGTGTTAAATACTAACGTTTCTCTGCCCAATGGGCCACTACGTTCAAAGACCCTGGGTCCGATCTCTGACCTTCCCAAGAAGGCTGAACCGCAGTACACTTCGGAATGGAGCAAACACGAGGGCCTCGGCCTATGCGTTCTATTATGATTGCACTCTGAAAATCTCCGGACGCTTGTGGTTCTCTTATATAACCGGATCAGTGAGGACAGATTTACCAGCGATCATTTCACCTGTCGTCCAGTAGTGTACGACGTCCAGCCGCCGGGTCATCCCCCCGCACCAACGTGGCCGAATGACCGGCTGACTTGGGAAGTGCTAGCCCCGGGGTCAAGTCGGAAGGATAGAGGGTGAATACAGAAACCGACCGAAAAATACTACGGGAGAGTTGGATAAATGCCACCGATGACAAGCATACCTACACAGGTGGGGGGTTCCCTGAGAGGTAGGGAGAGGTGAACCTTCCAGAAGAAGAGCGTCGACGCAGGAACGGGTCGCGATCCCCGAAGCCGTAAATGAAATCAAGCAATAATCATTGAATGCCGGCTTCCTGAGTAAATTATGTTACAGCTCACCCCTTAGCGTCGGAGGATGGCCAACGGCATTCAAATACAGGGGAACATGAAATGCGCTGCACAGTGGCGCTTAGTTGCAGGGGTGCAATTAAACCGTGCAAGGGGTGGGACGTCAGGCTGTGCAAACGGAAAGTTGGGTGTGCGATGTGGTAACATCCATCGTCGGGACCTGGGCAAGACAGCAACGGTTCGCACGCATCAGTGTCCCATGTATTATCCATAGGCTCTGCGGGTATTCAAAAAAAAAGAAGTTTCCTCCGACCTCCCCGTAAACCCCCTTACTCCAGACGCTAATCAACATTTAAACCAAGTGGACACACGAACATGTGTAACGCGTTCCGCTGCATGCTGTACGGCGATGTCTTCAGCCCAGCCGACCGCAGTTTGTTGGTCAGCCATTAATTTCACCTGACGCAAGCGCCTGGAGAAACGAATGCGGGGCCCGCCGCGAGCAATGATGTTTATAGCATATTACTGTAATGGACAATAAACGGTATGGTCAGAAGTAATGGACCCACCGATTATGAAAAGCCTGTCCCACCGCAGAAAATTAGTTGTGCAGGGAATACGGCATTCTCGAGATGATCTTTCCCCCTTCCAATATTGGTGGAACCGGAGGGCGCAGATACCTACCAAGAACGTGTTCATACGAAATGCCCACGAGGTTTGTTGGTAGATGTTAATGGTATGGTCAACGGTAATAACCGGTGACTAGTGCCATCAGTAACAGCAATCATGTATCTGTCACTGTACAACCGCCACACTGCAAGTGTGTTGAAATGGATCAGCAATATAACCCGTATTGGGGCCAGAGTGTATCAGGCCAATACCACCAGCAAATACCAGTACGTCATATTTCCCTTCGTAGTACCAACTCCATCAAAACGTCTGGTGGACATAGCCAATGATCTGTCAACAAATATCGAAAACGACCCAACCTCCAACATCTTCACCTAATTCTTCCATCTAACACACATTGAATCCAGTGGGGGGAACACAAATCGGAAATGATATGCGCACATTTTTAAAGTCCTGTCGCGGCCGCCGCTCACAATTTTGTCAGCAACGAAGTCGACGCAATACACCTCATCGAGGTGCCCAGGCAGATCGACCTTCAACTTGTATGTTTTAAGGTCCCATATCTTGTAACCAGATCAGCAGATACTGTCGACCAGTGCATAGGGGGCTTACTTTGACAGTAGCGTCCTTGCTAGCACTTACTACCATGCGGGAATCGGCACTCCATGTAAGCCGATACACTGGACCAACATGGCCCCTGAGAGTGGCAACAAATTTGCCTAAATTCCCAGAGCCTGGGGATAATTAGTAAACATCGTGATATGTCAGCAAGTGACAGCCTCCAAACCGTACCTTCGCTACCTGAACAATCCCACAACCGTATAGCACTGTCCCATCCAGCGCTTGCCGCCCACCGCCCATCGGGCGAGAACGCGACATGGGATACCTGGCGTTGGTGTCCAGTCAGCCGAGTCACAGGCTTTGGTTTTCCGCCTCCACCTGCAGAGGTGGAACCTGACGAGAAGAGGGACCACAAGAAAAGGGTGTGATCATCAGACCCTGATATCAAGAGCTCAGGTGTGTGATTAACAAGCCGTTCGTATCTTTTGAGCGCCAGGTCCCGAGCTGTGGAGGTTATAAGCCAGCTGTCAGACTGAAACGATCAACATGTACCATCTTCGTTGGATGCGGGCTTTTTGCCAGTGTGATCGAAGGGCCCAGTTCGAAGCACGAAGTCGGTGTTCAGAGCGAGTGTAGTAACCCAATGTGCATGGTCCTTAAGGACCATGAGTTGCTTACCCTGAATAAAGTGAGCAGTGACTTAAGTGTAGGTATCCTAGGGCTTACTCCGTGTGGGTCCCACACTCTCACCGTCCGATCGCTACTTGCTGTGTATAGCACGCCCTTCCCTCCCTTCCCTCCACCACCCCATTTTACAACATTAACACTGGCCGTGTGGCCTCCAAGCGCATACTCCAATTTACGTGTCAGGCTAGACCACACTCGTACTGTTCCATCCTTGGAGGAGGATGCGAGCCGAGGTGCAGAAGGATTCCTGTACAGGCGAATGGTCACAGTCAAAAAATCCGTAATGATAGACTGTTTCCCTCACAAATGCAAAGGCTCCCATGCCAGCGACGTCACCCACTTTGTATGACCCTTCATGGCCTCACCTATTGGTTTTCCTGTTCTGGGGTCCCATAGCCTGACCTGCCCGTCATGGCCGCCGCTAGCGAGTTTCCGCTCAAGCGGGTCCCACTCGACGCAAAGTACCCATCCAGTGTGACCAACAAGTGTGTGAGAAGGCATCTCGGTATTGAGATCCCATAGTCGGACATGGGTATCGCCAGATCCGGTCGCGAGGAGAGCACCGGTGGGAGAAAAGGAAGCGCACAGAATTGGCGATGAATGTCCTGTGTGACAGCATAAACCCGGTCATGATCGAATGTATCTCAGCTGTGATTACTGTGGTCTCCTGTGACATACCGGATAATGTGCTGGAGCACCGAGTTGCAGGCCTCACTTTAAACACAGATTGAGGGGCACATCTTACGACAAGAATGTCTTCCTCGGAAAATGCAAGCGAAGGGTGACCAAGCACGTCGGTCTCTATAGATTTCGAGATGACGATACGCGTGGGTGCGTCGCCTTTGGAAGCATCTGCAGGCAATGCCACATGAAATGCGTACGGCACATGTTCGTCGTCATCCTGTGTGATGGATGTGTGACAGGTAGCTGCGGAACGTTTCTACAAGATAACACGCTTACCTTGGTGCGAAGTTGGTTCACTAATGCTTCCAAACTCTCCCGTGCTACATTAGCTGGTAGGTTGACTGCAGGCGCAATTGGAGCTCCGTCATCCTCGTTTACAAACTGGACAATGACGTTGGGCGATGGCTTTGGGGGTTCTTGTGGTGGTTCGGGGACACCATGGTAGACTTTTTGTCGCTTTACCGGAGGGAGAACGGCAGCCATAGTCAATACAACTCTATCCCAAGAGTGAGAGAGCTGGCGAAAAGTTCTGTGTGCTTGAATAAGACAAACACCAATCTGGGAAAAATAGCCCCTGACTTTGCTGATCAGTGATATCCTGACTCAGGGGGATGGATGGATGTCTACAATCACCAATTGCACACCCGAGAAAGTCCGTGATTATGCTACGGGTACTGTAGAATTAGCCATCCCTGCCCTGCCGGCGTCTTAATCACGCATAATCTGATCCAATGAGAAGCTGTGCCGCCAACCAAAATGGCGCACTGCACTGCGATACGCTCCCCTCATACCTACCTTATGCGATTGATCCGTGAGTCTTGCAGTGGCTAACGGTTGGCATACCTCCGGGAGAGTACAGTCACTGTGGATTACAACAGAAAGAAGCAGTGCACGTCGAGCTGTCGAGCTGTGAATGGATCCTTTGTGCCTTCGAGTATAAAGCATTGCCAGGGATGCTTGTCCACAATGGATCCCCCGCATCTAGCACAAGAAAACCCGTCCCTCCGGTTCTGCCTCTAAATCAATCGACAAAGCACATCGTCTCCGTCTAGGGTTAGGGTTACTGATTATATATTGTTTGGTCGACGTCTTTGTTTGGCCCTGACTCCGGGCTGCTCGCTGCTTGCAGGCGCCGTCAGTTCTTCATCCACGCTACACACCCGTCACTTCCTCGTCCTCGTCGTTTTCTTCGTAATGGCAAGCAAGGCAGCACAGAAGCGGGTAAGAACATAGATCATGTAAAAATCGCTCTCCTGATTCGTTGTTTCGTCCGCAGCTTAGCAAGGAATACATCAACATGCAACGGGAGCCGCCGCCATTCGTTTGGGCTGCACCGGACGAAAAGAACATTCTCACATGTGAGTTTACCCTTGTTTATGTGCCTGTATTCCCTCTGACATGCCTACGCCAGGGAACTACCTTATCGTAAGTGTTATCAATGTAGTTGTTTGATGCAACCATCTTTACCAAGCGTGGTCTTAGCGCGGGCCCCCAGATTCGCCTTACGCAGGTGGAGAATACCACGGAGTACTCCTGTTCCCAGCAGAATATCCTTTCAAACCCCCGGGCATCAAGGTTCGCACTTTTTTATCTACTTAATTATTACGGTGACTCACCATGCACATCACTACAGATGTATACACCAAGTGGACGTTTCCAACCAGATAAGAAGATATGCTTCTCAATGTCTGATTTCCATCCTGGCACAGTAAGTTTATCTTTTGTTTTGACACGTGGGTTACAGTGGTGTTTACTCCGGCGGCCTTTCACAGTGGAATCCAGCTTGGAGTGTCGCTACAATGTAAGTGGAGATTCTGGTTGCCATTCGGCTTTCATGCCATCACCGGGGGGGACCTGTCATGATGGGTGTACCATAGCTGTGCCGGAAATTTTCAGCAAACCGGTGGCTGATCCCGAGCCGTATGATTTTCTGATGCTGACCCAGCGGTTCCTCGCAGATTGACCGGCCTTCTTTCTTTTATGCTGTCGGACGAGATGACCACAGGATCTGTGACGTCGTCAGATTCTCACAAACGCACTCTCGCTGCTAAGAGCCATTCTTTCAACCTCATTCAAGCGAGGTTCAGAGAAGCATTTCCAGATGTAAGTAACATCTGCCTCAATTTAACATAAAACCTGTAACTCATGAATTGCTTTACTATGGCGTTTCCCATGATATTTGCAACCCGTCGCTACCTGCCTGGTAGTATTGTACTCCCACGCTCAAAGATCTTCCAAATATGGGAGAACAGGAGCGTGGCAAGCCTGACACACCATCAACCTCCACATTACAGCCTGCGAATGCTGCTCTGTCTCCTAACCCGTCTACCCTGGCAGTGCCGATGCCACAGCTGGTGTTAAGGCGAACGCCAGGCGCCCCACTGCAGCTTGCCATGAATGCTGGACCTGCGATCCCCGAACTTCACAATCCCATCACGCACGCTAATAAACCACCTGTCCCTCAAGGTTGGGCAGCGTCTTGGCGCGAGGTAATATGGGAGAAATGGAGGTGGGGTGTTTTGATCGCACTTGCTGTAATTGTTTCGAAGATCTCTTCGGCGTATTGAAAGTTCACTGGCTGGATCCTTTCCTTTCTTCATCGTCTTCGTCACCCTGCCAAGGTGTTAGTTGGGTTTTATACACCTTGAAGATCTTTCCTGTGTCAATAACAATGCCTTCCGCCCACTACACTCCCTATCCGTGTCAATGTTTACCCTCAATCTCGTTCTTGTGGTCCATTCTTTTGAGTTCATGATATTTTACATAAAATCTATTTTGTAGTTTTTTTAGGTGTGGAAGATATGGAGGTGTTATAGAAACGCATGTCATGTTGTCAGATCTCTCTCCCAAAGCTTCCGGAGCGAAGACGCTACTCCTCTCGACAGTGGTTCTACAACTCGCCAAATATTTCTGGCGACGAGATCTTTCTCCCTACTCGCGTCGATCTCGACCCACTGTCCTTGACCGTCTGTCTTCATTTCTTCCCCAATCCGCTCGAATACCACTCGGACACTCCTTTGCACATCCTCCGTTTCATATCTCTCTTCCCCGTATCCACCTCTTGTGCGAGCAACTCCTGGCTCGACATTGAGAAATAAGGTAAGATCAGGTGCTGGGAGGCCGATATCTGGTGCTCTGCACCAATCGTACGAAAGACCTTTACGCGCCGAAAACGCAATTCCAGAGAATGCGTAGCGATCGGCGATTACAGTCGTTCCAGCCGCTAGATGCGCGTAGATCGTCGAGCTACGTGTGTTTTTATATATAAAGTACCGGCACGCACGTTAGGTCCTGTACTGGTAAGCACTGGGTACAGGAAGAACCTACGCAAGCTCCCAGCGGTTGGCAGAGAACAGGAGATGGATGGCGTGGTCGTCGAACTCGGACTGTGAGCGTAGATAAGCATCGATCATCTTACCGATAGTTGTCGTCCGATCTGAGATATACGACCCAAGAATGCCGGGAACCGTTAGGTAGGCACAATATTGTTTTCGTTCAGGTAAGACAGTCGAGGACACAGCACGGAGGGGATTAAGCTTACCGGGAAACTTGATCAGCACGGCCTTAGTTGTAGACTGTTCGGGTCCTTGCAATCGACTTTGGAGGATAGCAGCCTGGGTGCTTTTACCGGACCTGTCTAACCCTTCGATGACGATAAAAGCACCTCGACTCGTGGCAGTCATGGTAGGGCAAAATACTCCTGGAAAAGACTCTGGGGTTGCTTGATGCCGGTGTAGTCACTAGTCAACGGTTAACTAGCCGTAGTCGTTGCTATATGATGGCGCTCCGGCGACTTAAATCCCACTGATGGCCCATCAGATCACACTATCAAGGAGGTGCCAGCTTGGCAGGTGCTGACTTGCGTAGTTCTCGGGCGGGTATTCCGCAGTGTACCATCGTTCGGCGCAGATGGAATCAGTCAGAAACACCACGTTCTAAGTACCAGCGCGTTCCCATATTCATGCCGGCCACTAAAGTGGAGTTTTTGCACTAACTTGCTCCGAAAATCACTCCTGCACGGAATACAAGTAACATACCGGACGGAGATTGGACGAACGAGTGTATGTCTGACAATGGACTACTGATGGGTCTTGGATTACCGTCTTGATCGTCCAGGGCCGTTTCTGCTCTTTGTCGCTCGTTTTCGCTCTCTTTCTTCCTCCCGTGCCTTTGCACTGCGCTGCCGTGGGTCGATCACCTCGTAATCCCTTTCTGCCTTTCTCGTTTCTTCCCCATCGTCTTTTGGGAATTGCAAAACGTGGCTCATGAACCCTCGATCATCGTCCACCTCCATCCCAGAGTCCTCTCCACCTTTCGTTGCAGGCACCTTCTCCTCACCTTCCTCACCATCTGCGTCCTTGACCAGGTTCGAGTGCGCCGGTCCTGCAGCCTGCAGCATCCCTCTGAAGTTACTTAGGGCGGCCAGTACACCACCCTCATCTTTCTTTCTCCCGTCTTTGGCGTTCCTCCGCAACCCGCGACCCTTCGCATATTTGGAAAGTTCTTCCTCCAAATACGATTTCGGTTTCTTCTTCTTCTGCCGTTCGGCCTCCTCTTCACTATCGTCGCCGCCTTCCCGCCGACGCGTTAATCGACGAATCTCAGCCTCCATCTTCTCTATCTCGGAGCGCTGTGCATCCCTGAGCATGATAAGAGGAAAGTGAGTTAATTTTCAAAAAGAATAAGCAAGGACACCACGTCGTACTTCTGAGATGCCTTTTCATGGCGATGTTGCTCCCGGATTTTGGTTACGTCAATGTCGGGCTGTTGTTTTGATTTCTCCTTCGGTCGATCCTATTGAAAGAAGATATCAAGCCACATAATACGTAGCAGGTTGGGGGTACCTCGTTACCTTGGACATAGCCTCTGGTTTCGATGACACCTCTCGTTCTATAGGCGGAGCTTTCTTGGCCGGAGGTGATGGAGGGCGGAGTACATCCAGAGCCGGGAGCGTTGATAGCGAAGGATTGTCGATCACTACGGCGGCACCGATCAGATCATGTCCAGTAGAAACGTAGGATGGTACCGACAGTCAGGCCGTGCTATATCCTTCTTCTTTCGTACTGCTGGTTCCGTGTCCTGGTCTGCTTCTTCGTCATCTGCAAAACTCAGAAGTTTCACGTTCCTACACACACCAAAGCACGGTAAGCAACACAGTTCTTGTCAGCATTGTTGACAAGAACCTGCTTTTTGGCACCTCGACGGCGTTCGGCTTCTTCACGTTCCTTCTGAGCAGTTTCGCGTGCACGCCGTTGGGCGCGCTTCTCGGCTGCCGTAATACGTGGAACAATGTCGGGGAAGGGATTCTCGATGATGGTGATGGACTGGATCTTCGGAGGACTTTATGGGAAACGAATGAAAACTAACCAGAGTGTACATACAACAGATTAACGCACTATAGCGGTCGCTCGTTTTCGCCAAGCTCTGGTTAAGATGTAAGAAGCAAATTCAGGTCTACGAGGATTGGAATTGCATTTACCCATTTCGCCGATCTTCAGGGCATCTGTTGTAGGTAAAGCAATTGGACAATGTACCGATACACGGATAGAGGGAAATGCGTACTGTAGAGCGTGTCGCCAACCACTCTCCCAAATAGTGTGTGCTTCCCATGTAATTCGTCCGCGCGATCTGCCCGCGAGTTTTGTCAGTAGTTTACAAGGACACGATCTTAACCGGCACTCACCGAGCGTGATGAAGAATTGAGAGTCGTTCGTGTTCTTCTTTCCGCTATTTGCCATGCCTACGAGACCACGGTGGGCGAACCGCAGCCGAGGGTGAATTTCATCCTCGAAAGGTTCTATCGGGGAAACTGTAAGTAGACAAAGACAAGGAGGAAGAGGATATCTCTGAATCACCTCCATAAAATGACTCTCCACCAGCACCTGTACCAGTCCTGTCACCCGTTTGTACGAGAAACCCCGGCACGACTCTTGAGTAGCATTTCAGATGTATGTACGCTGTAGAAGAAAGCTTTTACCAGCACCTGTGGAAAATTACGCCATCATAGTATCCTAAGTCGCCTTCGCATGAGAGCGCACAGGTAAAGGCGCGAGGAACACACACCTTCAAGGGAGAGTGCAATGAAGTTCCGGCAAGCTTTCGGGGTTTCCTGGCCAGTATTAGTTCCCGATGTAAATCAATTGTTCTCGAGGAGTGCGTACCTTGGACCATAATTCGATATCTATCTCTCCTGCCGTAGTGTGGATTAAGACACGTCCTTTCGTCGGGAGAGCCATTCAACTTGTATAAGTAGCGGTGGAACTTGTTCGATTACAGTTGTAATGGTAGCAGTATAACCCTAACCCTATTCTGACCATTCCCCTGGCTACATACTGTACTTCTGAATCTGCGTACAATCGGAATGTTCGCTCGACCTCGGATTTGACTAGGACTAAGGGCCACCACCCAGTACTTCAAAGTCCAACGTAGTCTGGTCAAACAGGGGTGGCTCACCGTCACGGTACTCTGTGTATTACTTGTGAATTCGCCACTACAAACCGGCACCAATCACGGGGGCGATGCTCGGTAAACAATTATCTTCACAAATTTGCGTCATGTCTATCAACTGCTGACGGAGCACACACACGCGACACCGCATGACTCACAGGCGTCCAAAAAACACATAAGAATTGGAGGTGTCTGCCCCATGTCACCATCATCCGAACACCAATGATACCTCTCATCCTTTACGACATCCCGTCCAAACTTGAAGGGAATCATTGGTCTCCCAATACCGCGAAGCCGAGGCAAGTAGATCTATCATATGTTCCCTCTGATTCAAGCATAACCTGGCCAATAGGTTCGTCCTAGGTTACAAGGGCCTTCCCTTCCGAGTTGAATGGGTGGAGTACCCGGATATCGCTCCGAGAATGAAAGAGATCGGAGCAAGACAAAACAAGCTCGCGGACGGCAGAGACTTGTACACCCTGCCTGTTCTTAGCGATCCCAACACCGGTGCACTGATTACCGATTCCTGGGATATTGCCGAGTATCTCGAGAAAACATACCCCGAGAAGCCCATATTTTCCAACAAGAGCAAAGGTCTCATTCGGGCTTTCGACACTACGGTTGCCAACCTAGAGAAGGCTGCCGTCACATTCCGCTTCCTGCGCGTGAGCCAGATCTTGAACGAACACAGCGTGGAGTACTTCATCACCACGAAGGAAGCATTAGCTAAGGAGAAGATCTCCGAATTCTCTCCTGAGGGACCAAGACGCGATGAGCACTGGGCTATTATTGAGCGTGCAATGGAAACCTGCAAAGAGTGGTACGATAGCGAAGAGGGAAAGTGGCTGATGGGAGACGTCTTTTCCTATGCAGACATTCTCCTTGCATCTCGCCTTTTCTGTTTCAAGAGGGTGTTGCACGACGATGAATGGGAGAAATTCGCGAGCTGGCACGGTGAAAGGTGGGGAACGTTACTCGCTGATGTGGAGAAGGAATGTAATGGGCTTTAGCGAGGACTCGAGAATGTGCAATTCGATAACCAGATGAACAAAATGGACCCTAGTATGTATGTGTATGGTGACCTCGAGGGCACTCGCTGTGCGGCAATGTCCACCCGGTGTCTGTCCTCTGGCTACTCTGCCCTGTTCACTTTGGGTCTCTTGCAGACATCCCCAGAGACCGTCCCCCTCGACGATGTCGACGACGACCCATCTGCCTACTACTTTACACTGCGGACAGGCAGACGCGACACGGTCGAGTTGCGGTCATTCCTGTATCTCGATCTAGCAAGCAGCTCTGCTAGGTCTGTAGCGAGTCAGACGCAGCGTAATCGTCAACAGACCTCTCATGTTGTCACGATCGACCAGTTGGACGTTCTGCACCTCAGAACTGAGCCGCGGCTTGTGCTTCCTCCTGATCCATATTGCGTACTCGTGCTGACGTACCTGCGCAGCCGATGTGAGAGGCATATCGCATTCACTCCTAAACGTGTTCTTCCTCTCCCTCCGAAACTTGCTGTACCGGTCGCGTCTCGGTGACCTTCACGAGAGTCATTTGCGAAATATACCCTCTCCGAAGCCGGTGCCATTGATGTCACTCCCAGACCTTCGGTAGCGTCCTCATCGGCAGGTATGTCTTTACTACTCAACAACTCTCCGAGCGCAGGGTCGCAGCCGCCTTCTCCTTGGTTGAGTCCCCCCGAGCCCATCACACCCTGGACTGGCACAACCATCGCGTCCGTATCTTTCGCTTGCACCCTCTATATCCTCGTATACATAATCTCTGAACGTACTCTTAACACTTCATTCGCCCCGATCTTCATACCGCCGCGCATTCCACTCGGTGTTGTCGGGGACGATTCGTCGTTGCTCTCGCGACCACCTTTCTCTCCTCGTTCACGGGCATTCTCAGACGGTGAAGCGGACACACATAAGCTTTCTTACCAGCGTCGTGCGTGTTCACCTCCGCGCTCAGAGAGCACCACCTCATCGACCAGAATGCGGAGCAAAATGGATGTGTTAGCGTTTCTAGAAGGTAGAGGAAGATTGGGATTGCTGGGCCGTGGAGCGTGGAGATGGATGCAGATAGAGTAACTTCATGAGTATGAGCGACGGCAAGGATGAAGAAGGCGACGGCGAGAACAACCGGCAGGATATTATTGTTACTCGCCCTGCGCCGGTCTAAACGCCGATTCGGACGAGCGCGTGTCCTCACGGAAGTGGAGAAGTTTTATCGAGATTGGCGTTGCCTGACTGTAAATCCCCCTTGCGACGTGGTATGATCTTCCCCCCGCCATGTTTCCTACTGTTCACGTTCTATCCAACTGCCCTATTCACTTTACTTAGACCGATAACGGAATGTATCCGAATCCCCCCCATCAATCCCGTTGACTTTTGATTTCCTTCGACGCTTCTGATTGTGGTTTCTTGCGCATTACCCTGCAGAACATCTAGTTTTAGACTCCAGAATCGCATGCTAACTTCTCTTTCTTTTTCCTTTGACGTTTACCACTCATGTCCAGTTCTATCTTCCTCACGGTACACTCAATCATGACCACAGACACCCGAGCAGTATGGATCGAAGAATGTAATAGTAGTGTCGACTTGACCAGCCCATTTTCTGTGACAGAACGTGAACTCGTGTTGGAAAAAGCCACCACCAGCAGGTCACAGTTGTACTTGGTTATCGATAGGCGCCTTGACATCGGTCAGCGACAGTACCTCGAGTTTACTCCACAGTATCTGGCATCTTCCCCAGCGAGTACCCAACCTTGACGAGAGTTTCGATGCTTCCTTGTCCGTTGGCAACTACACTCTTTCCAGTCGAGTTCAGGACGAGGTCCTCGTCAAATTCAATGAGCCCCGGTGGGAAGACGGCAATTACAGTGCTGCCACCGTACGCAAAATAGCCAACCTCGTCACCACGTTTTATCTCATTCTGAAACCCCGAGTTAAATAATCGCCACATATCACTGTTCCATGATTTAAATACCGGTGCTTACATTATAAGTCCAGACAATGCTGCCAACCAGGAGTGCGCCGACGGCGACAATTGCAATCGGTTTCTTCGAGACCTCGTGTTCGAGAAGTAAGACAGAGCGCTTGTTTCGGGTGAACACGTCAAGGTTAGGTTCATTGACAGCCTGGGGATTCACTACGGCGAATTTATAGGTGGCTTCTCAGGGTAAGAAGGCGGGGAACTCACCGGTATAATATTCACCGGGGATATCCCGATGTTCAGTCAGAACTCTTCCATCAACTGGTGAGTGGAAGCGGTGATAATCTGCAGGCGCGAGACGGAAAATGGCGAGGGAACCACCGCTCAACGCTTTGCAGATAGGATCGGTGGGATCGAGACCCAAGAGCGATGGTATAGAGAATTCGTCTCCCTTAATCCAAAACTTCTCTGCGAGGCTAATGGTCTGGTATACCACCAGGCGGCAGTCAGCAGCACTGCAGAATCCCCTCGGGTTATCTACATTCTCGACTGGACGCGCGCCTGGCTTGAGCCTGCGAGAGAAGAATTCGTTGAAAGTGTGATACTTGTGGATATCCGGTTCCAGCAGTTCATCCAGCTGGATGTTGTACATCTTGATAAAGGACGGTATATTCTTAGCGGATTCAGGTGAATCGTAGATTTTTCCTTGGTGAATGCTCTGTTCGCGGAGGGTATCTTCGACGAGTTTGTTTCCTTCCAGCAACTTCACCTGTTCCTTCCCATAAAACAGCAGGTGCATGCCCAAGCGTGCGTAGATTGGCATGCTCTCGAAAAACCGTTGGTTCGTGCCTCTGATGGCGACGAAATTGCCGATATGGTACTTCTCGGCCAGGGTCTCGAGCTCCGGGACGACCTTGTGCAGCCACTCAACCCGAGAGTGGGCAAAAGCATGGACGGTGGTCGTGACGTCACCCTTGCCCTTGGAGGGATGGGAGTGCTCTACGAGTTGTCGAAATGCATGAATGACGACCTCCTTGTGTACTCGTTGGAGGTTGTCCGGGTGGATGTTCTCGATAGGCTTGACGATCTCGACTTCTTCAAGAGACGACATATTGGAGATAACTGCAACTTCGGGGTCATCAGTACCGCGGACATGACCGATTTGAGGACTGGCATGTACCGTGCTGTTAATCGCAAGTTGTTGTGAAGGAGAATTTCTAACGTCTTCCCGTCAGCACTGTAAGATCAGTTGAAGGCAGCAGTTCAGTGTCTCACGAGCGATGACAGGGCAGAGGCCCCTGGTTCAGGACCTCAGATGATGAAGGCCCAGGAACGCGCATGTGGATTAGCAGTTACTATATCGGTCGGCTGAATTTGTCAAGGTACTATTGTTAGGACCAGTCTAGTGTATTTTCGTGTCGGGCACAGTTGCCAGTCGGTTGCGCCGCAACAAATCGTTGCACAGAGACCAGCAGGCTTTAGGAACAGATCACCTCCGAGCACCGAAACTTCCTGTGGCGACAAGCTCTCTGAGCTTAAGCCCCTTGCGGAGGATGACTGAAATTTAAAGATTTCAAGAAAGCAACTTCCTCTTCTTTCATGCTAAACCGTTATGGCTGTGTCAGGCTTCACAATGGTAACGATAGCACCACTAAGCAGGGAAGGAAGAAAGTCCAGATACGATCTGTCCATAGTTTGCGAAATTGAGAAGCGGACGCGCTATCATGTCATGATTCCTCATCAGATGAAGCAACAATGGGTATGAACCGTTTCGTCTGAGCACGCCCAAGCTTAAGATCACGAATCGACAGAGCGTCAATTGCTGTAAGCGTGCGATCATAAGATACGCACCAGTGTCATTTGGGTACGACGGTCACGCAAACTCATAGATTTCGGTGGCGACCGCGTCGATGAAACCACATGCTGGCCAGATGGTGGTGGAAGTGTCGAATCTAAGGGATGACTGGGTGGCCTGACAGAATTGTGAGAGGGGATGACTCTTGGAAGAATCCGGAGATACTGTCGTGTTTGGGGCTCGGTGCTATTGATTGCCGGGGATGGTCCTGCACCGACGGTAGCTGAGGGACAGGGTGGCATAGGAGCCGCAGCGTCAGAAAGAGGTGATGAGGATATGGAAATCACGCTCGGAAATGTTTTTGACGCGTTTCTTTCCAGAACAGTGCTGCGCTGACTCTGCCTTCTCATTATCTGGTTTGGACACAAGCAATTTGGGCGTCGAATTCCTGGACCGCATACGAGAAGTATCCTCAGAACTAATACTTGTGAAATGACGGGGCGCGTGCGATAAATTCCCGTTGGAGGTTGTAGCAGGCAAGCGAGGTGCGGGAAAGGAACGTTCCGGAGCTGGGCTGAGACGTGTCCTCTTTGGAGAGTGAGTAGAACAGATGGCGTTTCCGGTGGCTTTAGAACGCCCTTCCATTTCGTGGAATGTGTTAGTACGTTTCCGTGGCGTACTGTTAAGTTGCTTGGATGTTAGTTCAGGACCCACCGGAGGCTTTGGTTGCGCATGATCCAACGTAAGACGCGGAATGGCGTTTTTAATGGTGCCAATGCTCTTCCCAAGATTAGCCTCAGCACTCGATACCGCGTCTGTCAGAGAGGATTTCAATTGGTCGAATTGCGACGGCAAATTTTGCAGCAGCTGTAAGAGGGGCAGCACAGCGTCCAACAAAGTGCTTTGATGTGCTTGAATCGCGTTTTGTTGGTCCTGAATCGATGCGAATGCACTTGTATGCGACTGAACTAGCTGCTGGGATGAACTAGAGTCGCAGGTGCTATAACCGATGTCGAGTCGAACTGACCGTTTGCAGTGCGTCTATGCGTTTTTCCAGTGCCCGAATGCTGTTTTCCGTAGCCACTTGTGACGCGTGCGTAAGCTCCAACGCATGAGCTTGCGCAGGGGTTCCCATATGTGACTTGAGTTCGTTCTGGGATCGGCAGGCTTTTGGGGGGAGATGGTAAGTGCGAGGACTCGTGCCACTGCAATATCAATATCGTACAGATGTCAACCATCTCCGTGACTACCTTGTCGCGCTCATGATCGAGTAGCTTGTTGGCGTTGATGACTTGGCTCCTGCAGTCATCCACCCTTGTCATAAGTGTATCGAGTCTCCCGGAGAATTTCTCCAATGTAGATTGAGTATCGTATATGAGCATGCGCATAGACGTTCCAGTCGCGTCCTTCGGTACCAAGGGTGGGATTATCGGTGGCGTCGAGTCTTGAATGATGGCATCTTTCTGGAGGATGTGAGCCCACAGCGTATTCACCGCCATGTCCGGCGAGTGAACAAGAGACAGGGGTGAACGCCTACATAACAAATGGGAATAATAAATGACAAAAAATTCTAGCAACAACTCGTTTCGATCGAGTGACCTCGGGGTTATGAGCCCCGCGCGCTTCCTCTGCGCCATGTTGCTGTAATATCTCCGTGCACCGAGATGATGATAAGCAACTCCTTGCCCACCAGTTGCTGGGAATACAATATAGAGATAAAATCCTTACTATACCACTAGGGAGATCGATTAGTCGCTAAGTTCTCCGCCACCTGCAGACTCCATAGCCCTATTTCATCGTGGGGAATCTTATTCCATCTGGAGTAAACCTGAAAGACGGCTCAGTACGAAATATATGCATGGCAAGATCGAAGTACCTCGTCTGCATGCTTCAATAGTTCTTGTATTCGTTCCTTAGCTTCACAATCGCTCTGTGCATTCTTCATGGTCTCTTCATATAGGGCAATGTTCTCTTCCTCGAGCTGCCACTTAGCATCAGACAGAAGTGCCGTGGGACATAGTCTCGATGCTTGCCTTGTGTAGAGCATCTTTCAGTCTTTCTCTTTCTGCCTGCAATACCGGAACTGTGCGGGCACGTACTGCAGCCCGAGGATCCAAATCTTCTTTCCATAGATCCTTCCTGTCGACTTCTCCGCGTTGTTTTCTGGCTCGTGCCTCTGTGACTACTGTGTGTAGCGTGTTGATGTTCTCTCTGACATTGTAATCCTTGAACAACCGTTCACAGCTTGCCTGGAGTACAACTTAAGTCTCGCGAAATAGAAATACTCGACGCACTGACATGCACTTGGTCTTCCATGTGCCGGGATATGGTGTTAAATATTCCTTCCGCCCCATGTGGCTCTTCTTTGCACCACAGCGTGAAGCACTCCTGGAAATCCTCGTATCTTCCCGCGGTTAGACAGGCAGACAGAGTACTTCAATAGGTCATAACTTACGTCCACTTGTGCGCCGCTCTGTTTATCGCCAGCTGCAACGCAGAATGAAAATGTGTCCATCTTTTGGTGTCTTGTGTTCCTTTCGCCATGATTTGTGGTCGACCTCAACGCGACCGCGTAGATTGCCCTGAAGGGAAGTCACGTGCTGCCCCGGCACACCCACCTGCTCAGCGAGCGACTCAGCGCCGAGCTTCAATCGCTTTCATGCCATGGACCGTGACGATGAAGCCGAGAATGTCCAGACTGCGATGAGGCCGCAGCTGCAGCAGAGGAGCTCCTTTTCATCCTTTGTTCTTATTATCTTTATGCTTTTCCTGCTCACGAATCACAGCGGAGACGAGTTCCTGGCTCGGAATCATCACTACGATGCGTTACCTCTCTTACTTACCAACTGTCCGATTTTACGAACTGGATGAACGTATCCGATACCAACTTTTCCATGGTACGTGCGCACCTTAGTCGTCGAGTGGAGGTTAACGTCCAAACCTTGGCACAATTAGCCCGATCGAAATCGCTCACTCCGGCCTCTCGTCGAGTCACACATGACACTCGGGTCTCGTTTGGACCCATCTAGTGCTTCATACTTTCCAAATATAACTGGGTTTATCCGCGGGGAAATCGACTTTCACAACATCACCCTTCCGAGCTTGAATGACACCCCCAGGCTCCTTGGACGTCGCACGCCGAATCGTATATGGCAAACATGAACATGACGGAGATTGTAAACTACTTGGGCACGCAGGATTGGAAAGCAACACGAAAAATGGCATGGAGTGTTGTCAACCGTGCAGTCGTAGAAGAAGGTGTGTCAGACAAGCTGGCAATGGCTCACGTGCGATAATTCCATCTTGCATCTCTGGTCCATCTGTCTGAGGATGCCGCATCTAGGGAAGAATCGATTTTGTCGATGCGACAAGCGGTAACGAGATGAGGCTTGATTTTGAGGGTGTATATTTCATCGCCAATGGCTCGGTATATGGCTTTGCTGAACCTCCCGGGTACTTAGTCTTTCGTCGTCATATTGGCACTTCCATTGGCTTATAGGCTTTCAGACGTCATATCGACATCAGGTACCTCCCAGCAATCGTACCAGAGGACTCACAGAATGAAACTACTCGTGTCGTGCGAAAAGAACTTCAATCACGGATAGACAAAATCAAGACCATGATAGATAATGGGGTCATCGACCAAGAGTCTTTGGAAGGTCGGTGTGGAGTATTTTGTCCTTGGACTCCGTTCATGATGTGATAGCCAACAGTGGAGTTCAGAGTGATTGTGGATTCCTAGTATATGCTCAGATTGAACCGTCCCCGATCTCTGAAGAACTTATGATTGACGTTGAAAGCGAGCTACAATCGCCTACGAGAAAATGGACACCAAATGTTTTCCCCCTCCGTGTCAACGGTGTCTTGCTGAGTAGGGAGTGTGGCGTGCTCTATCGGTTCCATCATGCTGAGGGACTCAGGTTAGCGGAGATTCTTCTCGTTTGTTACTCGTTAATCATTCGACTCTCATAGAACTCAGTCATTTCTCCGAAGAGTCGTTAACTGTAGGTTGCCTTATTCCGTACAAGCAGATTCGTTCTCATTGGCAATGGTACAGATGGGAGTATTTCAGGAGTCATTTCCCTCATAACGCTCACTCTATCGTGTCACCACGTTGACCGTACACATAGTCCTGCTGCTCTTCAACGTCTGTCGGTCTGGACTTTCTCCACCCAGGCCATCGTCGACGCGGTTTCTCTCGCTACACACATCACTTTTGCTATCTTGGCACATGGAAGGCCCTCGCTCGCGTTGATTATCCCGGCATTCGCCTCCTCTTAAATTTTTTCCACAGAAGCGGTATATCTTTTACACTGCTTCTGTTGCCGTGTTTGACGTCTCGCTATAGTACCATGCAACCCTTATCAACCAAGTCCAGGCCCCAGGAGATGCACTCAATACTACTATATCCCCACCGAGACCTCCACAGCAGGCTCCGCAGGACAATGGACCAGGCGCTGAAACTGCCCAGCCAGCACAACGTCCTCAAACACCCCCTCCGCTCACGGCCCGTTCCTTCCTGAGTGCTTTTGCCCGGAATTTGTACTCATACCCACAGGCGCGCATTTGTACGTAGGCTGATTATTACCTGTTACTTTTTTGGCTGGCCGTACTAAGGGATTGGATTACTTATCTGTCTCACATTCGTTGTCCGCGCAATCGTGTCGCCTTCGCTGGCTCTCTTTTTCGTTGGATCTATGTATTCGTTATTTTGGCTGCCACAGATCATTCGCTCCATCAGATGTGGGAGGAGCAGTTCATTGAGTGCCGAGTACCTCATTGGCATGTCAATATGCAGGCTGTGGTTCCCTTTCTGTGAGTCGGTTTTTTCGTCTGTCTTGCTGAATCTAACAAAGCTATAGATTTTTTGGCGAATTCGACGAATGTATTGGATGTAGAGCCACGACGTGAGTGTTATCCTGAGCGCCGCGCCTGGTCTAGCCGTCTCTATAGGAGACGGTGGAGCGGACACACATAGGCTTCATCCCCGGCGTCGCGCGTCCTCACCTGTGCGCTCAGAGAGTATCACCTCATCAGCTAGAATGCGGAGTAGAATGGATGCGTTAGCTTGTCTAGAAGGTAGGGGAAGATTGGGATTGCGGGGCCGTGTAAGAGTGGCTTCATGAGTATGAGCGATGGCGAGGACGAAGAGGGCGACGGCGAGAGCAACCGACAGGATATAATTGTTACTCGCCCTGGGGGAGAGGAGATGCGGCTTGCGCCAACCATTTGTGTTGAGGATGTGGACTCGATGGGGGACGTCGAGGACGAAGGAGCTGAGGAAGGGCAGAGCCTCCCAATTCTTCGCGTCTCTTCGTGAGCAACAAAGTTTGGCCTGGACTGGACGATATTCTGGGCGTCCGGAAATGATTCTCGCCCTCACCTGCACGGTCTGCGCCGTTATTTTTATCCGGGACGACGCTCGTTGTTGAGCCTTCTGCGTCGGCAAGCAATTCGTCACTTCCCGCCATGTCGACCTCGGCCCCAGCTGCATCCTCCCCTGTGGGCAATGTTGTCGGAGCTTCACCTGCCTCCGCACCCATGTCTCGTGGACGCAAACGACGGAGTACGCTTGAATCATAGTTTCCTCTGCGTAGTTTCATTGATCTGAAGGCCGATTCGGAAGAGCGCGTGTCTTCGTGGAAGTGGAGAAGTTTTATCGAGATTGGCGTTGCCTGATTGTAATTTTCCCTTGCGACGTGGTATGATCCTCCCCGCACAATGTTTCTTACTGTTCGTATTCTATCTAGCTATCCTATTCACTTTGCTTACACCGAATACACGGGATGTATCCAAATCCCCCCCATCCATACCGTTGACTTTTGATTTCCTTAGACGCTTCTAATTGTGGTTTCTTACGCATTGCTCTTGCTAGTTTTAGGCTCCAAAATTGCGTGCTAATTTCTTTCTTTCTCCTTCGTCGTTCACCACTCTTGCATATGATCTCTTGCAATCTCTAATATGTCCAGTTCTATCTTTCCTTACGATACACTCAGTCATGACCACAGACACCCAAGCAGTATAGATCGAAGAATGTAATAGTAGTATCGACTTGACAACCCATTTTCTGAATCAGAACGTGTACTCCTCGTGTCGGAAAAAGCCACCACCAGCAGGTCACAATAACTTGGTTATCGATAGGCGCCTTGACATCGGTCAGCAACAGTCCGCAGTTCCACGCCCTCTCCACTCGTCCATCTTCGTTTCGAACCATACGCTTATTACTCCTGCGACATTCTAAGAACTTCAACGTTTCATTATTCATGACTCCTGAATGGTTCAAGGCATTGTGTTGTATTCGGCAACCGCCTTCTCCGCGTGACGACGCAGTTGTTCCTCAAGTTCCTGCTCCCGTTGGAGCTGCTCAGCCCCCAGCCAGTAGAGATCCCGTTCTTGCGCTGACTGAAGTTCCTGTCGAAGCTTCTCGCTCTCCCTCAGCCAATATTTGGGATGTTCGTGCTGACACGGCAGTCGAGAACACTCACCCACGTTCTCCGGCCCCTAGCCCTAGTCTTAGCGACACGAACATTCCCGTTCCTGCCTCTATTCAAGGTGGTTGCACTATGTTCTTTATGTGGTCCCTAAGTGTACTTAGTTACTTGGCCAGGTTCTCCGTCAAACAGTACAGGTGCTCTCGCTCCTGCACTAATCGGGGCGCAACCCACGGTTCCATGTTCTCCCGAAGAGAATGCGGATACTCCTGCTGCACACACTGAAGAAGTAGCCGCGGGTAAGCGTCATACTTGCTGCCCACTGCTCATGGGACAAGTCTAAGAACCTTGATCATCAGCGTCAACCGCGATATCCCCTATGATTAGCTTAGATCCTGCGAAAGCTAGAGAGTACATCGATCGCATCGATCGCTTTCGCATTCTGGTCATGGGCAGGGCCAATGCAGGTAAAACGACAATCCTGCAGAGGGTCTGTAATACTACGGATCAACCAGAAATTTTTAATGGGAAAGGAGAGAAGGTGTGTATGTTTCGTGGTATTTGCTCGAGATTAATGATGTGTCGGGCTGTATTCAGGTGGATGCTACCTTGGTGCAGGGTTCACTAAAGGTGAAGTGACTTCATGAATATTCTGTAATGTATGCTGAATGGTTGAATGCATCCAGCGTGGGGAACACAACATTGAGGATGAGCTGGTTTTCAAGAGTAATCCACGGTTTGTATTCCATGACTCACGTGGATTTGAGGCGGGAAGTGAAGGGGAGTTTAAGATGATGAAGGAATTCGTGATGGATCGTGCTAAGACAACCAAGCTTGACAAGAGAATCCATGCGATATGGTAGGGACACTATGTCTGACACCTTCACCAAAGTGACATGATTTTTGTGATTGATGTAGGTTTTGCATTCCTTTGAATGAAAGCCACAGGATGGTCACAGCAGCAGAAAAGAAGTTCTTTGATGAGTGTGATACAGGGCATGGTGTGTAAATTATCCTATAGTCCATTTCATGTGTTTAAATTTCAGTGTTGTTGTCCCAGTTCCTGTAATTGTATTGCTAACAAAAACAGATACCTTGGCCTTGGATGCTCTCCTGGAGGTCATGGGTGATGATTCAGATGAAAATGATGCAGTGGAATGGGCTGCAGATGTAGAAAAAAGGAAGCTGAATGAGTGTCTTGTGAAGGTCAATAGTTGGTTGAAAGAGTTAAGGTATCCACCCCATGACTATCTGTCACTCACTGGTCAGTATCCTCACCATCACCTGGCAATGGCACACCCTTGATAGAAATGACTGCAGGAATGCAAGAAGAGGGTGCAGATTGTACAACCCTACTGACATGCACAGTGAATGCATTGAGTGAAGAAGGACTGCAGCAGCTCCTCATATCAACACAGCAATCCAACCTAGGACTGTGTATAGAGTTTGCAATAACAAAGTAGGTGATATAGCTGAATGATAAGAATGTACTAATGTGTGCCAGGACATTGAAGATGTGCATGAAGGACAGGGTGGGCAAGATCACACCAGCAGGACTTGCATTTTACCTCTCAAGATGGTTTCCATATGTAAGAAGATAGAGAGTGGGGTACAGGAGATGCTGATTTTTCAACAGAATGTGTGTGAAATTGTAAAAAGAAATGGACATAATAAATACTAATGTGACTGTGGCATTGGGCGGATAGCATGTGAGGGGATCAAGTGCTGGAAGTGCTGGAAGCATTCTGACCATGTTCACTGCCACCTTCTTGGATTTGCATTCATAGAGAGTGAGTGGAACCATGGCAGGTGGTGGAAGGATTCTGACCATGTTCACTCCCACCCTTTTGGACTTGCATTCATAGGAGGTGAGTGGAGCCATGGCAGGTGGTGGAAGGATTCTGACCATGTTCACACCCACCCTTTTTGACTTGCATTCATAGGAGGTGAGTGGAGCCATGGCAGGTGGTGGAAGGATTCTGACCATGTTCACACCCACCCTTTTTGACTTGCATTCATAGGAGGTGAGTGGAGCCATGGCAGGTGGTGGAAGGATTTTGACCATGTGCACTTGCACCCTTTTGGACTTGCATTCATAGGGAGTGAGTGGAGCCATGACAGGTGGTGGAAGGATTCTGACCATTTTCACTCCCACCCTTTTGGACTTGCATTCATAGGAGGTGAGTGGAGCCATGGCAGTTCACTCCCACCCTTTTGGACTTGCATTCATAGGAGGTGAGTGGAGCCATGGCAGTTCACTCCCACCCTGTTAGACTTGCATTCATAGAGAGTAAGTGGAGCCATGGCAGGTGGTGGAGGCATTCTGACCATGTTCACACCTGCCCTTTTGGGCTTGCATTCATAGGGAGTGAGTGGAGCCATGGCAGGTGGTGGAAGTGATCTGACCATGTTCACTCTCACCCTTTTTGACTTGCATTCATAGCTGGTGAGTGGAGCCATCACAGGTGGTGGAAGGATTCTGACCATGTTCACTCCCACCCTTTTGGACTTGCATTCATAGTTTGTGAGTGGAACCATGGTAGGTGGTGGAAGGATTCTGACCATGTTCACTCCCACCCTTTTGGACTTGCATTCATAGTTTGTGAGTGGAGCAATGGCAGGTGGTGGAAGAATTCTGACCATGTTCACACCCACCCTTT
Source organism: Pisolithus tinctorius (assembly GCA_024663395.1). NCBI lineage: Eukaryota > Fungi > Basidiomycota > Agaricomycetes > Boletales > Pisolithaceae > Pisolithus > Pisolithus tinctorius. The sequence goes on along the minus strand of JANFAH010000006.1, from coordinate 374,833 downwards.
TGGACTTGCATTCATAGGGAGTGAGTGGAGACATGGCAGGTGGTGGAAGGATTCTGACCATGTTCACACCCACCCTTTTGGACTTGCATTCATAGAGAGTGAGTGGGGCCATGGCAGGTGGTGGAAGGATTCTGACCATGTTCTCTCCCACCCTTTTTGACTTGCATTCATAGGGAGTGAGTGGAGCCATGGCAGGTGGTGGAAGGATTCTGACCATGTTCTCTCCCACCCTTTTGGACTTGCATTCATAGGAGGTGAGTGGAGCCATAGCAGGTGGTGGAAAGATTCTGACCATGTTCACTCCTGCCCTTTTGGACTTGCATTCATAGGCAGTGAGTGGAGCCATGGCAGGTGGTGGAAGGATTCTGACCATGTTCTCTCCCACCCTTTTGGAATTGCATTCATAGGTGGTGAGTGAAGCCATGGCAGGTGATGGAAGGATTCTGACTATGTTCACTCCCACCCTTTTGGACTTGCATTCATAGAGAGTGAGTGGAGCCATGGCAGGTGGTGGAAGCAATCTGACAATGTTCACTCCCACCCTTTTGGATTTGCATTCATAGAGAGTGAGTGGAGCCATGGCAGGTGGTGGAAGGATTCTGACCATTTTCACTTCCACCCTTTTGGACTTGCATTCATAGAGAGTGAGAGGAGCCATGGCAGGTGGTGGAAGGATTCTGACCATGTTCTCTCCCACCCTTTTGGACTTGCATTCATAGCATGTGAGTGGAGCCATCACAGGTGGTGGAAGGATTCTGACCATGTCCACTCCCATCCTTTTTGAATTGCATTCATAGTTGGTGAGTGGAGCCATGGCAGGTGGTGGAAGGATTCTGACCATGTTCACACCCACCCTTTTGGACTTGCATTCATAGAGAGTGAGTGGGGCCATGGCAGGTGGTGGAAGGATTCTGACCATTTTCACTCCCACCCTTTTGGACTTGCATTCATAGGAGGTGAGTGGAGCCATGGCAGTTCACTCCCACCCTTTTGGACTTGCATTCATAGGAGGTGAGTGGAGCCATGGCAGGTGGTGGAAGCATTCTGGCTGTGTTCACTCCCACCCTTTTGGACTTGCATTCATAGGAGGTGAGTGGAGCTATGGCAGGTGGTGGAAGGATTCTGACCATGTTCACTCCCACCCTTTTGGAATTGCATTCATAGCTGGTGAGTGGAGCCATGGCAGGTGGTGGAAGGATTCTGACCATGTTCTCTCCCACCCTTTTTGACTTGCATTCATAGGAGGTGAGTGGAGTCATGGCAGGTGGTGGAAGGATCCTGACCATGTTCACTCCCACCCTTTTTTGACTTGCATTCATAGGAGGTGAGTGGAGCCATGGCAGGTGGTGGAAGCAATCTGATGATGTTCACTCCCACCCTTTTGGACTTGCATTCATAGAGAGTGAGTGGGGCCATGGCAGGTGGTGGAAGGATTCTGACCATGTTCACTCTCAACCTTTTTGACTTGCATTCATAGGAGGTGAGTGGAGCCATGGCAGGTGGTGGAAGCAATCTGACCATGTTCACTCCCAACCTTTTGGACTTGCATTCATAGAGAGTGAGTGGGGCATGGCAGGTGGTGGAAGGATTCTGACCATGTTCATTCCCACCCTTTTTGACTTGCATTCATAGTTTGTGAGTGTAGCCATGGCAAGTGGTGGAAGGATTCTGACCATGTTCTCTCCCACCCTTTTGGACTTGCATTCATAGGAGGTGAGTGGAGCCATAGCAGTTCACTCCCACCCTTTTGGACTTTATTCATAGAAAGTGAGCGGAGACATGGGCAGGTGGTGGAAGGATTCTGACCATGTTCACTCCCATCCTTTTGGACTTCCATTCATAGAGAGTGAGTGGAACCATGGTGGGTGGTGGAAGGATTCTGACCATATTCACACCCACCCTTTTTGACTTGCATTCATAGGAGGTGAGTGGAGCCATGGCAGGTGGTGGAAGGATTCTGACCATATTCACTCCCACCCTTTTTGACTTGCATTCATAGGAGGTGGGTGGAGCCATGGCAGGTGGTGGAAGGATTCTGACCATTTTCACCCCCACCCTTTTGGACTTGCATTCATAGGAGGTGAGTGGAACCATGGCAGGTGGTGGAAGGATTCTGATCATGTTCACTCCCACCCTTTTTGACTTGCATTCATAGAGAGTGAGTGGAGCCATGGCAGGTGGTGGAAGCAATCTGACCATGTTCACTCCCACCCTTTTTGACTTGCATTCATAGAGAGTGAGTGGGGCCATGGCAGGTGGTGGAAGGATTCTGACCATGTTCACTCCCACCCTTTTGGACTTGCATTCATAGAGAGTGAGTGGAACCATGGAAAGTGGTGGAAGGATTCTGACCATGTTCTCTCCCACCCTCTTGGACTTGCATCCATAGAGAGTGAGTGGAGCCATGGCAGGTGGTGGAAGCATTCTGACCATGTTCACTCCCAACCTTTTTGACTTGCATTCATAGAGAGTGAGTGGAGCTATGGCAGGTGGTAGAAACATGCTGACTATGTTCACTCCCACCCTTTTGGAATTCTATTCATAGGTGGTGAGTGGAGCTATGGCAGGTGGTGGCATGATTCTAACCATGTTCACTCCCACCCTTTTGGACTTGCATTCATAGGAGGTGAGTGGAGCCATGGGCAGGTGGTGGAAGGATTCTGACCATGTTCACACCCACCCTTTTGGACTTGCATCCATAGGCAGTGAGTGGAGCCATGGCAGGTGGTGGAAGGATTCTGACCATGCTCGCTCCCACCCTTTTTGACTTGCATTCACAGTTGGTGAGTGGAGCCATGGCAGGTGGTGGAAGTATTCTGGCCATGTTCACACCCACCCTTTTGGACTTGCATTCATAGGAGGTGAGTGGAGCCATGGCCGGTGGTTGAAGCAATCTGATGATGTTCACTCCCAACCTTTTGGACTTGCATTCACAGAGAGTGAGTGGGGCCATGGCAGGTGATGGCAGGATTCTGACCATGTTCACTCCCACCCTTTTTGACTTGCATTCATGGTTTGTGAGTGGGAGCCATGGCAGGTGGTGGAAGAATTCTGACCATGTTCACTCCCACCCTTTTTGACTTGCATTCATAGGAGGTGAGTGGGGCCATGGCAGGTGGTGGAAGGATTCTGACCATGTTCTCTCCCACCCTTTTGGACTTGCATTCATAGGAGGTGAGTGGAGCTATGGCAGGTGGTGGAAGGATTCTGACCATGTTCACTCCCACCCTTTTGGACTTGCATTCATAGGAGGTGAGTGGAGCCCTGGCAGGTGGTGGAAGGATTCTGACCATGTTCACTCCCACCCTTTTTGACTTGCATTCATAGTTTGTGAGTGCAGCCATGGCAGGAGGTGGAAGGATTCTGACCATGCTCACTCCCACCCTTTTTGACTTGCATTCATAGTTTGTGAGTGGGAGCCATGGCAGGTGGTGGAAGGATTCTGACCATGTTCACTCCCACCCTTTTGGAATTGCATTAATAGGAGGTGAGTGGAGCCATGGCAGGTGGTGGAGGCATGCTGACCATGTTCACTCCCACCCTTTTGGACTTGCATTCATAGAGAGTGAGTGGAGTCATGGCAGGTGGTGGAAGAATTCTGACCATGTTCACTCCCAACCTTTTGGAATTGCATTCATAGAGAGTGAGTGGAGCCATGGCAGGTGGTGGAAGCAATCTGACAATGTTCACTCCCACCCTTTTTGACTTGCATTCATAGGAGGTGAGTGGACCCATGGCAGGTGTTGGAAGCATTCTGACCATGTTCACTCCCACCCTTTTGGACTTGCATTCATAGAGAGTGAGTGGAGCCATGGCAGGTGGTGGAAGGATTCTGATCATGTTCACTCCCACCTTCTGACTATGGTTCCTGGTTTTTGAACATCTTGTCCATATTACATACATAGATGGTGAGCTCAATTGATGTGCCCATTTCATATTCATATTTTACATTATCCCAGGATGTAGGTCAACATTTGTGTGGAGTTTCAATTTGACCCTCATATCTCTACTGCCATCCATTAGCATGTTAGTTGTCATCCTTCAGAATTATTTCTTATGCTAATACATGGTGTAGAGTGTGTGTATTCATTTTGCTCTCAATTCATATGATGATTACTGATACAGTTTGTAGTTGGTTTGTGGCCCTGTTTCCCATTGATGTTGCCTGACATGGTCCCATCACACATTGCTAAGGTGGTCTGTTTTATTTTCTTTCTTTCTGCCATAAACAGCTCACCTGACTTGACAATGTTATAGCCCACCATGACTAATTACTCCTCTGCTGTCCAAATGCCTACTTTGGCCACCTCACAACAACATTCAATGCAATTTATTGCAGCATATGGCATTGGTAATTCATCTCTTGTCATGATTTGACACCCATAACCCCCAATTCCAGGTGCTATACTTGTGTTTGAATACTTGTACTTTTTGTTGCAGGCTAACAAAGTGAATGGTGATTTGCAGGCAAACCTTGAACTGGCTGTCAGAACATATCAAACATCAGGTGTCCAAGATACTGTTGCCAAACTTATCACAGCAGCAGTTAAGCATCATGGTGAAGATGTGGAAGTTTTATCCCCAATCCTTGTGGGTATTGCACAGGAAAATCAGATGTGTCAGATACTATTTCTTCAATACTGATTATCCCCTTTCTTACCTGTATTTTCATTAGCAAAGATCAAATAGGAGGGCATATTTTTCAACTTGTTACTGAGCTTGCTGTCAGTCCCTCCACTTCTCATTAGTGTGACATGTATATGAAAAATGAAGATATTATTTTCAGGCCACCAATGGTGATCATTTGGAATCCTTCATTGTGGGGGGGAGCTTGGAAACCTTGGCATTGGCTTCTCCCTTATTATTGGATGTGCTACCAATCTCCATATTGCCAATCCCAACATTTGCCACACCAGGAAATATTGGGAAGATGCAGTGGTTCTGTATAAATTGAATCAAATATATGTCCTTTGCCATGCCACTCAGCTATCCAGAACCAAACTTTACCTATGTTCTATGCCATTCTATTTTGTCTTTATGATTCATGTCCAAGTGCAACTCAACCCCTGTGCAAGTTACCCAGCAGCTACAATGAACATTTCCCACCTAACCATCCCTTTGCTGACCCAACCATTTTCTCTCTATTGTGTCAACTGCCCTCTCACTTAACACCCCACTTCCTAGTAAATTGGCAAACCACAGAGCAATGCATGCATATAATAATCTAAATAGTCAGTTCCTGCCAGATGTTGGTCCTACTTGTGTGTCAAGTCTGGTGTTTCTTCATTGGCAGGTCCTGTTGCAAGGCCAGCTGGGAGGGGGCAGATGTGGGCAGGGGTTATAGGTATGGACTGCCTGTATTTAGCAACTATGAATGCAGCACAATTCCCTCTGGCCTTGGGCTTGAGGCTGGGCTGAGCAAAACACTAGAAACAAGACATAGAATATGACAAGGACTAGGCCAATTGATCAATTTGTTGGGGACTGGGTGAGTTTCCTTACAAACTATAACTTCTAGTCTTAGACCTGTGCTCACCATAGCTGGACCACAAACTCAAACATGACAAGCAACTATCATAGGAAATGGAATCCAAGTCCAACAATAACTTGCTGTCATTTGATACATGAATACAAAATCTGTACAGTTTACAAGCATCAATCTTCATGGAAGCTGTGGTTCATCCAACTTATTAACCAGCCCATTGATCTGATCCAGTAGCTGTCCCAAGTTATATGAAAATCTTGGCAGTATGACAAGAAATCTCCTGTGGGAAATAAAACAACAGGACAGGTTAGGGTATACTAATTCAATAGCTTAGTAGCTGGTGATTATGACCCCAGGTGAAGAAGGAATGGCCATCTTCCTTCAATGCACAGGTTTGCTTAGCAGTAAAATAACTGCCTGCATCTCAGCACCAAATGAGAGCATGACATGGAAGGCAGCTTACCTGTAACATCTGGTCCATGTTTTAACTTGGAATCACTTCTTCAAACTATTGGATTCTCCAAGGGTGAAGCTACAGTGGGATTATGGATTGGTCACAAAGCTTAGAGCAAGAGATGGCACCCACATGCACAAAAACAAGAACTTGGAACAGTGGGATTAGAATGCAGCCTGTGCTTCCCAACTGGTGCAAAGCCAATGCCAGTGAAGCAGAGATAGGATCACAAAAATAATGTCATGTATAGACCTCTCCCTGTTCAGTCAGTTAGGTGTAGGGGGATCACAAAAGATCACTGCTCCCATCTTATATGACAGACAACAGAGAGGTGATGACACTTCTGGCACTCATACAGTGAGGGACAAAAGTGTTGCAATGTCTGTGAGGTGTGAGTTGCTGCCAATGTAGCTTGGGCTATTCTGCACAGATAATCATGATACCTATACCATTAGAAAGGGGTTTCTCTAAGCTTTCCAGAGCACTAAGGTTCAGTCAAAACAAAGCCATACATGCTGAGATACACCCTATTCTTTCCAAAAGGTGCATTGCAACACTTTTGTCCCTGACTGGTGAAATAGTGAAAAGTGACCTTTTGATGGGATTGAGGGCATGAAGGATGGGAAAATATGATTACATAATAAACCACATGATCTTCCAGATGATTTGTCAGCATGTAAACAATGACAAACATTGGTCTTGTACTGTTAACCCTCCCTCTTTTACCACAACTCATGAAATCATCTCTCTAGCTCACATGGTCATTTTCTCAAGGAATTCTTATCAAATACTGGTGGCCACCACAGTGCCATCAGTATAACATGCTCTCAGAACCATCAGTCCCTTAAAAAACCTGCTGTCAGTCATTCCCTGGACTGTTTACCCCCCCATGCATGATGTGTTTTGGGACTAATCAGTATTTGGAAGGCTGAGAATATTTTGGAGGTCAATCTGGCACTTCAGAACATGATGGACAAACCAGTCCCCTCTCAACCAATGCATTTCTGGCACAGGAACACCGGTATGGAAGTTGGGGTGAGACAAAATCCTCTTTACCCCTGGGTCAGAGCACAAGGCAGTTTTGTCTCACCCCAACTTCCATACCGGTGTTCCTGTGCCAGAAATGCATTGGTTGAGAGGGGACTGGTTTGTCCATCATGTTCTGAAGTGCCAGATTGACCTCCAAAACATTCTCAGCCTTCCAAGTACTGATTAGTCCCAAAACACATCATGCATGGGGGGGTAAACAGTCCAGGGAATGACTGACAGCAGGTTTTTTAAGGGACTGATGGTTCTGAGAGCATGTCATACTGATGGCACTGTGGTGGCCACCAGTATTTGATAAGAATTCCTTGAGAAAATGACCATGTGAGCTAGAGAGATGATTTCATGAGTTGTGGTAAAAGAGGGAGGGTTAACAGTACAAGACCAATGTTTGTCATTGTTTACATGCTGACAAATCATCTGGAAGATCATGTGGTTTATTATGTAATCATATTTTCCCATCCTTCATGCCCTCAATCCCATCAAAAGGTCACTTTTCACTATTTCACCAGTCAGGGACAAAAGTGTTGCAATGCACCTTTTGGAAAGAATAGGGTGTATCTCAGCATGTATGGCTTTGTTTTGACTGAACCTTAGTGCTCTGGAAAGCTTAGAGAAACCCCTTTCTAATGGTATAGGTATCATGATTATCTGTGCAGAATAGCCCAAGCTACATTGGCAGCAACTCACACCTCACAGACATTGCAACACTTTTGTCCCTCACTGTACCTGACTCTCCTACATCACACAGGATGAAGACCAGGAAATGTTTGTACACATAGTGCATCAGGTAGTCATCCAAAGCATAGCCAGTACAGTGATGATGCATTGATAATGATCTTGTCATAGATGCACATCTTGAAAAGTAGCATGTGGGGAGACTGAGATTGATGTCACAGTTTGTTTACCATGCAACACTTGAGTCTTGATTGAGGAGAGTCACATGATGGTTGTAGTGCAAATCCCAACTCTTGAATACTGTGATTATCAGTGGAGATGCCCACTTCAGAGGCTGAAAAAAAAAACAAGGTTGGAGAGATGGTGCAACTGTTCATGCTGTGGTAGATATGATGTCAGGGTATAAATTTCCTTTTGGCACCATTTGTCTTCCTTATGTGGTGTTGAGAGATCGAATGTATAGAGAGTTGACCAAGCCATCCCAAGTTACACTTCCCAGCAACCATGTAAGAAGGCATCTATGAAAACTGAGGTCTGGGCAGCTGCCTCACTGGAGTCAGTGGTAGGGTTGGCCAGAAGTTATGAGCCAGTGTGGGAAATGAACTTTCACAAGGCTGAGCCTCTTGAGTGTGGCTCCTAGCTTGCACCCTGCAGTGCTGACACAAATGGACCAGTTGTGCCAAAACCTCTTGTGTGGAGTAATGAGTCATTGAGTGTGGCAACACAGTGCACCAGTGGAACAGGTGCTAAACATGCAGTGTGTAAGCATTGGATGAACAGATGGTGCACATCCAATCACAGAGATCCTTGATCCACCATTTCAGATGGACCTTCAGTACCTTCATGGCAGAGTGATTGAAGCCAACTTGGATGTTCTTGTTCCTATGGATGTAATTCACAGCAGTAAACTTTTTTGATGTTGGGACCTAACAAGCTACAGTAATGGACCAGCACTTGTGCCAACATGAAATACAACACCACACAAACACACACACACACACAAACACACACACATGAAAACATTGGTATAGTGTTTGTAGCAATGATATATTGCAGTGAGGAATGTTATCCAAAGAAATGGAATGTTTTATTGCTGGATGTTTCACAATGCTCAAATCAATGTAAAATATGCAGTTTTTTGAGTATATCACTAGTGGGTGTGCCAGGACTTGCTACACTACTCTGGAATTGTCATATGTTGTTCATTATGGTATCACCTACAAGCATGTGCTATGATTACATATGATCTACACACATGAGACTTGCCAGAGGGATGCCAGTGAAGCATGTCCTTCATGCTTGTATCACACCTTTATCAGGGCACTAAACTTAAAATGGTGACAAGCAGTTAAGCAATGTCTACAAGAAGTCATGCAATAGAGCTGAAAAGTTTTTGATCTGCCAGCATGCCCAGGCCATGCATTGTCTCAGACAAAGCAGAAGCAGATCCAATCTGAGTTGCAGGAGGAAGCCATTGCCCAGGCTGTCTGACTATGCAAGGAAGAGGAGGAGAAACCAGACACTGAAAGGGTAAGTGTCCATGCAATCTGCCATAAAGTAGTAGAAGAATGGAAACAGAAACAGAAATATGTATGGGTAAGTAGGAACACAGTACAGTGGCAACTGTGGGGTGGAAGGAGGGAGTTCCCAGCAGCTCAACATGGAAATGAATGCCTGGCTTACTGAAGAAGAGGAGGAGAACATGGTCACATTCTGTCTCAACTATGCAGCATGAGGTTTGCCACTCAATCATGATTCACTGCAACTCCATGTCAACATGATCTTGTATACATGCCTTGGAGAGAGATTCCCAGAGTCAGGGTTTGGCCTGAATTGGATGAATCACTTTATGGAATGACATTCTGCCCAGTTGGGTTGATACTGGAGTTCATCACTTGATTCTAATCATTGTTGTGCTGTCAATGCAAACACACACCTGGAATGGTTCAGACTTCTCAGGGACACAATGGAGACATACCAAATCAAACATGATTGCCTGTGGGCAGCAGATGAGACAGGCTTCCAACCAGGTGGAGTGGTCAAAGAGCAGGTGTTGGGTCCTGCAGGGGCTAAACTACAACACCAGCAATGTGATGGGAATTGTGAAAATATTACTGTCATGGTGATGATCTGTGGCAATGGAGAGGGATTACCACCTACTGTGATTTATAGAGGTCAACACATCTCAACAGAATGGCATCAAAACTATACCTTGAATGCAAGCTTAGTACTGTCAAAGGCTATTCTAGTGGCATCACACTGACTCAAAGCCTTCTCAGCATTGCATACTCCCCAAAAGGCTGGACAGATGGAGTAATTGGGTGTCTCTGGATTGAGGACATTGATCAGAAAACCCATGCCAAGGCAAATGGCCATGCCTGTATTTTGCTCATTGATGGACACAATTCACATTACACAAAAGAATTCTTAGATTATGCAAGGAAAAACAACATTCACATACTCTTCTACCTAGCCACACCACACACATCTATCAAGGGTAGATGTGGGTATCTTCAGAGTGCTGAAGCATTATGTCATGACCATGCATTTGTTCTGAGTCCTCACTCACTCCACACCCTTTTCCACTGGTCATTCACTCATTCTGCACCAACTCCTGCTGACCTCTGGCAGTGATGAACCTCCTCCACTCCAACTGCTGTCAGACTTGTGTTGGTCTATCATTAGGCCAAGTGGTCATGTGACCTCCCTCAGACTTCTCCCTGACAGCACACAGTCAGGTACTCTGCAGCATGCACACCACATGGTCCAGTGCCTGGACTGTTCCCTTTTTGGGGTGTTCTATGTTACCCATTTGTATGTCCTCCATCTGCCCTTCATTCATCATCTAGGAAGTTTTACTTGAAAGTTTACAAGTCTCCATATGTCAGTTCCAATTCTGGTTACTGTACCTCTGTAGTAGGTATGAAAGCATGTACCATACTGCACTGTTCTTCAGTACAAATATTGATTTAGTTCCTACTCCCTCTTCTCTGTCTTCTGTCTGTCAGAGTTACCTCTGACTGTCCATCAATCCTCTCCCACTGAAATATGAGGGCTGAGATTGTGCAAGGGGGTAGTGCACAAGCTAAACCTGACACCCTCACTTCACTCCACCTCTGTCTTGGTGGACTTCATTCCTGCCAACCCTCTGCCAGCCAGAGTTCTATCCTTCTGTGTGTTACATTTCACTCCTGCTTTTCATTTCCACTGTATGTTTGCCATGTGTTTTGATCTGTTGGACTATCTTTTCCTTTTCAAGCCGTCTTCTCCCTCATCTGATGGCTCTCTATCTCCACCACTAGCATTACTTACACATTACATGCTTTGGACATGTGCCATCATTGTTCAACCAATGGCATAGATACCTTGTTACATGCAGACACCTCGTGGTCTGTTTCCTTGTAGTATTTAGACTGCCAGCTCAAGTCTTGGAACCCCAAACTTGAGCTGCTCAATCATACACAGCATTCCTCAGAACTTTGCCCTTAGTGTCCCTAACCAGGACCACTCTTACTGGCATTGACCAAATCCTTTGTTGTTTATGAAGGTTACTGCAGCCATTGCTCAGTAGAAACCCTTAGACTGCATTTGAGCTCTCTCTACATCTTGACTTCGGTTGAGCATAACAAAAGCTCAAGTCTACCAGCCTTTGGCTGAATCAGTCACTGTTTAGTGCACCACCACAAACCCCTGAAACAACCAATGTTGGGCACCATTGTGACCCACTCACAAAGAATTGTCATCTGACAAAGAACAAGAGAGCACTGTCACTGACACCTCCTCTAACAAACCAGAACAACCAGATAGAGGTTTCACTTCAGGAATCCTCTCAAACCTCTTCACTCACTCACTTGCATCCCTTGGTACTCCCATCCCACCAGTACCTGCCACCTCTCTCCCTACACCCCTGCCCCCACCTCAGAATACAATGTCTGGTTCATCATCGAAGGCTACAGTCGGCAATGCCACCATTAAAGCCACAGAATTGAAGATTGGAGCTCCATCTGACTTTGATGGAGACCAGAAGAATGCCATGAGTTGGCTGTACTCTGTACAGACCTATCTCTTGGTAAATGAAGAACTATATGACACTGACACCAAAAAGGTGGTCTATGCCCTGTCATACATGAAGAAAGGTGTTGCTCGTTCATGGGCAGCTACCTTCCAGAAGACCTCTCTGGAAAAGAACCCCCTGAGTTTTGGCACCTTTGCTGATTTTACAAAAGATTTCAAGAATTCCTTTACCTCCCCTGACACTGCTGGTACTGCAATTGCTAAACTGCGTACCATGAAACAGAAAGAGTCAGTTGAACAATACATTACTGACTTCCAAACTGCTGCTGCCAACTCTACCATCACAGAGGACGTCACATTGATCAAGTTCTTCTCACAAGGACTCAAACCCTTCATCGCAAACCATATTCACATGATGGAAACCACCCCCACCAAGATCACTGACTGGTACACCCATGCGCAAAAGTTTGACACAAAATGGAGGAGGGTAAACAAATTCTCTGGAAAGAAAGAAAAGAAGACATTCCATCCTAGGAACAGCTTCACCAAAGAAAAAGATCCAAACACAATGGACATAGATGGAGTGAGACTCTCCAAAGAAGAAAGAGACCAACACATCAAAGAAGGAAGATGTTTCAGTTGCAGAAACAAAGGACATCTCTCTCGAGAATGTCCAGACAAGGGGAAAACCCCCCAGAAGAAAGTCAAAAAGATTTGAGAAGTTGTTGAAGTCGAAGAAAGTGATGACAAAGAAAAAGTTGCAGGACCTTCCATCACCTTGGTAAACATTGCCAGGGCTCTTGGAAAGGATTTTTGAATGGGAACTCTGAGTTGATGCCAGATGTTCCCCATACTAAGGACAGTTCCATTTCTGTTGCACCTGTACTTGTATTGTCTACACCAGAACATACTATGCAGATCCCTGTTACCCTTTACACATCAGAAGGAACTCGAAAAGTTGTCAACACCACTGCTCTAGTTGATTCTGGAGCAGAAATATTGTGTATAGACTGGGGATTTGTGCGAAAACACTGAATTCCCACCCAACAGTGTCACACACCAAAGGTGTTGTGGACATGGTTACAGCTGACTCTGCCTAACTTGTCAACGAGTTGTGCACAATGCCCATGCCATGCAGATGAAGACAAGAGGCCTCATGCATAGAAAGACTGTCAGACATTAACAGTCATCCTTTGCACAAGAACGAGTTGTCAGTGCTAAAGAGAAAAGAGGAAGCAAGTTAAGCACACTGTAGGGAGTAGTATACTCCCTGAGGCTGAAATAGGGATGCCAACACCAAAATTCTGCCGTTACCATCCACATCTGTCATCTTCAGAATTATCCCATCTGCCTCGTGCATTGCCTCATGTGCCACCTCGCCCATTGAACCTTCAGAGCTTCCCTATCCATCAGTAACGCACATCAGTCATCATCCCAAAATTCTGTGTCAACATCAACCTGACATTCGTCTATCCGGAATTCCACAGTCATGTCGCCTTGACCCTCGCCTCACCACGTAGCTGGGAAGCCACACAGATCATCAGTAAAAACTCTGGTTACCCCTCTCATTCCTTTCCTGTGAACCTTTCTCCACAATGCGAGAACCCCTTTCTACCTATGGCCTCTACCCTTCGCATTCCACTCTATGGTACAGTGTACACTCATCCTGTTGGAAGATACCCATCTTTCCTGCTGTCTTTCTCAGTTACTACCTTACAGTTTGTTTTCACATGTTGCTGTATGGCTTTGACATATGACACGTCATCCCCTTTATTTTTCGGAGTTTTGCTTCTCCCACCCCACATTTCTCTGATCAGTACCTTACTATCCATGTACTATATAATTCCACCTCAGTGATGAAATGAGAATCATCTTTTTAGGTCCCACATTCTGTGTCTGGTGCGAGTCTAAAGAGTTCAATGAGTCTTCGCATCCTCTGTGTCCACTGTGGATCTGTGTCTTTGCATCTACTGCATCTACTGTGTCTACTGTGTCTTTGTGTCCTTGTTCCACTAGTACTCGTTTTTCTGCTCCCACACACTTAATTCGTCTCGGAGTTACTTTGTCAGTGCAAGATCATCATCCAGAATTTCAAAAGCAAGTCTATCCCTACCTTCAACTCTGCGGAATTAAATTCTGTGACCCACATTCGACTTGTTGACTGACTCTACCATCGCATTCTACATCTCCTTTCTACTCAGCACCCCTTGGGTCGAGCCTAGGGATTCTCCCTACAGCTTTCCCCCTATTTGCACACTACCTGGAGGTAGTGTCCCACAGCACATTAAAGGTTTTTAGCACCTGTGTATGGCATTCCGGTTTTCATCGTATCTCCACCATTTCCAAAGATATTGACTCCATTCTCACACTCACTTAAAGTGCTCAGCCCCACAATTCTTCCTTCCAAGTTTGGAGAGGATCCTTGCACTCTACGCATTTCTACAGCACTCCATCCATCAGATGCTCATTTTGCTAAGTCCATCAATCATGGCCACCTCTTCGTCAATCATCTCGCTTGTCTCATTTGCCAGAGACAGTGGCTACATGTATCTGCCAGGCATTCCCACCAGCTTCTGTCCTGAAGCCCCCTGGTTCATCCCGTCGTTGTCAGCCCCATCTCATCCCATGCAGCTTGGTCAGCATGTTCTCCTTGTCAGTATGACTTCCAGAAGGACGTTCTTTGGTTGCCTCAGGTCTGTCACTTGGTTAGAAAGGTCTTATCAGCCGTATCAGCTGATTTTGACCAAATGACCATGGTAATTACCACAAAAGCAGTTACAGAATTCATGGCAACTACCACTTCCCAATATAGACAATGCCCCCTGAGTGACAACCTCTGTTGGTGTTTGAAAAAAATTCAGATTGGAATGTTCCCATGGCAAGTTACCCTGTCACAAATTACCCTTATCTTACCCATGTCCAGCAATTTTGTTTACATTTATTTGGCTGTACTGCATTGTCTGCTGGGGGTTTAGCGTTGTTGGTGGTTCTAAAGTACATGTGGGCTTTTTGGCATTGCATTCTTGGTGCAGGTAAATCCATCATGCCGCATCCCGCCAGGCCCGGCATGTTATCCGAGGCAGTTGGCAGGTTGGTGTGCTTTGTAATCATCGTTCTGTGGGTAAATGCATTGTGCTGCATCCTGCTGGGACCGTTTTCGGTGCGTGCAGCTGTTCTGTTGTTTTCTGGATGTGGCATGTTATCTGAGGTGGATGGTGGGTTGGCGTGCATTGTTATCGCCATTCGTGGTGCTGGTGGCAGTATATAAGGTGTGCGGCTTGCTTCGATCTCTTTGTCTCTCATTGTGCTCATGGATATGTCGACGACCACAGTTGTAGGTTTCTTTGCGCTCTTGGGGGGCCATCGGGTGCAGTCGACAAGGGGTGGCAATGGTGCAAAGACATATCATTGTTTCTATGACTCCACTGTGCAGTGTACATCCAGTGTGGTCTTTCCTGTGCAACTCCGTGTTTACAGTCCCTTCAACGATATGCTGCTCGTGGATGACTCGGTGGCCTATGTCATTGCGAGGGCTTACATCCCATCCTCTATTCCTCATGACCCTATTTTGCTGGAGGCGGTGGATCTTGCTGCTGTACCTGGTGATCCTAGTAGTGAGGAGTATGAGGCTACCATCCCTGATAGTCCATGCCCGTACATCTTCAGCATTGGCTCTGTTACTACTTGGGCAACCTCTCTCCCAGATGGGGTCACCAAGGCCTTTTCTGTGATGTCGTCGGACTTTGTGCACAATGTGACCATGTCTTCGACTGTGGTGTGAGTGATTTCTTGGTCCAGGGTTTCACTGCTGATACATGTTATCGGGCAGCTGTTGTTTTGATAGTTTGCATCCTCGCTGGTGTAGGACCCCGCTGCCAAACCCAAATTCTACTGTGTTTTACACAGGTCTGTTTAGTGGTGCTGCCCCTGTGGGAGGGGTATCGGTGGAGTTGAAAAGTATCTCGCTCAACGTTGGGGGAAATGACCATTATGCTGGTGGGGGCGGCTCTTCAGGGGGGAAGAAGTGCAAGTTTGTTTCGAAGGCACTGGTAGAGTGAGTCCTCTCTCTTTGCCAATGCGCTGTGACTTAAAGCAGTTGATGGTGGGGGGGTAGAGGTGGCTTCCGCATGGAGAAGGTGTCCATGACTCCTCCATGGGTACTGTGCCATTTCATTGGTTGTTCATGCTAAATGTTGCCTTCCAGCATGGACTTGGCGATGGGCGGGGTTGCGGGGGAAAGCACCTCCCCGTCGTTGATTCATTCTTCTACTGTTTGTGTCACTAAAGAGGGTGGGGGGCCTGCATTGGTATCTCTGGATTTGTTACAGTTCTCTCAGGACAATCAGGACATAGTGGACGCTTTGAATTCTGCAGATGGTGAGGCTTCTGCTGGTGCCTCGAAGGCAAAGGGTAAAGGCAAGCGCACGTGATTTGCACGCGAGGTGTTCTGTGTAGGACATGGGGACTTATTGCGACAGTGATTTTGGTCTTAGTGGTGCACAAGCTTGGGACTCTGTGGTCATTAGATATTGGACTGCATGTTTAGTGATCAATGTAACGTTGTCAAACAGACTTTGGAATTGATGTATGGGGTGCTCTTTGGGGACTTATTAGGTCTGTGCTTTTGGACTTCATGGTCTGCAAGCCTTGGGGTGGGGTGTTCAAATATATAGCTGTCGCTCTGACAAATTGCTATTGGGTGGGTGTGTATGTTCCAATCTGGGAGGTGATAGCGACTGCTAGGCTCGGTTGTTTGTTCAAGTGTATCGATGTTGCTGGGCTCCTGCACGCAGATTGTGCATCACATCGCCTCTTCTATGCAACATCCGTATCTATGGTTGGTGTTCTGGTGGTCTACCTCTAAAAGGCTTGGTTGCTCCGTCTTTCAGGCTTTCGTTTCGACCCCTGCTACACTTCGTTACTCGTGAACCCCAATGCTCTGTGTCTGGGTTAGCACGGTTTGTTGTCACTGATAACTGGCTTACCTTGAAACCTCTAAACAGTGGTCAATGTTGGCAGTCGTGAGTTGGGTGTTGTTCTCCTCCGGAAGCATGGTTGCTATGAAATTCCTCTGCAGTCTCTGCATTGGGTGCTCGGGACCAAGGAACATTGACGC
Organism: Pisolithus tinctorius; assembly: GCA_024663395.1. NCBI lineage: Eukaryota > Fungi > Basidiomycota > Agaricomycetes > Boletales > Pisolithaceae > Pisolithus > Pisolithus tinctorius. The sequence continues at coordinate 358,042 of JANFAH010000006.1, read as the reverse complement.
CAGTGTGGCCTCGATCGTTGACGTGCTCGCTTTACATAGCAGAGTGCCGGTTGCATGGCATGTGCTGAGGATATATCCAATGCCCACCACCCATCCTCTATCACGACTCTGTGCCAAGCCTGTGAGGAAAAGGAGGATTGCCACCAGGGGTTCTGTGTGCTGTTGCTCTGGGATGTTTATCAGAAAGTGTACAGCGTGTGTTGCTCTTTTCCAAAATGGAGACGTTGACTGGACATCCTCCCAGAGGAGTAAGGTCATCGGCATTGTTGCCATTGGTGTCCACTGTTGCTTCGTGACCTCAGAATTCACATGTGGGGCTTCCATATGCACCGTTGGCTGACATTTGCTATCAGTTCCTGCCTGTCTTGGAGGCAGCATGATTTACCTGAAGTAAGCATTGCAACGTCTGATTTCCTGTGGCCCAATATGATTCGAAATCAACAAACTCAACGTTCAACACCCTCCCAATCTGTCGATGTCTCCAAGTCCCAAGATCTTCTATGTTGTGCATGAATGTGGGTAAGACTGTCTGTCATTGTTAGTGGCAGTTGTGTTCACTTTGCATGATCTTACACCTTGCAGGTACCCATTGCAACGAGAGGTAACATAGCATGTCTTCACTGTCTGTGTCCATGCCTCTGCTGTTCAGCTGTGTGCAGTCATTGTTCCTTTTCAATTGCAGGCAAGGCTAAATGCCTCCCGCAAGGCTTTCCCTGCTCCGCCCTGTATCCGTCCAAACGCCTGTGTTTGTACCCCTCCTTGCAGGCTGCCATGGTTCCATCACAGGTTGACTTATTTCCTGTTAGCCCATTTCCTTTATTACAGGCTTACAAGTCTGTGGTGCAGTCCAATGCGTGGTGCATATTCCTGGGATGTCACAAAGTCCTCTGCCAACTTCACTTTGGGCCATTGGCCCTGTCTCCAGTCCAAGGCTCACATGGGGTGCGGTTCAGAATGGCAGGCGTCATCAGTGTAAGATGTGCCACCTGGACCTTTTGACTGGGGAGGATGCAGGTTTTTGTTGTGGGGTGAATGGGTCTCGATATGGCGACATTCGACCCTTACCACCTCTGCCTCCACAGATTCAGGCTCTGACAGATCATCCACAAATTTCGACATTATCATGCATTCTCAATCTCATCTTTTCCTTCGCATCCCTAGAAACCACCCACCCCTTCCCAACTGACTTTGCAGTGCCAGGATTCCTTGCAATCCAAAGGTGTGTCTACCATCACGTGCGACCGACCCATCAGAACTCTGCCATTCACTGGTTACTTTATGATGGCTTCATGGCCAACACCCCTCACTCTGAGTGGGCTGAAAAACTGCCTCTGGGTTGGGTGGATGCTGTGAGATCTGCGCTAGAGGATGTCAACCCATTTGCTCTTTGTCCTCTTTGTCCTGCACACACCCTCAGGCCTCCCTCATTCTCCATGACAACGGTGCTGCTGAAATTGCTCATGTCCTATGAAAATACTATGACCTTGCAGACGAAATCTAGGCAGCTGTGCATCAGTCTTAAAGATGATTCCAACCAATCTATCTCCTCCTTGAGCTGTCTGTGGGAACTGCTGTCATACCCTCTACTGTTCCCACATGGCTCTCTTGGGTGGGGGGTGGAGGACATGACCACAGATGCTGGCTCTCTCACAGCTTCAAATGATGATGCTGATCATCCCACCACTCAGCTGTGGCATTATCGTGCTTGAATCCTTCGGGAGCCCCACTTCCATATCTTTGGCTGCCTCACTAATGAATATGTCGTTGACATGTTCAGCTGCAACCTGGAGACCAGGCTCAATTTCATCCATGCAAACCAGAAACAGCTTCGGTGTGATGATGCAGAGCTCATGGGTGTCAATGGCATCCTTCCAAGTGAGAACATTTATCTCCCTGCATCCTTCCTTGGTTCCTGTCGTTGGGCTTCCAACCAAATCTCAGATTCCCTTGCAATCGCTGCTGCCTATGGCAATCCAACCTTCTTCATAATGATGACATGTAATACAGCATGGCCTGAAATTGTGTCGCAGTTGCTGCCAGGGCAGACGTTCACTGACATACCAACCATCGTCGTTCACATGTTTAAATGAAAACTGAGCCTGCTCATAAAAACGCTAAAAACCATGTTCATTAATGCCAGTCATGTGTTGTATTGCATCCATTCAGTGGAGTTCCAGAAGCGTGGACTTCCTCATGCACACATCCTCCTCAAGTATTCTATACAGTGTGAGACACCTGATGACATCGACCGCATCATCTCAGCAGAGATCCCAGATGATCCTACAGACGCACACTTAGTATGAACATTCATGCTCCATCATCACCCCACCCCAGAACAGCCACCCTCCAAATACTGTCAGAAGCAACTACCTGATGGCCGGCATGTCTGCCGCTTCAACTATCCCCATGCACTTCAGTCCACTACCACCATCGACAGAGATGGCCGTATTCACTATCGATGACGTCATGCTGGAGACAAAATGGTTGTTCCCCACTGCCTCCCACTCCTACGCAAATTTCAATGCCACTTAAACTTCGAGGTGTCCTGCACCTCTCACATCTTTCAGTATTTATTCAAATACATTCACAAAGGTATTCCTTTCCCTCCACGCCTGTCCTCTTTGATCTTAGCATGAGAACGCACGCATTGCAGGACCTGACCATACACACTACAACCTCCGCTCTGACACCTCAGGAACCAATGAGCCCATAGATGAAATTGATGACTACTGGAATGCCAGGTACCTCTCTGCAGGTGAAGCTACCTGGCGCATCCTTGGATTCCACATCACAAGTAAAGAGCCTGCCATCACAGCATTACCTATTCATCTCCCCAACTCTACATCCTGACATCAATACAGAGGTACAGCAAGTTCCCGTAGCACAGCATCTCTCCTTAACCACTACTTCATTCGACCCATGGGTTGCTTTGTGGATATGATGGGCACTGAATGACAATTCGACAACCTATCCTACAGCGAGTACTTCCGGCTATTTCACCTAACAAAACGTGTCGAAAAAAACATCGGTCACCATTTTGAGGAGAGGGCCTGCATTGACGGATGTCCCCATATGCATGTTGTTCTTTGCAACAGCAGCAAACCCCACTTAACTCGTGTAGACGCCGTGCGACCATCACAAGGGGAACTCTTTTATCTGCAGTCCATACTTCAACACTGACCTATTCTATCGTTCTCGGATGTGCTCTCTGTTGATGGCCATCTGCACCAAAGCTTCCAAGAAGCCGCCACTGCCCAGGGATTATTTGCCGATGATACAGAAGCCGACTTTGCCATGCTAGAAGCAGTCACATCTTTGCAAACACCTCGAGAGATTTGCTACCTCTTTGTCCACCTCCTCATAAATGACTGCGTCCCGCAGCCTATGGCAACATGGGACAGTTTTAAAGATGCCATGGCAAAAGATTTCTCCAGTCACACTGTCATTGATGACTATGTGCCTATGGCTCAAGCTCTACAAGAGATCTCCAGGGCGCTTGAGGAACACGGGAAAACCCTGGCAGACTTCGGCCTACCTCAACCTCAACTTCCATGCCCCGAAGTCCTCCATGAAGTATTGAAGTGGGGGAAAAACTGTAGAGTGGTCATCATCGCCACTGGCCAACGATTAATCACTGTCTGCATTATCAATGAACACGACAATACTGAGAGTATTACAGATGACATCCTCATCCCACACATCACCTTCACAGCCTCCCTACACTCCAGTCACACCCTCCTTCGACGCCAGTTCCCCCTCGCTCCTGCATACACCACCATGTTCAACAGCTGCCAAGGACTTACATTAGACGCTGTTGGCATCGACCTCACCCGTCCTGTCTTTTCCCATGGACAATTATACACTGCATTATCCCATATCCACCACCGCTCTCATGCCTGTGTGCTACTACCCCAAGGTGACAATACCACCTTGAACGTGACATACCATGAAATTCTCATCTAGCCACACCTGTAATAACATCAGTGTAAATACAAACTGCTACTAAATTATAACCACACTTGATCTTAATTACACATAAAATCAGCTCTTAAGCCTCCACTGCCGGAGCGAAGCGAGGTGTCTCTTGTATTGATAATTTGCATGTGTACTGTGGCTATACAGATGAGCATGTGACCAGTAGATGTGATGGTCACATGATGAGTGACATAAGCAGGGATGACCCTAGATCACGTGATTTTTATGTAATTGATTACATGATGGTGATCCTCTGGAGTGTTCTGTTACAGAATTTATCACATGATCATGGGAAAATATGCATGTGACTTAATCAATGTCACATGACAAGGTACAATCATAGATCATCCAACCTATTACATAATGATCACATGTCAGTTTCTCCCCAGAACACTTGGTTATGTAATGGGTCACATGATTGTGAGACAATAAACATGTGACCACTCCTGCAGCATCACATGACAAGGTACAATTATAGATCATGTGGCAATAACTCTCTGGACCATTGGCTTATGTAATAGGTCACATGACTGTACTCATCATGTGATCTCACCTCTAGCACTAGCTGCATGTGACTCAATCCATATCACATGACCAGCAATCCCACCCCTATTCGCATGCTGGACATTTGTGGCTGTGCTAAAAATGCGAATTGTGTCCCCACCCATTCAATTCTTGACATATGGATCTGAATTTTTGTGTGTAGAATAGGCTACCATGTTGCTACACATTGTCAAAGGCACAGGCTGTCTGGTCCAGCAGTTGCTGAGATACAATGGAAATGAAAATGCCAACAAAACATCACACCATTCAACTTACACATCCTTCATGCCATATCTGAAACTTCAGGAGGGTTGAAGAAGATTCCTTCAATGCATTTCCAAAGTTTCAAGTTTATCCATTTAGAATTGAGTGAACAGCAAGCCAAATACTGATCCCAGAAGCATGGGAAAGCTTCAAAAAGAGAAAATAAAATAGTGGAGATTTTGAAAACATATCAAAAGCATAGCACAGCACATCCCACAGTGCAGCTACCACTACCAGAACTTAGGTGAGGGATATTGGGACATGGTGGAAGATATTAGTAACAAGTGCCTGATGTGATACTCACTGCAAATGGTCAAAAATGCGAAATGGTACACTTGACTCATTGAGACAATGGGAGATTTATGCCAGTGCAAGGTCAACACCACTACCCCATTGCACACATTTTCGCAATTTTGACATGTCTAAAGGGATATCTCACCAGGCACATGGTGCCAACATGGTAGGCCATATTGCTGCATTCCTCACCCAAAGTCTGGGGTTGGCAGGGTCACTGTGATGTGTGCAAATCCACATTTTTGATATGTTTTCAAAATCTCCATATGTTATTTTGGGACTTTTTCCCACTTTCCCACACTCTTGAATCTTCATTTTGCATCTTGCTCTCTCAGATCTGAGTGGGGTGACACCAAACTTTGTCTATGAATTGATATGCATGTGTCCAACCCTTCTGAAGTGTCAGATATGGCATGAAGGATGTGTAAGATGAATGATGTGATGTTTTGTTAGCATTTTCATTTCCACTATATCTCAGCAACTACTGGACAAGACCAGCTGTGCCTTTGACAATGTGCAGCAACATGGTAACCTATTCTACACACAAAAATTCAGATCCATATGTCAAGAATTGAATGGGTGGGGACACAATTCGCATTTTTAGCACAGCCACAAATGTCCAGCATGCGAATAGGGGTGGGATTGCTGGTCATGTGATATGGATTGAGTCACATGCAGCTAGTGCTAGAGGTGAGATCACATGATGAGTACAGTCATGTGACCTATTACATAAGCCAATGGTCCAGAGAGTTATTGCCACATGATCTATAATTGTACCTTGTCATGTGATGCTGCAGGAGTGGTCACATGTTTATTGTCTCACAATCATGTGACCCATTACATAACCAAGTGTTCTGGGGAGAAACTGACATGTGATCATTATGTAATAGGTTGGATGATCTATGATTGTACCTTGTCATGTGACATTGATTAAGTCACATGCATATTTTCCCATGATCATGTGATAAATTCTGTAACAGAACACTCCAGAGGATCACCATCATGTAATCAATTACATAAAAATCACGTGATCTAGGGTCATCCCTGCTTATGTCACTCATCATGTGACCATCACATCTACTGGTCACATGCTCATCTGTATAGCCACAGTACATGTGCAAATGATCAATATTTGTGACAGGGTAACCTGCTGTGGGAACATTCCAATCTGAATTTTTTTCAAACACCAACAGAGGTTGTCACTCAGGGGGCATTGTCTATATTGGGAAGTGGTAGTTGCCATGAATTCTGTAACTGCTTTTGTGGTAATTACCATGGTCATTTGGTCAAAATCAGCTGATATGGCTGATAAGACCTTTCTAACCGAGTGACAGACCTGAGGCGACCAAAGAACATCCTTCTGGAAGTCATCTACTGGTCACATGCTCATCTGTATAGCCACAGTACATGTGCACATTATCAATATTTGTGACAGGGTAACCTGCCGTGGGAACATTCCAATCTGAATTTTTTTCAAACACCAACAGAGGTTGTCACTCAGGGGGCATTGTCTATATTGGGAAGTGGTAGTTGCCATGAATTCTGTAACTGCTTTTGTGGTAACTACCACATTGCTTGGTCAAAGTCAGCAGACTCTGGTGGTCTTATGTGGTCATTTCGGTCTCCCCTCTTGATGAAGCATATGGATCGTTCCTCCCTGCTCCCTGCACCATCTTTATTCCAATCTTGTCCATCATTCTTCCCACATTGTGACAGCTGCAGTATAATCTACTGTCCTCCAGCCTCCCTGATCACATTCATGACAAGTATGATGTGCATCTTGCCTTCTTACTGCAAGATCCAGCAGAAGACATTCCCCCTTCTCCTCCTCCTCCATCAGAACCCTGTCCATGAAGTTTTTGTTAACTTTGCTGAGAGGATGAAAGGGTGGGAGATGCAATTGCATATGCTCCCATTGCTCCACAGACCCCCAATGCCCTAGCCCCCACCCCTTTGACACCTGACTCATGCCCTTCAATTCTGGAATTAATACTTCCCTGTTTGGAAACACTGTCCATCTGTCATGCCATCTTTGGATCTAGAGATGTCTCCACCGAGATCTGACTTGCATTGCCACCCCCTAATGTGATATCAGTGTGCTTACTCAGTTTCTGACTCTGTTTGACTCATTCTGTGATATTTTGACTATCCTTGACTCGTTCATTGCCAATACTTACCAATCCTCTTTGCTTGCTTACTTTTCATTTCTTGCTTACTCATCATGATTACTCAGTCCTTACTCATTGCTTACCAGGTGTTTGTGCCTTGTTTGTCACAAGCTGTGCTCCCCCCCACAGTATATAAACCCCCATGTACTTAGCTATGAAGAAGCAATCCACAAGTGAATCAGAAGCCATTCACTCAGCAGTCAGTTCAGTGCCTATCTTGTCGTTGACAGTTGAGGCTCCACAAAGGGGCCTATCTGTCATCATTCATATACTTGTCAGTGGTCTTGCTTAGTCATCCATCCACTCCTGTGTAACTCGTCATCGACTTGTGCCAGGAGCATGTCTTATCAAAGTCCTTCATCCCAAGTCCTTTCAGCTGAACACTGTCATGACCATGCGTTCATCCTGCATCATCACTAACTCTGCACCCTTTTCTGCTGGTTGTTCGCTCACTCCACACCAACTCCACCCACCTTCTGTTGTCTACAAACCATCTCCACTCTGACTACTGTCAGACTTGTGTTGCTCTCCTACCAGTGTCACACACCAAAGGTGTTGTGGACATGGTTACAGCTGACTCTGCCTAACTCATTGATGAGTTGCGCACAATGCCCAAGCATGCAGATGAAGACTAAAGGCCTCATGTGTAGAAAGACTGTCAGACATTAACAGTCATCCTTCACACAAGAACGAGTCATCAGTGCTAAAGAGAAAAGAGGAAGTGAGTTAAGCGCACGTTAAAGGTTTTTAGCGCCCATGTACAGCATTCTGGTTTTCGTCGTATCTCCACCATTTCCAAAAATATCGACTCCATTCCCACACTTGCTTAAAGTGCTCAGTCCTGCGATTCTTCCTTCCAAATTTGGAGAGGATCCTCGCACCCTGCACGTTTCTACAGCACTCCATCCATCAGACGCTCATTTCGCGAAGTCCATCAATCATGGCCACCTCTTCATCAGTCATCTCGCTTATCTCATTTGCCAGAGACAGTGGCTATGTATATCTGCCAGGCATTCCCACCAGCTTCTGTCCTGAAGCCCCCTGGTTCATCCCATTGTTGTCAGCCCCATCTCATCCCATGCAGCTTGGTCAGTGTGTTCTCCTTGTCAGTATGACTTCCAGATGGACGTTCTTTGGTCGCCTCAGGTCTGTCACTCAGTTAGAAAGGTCTTATGTGGTCGTTTCAGTCTCCCCGGTTGATGAAGCATATGGATCATTCCTCCCTGCTCCCTGCACTGTCTTTATTCCAGTCTTGTCCATCATTCTTCCTACATTGCAACAGCTGCAGTATAATCTACTGTCCTCCAGCCTCCCTGATTGCATTCATGATGAGTACGACATGCATCTTGCCTTTTTACTGCAAGACCCAGCAGAAGACATCCCCCCTTCTCCTCCTCCTCCATCAGAGCCCTGTTCATGAAGTTTTTGTTAACTTTGCTGAGAGGATGGAAGGGTGGGAGACGCAATCGCGTATGCTCTCATTGCCCCACGGACCCCCAACGGCCTAGCCCCCTTTGACACCTGACTCATGCCCTTCAATTCTGGAATTAATACTTCCCTGTCTGGAATCACCATCCATCTGTCATGCTGTCTTTGGATCTAGAGATGTCTCCGCCGAGGTCTAACTTGCATCGCCACCCCCTAATGTGATATCAGTGCGCTTACTCAGTTTCTGATTCTATTTGACTCATTTTGTGATATTTTGACTATCCTTGACTCGTTCATTGCCAATACTTACCAATCTTCTTTGCTTGCTTACTTTTCATTTCTTGCTTACTCATCATGATTACTCAGTCCTTACTCATTACTTACCAAGTGTTTGTGCCTTGTTTGTCACAAGCTGTGCTCCCCCCTCAGTATATAAACCCCCATGTACTTAGCTACCAAGAAGCAAATCAGAAGCAGTCCAGCAGTCAGTCCAGTGCCTATCTCGTCGTCAACAGTTGAGGCTCCACGAAGGGGTCTATCTGTCATCATTCATATACTTGGTAGTTGAGGCTCATTCGGAAGAGTCTATCTGCCTCCATCATTCATCTGAAGCTTTATCCCCACACTTAGTCAGCAACTTTGCTTAGTCATCCCTCCACTCCTGTGTAACTCATCATTGACTTGCGCCAGGAGCACATCCAAAAGATCATCACACCAGAGTACTTTCGGCTGAATACCTTCACTCTATTCAGCATCCCCCATCTAGTCATCACTCGCTTATCTACTCCTGCATAACTCGTCGACAACTTGCACTAGGAGTACCTGCCATTGAAACTCCCCCCCACTTTAGGCTTCTCTGCACTCCAGGTTCCGCGGAGGCAAACCACCACTCGCTCTTATTTGTCTTTTGTGTTGGATTTGTTTGGTTTTCACCACCTTACCACACTTTGACTCACAGCAGACCCCAGCAGCATAGGATATCCTCGAAGATGAAGGATGCAAGCACAATACTATTTTCCACGTGCAACATGCGCCATTCGGGATATGAGGTGAGCACGCAACGAGCCTGTACTATGTAGCAGTAGCCACCGGCTTTGGGCATCAGCCTTGTGTCAATGTGAGCTTTATGAAACAGGCCCCCTATCATGGGCACAGTGGGGGGTATATGAAGCTTCTGCATCTGGCAGATCTGGCATTTGTGACAAGTGCGGACATACCACTTCACATCCTCGACAAGAAGAGGCCACCAAAAGTGGAGGAGAAGGCGTGTGCGGACCGTGAAGACACCTTTGTGCCTGAGGTCGTCATGCGCTTCTTTGGTGAGATGGTACCGCTTGGATTCATCAACGACTAACTGGTGCTGTCTGTGCGGTTCCCTGCGCCATAAGTTGTCATCTAGGAGGAAGAAGTGGCTAGCAGAATTGAAGAAAGATGAGTACTGCACATCAGTAAGGTCAGGAGGTCGCTCGCGGGTCACGAGGAATGTGCAGATCATTTCTATCTTTGCTTCGCATGCCCAGGCTTTCATGGACCGCAGGATGGCAGGGTCATCAGGGGTATTGGAAGGGTTATTAGCATCAGCAGTTGCAGAGAATGCAAGATAGAAGGATGCAGGTGGTGGGAGGCTCACCCGATGGTAAGTGGGTGGCAGTAGGGAATGCTGATCTTGACTGGAAAGTGACATAGGAGGTGGGTGGTCATTGGCAACCTGTGTAGAGAAAGAGTAAAAACAGTCCAGCCAATCCTCATGGTCGTCATCCTCAGGTGGGTCAAGCCCTGACCACGGACAGCGGGACAAGCCATCAGGGCCGGCATGCCTGTCCACAGGAATGTGGATGAGTTTGAATGAGAAAAGGAGGATGCCAGCGATCCAGCGATTGATCATCATGTTAGGCTGCAGATCTGGGTTATTTATCATGCCCTTAATATACTTCGCATCTACCTCCACAGTGAAGTTAGTGAGACCAAAGATGTATACGCATACCACGCGCAACGTGCGGAAGGGACCATACAACTCAAGCTTGGCCTGGGAGTAGCAGCTTTCCACTTCGTTGAGGGTGATGGATCCAAAGTGACTCAGGTACCATCTGCCATCTTCGCTGAGCTGGTAGAGGATGTAGCCAACTGCGATGACCGATGTGTCAACTGCTAAAATTACTTCATGACCGCACTCGTAGTCAATCCTTTGGAGTGTGGGGGACTTTACAATTTCGTCCTTGAGTCGTTGCATGGCAGCATGTTGCGGTTCATCCCATGTGAATGGTATGTCTTTCCACATGAGCATGACTAGCGGCCGCACAATCTTGGTGAAATCTTTGATGAAGATGCGTAGCACTCCGCAGACACCGAGGAAACTGCAGACCTGTGTCAGGTTGTGGCACTCGGGCCAGTTGTGGATCTTCTGCACTTTGCTTTCTTCAGGAATGCGACCTTCAAAGGTGCACTTGTGGCCAACGATCACAGCGGATGGAGCAGCTAGCACGAACTTCTTTGCCAAGACGGTGGCTCTGACATTCTGCAAACGCTGAAGGATACGGTTAACAACTATACAGTGATTCCAGATAAATTTCTGAATCCCAGGATTCTCCAGGATAGTCTCATAGGAGCTGTCTGCGTGCTGATAGTGGGTGGTCTCGGATTTTATGGGGACGTCATCTATGAAGGGCAGGGTATGATGCGGGATCTCATCCTGGAGAACAAATGCAGTATCTCCCTGGTATACCTGTACTGCATTCACATGTCCTTGCGGCAGAGTAGTAAGCCGATGCGGTCCAAGGGGGGTACCAAAGGTGGTGAGGTCATGGGAATCGATGTGGAGTGTGCACTGGTCATACCCAGAGTAGAGGTCCATCATCGCATACACCACATATCCAGCAAAGGATTCTGTGAGGTGTTCTACAAAGGGTGGAATGGACGCATCGCAGATGGTCACTGCATTCAGGGGCTGTAAGTCATGCACAAGGTGAAGAGACTTTCCATCTTTCTTTACTACGCAGAACCAGCAAGAGCAGTAAGCCACTGTAGAAGGTTCATACATGCCGGACTTGATGCGATCTTTAATCATGTCTATGACTTGGGCATGTATCGCATTTGGGATGGGGATATTGTGTTGGACCCAAGGTGTGTGTGGAATCGTAGGAATCTTTACTGGTGGAAAATAGCGTTCGTCTAGGTGCCCATGCTCTGTAATGTCCCAAGTGAATGCAAGCTCATGGACCGAAACGAGCCAAGTTACGAGTTTAAGTTCTTCTGGCCAAAGCCAATCTGCAGGATCGAGGTCAAGTTCTGCGGCCCATTTGGCAGTGAAGCAGATGCCCAGCGCGAAGTCTGGTGGATGGGTTGGGAGTGGTTGAAGACCAGCGAGTGGGTCGTCAGGCAGGCTGTGCACGATGCAGTATTCTTCTGCCATTGGGGCAGGTACTGTCCAAACCTTCTTGGCAACTGGCTTGTAAATGAGGGTGCGAACCATGGGATCTAGTTGATAAACACTGCTGAATGTGGCTATAGCAGAGGGGTTTAGTATTTTCTGAGTGGAGGAGAGGAAAGCGAAGGCAGGTGAGGGTATCCCAGTGGGTATGTTCCGCAGTACGGGTGCTGCAGGCAAAGGGAAGTTCATTGAAGTGAAGGCTAGTGATGAGACTGTAGGACTGAGGAACAGATAACAGCAGCTAAACAGGAAACAGGACGTCTTAGTAGGCTCTCCCCGACCGTTTGGTGGATCATCGATATTCAAAAACCCCATTCAACTATACTCTGGTGACTATGGCAGTGCTTGCCACATTTACAGTGTGGACAGCCCTTGTGCCACGGGTGTGTGGGCAAAGTGTACTTGTGGCCATCGTTCAGGTCTCGGAGAGTGATCCGCTGTCTGCTGTCAGGATAATCATTTGTTACTGCACTCATAAGGCAAATGAACGGACATCCAAGGAGCATGTTGAAGTTGGCATGTTCAATTACTTGAACCTGTAGCATGACTGGCCCAGTGCCGAAGTCGAATTTCAGGTTCTCTAGTATGCCTACAGTAGTGTCTTTAGACATGTTAGCAGATGTCATAGTCATGAGATGATTGCAGTGCAATGGGAGCCCGATCTTTTCCCAAATGCACCTGGGCATGGCGACGATTTCTGAACTGGAATCTAGTACGCAGTTTATTGTGACATCAGTCCCAGGGACCTTGGCTTTGATGCAGTGGAGCAGTAGAGTGTGGTGAGCTACGATGGAGCTGTCGTCACCGCAGATAATGTGGTCTCCGTATTCGCGCATGGTTCTTTGAGGATCACAGCTGGTCAGTTCATTCACTTGTACTCCTTCTTCATCATCGCTACGAACTACCTCGATCTCATTTGTGGTGATGCGTTTCGCCATGGTGATGTCTCTGAACTGTTTGCGAAACTCTGGGGCTACTGCAAATAATTCTTTGACTGGCATGGCAACGCTGGTTTCGAGTATGTGCTCCACAATACGCTTGGGTGCAGCTTCATCTTCGAGAGGGAACGAGTAACGATACTGGTTTTGATTGCAAGCTGCTGGGTGTGGTGTCTGTGATGGAACAATTGCCGTGGGAATGGGATCCTTGCGTGCAGGCATTGGAGCTGGACTAGTTGGAGGAACATATGGTTTTGCAGTGGTGGACATTGGTGCAGGTGTAGAGGGCTCGGATGCCTGGCAAGCGGCACGCAAACTTCGAACACCAGGGGAAATGATTTCCTCTTCAACAGTGGCTGCACATGGGTCGACTCGTGGAGGGTTGGCAGGACGTGCTGTGGGTCGAGTGGTGATTTCAACTCCATCGAAGTGGGCTTTCTTTCTGTGGGGAATGACTGCTCCCTTGTTACCTTTATCTGCTTGGTAGGTAGCCCAAGCTTGAGTGACATATGCTTGGAAGTCAGGGTTGGCTAAGTCTGTGACAGGTTCATTGGCATCTTGGACGGTGTTTAAGAAGGCAGAAGGCTGGATCTCCAACTGCATGTCAACTTCAGGATGAGCAATGCAGGAGAGGTTAGCAGTGCCTTGCACGGCCGCATTGTGTGGAGCAGCAGGAGTCGCAGCACGCACGCTGGCCTGGTCTCTGTCAGCCATGACGCAGTCAACAGCCTCTCTCAGTGAGTTACATTCAGGGAAATGTGGGATTCAGCTCCTGTCCACCAGATAGAGACAGTTGTCTGTACCTGTTGTGATCTTACTGGTGCAGATATAAACCTTACCAATGCAGATATAAACTTCAACGAGCGTGCACATCCTTGTCCAGTGGTTGGGGTCTGCACAGAAACCGCAGCCAGGTCTGTGTTGCTGTGGCAGAAGCTGCGTCTGGAAGTTGTATTCCTGTTTAATGACAGTACCAGCAGGTGGCACCTGTGGTATGTAAGCCGACGAGGGAGGTGCAGCTGGTGAGGCCGCGGTACCCATTGTCGGTACCACACTATGGAGAGCGGATCCCGTCAGAAGGAACTTGGCAGCTTTGATGACTTCTGCGAGTGGGCATGGGTCATCAGGGTGGAGGTCAGTGTGGACTATAGAGAGTCGATGATGAATACGATCTGCAATGGCCCTCAGGAAGCCATTCAGGAACATGGAGTCCTGTTCCGTCTCTGCAAGCTTTTTAGTTTTAATGAGCAGGGCAGAAATCTTAGCGAATTTCCGCTGGTATTCTCCGAGGTCATCCTGGTTCTGCATAGGCTTTGACTGATATTCTTCGATGAGATACTGCAGATCCGTGTGGCAATAGTGGTCGTCACCCTCGCAGCCGGGGTACAAACCCTTAACAGCGACTACAAAAGCATCCCAGTCGTCGGCCGTGGGAGCGGCTTCCGGAAGCGTTTGCCAGACCTCAGCTTCTTCAAGGTCAGCGTAGCAGATTGCAGCTCTGATCTTGCCATGGTCATCAAGAGCAGTGAGAGTACTGAGGAAGTTGATGTCTTCGAGGTAGTGCGGAAGCTGTGCAGGAGAATCTCCACTAAATTTAGGTGAGTTTTGTGTACCGTGGAGCGGCATCTGAAACTGAGGATTAGCCATTGGTGGGTTAACCTGTGGTGGCAGTGCCGGATTGGTAACGGGTGGAATGGGTATTGGTTGTGGGTGCGAAGTGGTTGGTATAGTGTGCGAGCGAGCTACACTGGGGGCATTATCTAATGGTTTAAGTCTAAACATAGTAAAACCATTGAATTAAGCAGATACTATTTTCATGACATGTTCTTTGATAAAACATTGGTCCTCAATGGATAACATGCTCTGATGTAATGTCCTAGGTCAGAAAATTGGGTAGTATCATATAGGATGCTTTTCATAGGAACATCCAAAATGTTTATTCTCATGATTAGAGCATAAATCATTGTAGAAATACTCTCACTGCTTAGTCATATGTTCAAACCATGATTTTGAAACAAAACATTTGAAAGTTCTGGCCTTCAGAACATATTATACTACTCAAGCCAAAACATTAGGTAGAACACAGTATATTTTCCACCCTAAAAACATAAGTCAAACCAAAGGTCAATTCTGCCATTGGTGAAACAGCCAATTACTCATTATGACAATGGTCAACTCTGCCATTGGTGGAATGGGCAGTTGCTCAATATGAGAATGGCTTAGTTTCAAATGTCCAATGGTCAAATGGTGCAATTGGTCCATTCAAATGAATGAATGAATGAATGAATGAATGGATCTACTGTGAGCACCATACCTATGTTGGAGTTGCACCTATATCAGTTCTGCCTATGTTCGAGTTGCACTTATGTCAGAGTTGTACTTGTGCTGGAGTTGTACTTATGCTGGAGTTGTACTTATGTCGGAGTTGTACTTCTGCTGGAGTTGTACGTATGTCGGAGTTGTACTTATGTCGGAGCTGTACTTATGTCGGAGTTGTACTTCTGCTGGAGTTGTACGTATGTCGGAGTTGTACTTATGTCGGAGCTGTACGTATGTCGGAGTTGTACTTATGTCGGAGCTGTACGTATGTCGGAGTTGTACATATGTCGGAGCTGTACATATGTCGGAGTTGTACATATGTCGGAGTTCTGCCTAGGTCGGAGTTGTACATATGTCGGAGTTGTTCCTGTGGGACACGACAGATGGGAGTGGCTCAGCAGAATGCCCGTCGTTGAATACAACTGAACCTGAACTGGTGACAGTAAGGGACTCACAGACGAGCAGGGAGAAGGGAAGAAACACAGAGATTGAACCACACAATCCCAAGTTACACGCAAAAGCGTCGCACACCCTTCCAAATACAAACGTGGGCCCATCTCCACAACAGCTGCATGGAACTAGACGAATGAAGTGCCCCCAGGAAGGGCTCAGTGGGGGTCATGAACGGCCCGAAAAGCGAAAGAAATAGCGGAAAACCGCACGAAATACGGCCCCAGGACCTCCCATTATAAAAACAACCACACGCCTGTGAAACTGATGTGCGAGACGGGTCGATCGAGGCTGTTTCTGAATGCAAAAAAAAGGGTGACTACAAGGGGGTGACGACACGGTTGAAGGCGACACAGCACGGGTGCAGCTGGCTACGACATTGGGAGACCGGTTGATGAGTCGAGCGATTGGCTGTATGGTCAACTGACCACTGACGAGCACGAGTGACAGCATATCTTGACGAGAGCGCACTGATGACGACGCTGGTACTGGCTCGGGCAGCTGACACCCAGGCAGCAAGCCTGCTGCGAGCACGTCCGGTGATGTGCTTGCTTCGTACGGTGGCTACATGACTGGTTGGCGACGAGGGTGTGTGACGAACGAGCTCTCCCAGTCCACGCTGTCTGAGTGCGTGTAACACCAGGCGCGAGAACGACGGACCGCGAGCACACATAGACGCTGAGGGGACGAGAACGTCCAGGTGTCGAATTACGAGATGGCATAGTTGGTACAGCTGACGTGCGGTACTAGTAGAGATGTCGGACAGACACATGATTTCGCTGCAAGGAGCTTCTTCGAGAATCACATTCAACATAACATTGCTGTATGAAAATGCGCAAGCAACTCAATCGCCTTTAAGTTGTGTAACGACCTACGCATCCACGGTGAGACTAGACCACGGACAACCCTACTACTCGAGCAGAGGGCTGGACTACCACCGACGCTGGAGATAGCAAGGGTCAGCAATGGGACGGTTGAGAATAGAAAAGACCCACCGAAAATGGAAGCATGGCCAACTAAGGCTGAGAGCAAAAAGGATGGCGACACCAGTCGCAATGCAGCGAGCACCAACGACACTGACTCGCATGGAACCAATCACGCGGCACTATCTTTGACTGGAACTCGACGCGCCTATGGAGATGCTCATGACGAGCCCGGGAAGTACAGAGAGGCGCGAACAGTCGAGACGTTGCGAGTCGAGCAAAAATGCATGCCAAAGATACCACAGAAATCCCACAAAAACGCAGTACTAGCCACAACAAGGACTCAGCGCACTAATGGAGACGCCAACGACAGGCTAGGGGAGTACAGTGAAGCGCAAGAGGGTGAGACACTACGAGACGAGCACAACCGTGTGCCAGCGTTGTCACAAAAATCCTACAAAGGCACTGCGACATGCCAGGAGGTCAATGGAGATGTCGAGGCGAGCACAGCGAAACTAGAGATAGGGTGCACCAACCCTGAAACGGCAGGGGTACGAGCGCATCTGTTGAACGCGGAATCATGGCCAAGAGAGGCCAGTGATGGAAGGAGCTACGAAGGTTGGCATGCACGAAACGTCTCGCTTGACGAGACTGGGAGCCTGGGCGAGTACGGGGGGAAACTTGGAGGATGGCTGAGACGTCAAATACAGAGTTTCAGCCAGGGAGCCGACGGCGAGCGATACAGTGGCAGTAGCAACGACTCTACAAGGGCCAGTGCCATCTGTTAGCACAGAGCAGAGAAAATGAACCTACCTGGCACCCGGAGTCAGAGCGTTCGAAAGCGGACGAGAAACGGCCGAATGGCTCACCTGCGCTGTCCGAGCCACCTCCGGACTTTATCGCGCATGTCCCCATACTCTATAAGGCCAGACGTCGACGCGCCAGGATCAAAGTCAACCTATGAAGCGTCAGTCAAGTGCGTACGAACAAAAACATGCGCCATACCGCCAATATTACCTTCGAGAGAACTCAAATTACCTTAAAGACGCCCTCAACAAAGTGCCTCTCAATCCTCAACACAAACATCCTTCCAGTCCACTCCTCCTCTTCCGAGTGACCCTCTCCATCTTCGCGTCCCAGGGAACAGTATCAAGTTCGCACACACATACCCACTGGGTCTTTCTCTCCACACCAAACGGAGTGTCCGTCATCCCCACTAGAGAATACAATGGCGCCTTTAGTGAGGTCTGCATAACACATTGACATTGTATGGTGACAGGAACGAATGAGAATGCAAGCAGTGAGGTATACTAACGGGGAACTGACCACTCGGGACATACCCCATACGAGCATAGTGAGGACGGCGTCCTCAAAGCTTCCGTTGTCGTGTCCGCTTCATCCGGTCACGTCGTCTGTCGTTGCTTGGTAGGCACACAGTAAGGATCAGCTTTGACAAGGTCCTCTAAGAGAAAGGAAAACTTTGCCACAGAAATTTAGGGTTGTATCCATCTCGGGTGAGAACTCGAGTGTCTGCGCTAGGGGTGAGAGCTGAGATCTGAGAATCTAAACTTAGATTATCTAATGTTCACGTGACTGTTACGAAGTTCGCTGTGCACAAGATTGCAAATAGCTATGGTGCCAGGCAGCCTATGGATTGTAGAGGTAGTAGCGTGCCACTTCCGGTAGAACACCGAAATGCACATCACATGTAATGGAAGTAAAGTAAGAATATTATCCCTCGATTGGAATGTTGTCATGGGTATCAGTAATTACAAGCTAGGATAGCGACATCCTGCAGTAAATATCATTACCATGGCCCTTCCGCAGGTCAAGTATTGGAGACCGATGCCGCACCATCACGCAGGTAACATGCTGCCAAAACGGGTGAGCAGCTACTCCTTGCCAACTGTTGAAAATCCGCACTCATCCATCTCATCAGTCATAATAGCATCTGTTGCAATCTCCACGCATTCCTCAACATAGCCAAGGGCACCTTGTCCAAACATGTCCTGCATTCGCGAGATCATGACCATAAATCACAACGACTGAAAAGAAAATACGTACGAGTCTCTCCCGTGAGATAACCTCACCAGCCTCCAGAGCCCGAAGACTATCAGTAACATCAGTAGGGGACTCATCACAATGATGCATAGGGATGCTCACATTTTCTTTCGTTCTTCGTCCACGACTCTTGCGAGTTCAAGGCAATCTTGAACGAATCTAAGCTTGACGCCATAGCCAATGTCCTCCTACGACAGGATTCAGCCACAAAAGTACAAAGACAGATGATAGACGTAGCACACCAGTGGTACGCCATCTTGTACGGCCTTTCGAATGTCAGGATAGACGAACTGATTCTATGAATAATGGCCAGCAGTCAGCAGATATCTGAAAGGGTTCTTATTGATTCCTCACAGCGTTTGCAGGGGGGTTGCCCCCTACAGCATGAATGCGGGGGGCGGCGACACCAGCACAAGCACCAGTGGCATTGCGCGGACGAACTGGAACTCTCGGCGTAGGCGGAACACTCGACAGGTCTAACAAAGTTTGGTCAGGGCCACGAGAGCGCAGGTTATATGGCGCATAGCGCCGGATACCCTTGCGAGCCATACCACGCGTGATGGGAGACATGCCTAGAGATAGAGGGGAATAGAATGGTGAAGTTCCGGTGACACCTGGGGAGGGGGTCCATTTATAATCAGCAATCAACCGTACAAAGGCATGCTCATCTTTGTTCATTGCAGAGAAAAAGAGTCTTTGTGCAGATGAGGGACACTGCATGAGGCATCTATACGAACCTGCAAAGGCAACGTATACGCACCGATGGCTGTGAAGAAAAGCTTCCATGGTTTGACATATTAACGACACGGTTCATGTATTTGAGGGCCTCCAACATCGTTTCTTCCTCCGTTTCTGGAGCTGGCAACATGGGAATGAGCACAAAGGTCAACCTACACGGGGAAGCAAAGGAGATACATACCTTCCCTTCTGGATGTGTACATGGGTGAACCTGACCACGGCAACGGTATCAGTGTTGAACACGAGGCGTCTTAAGCTACGATACCATTCATATCGAGGTAGGGGTTATCAATCTTGATGCCATTCAGGTTTGGACTCGTGATGTCCGCAGGAAGCTTGATCGGTTCACCAAGAGAATCTGGAAGTTCGGTTTCTTGTTCCTCAGCAAGAGGTAACTGTGTGTCGATTTCCGGTTGGATAAAGGTCAGCAAGGAGTGATGTCTGTGATGCTTGTCGATTGGTGCGCGTGAGCAATTGTTGGTTCAGTTACGACTTAGAGAAATGTACAGTGGACGCCGATGCCACAATCTGCAGTTTATTATTATATATGCCCGATGTCATTACATATTCAACAACTACAGCAGCACGTCTTCGGGTATTTTGCCATTGTCTTCACTATGATTATGATCCAACGTTCCCATATCAAAAACATCATCAAAATGAATATCCTGGGAAACAGGTTTAAGAGTTAAATGGAGGAACTGCGTTGGTCTGAAATTAAATACCTTAAAGATTGGCAGTACATGAACCACCTCCACCGGTAACTGATCACTGAAACGACTGAAATGAGTTTTTGCGAACTGCGCGATAATATCATCCACCGCAACCACTTCAGAGGGATGGAATTGGTCATAGTATAGCCCTCCTACTGCTGCAAATCCAAATCTGTGGTACGGATCATGTGGGTGGTGATCCGGTTTCAGTGGCATATGACGCTCGATGACAGCAAAAGGATGCCTGTCGTTACTGTTGCGGTCCAGTTGTCTTCTGTCACAGAAGAGAGCTAGGATGCGGGCGGGCTCACATCCATCATTGCAAGAGGAGTCCCTACTGCTCCGTACGATAATGTTAGCATCACCGGGAGAGTGGAGGTTCACTTGGTAACACATGCCCTCCCGCTGCACCTTTGTGCAGAAAACGACATCTGGGTAGCAGTAGGTTAATGTCGTTGTGCTGGGAAGAAGAGGAATGTCTCACCTGCTGCATTCCGCGTTTGAATGTGACGCATAGCAAGAACCACATGATCTTCATCTCACTCTGCTTGACGCCCCTTTGCTAAGGGACGTCGTGTGTAGACGCGGGTCTTTGACAATGAACCGAACGACAGGATATCGTTAAGGCGTGTCCCCCGAATGTCAGAGTAAAACGCCTGCAGGAACGCAGGCAACAAGTTACCGAACGCTTGCACTCTGCCACTGAACATGTAAGCAGTGAGGTTTGCAGCTCTGCACGCATCGTTCATGAACGTGAGCTCTAATTCACCTAGGGTAGCACGTGTGAGTGTCATCATCAGCTATTAAGTCTATACATACCAAACTTGTTGTTAGTCTTTACGTTCTGAAGCACGTAGTTATAGCGCTCGAAGGCCCAAGTCCTCCAGCTGTGCACGGGACCAAACGCCAAGAGTAGGTCGCCAATGTGAAGCGCTAGGTGGTGAGTTGGTTGGACTTTAGCCTCCTTGTATAAGCGCACTAGACCGCGGAAGTATTCCAGCATGTGAAACGTGTACTCATCAGCAGCAAACTTCGAAGTGGTGCGCATGTTTGCCCAGTGGATAGCGGTAATCAAGTGAATGTAATTCACTAGCATTTCGCCTTTCCGGCCTGCATCGAACCCCCAAAGGCGGATGAGTGTGACGACGAGATGAATAGTTCCTACTGAGCGCCACTGGTCAGCACTGAGGGAGCGGCTTGCTAAACCAAAGTTTGCTGGAGCCGGTGAGACGAAGGACGGAAGAATCAGTTTCCGTTGATCCTCCCAAACTTCCGGCAAGACCGAGTCCCCAAGAACAACAGAATTGTGTGCATGTCGCTTTCTCATATTTGGGGCGGAGTCCGCGGGGCCTGGAAGAGGCTTCCTGCGATGGGGATTTGACTCAACGATTACAGTGCGCTAAGGACGACAGTTAATGCAGTCCCAACTCCTCACGATGGTCATACATGCACCCATTGACCCAAAGCAGTTAACAGCGTAGACTTGCTAGGTAGTTTTCCTGGCTTGGGGCAATCGACATGTATCTGAAGCTCTTCACACAGCGCAAACAGGGTCACTGACCGAATATTACTTCCTAAGGCATGAGTTGACTTCGCGGATTGTAGCCACTTCCTAGCATACTCGAGCTCTTCGGTGCTAGGTGGACCATTCCTGTTGCGACGTCCCCCCTTCCCCACAGCGGGGTTGACAAAATCATCAGCACCTGTAGATGCAGCTGAGCCAGTCGAAGAAACTGCATTCGTGCTACTGCCGGTGTCAGTTAGGAATGATGCATTTCTAGAAACAGTGGCCTAAATGAAACGAGTCAATATATAACTGGGTGGGGTTAGCCAAAGCTTACAGTATCTGCTGCGACATCTGACGACTCGGCCTTTTCCTCCAAATCCTTAAGAGTCTTAAGAGCATCGTCTATTTTACACTTTGCAACGCTTGAACCTCGATACTAAAAGAGTGAGTAACAGACAACCAAGAACAAGAACGATCAAATACCCAAGTAAGAAGTGTACGCGATAGCATGATGGTGGACCCGGCCCACCTTAAATCAAACATCTCACATAGATGCCAAAGAATATGTCGTCCCAATGAGATCAGCTCCTGTTCAGCATCGCTGCTTGATGGCGATTCTCCAGCTACCTGCAGGGACTCTAGACCATCGATTAAAGCATCGTTCAATGCACGGTCAGGGGGTTGAAAGCCAGGGGCGTAGTATCCATCACCGCTGGGAGTATCAGGACCAACACCCCAGATTCGTCGAATATGTTCCGGGATAATGCGGAGAAAAAATGCATGCATACTGTCAACGACAGTGAATAACACGGGGTCCCAGTAAGGCAGACGAAGGAGTTCACTAAAGCGAACCCCATATTTCTTGGTAATTTCTTGCCTTTCGGTGATTGTCTGGGCATCCTTCCAGGCATTGGCATGGTGGCGGTGGTCTTGACCGGTCCTGAGAGGCCATGTTTCTAAGTCGAAGTTTTCAATCTCATCTGCACGGAGATAACAAAGAGAGCAAAAAAGTGTTGCGCTATGAGCTGTAAATCCACCTGTCTGGCGTGCAGCAAGGATGTCAGACACAAGAGGGATAAGCGCTGCCTGGACATGACAACCAGATGGATGACGCTCGGTCTGGGATAAGTGAATTCCGGGATTCCAGAACTCCAGGAGGTCATCCACAAGAGGTCGAAGGAGGTGGTTAATTTCGTCTTCCGATGGTTTATGAGGACTGGGAACGACCCCAACAAGATACATGTTCTCGCGCTTGAAGCGTTCCTCGATGGGTAGTGATAAACATGCCATATAAATGGCCGTCACGGAAGCAGGACCACCTCCAGTTTTCTTACCGAAAGCGTTAAATCCATCCACACCAAGAGAAAAGATAAGCCGGAGGGCACCTTCCGTGGAGCTCAAAAATGGTCTTCCGTCTGGTCCAATGAGGGATTGCAAGACTCCAGCTCCGTGAATGTCCCTGATTTCATCACCAAGGGAGGAATGACTATAACTATTGGTTTCTTCTATCAGACGTTCGATATTTGGTCTTGAGAGTAAGCGGGCGACCCAGTCTCTCATCCCTTGGTGAAGGTATGTCCGAATGGGCCGTCGGAATGTTCGCCCTCTGATGTTCTTTGTTCTAAACAAATCCGAACCACAGGGTGGCTCGCGTTGAGCCTTGCGATTAATGCACACATCAGGTGCGTCAGAGTCCGGGTATAATGCGAAGCAGGAAGGGCAGCAGACATATGAGCAAAGGCGAGGGTCAAGGTCAAAGTGTCGTAGGAGCGTTCGGTAATCTCCAGGGAAGGTGTTAAGATCCAGTCCTTGGTCAGGCGTGGCGTGGGTCGGGCAGGTCCAAGAAATGATGTACTTGAGTGTGATAAGGACGAACGTGGCCTGCTTGCGGGAAATACCACAAAGAAGCGAGAGCACTAGGACCAGGAACATCGCTGCCACTACAGCAGGGTGCATGCACTCTCCAATGGGCTTGAAGTACGACTCTATGAGGCAAACGACGGACAAGGAAAAAGAGGTATTAGATAGGTAGCTTCCCTCGAGTTGTGGCTCTCACCAGTATTCACACAATTTTGTGATCCAGAGGGACATTTTCCACTCTTAACTAATTGAACCTGGCGGTTCCATTCCGCCATCTTTGCAAGGCCTATTCTCTGAAGCTCTTTGTCAACACGACAAATGAGTTCCTGACGACGCTCCTGCAATACATCAGGAACCTGCATCTCGCGAAGGGTGGCGAGAGACATGTGGAGATGGTCCTCATGGAGGAGGATGGCCTGATTGATCGTAGAGTGCCGATCCAAGTGAAGGGGTCCTGCATTAGATTCTGTGGGAATGGCAGATTGGTGGATGTCGTACTCCAGAGACTCCTTGTGGGGAGATTGGGAAAAGCACAAGGGCCCACTAGCAGCAAATGACAAAATTCGGTTGTTGATCAGTTTCGCAATATGGTTGATATCATGGGTAGCAGCCTCCATAGCGGCAGTTTCCTGGGATAGACCTGCAGATGTCTCTGCGCAATTTTCCCAGACCTCTTTTTCATCGAGGCGAGTAGGTGGCACCTCAAGGATCCCTGTAGAACGATGACTCGTCCTGTCAGAACACAACAGTACTCTGTCACGTAGAGTTTTGTACCTGAACCCCCATTGCAAGACTGCCCCTGATCCCCTTCTAACTGGGCAAATATATCATATTCACACGAGGACGAACAGTCGCGATCCAGCTGCTGATGGCGAAAGTAAAGGGCCCTAGACACCAACTTCCCCGGCAGACTTCGCCCATGCACTTCGGACCATGTCTGCTGCTGTCCGCACTTTAGAACACGACAGGAGCAGAGGTACGGTTTTTTTGCCATTTGAGACGTGATCCGGAACTTGCAATGGGGACCAGATGATTTACTATACGACACACAATCAATAAATTTGACTCCGACTCGAGCGAGATCTGACAGGGTAGATTGGTAAGCAAAATATCTACTGTGATCAGGTGCAAGCTGGAGTGAACACATATTACATGGTGAGGCAGGCCGATGTAGGATTTTCATGTTTACAATCCAATATTGTCAGATTTCGACGGATAGTAGTTACTTCTCTCTTTGTAGTATAGAACATGATGACGGTGGTTTACATTCGACCACATTGAACTTTGCTTGCCTCAATCGGGTCTCACCACATTCACACACATGTAGTCAAAATACAACTATGATCCCATTGAATCCAGTTGAATAGTACAATTTCTACATGCCCGCACCATTTGGCAGGATACAGGTGCACCCCCCAGCGGTAGCAAGCTCTAATACAGCAGGCACAGCACTGGAACAGCGGAACGGGGGAGGCGAGGTGTCGAGTTGGCAATCAAGAAACCCAGGTTGCAATTGATACCAGTCCCGATAATGGCAACGTTGCCCGAGGCAAAAGCAGATGTAGCAAATTATTTCACCGAGTGAAGGGATATGTGAGAGTGAGAACCTGCCAGTAAAGGCACGCTGAGGCCAGTGTGGAAGACAATAGCGAGAGTGCTGCGTGCCTGAGAAGCATGTATCAACTCATTGCGGGCGACTGTGAAGGACATTCTGAGTACTCATGTGAGAGGAACTTGGTCGTTGCAAGGGTTGGGGCGAGGGGTGGGGTGAAAAATGGTCTAGGAATCGTCAGTGGAGACAATGAGGGAGTATGGTCAAATGCACTCGTCGCCACGGAGGAACTCAGCTGTAAGAGCGAGATATTCGCGTGACAAGCTAGCAGAGAGCACACCGCCGTAGGGTTCGCTCTCCCTCACAGTTCCGAGCGTCAATTGCTTAGCAGTACTCTAGACACTCTGGGGGAAGCCCAGTGAAAACTGTGTCCACTCAAATTCGTTTTTGCGCCATTCCACAGACCATGGTACAAGATCGTAATGTCAGCCCATCAAACTCGGATGGCGTAGAATTGTATCGAACCTGGAACGAACCAGAAAAGGGCACCCGACAAGATGAAGATGAAACAGCAATAACGGAAAATGCCGTCCTCTTCCTCTTCCTCCACATGGAGTGTGCGAGAACCAGGGGCAACAGGGCGCGACCTTCTGAGCATGAGTGAACGGACGAGTGGAAAAAGAAAGATGGGAGGCCACCACACAGACCACTCATGGTAATGATGTGAAAGGGAGGTGGGTAGGAGAGTAAAGTTCGAACAACATATGCGCGAGTTGGAGAGCAGTACGAACGCGATCGATGAAGTCGAAGACGAAGAGACAGAGAGAGAACATAATTCAAGTCCGGACGACTTAGATTATGTAAAATTCACGTGATCTCTACGAAGGCCATGCTCACTATACAAGATCGTAAGCTCACTAGCTGCTGGTGAACGGCAAACCATCTATCGACGGCAGCCCCATCGATGGGCTGGTCACTGGACTACTCGCAACGGAGCCTAGTTCATAGTCAGATATCGGGACGTCGCACGAGTAAGGACGTCGAGCAAAGTCCCAGGAAAGGTGTGAGTCATTCATTCACGGATAGCAGTATCTATATATATCAACGACAACAGGTGCGACAGTGATCGGGCCATTGACACCACCTCACAGCATAATCTGCATCTCATCACATTTATAGAGTACATACTTAGTTCGAAAAATTCTGACTTGTTGGGACTGCAAGTCGATATCACACCCGAATAAAGAAATAAGGTTGCGCCTGAAGGTGGAATAGATGTCATATCCCCAGAAGGGGGAGCAAAAAGACATAGTGGGAGTGAGGGTGGACATGCCCCAATGAACGAGATATCAAATATACGACGTAGAGAAAAGGTAGCTACCGCATGGGAAGAAATCCCCATGAGACGAGAAAGTCTGCTCGTCGACCCACACATTCACTTGATCACACTGAGCTCGGGGAATACCGCACTTGCCTACCATTGCACCTCTGCCTGGAAAGTTTTATGTCAGCCTCTCCGCACGCATCGTTGCTAAGAATACTGCTCCTTTTGCACATCAGATATGTATGACACATCGAACTTGGGTGTCGAATGAAAACAGTCAATGCACATTGCAAATAAAAGTATAGTAGTAATAGTTCTGCAGTTTTACATTCTGCAACAAATGCGAAGACCCATCATTGAGCGAGTGTTCCACGATATGGTATGCCAAACAGGGACCCCAAAATGTATGCGCCAGCTGATACTAGAATGATAGTCACAATCTCAAACCCTCTAAATCCACGGAAACTCTGCACCACTCCTTGCTCTTGTCTGATACCATGGATATCGCAGTCTTCAGGTGGGTGACTGCTGAGAAGCTATGAAAGTGGACTAAGCAAAATTCGCACTCACCAACATCTTCGACCTTGATGGCATGCCATAATTGAACGCGACCTCTTCTTCCCCCCAGAGAGCACATTCCTGTAGCGACAAGAAATCGATCTTCCCTGCTTTCGACGTGGGCCTGGGGACCATGTGTGAGCGTCATCTACTGCCAGCCAAGGTGAGGAAAAGTACTCAACTGCAATGGAAAGCACAACATCCTCGGCTATTGTGCATCAGTAATGGTCAGAGAGATTGCCTGGAGACACCTACCATCATGCGCAAGTGTACCAAGCACGGATCTGTCCACGGAGTCCCAGATTTGCACTTTCCCACATGTGCTGCCGCCAAGGATGGCCTGCCCTGCATGTATGAAGGTCACTGGAACAAGCAGTCCATCGCAAGGCTGGAGCACGGAGCCATCTAAGCTACTATCATTGAGGTGGTAGATGTCAAATCCACTTGTAACATTGGAAACAACTAGCATATTTCCATCACGAGACACACTCAGGGAACCACTGCCACTTTTCCATCAGTAGCGACGCCATTGCTAGAGAGGGAATCTGGCATACATGAGGGTCTTAATGTAGACAAAATGCACCATCTTGGTTCGCATTGCATCCCAAAGGCTGAGGAGCAATCAGTCGTCTCCCACGCAAGAAAGGATGGGAACGCACAGTATCCCATGATGCAAGTAGGCGACCAAAAGTGTTTTCTCAGAGTACTTCGTATGTGCCCAGGCTAAAGACGTAACAATCACCTCTGCTTCACGATTCACTGAAATGGATGGAGGGGGAAGAATTTGGGCAAGTCGTGACCATTTAGCTGGCAATCATGGTAGTCTGACGTTCCGAGGAAACAAAGGAAGGCCCTACCTGGTCCTTTGTGATCCCAGAGCAAGACTTCCGAGCGAGCACCAGTGACCACAACCGAGTCCATGGTGGCAAGATATTCAACTGGAGAGCTGCAATGAGCTGCAAACCCTGTTACCGTGACCTGCTACTATACAAGGTCAAAAGTTCCCGAAAATAGGCCGGAGTGAACCACGAACACAGTCATCTATATGGATCGAGATGACCACGCCATTAGCAAGCCCGCACAACAAGTGATTCTCTGATGGCATCATCCAGATGACCGACAATACAGCATTATTCCCAGTGACGACAACATGGAGCCTCTGGCCAGAAAGAGTTGACCACAATGACAACTTTCCATCAAGACTGCCGACAGCTAAGAATGTGCCATGCGTGCTAAACGCGAGAGAGGTGATGGCACCTTGATGCTCTTCCTCGAGGCGGTGGTATAACTTGTATTGAAGAGGCATTGAGAGGCAGGAAGTGGAAAAGTTACTTCGGGGTTAATCTGAAAGGCCATGCTATGCGAGCAGATGTTAGAAACGAAAATTATGTAAAGTGTCAGTTTGCAAGAGTTTTATCATGCCACAAGCCGCACCTCTAGGTGCGGACGATGTCAAATCGGCCGCGAGCCGCATCTACATATGTGCAGGAACGGGAACGGGATTGAATAATACTAAGTTGCCTATAAATTTCTTGTACTAAGTCTAACTTCTAGCAATGCGGCGAGGATGATGTGATGCAATGCAATGTAGGGGGAATTGGTGATGTGTACTTCAGATCTATGACTACAGGTAACCAAACTCTCACCAATGTTAATCAAGTAAGCTCGGAACTTTGCTAACTACCACGAGAGAGCGGTCTTTTCGACCACAGAATTTGGTGGCATCGGAAATTGTAGGCTCTGTCACGTTGCCCGATGTTTTGCATAGGTGCTTGGGATGGGTATTGGACTGACATGGTATTCGGTGTGTGGCAGTGGCCAACCCGTGCTTTTCATGACAGAGACAGACAGTACGTAAGCCTCTCCCTCCCCTTGTCCCCCTGTATCTTAGGGAATACGAGCTCACCGTCAAACAGTAGCCCAAATGAGCTTGTATGTGTGATATGGTCTGAGTGCCTCCTTTTCACCCCACGCTCGCTCACCCCCGCTCACCCTTCTCCCATACAGCTGACGTCGCCCAATTGATCCCCTTCCCATCATCCAACACCGTGTCATCAACAAGCGAACCCGCCAGTCCCGCCCAACTCGACGACGACGTAGAATTACACTGGCTAAGATATGTCCTCTTTTTATTATTTTTATTTTAATTGGCCAGTTCCGTGCGCTGACTAGATAACAAGGATGGGAAGATGCATTGTACTACTGGTTACGAACACAGCACCGTGCAGGTCGGGCTGATTTAGCGAATTTGTGAGCGTCTATGTGCACTATGATCATCACCGGGCTGTTCACATATTCGCGAGTGCTAGTGATGGTGGTCCGTAATAATTGTAATGTAATGTAAATATAGACAGAGATCAAACTTAACCTGACTATTCATTGTCTATCTCATCTGACAGCTCATCGAACTCGTCAGATTCATCACTTTCATCATCCACCAACCACATTGAATCTCCTGGTGCGCTATGCACCACTAGGTTAGTCAACCACTCCAGCATCATTTCATGGACAACTTCAATGGACTGCACTTCTCATCGTGATATGCGTGGGCGGTTTCGAGAAATGGTAGAGATTGTAAGTGGGGTGCCTATCTGGCTCCTTGCATCGGCTAGAATATGGATCAAGACCTCCAACTCAGGGATCGATGGCAGACAGATTTGCTCCAGTGATGGCAAGAGTCGGGATTGGACTTCCATATTGTCGTAGCTGTGGCGGGCATCCAGGAATAGCGTGCGTATTAAGAATAGAGGTGTATGAGTGCCAAAGGAGATGAGCGAGATCTCTTTTAGGCGGCGGAGGAAGTAAGCCCAAGCATCTGGTGCGAGATACTGTTCAATGCTAATTGGGAGGGATACTTTCAACTCTTGCGTTCTCTGCAGTGCTGCAACGTCAGCAATGCCTCTAATAAGGTCGACAAGGTGGTTGTCAGATATAGTGGGGTTGCGAAGGGCCCAATTCCTAAATGTGACCCGCAACCTAGGAAAGCGGTGATAGTGGTTTGACTGAAAGACGAGACGGCCATGTGCGTAGTGGATATAAAGGAATGGAAGTCGTTCCATTCTGCAGGTTGCCAGTTGGACACCCTCCATGAACTGGTGGACGTCTGTGGCAAGCCGGCCGACATCAACAACTGCCTCTAGCTTGGAAAGCGATGGAAGTTCGAGTGCTGCCAGCAACCTTGCCCCAGCTGCAGTTGACGATTCAAAAACCAGAGAGGCGAGGTGTGGAAGATGTACTTTGCGAAGGTATGCGGTCCAATCCATCTCCCCGCCGATGAAAGAATTCTGCAACCGACACTCCTTCAGGTTTGGAAGCGATTCTAGTACTGAGAGAAGCTGCCAAACGGTGGCAGGTGATTGGAAGTGAAAATTGCGAATGCGAAGAGAAGAGAGCAATGGGGAGTGGGGAGCTAGCCTCGTGCGAACGACATCCCAGTTGAATTTGCAGCCTTCGAGGTGGAGAGAAATAAGTCGTGGGGCTAAAATAGAAAGGATGGAATCTGGGATCTCCACCTCGCCATCGTGAGGAGATGAGATGTTGTGGATCGACAAACAGCGCATGAACGGCACTTCATTGGTTGTAATGTTAGAGCTGAGGATTTCCTCTATGTCATCTCCATATCCTTCAATGTGGAGGCTCGCACATCTCCGGAAGTCGTCGATCAGTATGGTGGTGAGGTTGGGAATCGCGTAACCAGTGTAATCCTCTGCGATATCAAAGAAAACCTCTAGGGGAACGATCTGAGTCCGCCTCAATACCTCGGAAAACCATATACTTCCATCCGCGATGTTAAAAGCTTTGCGCCAAAGAAGCGGAGCCTGCAGAATAATTGATCGCCACCTGCGGCATACCTGACTCAAAGTTCTGAGCATGTGGGTATCCCTATCTGGGGTTGCATGCTCGAATATCAAATATAACACATCGCCCGGCAAGCGGACAGCTAGTGCAAAGCTGTTGCGCCACTGACTAGTGTAAACAATCGCAGAACGAAGCCTCTGGAGCATCTGGTCGAGTTCTTCTGCGTCGGCAACCGCAAGCATGCAATGGAACTCCTCGCTTAAAGTTACTGGCGAAGACGTAGGGGTGTCGTAGAGGTCTTCCATGGCACTGGACTATGCACTCAAGCTGTGAGTATCACTTTGCATCCTACCCTACACAGAAGCTTAAAAGACTTACGAGACTGGCACACTGGCAGAGACAACACTCTACTCTAGCTCGTAGCTTTTGATGAGATTTAGGACGATGCAGAGTGCGTCCTGCTAGCAAGGAGTGTCTCAGAGCACCTCCAGGACAATCGTCGGAGACCAAGCACAAAGAGAAAGAAGTGGGGAACCGATGTGACACCCGTCGCATTTTTTGAGGACAAAGGGACCAAGTGATAATGCCATACCGCAATGTGGCCATTCTCTTAGCACTAAGCAGGTAGCCTTGAAGGTTGAAAACATACGTAGGAGACATCGATCCGGCACGAGTATACCGGTCCGAAGCAAGGGAAATGGTGAATCCTGTAGATTTAGGATTGAACGTCACTGGGATATCCATTGATCCAAACATCAAAAACCATTCGGGGCCAACGCTGTTGCTGATCTCAATCGATGGGCCTGGCTCAGAACTGGGATATCGGAAAACGCCGGTCGGAATTACTTGGTTTAATTGAGTTTATACGAGACACAGCGAGTTCTCCATTATATAGTACCCTGTTATATGTAATACAATACATCAATCTCACACTTAGAGTTTGTGATGGCATACTGAAAAAATCTGTTTTCTAAGTGTGAGATTGACATATTGTATTACATATAACAGGGTACTATAAAGTGGAAAATTCGCTGTGAGATTATATGAGACTAGTGCGGCGTTACGAGGCCATTCCTCCCTTGAGCCGCCTGCGGCCGAAGCTCACAGCCACCTGTGGCTATGCTCCCTCGTCATAGGCTCGTTCATCAATTCAGAGGGTACGGATCACAAAGGCTGTGTCCAATCCCACAATGACAATGCCATGACATGTTAATAAGCAACAGCCTCGAAGGCATATTCTTGACGAAGAAATTCATAGTTGATACACCGCTCATCGACTCATCAGAGATATGCGAATTTTGTGTGCAGCTTGAGCTTGAGCTGAGCTGTGTAAGTACTGGGCGCGTCACCTGATTATGTAATGTGCGCGTCGTCCTGTCGCGTCTTCCAGCCACCGCGCGAGGCCCGCGGGTGCGCTCGCTCGCTCCAATCTATTCCGTTTGGCCGTCCGTATGTCACAGAGTCCGGAAATCGATTCTGCGTGATTCCGTTTGCGTCAAAATGTTTCGCGAGGACTTGGGTAGGATCTGGGGGCGCGTTTTGCCTCGTTCTGACTTTGCTGACCTCTAGGTGCCAATTTGACACGTCCGCGTTGACATCTCGGTACTAAGGTCCCGCAGCGGCGTTCCTCACTTCTTGTTGGTGGTATTGACGACGTAGGTACGTAGCAACTGGTCTTGGGCACTATACTGACTGCTGCTCGTTGTGCTGTCCTCGCCACTCTCGTTCTCCCAGATCCCCTCGTCACTGGCCTCCCTTGGCCGTAATTCCGCGTCCAGCAGGCGCGCTCGTTCCTCGGGCGTTTTGGCATTGATGCACCTTCTCTCCAGTTTCGTCGTGCTCGCCTCGACGTCTTCATTGACCTCCTGGCATGTCCTGGTGCCTCTGGACACTCCTGGCCCTCCGGCGTCGTTTGGTGAGTTCTCTGGCATGCACTGACTTTCGTAGGTTTTCTGTGTTGGCACCGTCATGCGATCGCGCTCGATTCGCAGCCTCTTTCCCTCCTGTCCCTCGCTGGACTCCACTGTGTGCTGTTTAATGGCCATAGTGCCGATTCCCTCTTTCGGGTGACCTGGTATGAACTGACACTTGTAGGTTTTGTTTGTTCTCACCGGCGTGCGGTCTCACTCGACTTGCGGCGTCTTGACCTCTCGTGTCTGGCATGTTGTGAGCGCCTCCGTAGGCACGCTGACTCCCCGGCCGTAGATGGTGGCCCGTCCGTGACTCGGTGCGAGTCAGCATCACTACTGCTCGCTGCGTTGCGACTGTTGTCGCCGCTCCGCTCGTTCTCGGCCGTCTTTAGCCGCTATTTTTGGTAGGTCTTGTCCTCGCTCAACCGTCCTGTCGCTGACCCTCACTATCTTCAGCGCCTTCGAAATCACCTCTGCAATTTCTCTCGCCTCTCAACACTTCCTTAGGTTCAAGCCAACCACCATAGGCCTCTCGTAGGATCGCTACTGCGCGACCTCGCTCAGGTCGTGGTCGCTCACGCTTTTGAGACTCCCACAGTCTTTCTAGACTATCAACAGGGTTTCGTTTACCCGTAGCATCGAAGATCTGCACAGATTATTTGATAATGAGGATAGGACGTTCGACGCTAGTCCTTGGTGGATCAGGTACATCCCAGATGTCTGCATCATGCCGTCGAGCGCACTGATCTTCATCTATAGGCTTTTTGACTTTTCTCTGGGTGGTACGGGCTTCCAATCGATTGGCATGGTCTTGCGCAGCCTCAATTTCATCATGGTGACGTTCAGGTGCGTCTCGTGCTGATTCAACCTTCGTAATAGTGCGCTGATGACTTTGTTCTCATTGGATTCATCCGTGCAGCTGTTTGACCCATCTCTGTGGCCATTTAGGTTGTTTGTGTAGCTGTTTATGGCCTCTCTGGTCGCGTCCCTGGTTGCGCCTGTCCCATGACTGTCTGCCGCTGTGACCCTAGGCTCCGCGCGCCCGTTTGTGCGCTCTGTGTAGCTGCTCGACTCAACTTCTTGCTGTTTGCTAGTAGGTTCGTTTGGGTGATCTCGCGGATCCCTTGCACAGGTGTTTTGACTGTTAGCATAGCTGCTCACACCCTCCAGCGGCGCCCATCGTGGCTCCTTTTCAGTGGGGCGTGCTTCCGTTCGGCAAGTTAGGTCTGGTGTCATGGCTGTGGGCCACACGCTGAAAGCTGTACTCGTGCCGAACTTGCTCAAACTGCATGCAATTCCCTTCACCATCTGCAGTGAGGTCTGATAACACGTGGCACACACCAGTGTCCATATTCTGTGCTGCTATGTCACCGCACCACTCGTGGCTGGTATTGAGCGAAAATCGGGGGACACCCCAACACTGTCAGGTCACATATTCCCCACCATGTCATAGCCGTGGTGTCAACTACGTGGGTGAGTCCCTACACGTGATATTCCGGGACCGGCTACCAAACTGGTCCTGCCAAAGTCGTGAGGGCAAACGTTTTTTAAACCTGCGCCTAGGAATAAAGTTCTTATCACGTGTCCAAGAAATTTGCGACCTCCAATCCCAGCCGCAATCACCACGTCCTCCACTACAGAGATAAAGACTTTCCATTTGCTCCTATGTACTGGACTTCCCCGACTGAACTTGAATCGGAGTCTGCTGAGGGCAAATTGGCGGGTGACGAAAAAAGGACCGGACGAATTTCCAGTTGCAGTGACCTCGTAAACAAGGTGAAGACACCGATCAGCCTGTGGTCCACGTGACTACTTTCGGCCCCTTGAGCGACAGACGTCTTTGTCTTGCACGCATACGTGCGAAGAGCAAGGTGAGTCATTAAATTCGCTGCTGGCCACACTGTGCCCAAGCTTTTCCACAACAGACATTCCAGTCTCGATGATAGAGCCTACCCATCCAGTTATGTTCAGAGTCTTTTCACCTCCACCACGTGGTTTGGAGTTGGAACGAGACGTGAGTATTCCTTGTCTGTCGAGCGGAAAATTTAACCCTCCCAACTGACTTATCATGGCAGGATGTCCCAGTACGCCACCAGATGTTCAGACGCCTCGTTCAGGATTCTCGAGAAAGGTAAACTACGTCTGCATTCTAAGCTCTCCCATATACTCCATCGTCTGATACAAGAGAGAAATAGTGGTCTCAAGGGAGAGGAACACGAAACAAATCTATCGTGCAACATGTCTGTCGTCATGATGGGCGTTCCACTGTATGTCCCTCCCCAGCCTAACTCAAGTGTTCGTCAAAGTTATTGACCGGGCCGCTAGGACAGATACCAGCAAAATACATATGGGTGATTCAGTCCTCAGAACACTCCCTGCTGAGGATTATCCTACTACGCGGCAAGGCAAACTGTAAGCAAGAATATTCATTATTTCTACTTGGGCATTGAGCCTATACTCGGTGCAGATAGTCTAAACTTCGGCCAAAACACAACACGAGTTTTGCCTGGTATGGAGCTACCACCACTTGCGCTTGTGACCGGTTTTGTACCCGCTACGTCCAATGCAACACACCTACCTCATGTCCGACCGCCCAACTCGATGCGCACGACACTCACACCACTACCTACATATCCAAGCACTGCCAGGGCATTTTGCAGGCACCAGAAGGCGATCCGTAGCCGCAATGATTGTGTCTCATGGTTCTCCAGCCAGGATTCATATCTCATAGAGACTCCACCATCCTCCCCCGACTGTTATAGCCACGCATTGCAGAATGGTGATTTGTTTGTACACACACATAACGATGGACGCCAAGCTTGGATGTGGAGAGAGTCAGGCTGGACGCCGGTCCAGGAAGGTCAGTCACATCCCCACATCGCGGGTTACTGTCTTTTTATAGCCGGGAGTGGGGAACCTAGTTGGGTAACCGGAAAGACAATGGCGACATACCGTGCAAAGAACAGGAAGTGTTACCCATAGAGTAGCTGTGTGTATCTATACCAAAAGCCCTTCAGGCGCTCCTGGACGCTACAAGTACAAACACAGTAGTTTCACGAGAGATAACCCCGCGTCATGTTACAGGAGGCTATGTATATGGCTAGAGAAAGATGTAGTCTAACAGGAGTGCTTGCATATGTTGCAACTACAAGAAGTAGGCAGCGCAGATCGTCCATTTTCTCTTTCTAAGCTGTTGTTAGAGATGGCATTAGGCAGTGTGAACTTCAACGCTATGGAGAGGTGTTGTAGGTGACCGAGCGTGAACTGCCATCATCACTGCCATCAACCACTAAACAGCGTGTGCTGCTGTCCATGTCCATTTCGACCTGAGATTGCTGCAAGTCG
This sequence comes from Pisolithus tinctorius, assembly GCA_024663395.1. Taxonomy (NCBI): domain Eukaryota; kingdom Fungi; phylum Basidiomycota; class Agaricomycetes; order Boletales; family Pisolithaceae; genus Pisolithus; species Pisolithus tinctorius. The sequence continues at coordinate 321,947 of JANFAH010000006.1, read as the reverse complement.
CTCGTCATGATTCAGGTAGGGGCGTGAAATGAACCCCAATAAGTCAGCTGCACCCCATAAGAGCAATGATAGTTGGCCCGGCTCTTTCGGTCCGGCAAAAACTCAGGGGACAAAACAACTTTCAGACCTGGACTAGGATGCGTCCAGGAATAGCTGAGCCAGCCTCCGAGAGAAAACCAACCTAAGTATGATGTAGCGAAGGCTTTGTTGTGCCACCTTAGCTCACCGCACGAAGTTCTCTGCATTGCATGTCTGCACGGCTTGTACTGAGCTGAGAACTAGAACATGGCCGGCGCCGCCGGCAGGCACCTTGTTTACCACACCGCAGCGCAGTCACGACCGGTGGGTTTTGCTGTGCGGAGTCAATTGACAGGCAGATGCGCGCATGTCGAAAAAAGCGTCTCATTTTCAGGCTGGAGTGACCTTGTAAACAAGGTGATTTTACAAATGGCGATGCGGAGATCGTATTAGTTTTGCAAATCGAGATAAGTTTAGGTTTAGTGAGTATAAAGTATTCTATCAACGTGCACAGGGTCAGGCTTTTCATTTTTACTGTCAAAGGATCGTTGCCCAATGAACTGGCAGCCGTCTCCCATGCAGACAAATTAGTAAGGGCGCCTCCCCGCACTACCGAGAACAGTTTGCCTGTCAAAAACATCGTATGGCTCGGCCAGGCTTTATGACATATGGAAGTGAGTTCACTCCACCAGCAGAATCAGTGAAGACTCACGCAACTATAGCTGGTGGGATATTCAGGGGGATGTCTTCCTGGAGAAGCAAATTATCCAAGCCTTCCGAAGTCAGGGAGGAAAGATGCTCCTGAACATAGAAATTCTTGGGAAGACCCGATGGTGGTTCTCGATTGCTAAGCTGACTAGATGGCACGCACAGATGTGGCCATGCGCCAGCAGTGGCATTCCACTGCTGCTGGTACCGCGCCCGGAGATGAAGCGCGTCGAGCACGTGCAACGTTGCTGTGACGGTAGCTGATCGCCACGCTTTGCGGGTGATGCGGTAGGTCCGTTCGCCATGGCCGACGTCATGTTCCGACTCATCCGAACTCATCCCTGCTGGTCCAAGTTGCTCCACCGCGCTGACTGCTGAAGGATATGACCCCGAGTGGCGGAGGGCGACTCGAAGGCGCCGGTTATACAACTGCAGTAGCTTCTAAGCATCTTGATTCATCGCTGACAACCAAATAAACTGACCTGCAACTTGCGTTCTCGACGCCTGTGCACAGAACGCATGCTAGCCAGAGGACTCTTGTAATCCTGCTCGTTCGTATAACCGGACGCAAGATTTGAAATTCTGGCTTGTTCTTCACGAGCAACCATTTGTCATTTGGCATACACTTGGCGCAAATAATTGAAGTGGACGACCCAAGCATTGAAAATAGCCTTCAATGATTGGCCACAGCCAGGATGTGCATCGCGAAAGCTGGCAGCAAACACATGAGAAGCCGACGTATTCCATGCGGAACTTGGAGTGTCGCTGAGGTCAACTCGGAAATTGTCAGCGGTGCAGCAGGGTCGCTGAGTCCCCTTCGTGTAAGCTGCAGCTTCGGCTCTATTGGGCACATTGGTAAAGGAAGAATGCTTGTTCTCATGCTTCATGAGTGCTAGAGCATGCTCACAGATCAGTCTCTAGCAATTATTGGCCATTAGATGTACTCCAAAAACCAAGACAAGGACGTACTTGGAATTCCAGGTCTGCAGGCCTGCGATGAGCAGGTAGCCCCTTCACCTTACGGTGACCTTGGAACAAAGGCGGTGTCTCTTGATCTTTGGAGTTTCCACGCGCACCCAGAGCCGTTCCCGCAAAATGAGCTTTCACGGTGTTGGCTGCCTCGTTAATGGCGTTGACTGCATCATCAAGTTCAAGCTGAATCGTCTCCTTGAAGAGTCGTAGATCGCTCCGAGTAACTGGAATCTGAAAGGAGATTACATAATGACCATGAACGTAAAATGGACTGACCTCTTCCATGTCATTGGAAGGTTTGCCTGTGCTGCGATCTGGTTCCGTACACGTTTCGCCAGTGCCACTCCCTGAAGGCACGCAAGCCGCACGTGATACTGGGTGTACACGAAGTGGGCGAGGGAATGTAGGAAGGGACAAAATCTATCTCAATATGAGCACATCATCTCCCACCAAGTAAGTGGGGGATTACAGGTGCAGCATCCAAGGTGATCGTCTTTTCATCTGCCAATTCATCCTATTGAAGGTCGTCCATGAGATGCATGCTTAGCACTAGGAGAGAACGCATACTTCCGACTCATCCTGCATAGACGAATCTGCCGTAATGTAAGCTTCGTCGTCTTCACTCGTCGGCGCGTATTCGGTCTTTCTTCTAGGTGCCATGGAGTCACAGTGTCTGGGAAACTCTCAGATGTCTTTTATACACAGGGATAGCGTTCGACGGCGAGCCCAGCAGTATTGGTAAGGTCGCTAACTTCCTCCGGTTGCTTTGGCTGTCTTTGTTATTTCACCGATTCCTTTCTTCTCAGATCTCCGATTTTGGAGGTTTAGATTGCAGGGAAAACGTGTAGTCGGAAGCAGTTCTTTGTGTTCGTAACCTGAGACCTTTCTGCAGTAAGTGACTGACCTCTGCATCACTCGATGGTTGGGCATGCCGTTTCGTTACCTGTTGGCGCTCTATGCATCTGTTTCCTTGCTTTACCGAAGTCTCCTACGTCCGAAATGCGAGTACCGGTAGGTGAATTCAACCTGCGTGCCAGCACCATTTGTCGTCTTTCTTCCTTCTTCCCCGCTTTTTCAATGAATGTTGCTGCTTGTTCGCAACGCTTGTCCTCTGGTTATCTTTGTGCTCTCCTCTTTGTCCTCCAATCTGTATGCCGTGCTTCGGAATGTGAATGCGTAACCTGGGTACTTGGGCGCGCCATATATATCATTAACATTTGTTATCGTTCTCATACCATTCATATCCTCGCTCCTCTTCTCCTACGCTACACACATGTTTTTCAGGCGAAATGATTTTGATGCCAGAGCTTGTCGGTCCTCCCGATTTCAGGTCAAGAAGCAGGCTCCTCGGCCTGATTTCCAAGGCGTAGGTCAGCCTATGGTGAGCTCTAGACTTTCCTCGGAGATCCGACAACAGACTCAATTCTTGCAGATGCGTGTAACTCCTGGTGTGCCGTACTTACACCTTGCATCAATGAAGTACTAACCGTTCTACACAGCCAGCACCCAGGCGAGTCCTCAGATATTCAATTCCCGAAATCGCTCCCCCCCCGCAATATGGAACAATGGCTTAACCAGTCCTCGCGTACCGAATTTTACATGGATCAGCCTCACGAGCTTGCTTGTAATACTGTCTCTACTTCACTTCGTCTATCTGTCCGGGGCGCCTGTGCTTCTTGCAGCTTCCGGAGTACCCAGAGCTGATGTCATCCATACCCGAATTGTTGTTTCGCAAATCATACAGCAGTATCACCGCATCCTCCATTGGAAGACGCCGATTAACACCCAGCCCGTCCCCCGCAATCTGCATGACTATGCATCGTGGTGTAACGGTGGAATAGTTTTGAAGCCCCTAACAACATCATCTCATGCATATGACTCTTGGGTCAACAAACTATTGGGCAAGACAGGCTCTGCACGCGCAGCTCTGGAGGATGATTTGCAGGAAGGTGCATGCTGGCGTCTTCCTGACCGACTCGGACAAATAGCAGTTGCGTTTCGGGAGGTTGTCCGCATGACGCATGTCGTGGTTGACCATATCCCAGCTGGGCTTACCAACACCATTGGACTCGCTCCCCGCAAGTTGCTGCTGTGGGGAATGGTCGATGGAAAAGATAACCTGGTCAAGTACCATTCGCTGCGTAATAGTGCCACGGGCACTTTACAGGAACTTCTTGCGGCTCGTGCCGCGCCCGCCCTTTCACATGGCATGCCTTTCATCCCTTTGGTTTCCTTTGACTATAACATCCATGCAACCAATCACACCCAGATATTTCCAATCCTTGGCTCTGTAGCCGCCACTGGCATGGATTTCGGCGTAGTAGTCTTAGAGATCCTGGACAATTGGGGCGGCGAACTGACGTGCCTATATCGAGTAGGTATATATGGGGAGCATAGGACATGATTACAATTGTGACATATCTTACCCTAAAAAGCCTGTCGTGGACGGCATGTATCTTTTTGATAATGCCCCCATAGTTTCGAGACATTCTGGGAAGGCGCTTACTAGCTAGTGTTGGCATTTTCTGCGCTATAGAACTGCCACCACTGTGGTACGTTGGGTACCGTACACGTGTGCTTGTACATAACTACGCCATCCGTGTGCCCTCCTCTCTCTGCCACCCATGTCTCCTCGCCTAACTCAGGACAACCTTATTGCAATATCCTCAAGTCCTGCTATGGTTGCATTGAGGATCTCAATGGTACACCGGGCAACAAAAGACATCTGTAGCAACAAATGATATCAGAATGTAACGCATGTACATCACGAAGTTGATACTCGCCCCAGTGCGCAAAGAATTATCGAGTAGCCTGTGGTTGATTCCAATCGCAAGAAACAAGGCCAGGGCAGAAAAGAGCATAGACAGTAATACACACGGGGACAAATGCTGCCACGTTGGCGGATGAGCGGCACTATCTATTGTTATGCAGCAGGGAACGTACAGAGACATGAAGGCGAATTGATTGGTAAATCCTCCTGTGTTTCGCATCATTGTCTTCCCACAAGATGTTAGAAGAAATGGCAAGGATGGAAACACTTACTCGCCCGCCAGATAGAAATATACGTTGCGCGCCCTTTGTGGGAGGACCCAAGGGCTATGATACTACTATGCCGACCATCAAATGACTGACCAATTCCCATGTTCATGAGGAAGCAGTTGTACATGATTTAGCTACTGACTCACCGCAACGGCTTGGATTATGTCTCCTGTGAAGGAATTTCAGTGACTAGTCGTGAGTGATGTCACGAAGAAACCAGATAAACCTTTCTGATCCAGAACTTGCATGGCTTCTTTGTCACCCGGCGCCCAGATTACAACCTTGCCAGAATTAGTACCACACACGATGGCATTATCCAGGACAAATGCGAGGCTGGTAGGATAACAATGATCTGGTTCATGTGGTAGCGTAAAGTGGCTGGAGTGGTGTGATTTCCCAACATCGTAAATGCAGACACCTGCATGCATTGCTTTTACAGCCAGTAACCCATGGTGACGGAGAAGCGCAGAACTTGCACTATGCAATGGGTCAGTGGCCACACTGCGATGTCAATCGAAGGACTTACATCTGTGGAGACGTAGGAGTTGGTTCAATTTGCCAGATCAAAGTTCGGTTCTGCAGGTCCCATGCACTGTACACGGGTACGACAGGTGATGCACTATGAGTACGGGTTTATGGGCTGCTATCAGATAAACCATTTACATTACTCCATGGTTCAAGTATGCAGCGATGGCCTTATTACCCCGATCATAGAAATGGAATGACAACGGACGGAGCCTGTCATCATACCCTGCGGTGCGAATGTTCTCTGGAGGAGAAAGTCGGATGCTACGACAAAAGTCACCTGTAAGAAGTTGTGCAATGATCAGTGCGCTGCAGTTTCACATGTGGAGAAAGCTCTTCCCTGTGGCCGACTCAGAAGAAACGAGAACCAATTGCCCCACACCCACACCCAGGCGGCGAGTGTGAGCATCATAGTCGATGCAGTGCACTTGTCCTGTGACACCGAGCCATATGGACCTCTGCGAGAATGTCGTCTTCTTTATGTTGAGATATTTCACGAAGTCAGTAAATCTGCAGGAAGTGTAACTTACAATGCCAAGACCCTTGAGTCGGGATACAGCTCCATTCCCACACCCACAGTATAAAATATGACTTTGTGAGGTGGGGTGCCATGTCAGTGCAGCGACTGGACTTTCGAAAACCAATATGTATAAAGGTGCACCGTCTGACACCCTCCAGACAATGAGCAATCCATCATTCCCACCGCTGGCCAAATAAAGTCCACAAGGAGAGAAGACCAGGGTGTTGATGGAGTCACTATGACCACCCATCAAATCAAAGGCAAGTTGAAATGTGGGCATGCCAACTGCGATAGCGGGAGGTCTACAAATATGCTGAATACATGCACAAGACGTCAGTGCTGCCTCGAGGTGAACTGGATTGAACTGAGGTGGCTAAGCGGACCAGTTCAACTCTGACAGCCCTTTCTAAGACTCTAGTGGGCTGCCGCTACGTGAGCACCACCTTGCCAATCAATGTACGTCGACCCCTTCTCTATTAGCTAGGATCATGCTATGTAGATCTCTTCGACTCGGCTACCTGGTTCACCCATGAGACAGTCTTTGACAATGTCCACTTGTTCTCTGAGCGGAGGGAATATGCCACCGCCCAGGATGCGTCGGAGTTTGAGGCAAAGGTGGACAATGAATCCATCCTGCTCCCGACTTTCGGTTCTAGTTTCTCACAGGCTGTCGCGCACATGTACCAGACTATCTTGGCCGCTTTCCACATCCAGGACAATTACGGCTTGACTTCGGAGACCAACCAAGATTCTTTGTAGGGATTGGATTTGACTATGTCACCGGGTTCCATTGAAATGCACTTCCCTCCGCTAGCCTCCCTGAACCTTAACCGAGGAGAAGGTTTGTTAATTCGACTTTCTTTTTTTTTTTTCCACTCCCTTCACCCTTGTGCAACCTCAAATAGGGCTACGGTTTGGGTGGCTGAGTCACGGGCGCACTCAACGGTTGCTAGACGCCACACGGCTGTACGCTGCTGCCGCAGCTCCCATCCCAACCGTGCAGCCTATCACGAAGGGCAAATGCCTGAGCACTTTTTGGTGCTTGTGGACTCCGTGGGTCAGGCTCATGTTATGCTTCTCTCAACCCCACCTTGATTTGATGCATGTCTCTTCACGCCGGCTTGCGGGGCAGGGTGTGTGCTCTGCACCATGCAGCTTATAGCAGTCCTTTGTAAATTATTCCAGTTAGACTGATACAGATGCTATGTGCAATACCAGTACTTTCTCCCAGTCGGAGTGTGAGGTGGGAGGATATTGTGCTAAGAAAGGATTACAAGCGCTTGCGCTTGCCTTTGCCTATATCGTCTCTCCCACGTAGCAGCTTGTACCAAGGATGGTTGATGACCATCAGTAACAACGAGATACCGCATAATACCGTCCCTGCCTAAGACTCGCTCTCCCTCCCGGACCAGTACCCAGGTGCTCGCCCCACCAACACACCTCCAAATCCACATTTGACATTTACTAACACTTTTGACCCAGTAGAAAAAGATGTCACCTTCTGCAACATTCTCAACATGAGAGGGTGGAGAGCTGAGGGGATCATTTCCTTCCGATCTAAACCAATGGAATGCTCCTGTAGAATCACGAAACTTGTTGAGCCTCCGGGGAGACACCTATTGCGATCTTTCAACAATACGTATTCATGTGAAATACCAAGACATACAGTTATCAGAGATGTGTGCCCAGCTGAGGGTTGACTAGCCTCGTCAGAGCTGTGGGCGACTCCGATGTCAGTTTCCAACACGTAAGATCACCTGAAGGACTAACATGGATGTGCTGTCTTCTACCTGTGTTTCACCTTCGGGATGACAAGAGGATGCATCAACACTGAAAGCATTTGTTTGAGATTGAAATTGGGCTTTCAGTCACTGCCAGAAGACCACTCACTGTGAAACACCTGGGGCTGGTGGCGCGAAGCGCTGCAGCATCAATGGTATCACGTCCTTTTGGACTGCGGCCACGGTGGGTATATGAGATATTATGACTTGAGTGACTCTGTCTTTGTCGATGGGTGAGCTTTGACGAAAGAGCCACTGGTCTTGGGACATAGTGGTAGACACCTGGGTATTGGCGGACAGTGGTGGAGATCCTCTGGGTAATTAGACCCAGTGAGAATTGGACATATGGGGAGCGACGTCTACGTATCTAGATCTATGCTATAGTCATTGTCTCGCATACAGAATAGGTCAGCTCCATAGCTATTCTTGCTAGCTCGAGCTACTCGACACTATGTCCACCTATTCCATAGCTTTCCATAGATTGTATTTTGTCTCTTATTGTGCTTCATCGTCCTATAACGATCTATGTCAAACGAGCCCATAAAATCTGATCTGGTGATTGCATTCGGACCTATGCATTGCTATGTACAAATACAATTGGAATGGTGCTCGCCCACCCGCCTCGCGCCACCACCGCTGCTCTCGCCTGCTTATCGATAATCCCGCTCCTCGCGCTCCCTCTCGCTCCCGCTACCCTCGCACTATTGCTCCCACTCGCTCGTCTGCCAATAAACTCACTCACATCCACGAAATCACACTAGCTGGCGTGTCCCTGACCCATTGTATGCTGTCGCTTGTGAAGCCATGATGTGCGCACCGGGAGGTGGGGGGATATTAGCTGGAGGTACATTGAGAAGTTCATACATTGTGCCCGGGTGGGGGAGGGATAGAGGGTTTGATGGCCCCTGGAGCAATCGTGACGCCCAACATCAGGTCGAGTGTGGTAGTGGTAGGTCAGGGAGGAAGAACGCTGGGGGGCCTGAATTTGCGCTCGGTGGTGTTGAGGTCGCCGCAATGTACATTGGTATTCAATGTCAACGCATTATTGATCGGGCCATGATGGGGATGTTTGCCAGGGCCGTTGGCGAAAACGATGGATTTCCTGTGTTCATCGTCCCACGGTGACACCTATGAATGAGAAAGGACCTTCCACCCCAGGGAACTTCTTGTCTGTGTGGACGTAGAACGGTGCGGAGTAGATAGACTTGCAGTGACGAACGGTGGTGCTCAGAGGAAAGCACATTTGGAACGAGGGATTGTAAGTGAGTGTGAAGACGTTACCCTACGACCTCAAAGAGACCGAGTGTAAGACGATAACTTCCTTCGGTTCGTACACCAAGATCCGGAAATACGAAGGACCCGGCGTCTTCGATTCGATTCTCGGTGTCTTTGAAGTGGTAGAGCGACGATACAACGGAACCCGTGGTGCAACGGGTCTTTCCGTCCTTGTGGTCCGGTCGATGCACGGAACTGGCTGAATTTAAAAAAAGAGGACGTACCTTCAGCCAGTGGAGTTCTGTGTCGGATTTGGCAAGGCTGGTAAACACCAAGTAATAATGGTTTTGCAAGAAACTATGAGCATACCTATGCGAAACATCGGGCAATGTGATTATTGATGGAGGGTCGACCTATGATATCCGATCCCAAGTTCCTTTGGCAGAAAAGACCGCACTCTCATGGTAGTTGACAAAGTTCTGAACTTGTTCGATCAGCATTGGTGGGAGGCGGTGTGAGTCAAAGTGAGGTTTAGTGGTGGAAACCAACCAAAACCAACACAAAAGACAATGAAAGCGAGTGGTGGTGTGCCTATGCGGTACCTAGATGGTGGAACCTGTTCCTTGGGAGGGTTTTTTTGCGAACTACAACACTCAAAGACGAGTGCTGAGGGTTGGGGGTGCTCCTGACAAAGAAGGAGCAGGAATGCGAGAGGAAGCGATGGGGTAGACTGCTGTCAGCCTACAGAAGGTTGGATGATGACTTAATTCAATGTCCTGAGCTGCACTGAGCTCAGGGAGGACTTGGAGCGAAGTAGATTGATGATAGACAATAATAAGTGAAGTAGACGATAGTTAGACCCTTAATAAAGTCTCAACTATCGAAGCTGCTGAATGATTTTCTGAATGATAACAAAATGCGAGCAAGAGGGGCTCTCTGATGTCTTCTTCTTCTTGCTACCTAAGTACAGTGATTTATATACAGTACAGGGGCGTTGCCTATGGAAAACAAGGTGCAAACACTTGGTAAGTGATTGGTAACTGATGAGTAAGGAATGTAAGCGGTGGGTAATCGTCTTAGAAAGCATTGGTGAGCATTGGTAAGGATAAGTAAGCCAAAAGGCGAAGAATCAGTAAGCAAGGGCAAAAGATTGGTAAGTATTGGCAATAGGTGAGTCAAAGACAGTCAGAATGTCAAAGTATGAGTCAAGTAATGTCAGAATCTGGGAAAGCGCACTGGAATCGCATTAGGGGGAGGCTGTGCATGTCACATCTCGAAGAGATCGTTTCTGGGCCAAAGTGGGATGACAGAGAGGCAGCGCTGATCTGATGCCGATATAGTACATCCAAAAGCGGACAGGGTGAGTCAGATGTCAACAGGGGTCAAGCTTTGGGGGTCTGTGGGATGACAGGAGCATAAGGGATCGCAACTTTCCCCCCCCTTACTGTCCTCTCAGTGAAGCAAATAAAAACTTCATGAATGAGGCTCTGTTGGAAGAGAGGATGAAGGGGGAGCGTCTTCTGCTGTATCTTGCAATAAGGAGGCAAGATGTGCATCATACTCATCATGGATGCGATCAGGGAGAGTGGAGAACAGTAGATTATACTGTAGCTGTCGCAATTTTGGAAGAATGATGGACGAGACTGGTATGAAGACGTTGCAGGGAGCAGGGAGGAAGGATCCATATGCTTCTTGGACTGGAGAGACTGAAACGACCACATAAGACCTTTCCAAGCGAATGACAGACCTGAGGCGACCAAAGAATGTCCTCCTAGAGGTCATACTGACAAAAAGAACACGCTGTCCAAGCTGGATGGGCTGAGAGGGGGCAGACGAGGGTGGGATGTACCAGGATGCTTCAGGACGGAAGCTAGTAGGAACTCCTGGTAGATATATGTAGCCATGGTCCCTAGCAAAGGGGACAAGCGAAATGATTGATGTGGAGGCAGCCATATCAGAAGAATTAGCGAAATGAGCGTCTTTTGGAGGGAGTGCTGTAGAAACGTGTGGAGTGCGCAAATCCTTTCCAATTTTGGAAGGTGGGATCGCATGGCTGAGCACTACAAGCGAGTGTGGGAATGGTTTCGGTGTCTGCAGAATTGGCGGAGATATGTCGAAAACCGGAATGCCGTACACGGGCGCTTAAGAACTTTATTGGCGTTTAACTTGCTTCCTCCTTTTTCTTTGGCATTGACAACTCGTTCTTGTGCGAGGGATGACTGCCGACATTTCTGGCCGTCCTTCTTCGCATGAGGGCTATGGTTTTCATCTCCATTCATCAGCTACATCCATGTCCACCTCACCAAACACCTTTGGTGTGTGACAGCGGTATCCATACGTTTGGTTATGAACGAGTTGAGTATTGACGTAGTCAAGATCTAAACGTGCATGATTTCAACCCAAGCTCCATGTGGTGGTCATCATTTTCGCTACTGACCTGAAATAAACTGCTCTAACTGAAGCTTGTACCATTGTGAGGCGGATTCCGACTGCTATCTGGAAGGACCGGAAAAGATAGGGAACGGGGGACATGGTCATAAGCTACGCGCAGATCTCGACATACACGTGACATTTGAATTTGACCAATGAAAAAATGCGAGATTATCGAGCATGTAAATCCAAAATACGAGGTTGTAAAACTAAATTAAGTAATAAATGAAAGACTATTCGCTCGATGTGCCGCTGATCTTTTGATCTCTTACAGCAAGTCTTGCAGACACTTCGAGAGAATTTCGAGCATGGTCACGCGTTGACTGCGACATAGACTCGACAGCTCCGCTTGCCTCATAGACGTGGTTACCAGATTACGTTAGCCTGTTTATGCAATTTCTTTGTCCTCCAAGAATATGATTATCCTTTTCATATCACTTAGAGTCCTAACAACTGGTCGTCGTCGCCGTCTTTGAGCCTCAGGTGATCACACTATATATTTGGTGAGAGTCTGCAGGCTAGAGCTCAACGTTCAACATTCAACCCGCAGTAGTTGGCTTTACATTTGGTGCCGAACGTCAACTAATAGCTTTCGCTCCCTGTCTCCCATTCCCTTCTTGCCAATTCTCACCACACTCATTGTACTGATCCACTAGCGTTCTGCTGGAAGTGGCATGCTACTACTTGCACAGCATAGCCATCTGCTTTCGCCCTCCAGACTCTGGCCAGTTCTCGGCGCTCAGCTCTCATCTCTAGCACGGGCACTAACCCGAGATGGATTCAACCCTAAATTCTTATAGCGAAGTTTTGCTTTCCTTAGAGGATCTCGTCCAAGCTGATCCTTCCTGTGTACGGCACAGTGATGGGTTAGCCTGCGTTCCACTGGGTCGGGTTCCAGATATTGCATGTCATCTCTTCCAAAAGCACGCAAATCTGGAGTCAATAGCAGGAGATCGACAATCCTGTCTTCCAAATCTTGAGCTCTGCACTGATAACCTTTTCAATTCATCTCAAATTCTTGAACTCATTCTTCACTCCTTTTCTTTGTCCACACGGTATGCATGGCGCCGCTGTTAAATTGCAGTGCTGACGAGATTACCAGTCGCTATCCAGAATCTGAGGAACCTAACAATGCCAGTGATCACAGTCCGTTAGAGAGATGCCTCGAGGATGTTTGTCAGAAAATTGCTGAAGTCAAGGAAATACAGGAGCAGCTGGTGGACGACAAGGTGCGCCTGCAACTTCGTTATGGCATTTACAATTGCCGAATTCCTGATACTCGGCCATAGCATGTGATAGCCGCAAAGGTAGAAAGTATGCAATATGCGATGAAAAGTGTGGGCGAGACGTTAAGGGATCATGAGGGTCAGCTATGCGATTTGGATGACACTCAGAGGCGGGTTGCAGAGGAGTTCAGTAATTTGGAAAAGCGCCTGGCATCACTGCAAAAAATTCGCATTCGCAAAGTGCGTAGTTAAATCCAGACTCATTACGGTTGTTGACACGGGTTTCAGGATGCCAGCTTGAAAGAGATCCAAACATCCCTTGAGAACTTGGAAACCAATCTCGCCTCATGTAGGCGTGACCTTCAGCAGCAAGTTAGGGATAAGCACGGTAAGTTTCAGGTTGCCTGTATCCGTGGTTCCTCAGATTTAGTGATTCTTTCAATAGATGATCTTCATCAGTGTATCACTGATTCGCTGAGCGGCCTACAATCATCCCAGCTCTCGCTGGACGAGCGGCTGACCATTTTAGAGGAGAAAGCCGATGGAATCCGGGCCGCTCAAGACAAACATATGGCGTTCTTCTCGCAGACCTTGGCGGGGATACATAGTCTCTCTCAAGGGTTCATGACGCTGTTGGACCATACTCACGACATTGGCCCTATCCGGGTTGCCTTGTGTGATATGCAAGAAGCCATGGAGTCTGTCAAAAAAAGCCTTGAACAGATCAGCGGAGACGGTATCTCTGACGTGTCTCAAGGTTGGGCACAAGCCCAGCTATCTCTCGAGGAAGAACTGCTCTGTAGTACCCGTAGTTTTCCAACTACTCCGTCTGGAACAGCGTTTACTGGCAGTGAAGAAGCTGGCCCTGAAGACTCATGGCAGTGCACAGCTGCTGCACCAAGCAGCGACGATTGGAAACCCTTGGTACGTGTTTGATTTTGTGCCGTAGCTGCCTTGATGTTTGAATGACTGCGAAATAATAGGTGGCTCACCTGTATCGTTACAGTGTGGTGCCAATATGTTCTGCTATCCGAACTTTCAGCATCCAGTTGGGGATTTGGTTGACAATTTTCGGGTGCAGGATACTCCGCACTGCAGGGTACAAGCTATCAGGAACTAAGCTACATGCCTTGATTCTTGCTTCTATCATGGTGTTTCTCGTCTTTATTGGCGTTTTCTCAGCTCTTAGGGGAGGTCTGCCCCAAACTCAGGAGGTGGTGGTGGACCGGCCTCTCTGGTATGCTCTTTGTTATGATGGATTGCCGAACACGGAGAGGTGACATGGATATTGTATTCTTACATAAATCATTTTTTGTCGTCTTTCTCATTGCAAATCATTATTTACAACTGCGTACTTCAGCATACTAGCACTTCCACTTCGTAGTTGGCTCTGTGTGTTGGACCTTCGGAATCAAGATGCTCTCACCACATGGTGCGTACAGTCAGCCCTTGGCACCCCCAGTGAAATTCGGAGCTATCTGTAGCGATGTGTTACACGTAGTCATACCATGCCATGGATGGGAATGGCCTCATGTAGAAAATGGGTGTCTCCATGGCTGATTCGGCTTTGTCGAAGTACTGTACCTTGCTATTCCCGTTTGATTTTCATGCCAGTCAAATAATGCGATCTCGTGGTTGGAGTGCTAACACCTGTGGATACAGTTCCCACAAGGTGTTTCGTCGACGGAACCACCATTAATGACACAGCCCGTCGCTCGGCAAGACGAATACTAACTCCCTCGTATTGAGCGTGTATCTCGTTCGTCTTCGTGTTGCGCCTCTCGCTTCTGGGCAGGATCGTACTACTCGATGGCGGCTCTCTGCTGATCCGGACTGCGTCCTGATAGGCTGAGCACTTCTGAAGTTCTTTGCATTTGTGTGGGGAGACCCACCCTTGAAGTCTTATGGCCGTATCTCGCGCATCCCTTCACCATTTCTCTCACTGAGCCGTTCCTGGGGGTGCCTCATTCATCAAATTCCATGAAGCCGTTGTCGATGTATGCCTGTTTTCGGATCTTGGGGGTTGTAGGATGCCTTTGCATATAACTCGGGACCAGGTGCGCAGATCTACGCCGTTCCTTTTTCACTTTGTTCGTCTAAGCGTTCCCTGTTATCTCCCACAATTTCGCGGTGATTGCCCGCACCGTCGTTGTTCAGCAGGCTCTCCCTTCACCCTTGAGGACTTGCCGTCGTATCTCGCGCTTCTCTGCGCCGTTCCTCTCAGGGTCGTCCATCCTCCTCGCTGAGCTCTTCCTGGAGACGCCTCTTTCATCCAATTTCGCGCGGCCATTGCAGAGATATCACCATTTTCGTGTTTAGAGGGTTGCGAGACACAATTGCGAGTAACTCGGGATTGGGTGAGCCAATCGTCATGACTACTTTCCCGCCATGTTCGTTTACAAGTCCCCTACCATCATCCGGCGTTTCGTACCAATCGCTGAGCCATTGTCGTTTGGCAGACTCTCCTCTCCCCATCTTTGAGGTCTTGCAGTTGTATCTCGCGCGTCTCTGCCCTGTTCCTCTCGCTTTTCGGAGAGCCCACACCCCACAGTGAACGCTCCATGGGGACACCTCATTCGTCCAATTCCGCACAGCTATCTTGGAGATATCTCGGGACAGAGTACGCGCATTCACCCTATTTCTTTTGCGCCGCATTCGTTGCGCTCTCCTCTACCATCTCCTAGCGTTGTCATGAGCACCCATCGACATTCGGTAGTCTTCCCTCCTCCTCATGCTGGTGGCTAATGACATTTCACGCTGTATTTCGCTCGTTTACCCACCAGGCCTCTTGTTTGCATGGAACGATTTATCCAGACATCACACGCACCAATCGACAGGCATCGCAGACATCACTCCTTGCTGACCTTTATCCAACCGGAAATCAACACACAGTTACCTCTTGCTGAGGAAGAAGAAACCGAACTTCCAGATTCTCTTGGCGAACCGATCAAGCTTCCTGCGGACATCACGAGTCCAAACCTGAATGGCGTCAAGATTGATAACCCCTACCTCGATATGAATGGTATCGTAACTTAAGACGCCTCGTGTTCAACACTGATACCGTTGCTGTGGTCAGGTTCACCCGTGTACACATCCAGAAGGGAAGGTATGTATCTCCTTTGCTTCCCCGTGTAGGTTGACCTTTGTGCTCATTCCCATGTTGCCAGCTCCAGAAACGGAGGAAGAAACGATGTTGGAGGCCCTCAAATACATGAACTGCGTCGTTAATATGTCAAACCATGGAAGCTTTTCTTCACAGCCATCGGTGCGTATATGTTGCCTTTGCAGGTTCGTATAGATGCCTCATGCAGTGTCCCTCATCTGCACAAAGACTCTTTTTCTCTGCAATGAACAAAGATGAGCATGCCTTTGTACGGTTGATTGCTGATTATAAATGGACCCCCTCCCCAGGTGTCACCGGAACTTCACCATTCTATTCCCCTCTATCTCTAGGCATGTCTCCCATCACGCGTGGTATGGCTCGCAAGGGTATCCGGCGCTATGCGCCATATAACCTGCGCTCTCGTGGCCCTGACCAAACTTTGTTAGACCTGTCGAGTGTTCCGCCTACGCCGAGAGTTCCAGTTCGTCCGCGCAATGCCACTGGTGCTTGTGCTGGTGTCGCCGCCCCCTGCATTCATGCTGTAGGGGGCAACCCCCCTGCAAACGCTGTGAGGAATCAATAAGAACCCTTTCAGATATCTGCTGACTGCTGGCCATTATTCATAGAATCAGTTCGTCTATCCTGACATTCGAAAGGCCGTACAAGATGGCGTACCGCTGGTGTGCTACGTCTATCATCTGTCTTTGTACTTTTGTGGCTGAATCCTGTCGTAGGAGGACATTGGCTATGGCGTCAAGCTTAGATTCGTTCAAGATTGCCTTGAACTCGCAAGAGTCGTGGACGAAGAACGAAAGAAAATGTGAGCATCCCTATGCATCATTGTGATGAGTCCCCTACTGATGTTACTGATAGTCTTCGGGCTCTGGAGGCTGGTGAGGTTATCTCACGGGAGAGACTCGTACGTATTTTCTTTTCAGTCGTTGTGATTTATGGTCATGATCTCGCGAATGCAGGACATGTTTGGACAAGGTGCCCTTGGCTATGTTGAGGAATGCGTGGAGATTGCAACAGATGCTATTATGACTGATGAGATGGATGAGTGCGGATTTTCAACAGTTGGCAAGGAGTAGCTGCTCACCCGTTTTGGCAGCATGTTACCTGCGTGATGGTGCGGCATCGGTCTCCAATACTTGACCTGCGGAAGGGCCATGGTAATGATATTTACTGCAGGATGTCGCTATCCTAGCTTGTAATTACTGATACCCATGACAACATTCCAATCGAGGGATAATATTCTTACTTTACTTCCATTACATGTGATGTGCATTTCGGTGTTCTACCGGAAGTGGCACGCTACTACCTCTACAATCCATAGGCTGCCTGGCACCATAGCTATTTGCAATCTTGTGCACAGCGAACTTCGTAACAGTCACGTGAACATTAGATAATCTAAGTTTAGATTCTCAGATCTCAGCTCTCACCCCTAGCGCAGACACTCGAGTTCTCACCCGAGATGGATACAACCCTAAATTTCTGTGGCAAAGTTTTCCTTTCTCTTAGAGGACCTTGTCAAAGCTGATCCTTACTGTGTGCCTACCAAGCAACGACAGACGACGTGACCGGATGAAGCGGACACGACAACGGAAGCTTTGAGGACGCCGTCCTCACTATGCTCGTATGGGGTATGTCCCGAGTGGTCAGTTCCCCGTTAGTATACCTCACTGCTTGCATTCTCATTCGTTCCTGTCACCATACAATGTCAATGTGTTATGCAGACCTCACTAAAGGCGCCATTGTATTCTCTAGTGGGGATGACGGACACTCCGTTTGGTGTGGAGAGAAAGACCCAGTGGGTATGTGTGTGCGAACTTGATACTGTTCCCTGGGACGCGAAGATGGAGAGGGTCACTCGGAAGAGGAGGAGTGGACTGGAAGGATGTTTGTGTTGAGGATTGAGAGGCACTTTGTTGAGGGCGTCTTTAAGGTAATTTGAGTTCTCTCGAAGGTAATATTGGCGGTATGGCGCATGTTTTTGTTCGTACGCACTTGACTGACGCTTCATAGGTTGACTTTGATCCTGGCGCGTCGACGTCTGGCCTTATAGAGTATGGGGACATGCGCGATAAAGTCCGGAGGTGGCTCGGACAGCGCAGGTGAGCCATTCGGCCGTTTCTCGTCCGCTTTCGAACGCTCTGACTCCGGGTGCCAGGTAGGTTCATTTTCTCTGCTCTGTGCTAACAGACGGCACTGGCCCTTGTAGAGTCGTTGCTACTGCCACTGTATCGCTCGCCGTCGGCTCCCTGGCTGAAACTCTGTATTTGACGTCTCAGCCATCCTCCAAGTTTCCCCCCGTACTCGCCCAGGCTCCCAGTCTCGTCAAGCGAGACGTTTCGTGCATGCCAACCTTCGTAGCTCCTTCCATCACTGGCCTCTCTTGGCCATGATTCCGCGTTCAACAGATGCGCTCGTACCCCTGCCGTTTCAGGGTTGGTGCACCCTATCTCTAGTTTCGCTGTGCTCGCCTCGACATCTCCATTGACCTCCTGGCATGTCGCAGTGCCTTTGTAGGATTTTTGTGACAACGCTGGCACACGGTTGTGCTCGTCTCGTAGTGTCTCACCCTCTTGCGCTTCACTGTACTCCCCTAGCCTGTCGTTGGCGTCTCCATTAGTGCGCTGAGTCCTTGTTGTGGCTAGTACTGCGTTTTTGTGGGATTTCTGTGGTATCTTTGGCATGCATTTTTGCTCGACTCGCAACGTCTCGACTGTTCGCGCCTCTCTGTACTTCCCGGGCTCGTCATGAGCATCTCCATAGGCGCGTCGAGTTCCAGTCAAAGATAGTGCCGCGTGATTGGTTCCATGCGAGTCAGCGTCGTTGGTGCTCGCTGCATTGCGACTGGTGTCGCCATCCTTTTTGCTCTCAGCCTTAGTTGGCCATGCTTCCATTTTCGGTGGGTCTTTTCTATTCTCAACCGTCCCGTCGCTGACCCTTGCTATCTCCAGCGTCGGTGGTAGTCCAGCCCTCTGCTCGAGTAGTAGGGTTGTCCGTGGTCTAGTCTCACCGTGGATGCGTAGGTCGTTACACAACTTAAAGGCGATTGAGTTGCTTGCGCATTTTCATACAGCAATGTTATGTTGAATGTGATTCTCGAAGAAGCTCCTTGCAGCGAAATCATGTGTCTGTCCGACATCTCTACTAGTACCGCACGTCAGCTGTACCAACTATGCCATCTCGTAATTCGACACCTGGACGTTCTCGTCCCCTCAGCGTCTATGTGTGCTCGCGGTCCGTCGTTCTCGCGCCTGGTGTTACACGCACTCAGACAGCGTGGACTGGGAGAGCTCGTTCGTCACACACCCTCGTCGCCAACCAGTCATGTAGCCACCGTACGAAGCAAGCACATCACCGGACGTGCTCGCAGCAGGCTTGCTGCCTGGGTGTCAGCTGCCCGAGCCAGTACCAGCGTCGTCATCAGTGCGCTCTCGTCAAGATACGCTGTCACTCGTGCTCGTCAGTGGTCAGTTGACCGTACAGCCAATCGCTCGACTCATCAACCGGTCTCCCAATGTCGTAGCCAGCCGCACCCGTGCTGTGTCGCCTTCAACCGTGTCGTCACCCCCTTGTAGTCACCCTTTTTTTTGCATTCAGAAACAGCCTCGATCGACCCGTCTCGCACATCAGTTTCACAGGCGTGTGGTTGTTTTTATAATGGGAGGTCCTGGGGCCGTATTTCGTGCGGTTTTCCGCTATTTCTTTCGCTTTTCGGGCCGTTCATGACCCCCACTGAGCCCTTCCTGGGGGCACTTCATTCGTCTAGTTCCATGCAGCTGTTGTGGAGATGGGCCCACGTTTGTATTTGGAAGGGTGTGCGACGCTTTTGCGTGTAACTTGGGATTGTGTGGTTCAATCTCTGTGTTTCTTCCCTTCTCCCTGCTCGTCTGTGAGTCCCTTACTGTCACCAGTTCAGGTTCAGTTGTATTCAACGACGGGCATTCTGCTGAGCCACTCCCATCTGTCGTGTCCCACAGGAACAACTCCGACATATGTACAACTCCGACCTAGGCAGAACTCCGACATATGTACAACTCCGACATATGTACAGCTCCGACATATGTACAACTCCGACATACGTACAGCTCCGACATAAGTACAACTCCGACATACGTACAGCTCCGACATAAGTACAACTCCGACATACGTACAACTCCAGCAGAAGTACAACTCCGACATAAGTACAGCTCCGACATAAGTACAACTCCGACATACGTACAACTCCAGCAGAAGTACAACTCCGACATAAGTACAACTCCAGCATAAGTACAACTCCAGCACAAGTACAACTCTGACATAAGTGCAACTCGAACATAGGCAGAACTGATATAGGTGCAACTCCAACATAGGTATGGTGCTCACAGTAGATCCATTCATTCATTCATTCATTCATTCATTTGAATGGACCAATTGCACCATTTGACCATTGGACATTTGAAACTAAGCCATTCTCATATTGAGCAACTGCCCATTCCACCAATGGCAGAGTTGACCATTGTCATAATGAGTAATTGGCTGTTTCACCAATGGCAGAATTGACCTTTGGTTTGACTTATGTTTTTAGGGTGGAAAATATACTGTGTTCTACCTAATGTTTTGGCTTGAGTAGTATAATATGTTCTGAAGGCCAGAACTTTCAAATGTTTTGTTTCAAAATCATGGTTTGAACATATGACTAAGCAGTGAGAGTATTTCTACAATGATTTATGCTCTAATCATGAGAATAAACATTTTGGATGTTCCTATGAAAAGCATCCTATATGATACTACCCAATTTTCTGACCTAGGACATTACATCAGAGCATGTTATCCATTGAGGACCAATGTTTTATCAAAGAACATGTCATGAAAATAGTATCTGCTTAATTCAATGGTTTTACTATGTTTAGACTTAAACCATTAGATAATGCCCCCAGTGCTAGCGGAAGTGTTGGTGGGTTACTAATTAGCTGATGGGTGGTCTGCAACTGAGTGAGTGGTTGCGGCAGTGTGGCGGATGGAACTGAGAGTCTGGGTATAGATTTGGAGGCGTCAAAGAGACGGGAAAAAGAGGGCATCGGTGATGATGAATCAGATGATGTGACGGGTGTTAAAGGTGATGGCAGGGTTTCGGGCCTTCAGGGAGTCGAGTGGATAAAGCCACCAGGAGAATCAGGGGCAGTGAGATCTAGGTGATCCGACGCGACAGATATCTGATCTGCCGAGATATCAGGAGGAGTGATTGCGGGTAGTACCCACGGAATGTCGGCAGGTAATTGCACGTGATCTGGTGTTATGGATGAAACAGGGCAGAAAATGTCAGAGTCTTCTGACAGGTTGAGATTGCGAAAGTGCAGGCGTAAATTTTCTAGTTTGGTGTGTTTGGCAGTGTGCCTGAGTGACCTTCTGGAAGCAACAGCAGAATCCCTCGCAGTGGGCTCCAGTTGTAGGAAAAGTCCAAGTAGCTGTATAATATGAGCTAGATGACTTAGATAACAACAATAAAAAATGAAGGGAACAAATTGTTCATCCCAAGGGATTCTGGACCGTCGGGACTAGAAGGTGGGACCCAGCACTTCGTAGTGGTAGTGTTTCATGATGTGTGTGGTGTGGTCTGCAGAGTAGTACTGGCGATGTGAGTGGTGCGAGCGGTATACGTAGTTCATGCGTGGCAGAATGCGAGACGTGCAGTGTAGACAAAGTGGAAAAGAAACTTGTGGTGACCTTCCGAGTGCCAAAAGGTATCATTCTGTACCTAAGTACAGGGCTTTATAGTCCGGACAAACCTGGAACCTAAGTAAGACAGGGTACAGTAAAGGAAAGCCGCGCGACAGCACATACACAGGAGACAGGCCAAAACAGAGGCCGAGGGTATACTACAAGCACTAAAGGAATAGAGACCATGATAAGAGAAAGAGTCCGAGGAAAAACAACAACTGGAGCACAGCGGCTGTGGGTATAGCATTGCACAAGAGGGAGCGAGGGTGTGGGAAGGTGGCACATGAACAATGGTGAATGCGAGAGGGGAGCGGACATAACAGTAGTCACAGAACAGTTAATGATAGGGGCTTACGCGTCCAGGGAATGCAGATTCCTCACACCGCAAACACGCTATGGGGTTTTGGAATATCTGGCAGGTTAGGTTCCTCCCATTTTGACTCTCCACCTGCTGATGACGATGCTGCAGGGTGGTCAAAAACAAGGAAAGGGAGACCTGAGAATTACATACCTTGAGAAGGGCCTGCAGAGGCTCTGTCCCTCGCAGTTCTGGATTGTCTTGTAGCAGGCTGTCTCCCACTACTAGAGGATGGGTGCGATGAGGAAGGATATGATATGGGTAGGCGCTCAGGTGCATCAGCGAGGGTACCTTCATAGCCACAGTGAGTATGGTATTGACAGAGGGCGTTGCTTGGACCTTGCCAGATGGAAGGGAAGGGCTTCACCACACTGTTCTCCATATACATAGACCTGACAATACCGTCAGGGTATGTTAATCATACCGAGCATACAATGTTCATAGTCGGGGGAATATATTCTTTGCTATGAATGAGCCAGATGGGCACCCCTGCAAAATACAGAGCTTTGCATACTTTGGTGGCCCTAACAAAGCAACCCATCCATGTGGAGTTGGCTTGCAGAGGGTGTGATGGAGGGTTTAGGAGAAGCAGGTAGACATATTCAATATACTCAAGTAATGCATAGATGTCAAGTATTTTACGCTGAAGCTGCACAATGAACATGACAAGGTCTCAGAAAAGTAGGGGATGTTGTCGAAGATGCATGACCTCGTGTCGAGCCAAATGCATCAGAGTGTGCAGAGCATCTTGACCAACAGGTCGATCTTGAAGGGTGTGGTGGCGGCTGCACAAACTTTGAAGTGCCTCTTTGAATGCCACAACTTTCGTGCTCTGAAGTGTGCCCACTGCGAACCGGGAGCTGGTTGGAACAACAAAGTCACTGGGAGTTGGATCATACTATGCAATCTGGAGGGTGGGGATGGAGTGCTTTTGAGGGATGCAGATCAAATACTCATATTGTTTCTCGTGTGTCTGTGGCCATTGAAAGCAGTCAACTACCCCGAGACGACTGTCAGCACGGCAACAAAGTTCTTCCTCCTCAAAAATATATGGTTCTTTGACAAAATCCATGTTAGGCGATGTGATCACCCAGTTCTCCTTGCATGCAACTGCTCGCACATCGAGCAAAGTAATTGTAGCTGTGGATGTAAGTTAGCCCAGAAAAAAAAAAAAAGTAGCACATACCATCCTGGGGCCAAAGGTACAGTTTGAAAGAGACTGGGCCGGATGCCATAGAGGATGCTTGAGGGAATCTTCAAGGTCAAAGTAGAGCCAGTGAGGAGAAAGGGTCAAGAAATGAAATATAACCACAAAAGCATGCACCAATGTGAGTATGAAACAGGTCCTTGAGGCATTGAACCACACTAACAATTGGGAATCCACAACCTCAGTGACACAAAGTCAACAGAGTGCAGATTGAAGCAACATGAAGTTAGCTTCAGTATAGCAAGTGGCACAAAGCCAACTCAGAGGGAAATCGGAGTGGTAGTGTGGAAATAGGACCTAAAAAACATAATTGTCAAAGTGAAGTTCAAGTAATAACAAATAAACAACACCTGAAACACCATTGAACGAATGTTGAGGAGCGGCGGCAATGGCGGCAAGGACAACAAAGGAAGAACTCAATTGTTTGTCGTTGTTGTGTGCATGGTCACCATTGGGAAAGTCATTGCCATGTGGATGGAGAATTCCCAAGGGAAAATAACCTAAGTCACAGGACGCTGTCCACACTGTCCATGGCACTGTTCTCTGCCTCATTGCCATTCTCACCACTTTTCAGTGTTGTCATTTGTCTCTGTCGACCTCTGAGGCCCTTCTGCTGTTCCCTCTACTGCCTTCCGCCATCCATTGATTTCGTTACGAAACCCTGTAGGTCTACCCACCGAGCTGGCTTTGTGCCGCTCAAATGTCTTGAAGTTGACTTTGTGTCGCTTCTGATCAGATTCAGTTGACTTCATGTCACTGAGGTCGCCACGTATTCATGTCTTTTTCTGTTCTTGTGAATTTCACTGATATTCCTGAGGTGTGCATGATCTTATCAAAGAGGGAGAACCGTCCTAAAGTGGAGTGATGCCTACATTGATGCAGAAGAGATAAGTCCTTTTACCATTTCTACTCTCCTGAACATCTCACTGATATTTTCTGGTTGGCTAGCATTTTTCTCATCTTATCTGCTTCATCTCATATTACAATGAGTGGTATGTGTTTACTTGTCCTGTCCAATGCACCTCCTCTACATACATTATATAGTAGATCATATCACTATAACAATGACAAAGAGCCGTCCTAAAGCAGAGTGGTGCCTACATTGATGCAGAAGAGATAAGTCTTTTTACTATTTCTATTTTCCTGAACATCACGCTGATATTTTCTGTTTGACTAGCTTTTATCTCATCTTATCCGCTTCATCTCATATTACAATGAGTGGTGTGTGTTTACTCATCCTGTCCAATGCGCCTCCTCTACATACTTTATATAGTAGATCGTATCACTATTATCAAAAAGAGCGAGTCATCCCTGTCCTGTGTGCCTCCTCTACATACTGTATGTAGTAGATTGTATCACTATATCAAAGAGAGAGAGCCGTCCTAAAGTGGAGTGGTGCCTACATTGATGCAGAAGAGGTAAGTCCTTTTACCATTTCTACTCTCCTGAACATCACACTGATATTTTCCATTTGGCTAACATTTATCTCATCTTATCCACTTCTTCTCATAATACAATGAGTGGTATGTGTTTACTCGTCCTGTCCAACGCACTGTAGGAATAGGTAAAAAGATAAACCTAGTAATAGTAAATATCAGTAATGGGCGAGTATAGTGCTCAACCCAAGAGGGAGGTTCTTGCTGGAGAAAGGAAGTGTAGTAAAAATGTAAAAATGCGAACTAGAAAGGAATACTTAGCTGTGTCTGTCCTATAATTCTTGCCAGTCCTCCTGGCCCTTTGGGTACTCCCCAAAGTAATAATTCTAACTTTGAAAACTCGCTGAAATGTGAGACAAAATCACCCTACTCTGAGGGCCTGTGACATGGATTGGTTTTTTGGTAAACTGAACTCGCACAAACACAGCACATGTGCTTAGTCAGCAACACAGCTGCTTGCCACCAAGTCCAGGGGTACAAACACAAAAACAAAAGCAAGAAACAAAACAAGTCCTTCCACCCCTAAACTCCTGACCAAGACGGATTCTCCTAGGGAACTCAAACTCGTTCCCTACATCCAAGGGGTGGTTTAGAATTCGACCATCCTCAGTCACTCTCCTCCTCGCACGAACATCCTCATCCTTGCATCTGCTTCCCTTGACCTCACCGCATATCCTCATGCCCTTCGAACACAACTCTTCGCCCCTAACCTCCTCACTACTCGAACATGACCCCCTTCCTTCCCAAAACACACTCCTGACCTTGCTGAACAACCCTCTTCATCCTCAAAATCTTTCGCCCTCGAACACAACCCTTTCTGCCTACAAAGCGCCACCTGGCCTCTTGAACACACACCCTGCCTCTCGAACACTCCCCTCAAGGCCCAAACCTCAAACCAAACAATGACAGAGATAACTCCAGGCGAGCAAACAAGTGAGTGATAAATCAAGTGTGGAGCAAGTCAAAGACTGCTCTTCGAGGCACAGTCTCAGTGCTAGCAGTAACGTGGTGTGACACAGTGCTGTGGCTGGTACAGCAGACATTTGCCCTTTACGAGGCAGTTCAAAGTCACATATGTACCTAAAAAAAACTCTCACTCAGTCGTGTATTTACTATCCTTAACTGCATATGTACTCTTGACTCCTGCTCGTCCTTAAGACGACCTAGCGATAAAAAAAAATGAACGAAAACTGAAACTACATGTCAGGGTGAGTAGAATCACCCAAAGACTACTGTGACTCGGTTGGACGATGTCGCTCGAAGCAAAACTCAAATGAAAGAAAAACTATATATATACGCTCACCGAGACCTTCGCTCCGTCCACCCATCCCTTTCCTATTTTCACAGTCTCAACTCACTGTGCACACGCACCCTTGATTTCTCATACTTCATGCAGTACTTTGTCTGGTGGCCGAAGCCCTTGTTCTAAGTGTTGCTGAGTGACTTCAAGTCACCCATCTTCATTCACTACTTTTTCACTGCTAGAAACCAAGTACTTCAATGTAGCATATGTTCAAGCTCTAATAAAACCTGTCACCTTAGCCCTGTAGACCCTTGAACCTGCTTCGAAGACAGGCTTTCGACCCCAGTGGGTACAGGCACTGACTTCTTTGGATCTCGAATGCCGGCCTTCCACCTCGCAGTTGGATGGCCTCAAGCCGACCATCCCTATTGACCACCTTTTCCTTCGTGCTAAGGTACCTGTAGCTCGCAGTAGATAGTGTTTGAATTATAGCTAAATGGGGCACTTGGACTTCGTAATTCTCCTTCCTGAGCTTCGTCACCTGGTCTTTGCACTCTGCTCATGAACTCGCACCATCTTCTTTTCCTTCAGATATCAGCGACTGCATGTCGTCTTCCTTGTATATCTTAGACTCCTCTGCTCCAAGGATGTACTTCCTAGGGTAGCAAGGTTGTAAGTATGACAATATCAAATCGAAGCAGAAACTGGAGCTGCTGAGTATAGCACCCAAGATTGTCCAACCCTTCCCCCAATGGGGGCTTAAACCGTTGTGAGTCAAAGTGTGGAATGCTGGTGAAAACCAAACAAATCCAACACAAAAGACAAATAAGAGTGAGTGGTGGTTTGCCTCTGCAGAACCTGGAGTGCAGAGAAACCTAAATGTGGGGGAGACTTCAAGTAGAGGTGCTCCTGGCGCAAGTCGTCGATGAGTTACACAGGAGTAGATGAATGGATGATGACTGAGGAGGGGATGCTGAACAGAGTGAAGGTGTTCAGCCGAAAGTACTTGGGGGTAATGGACTTTGATAGAATATGCTCCTTGCACAAGTTGATGATGAGTTATGCAGGAGTGGGGGGGATGACTAAGACTGCTGACTAAGAGGAAGCTTCAGATGATGAAGGATGGCAGATAGACTCTTCTGAATGAGCCTCAACTACCAAGTATACAAATGATGACAGATAGACCCCTTTGTGGAGCCTCAACTGTCAATGATGAGATATGCTGAGCTGAGCTGAACTGACTGCTGGATTGCTTCTGATTGCTTTTTGGTAGCTAAGTACATGGGGGTTTATATACTGTGGGGGGAGCATAGCTTGTGACAAACAAGGCACAAACACCTGGTAAGTAATGAGTAAGGACTGAGTAATCATGATGAGTAAGTGAGAAATGAAAAGTAAGCAAGCAAAGAAGATTGGTAAGTATTGGCAATGAATGAGTCAAGGATAGTCAAAATATCACAAAATGAGTCAAACAGAACCAGAAACTGAGTAAGTGCACTGATATCACATTAGGGGGTGGCGATGCAAGTTAGATCTCGGCGGAGACATCTCTAGATCCAAAGACAGCATGACAGATGGATGGTGTTTCCAGATAGGGAAGTATTAATTCCAGAATTGAAGGGCATGAGTCAGGTGTCAAAGGGGACTAGGGTGTTGGGGGTCTATGGGGCAATGGGAGCATATGCAATCGCATCTCCCACCCTTTCATCCTCTCAGCAAAGTTAACAAAAACTTCATGAATGGGGCTCTGATGGAGGAGGAGGAGAAGGGGGGACATCTTCTGCTGGATCTTGCAGTAAGAAGGCAAGATGCATGTCATACTCATCATGAATGCGATCAGGGAGGCTGGAGGACAGTAGATTATACTGCAGCTGTTGCAATGTAGGAAGAATGATGGACAAGATTGGAACAAAGATGGTGCAGGGAGCAGGGAGGAATGATCCATATGCTTCATCAACTGGGGAGACTGAAATGACCACATAAGACCTTTCTAACCGAGTGACAGACCTGAGGCAACCAAAGAACATCCTTCTGGAAGTCATACTGACAAGGAGAACATGCTGACCAAGCTGCATGGGATGAGACAGGGCTGACAATGACGGGATGAACCAGGGGGTTTCAGGATGGAAGCTGGTGGGAATGCCTGGCAGATATATGTAGCCACTGTCTCTGGCAAATGAGACAAGTGAGATGATTGACAAAGAGGCAGCCATGATTGATGGACTTAGCAAAATGAGCATCTGATGGATGGAGTGCTGTAGAAATGCGCAGGGTGCGAGGATCCTCTCCAAATTTGGAAGGAAGAATCGTGGGGCTGAGCACTTTAAGCGAGTGTGGGAACGGAGTCGATATCTTTGGAAATGGTGGAGATATGACGAAAACCGGAATGCCATACACGGGCGCTAAAAACCTTTAATGTGCACTTAACTCACTTCCTCTTTTCTCTTTAGCACTGACAACTCATTCTTGTGCAAAGGATGACTGTTAATGTCTGACAGTCTTTCTATGCATGAGGCCTTTAGTCTTCATCTGCATGCTTGGGCATTGTGCACAACTCGTTGATGAGTTAGGCAGAGTCAGCTGTAACCATGTCCACAACACCTTTGGTGTGTGACACCATCCAGACTTCGTTGTGCATGTCGAGCAGCTGATCAAACTGGTTCTTCGTTCCTATACATTCCCTTCTCATGTTGTCTTTTCCCTTCACCCCACTCATAGTAAAATCCTTGCACCACATTGCACCGTTTTGCCTTTGCGGTCTCCTGCTTCTCTTTGTAGGTCATTGTAGCCACACGTGTCACATTCGCTGGAACCCTGGATGTTCCTTGTCATAGGTATACGTTTCCCCTAGAATAATGGAGATGTAAGTAAAACTTCCTGAGACAAAAATGAAATGTCGAGCTGCTGTGCTCATCCAGTGTGATCTGTTCCCTTGTACCTTCAACGGTCGATGTCGTAGTTCTAACAGGCTTCATTGTTCTTGTCCTTCAGTATGCCCATAGGTACTTTGCTCGAAGTCTGTTGTAGACTCTTGTATTTCGATTGCAGTTTGTCGTGGACATCCGTCTTCCCTAGAATAACAGGGATGTAAGCAAAACACTCTAAGATCAAAATGGAAACCTGAGCTGTTGAGCTCAGTGTGCGAATCCCCTATGCCTCTCCTCCATCGAGATTCCTCTGTTGCTTCAAATGACCATCGCTTAACCACGACCCATGATACCATCACTTGTACTCCTATCACCTTCCGCAGTCATGTGTATGTATCTTGTATCTTTGGGCTTGACAGCCATTGCTCGCACTCATCAAATAGTTCTGTAGCTTCTAAGATATATATCTGTTCTCCACTTGTGACGAAGGACACTTGCTCATCGGCTCGAGAACAGACAATGAAGCCTGTAGGTTCATGTGGATCAAATGGGGTGTTGTGCACAGATAGGATGGATTCAGTGTTGGGTGGTGGTGTGACATAGGGACCGAGTGTCCACATTGAGCAGTGATATTCGGTTGTGGCACATATGGGAGGGAGAACACGGTGTAGAGATTCATTGAGCTTCGCTGTCGCACCCTCGGGGTCTAGTCTGGGTTTGCTCAATGTGGTAGGGGAGTAAGAGGGAGGAGGAACGAGTCCACCCCCTGCAAGTAGGATTGTGCATGTGATGTTCCCGTCATAGGTACAATCAAACAGACCTCTGCTGCCACCTATCTGGTGGCCTCTGGGCCCGAACACCCCTGCAGGGCATAATGCGATGGTCAACAGCCCATCCTTTCCATTTGCCTCTAGCACGATCTTCTCTCCCTGGGCTTTGGAATCATTATACACATCGAACAGCTTCTCCAGATAGGGCACTCGTTTGTCAACATTCACGACATCAGTGCTGTCAAATATGATGCCTGCAGAACTCGTGTAGACGAGCTTATGGACACCGGCTGCAATGGCTGTGTCGATGACGGCTCGGGTGCCTTCGACATAACCCTTGAAGTAGATGGAGGGGTCTTTCGCACTGTGCCATAGTAAGGCATTCTGTACAATATATGTAACACCTGATTTGTTCAATATATCCAACACATCCCATTCATCTGTGATGTCTTCCAAATAAAATGAAGCATGGCCATGATGTCTCTGCACAATATCCAACATGGGGACAGCATCTCCCCTCACTAGCTGCTCGATGATACATCGCCCTTTGAAACTTCATACTGTTGGTGTGTTGTAGCTCGATGATTCGTCGATACTCTGTGAAAATTTGTGTTCCCTAAAATAATGTAGCCATAAGTGACATGCTTGAAAGAAAACAACAAAACTTGGGCCTTCGAACCCACTTGGCATAGTCACGATACTTCTCGTGTGTCACATGTCTTGTTGCAACTCTGAAATCCACTGTTGTGCTGCCACCCATAGCAGTACTCGTGCTGAAGTCCATAGAGTTCCCTTGATTGCCTCTCTTCGGGCATCTCGTAGTTGTCATGGTTGCCATGCCATATGCTGATGTGTTCCTTCTTCGACACTGTTGCCTACCGATGTAGCAGTAAGTAGAAAGTTGCGAAATTAAAGTTAAAACCTGAGCCGTCATGCTCAGTATCTGTGCTTGTCAGATCCCATATTCCCGAGGATCGCTGCTGTAAATTGAACTGTAGTCGCCACACTAGTCCTGCGATACTTCCGTGTGATCTTCGTACTTGTCACTCTGTGACCCACTGCGATCTTCCTTCTAAGTCGTCATCTACTCTAGAATCATGTGTCCGTAAGTCAAAATCTGTGAAACAAAAATAAAAACTTGAGCCGCCTGGCTCCATATCCATGCTTGCTGGGTGTCATATCCTCGACAGTTGCTGTCATAGATCGATCTGTAGTCCTTGCACTCGTCTTGTCATACTTCCTCGCAATCTTCGATCATAGTCCATCCTAGGTTCTTGCACCATGGTTGCACTTCATCGTAGGTACCTTTCAGCCCTAGAATAGCGTAGATGTAAGTAAAACATTTCAAAATCTGAACGAACCTGTGAGCTGTTGGGCTCTCCATCTGCATTCCTCATGCCCCAATTCCATTGAGTGGCACATCCGATCTTGCTTGACCATCGATCTGCGCTATGTCTAGTCATCGTCATTTCTCTTCTCGCTGTTGCTGTAGTCACTGTCATCGTCCCTTGTACCGCAATCATTGTCCATCGTAGACATCCGGCCTCCCTAGAATAACGAAGGTGTAAGTAAACTATCATAGGACTAAAACAGAACTTCGAGCGTTCAAGCTTGGTGGTCTTCATCGCATGTTGTTTCCTTCGGATGGCAATTCTCACCTTGTGTTGCACTCACTCTTGCACCCTCGATGGTCATTGTTGTAGATCGAACCATAGTTGTTGCCCTTGTTTTGCTGTACACCCGAGTGTCTTCCGTTCATGGTCCTGCATAGATTCTCGCGCTGCGACTGCGCTTCATCATAGGTATCTCTCGCTCTTCCTAGAGTAGGATAGCTGTAAGTAAAACGCTATGAAATCAAAATAAAACCTTGAGCCGTAATGCTCAATATCTGCACTCGTTGCGCCCTGTCTCCATCGGATGGCTCTTCTGGTCTCATATGGCCTGTGATCTGTGGTAAGTTTAGTTGTTGTCGTTCCTTGCATTCTGATCGTCTGGATGTCGCTCGTACGTCATTGTGTATAGCTGTTTTCCCTAGAATAAAGTAATTGTAAGTAATATGCTATGGAATGTAAACAAAACCTTGGGCTGTCGAGCCCAGTACCAGTGCTCGTTGCACCTTGTTCCCATTGAATGGCTGTTCTAGCCTCACGCAATCTTTGATCTGTGCCGAGCGTTGTCATTGTCGTCGTTCTTAGTACTGCAGTTCCCTGGATGTCAGTCGCTTTTCGTCACATACTCTTGTATTCCCTGGCTGTTGATCTCCGCTAGGTCTTGTCATCATCGTCACTATTTCACTATTTGCCACCGTTGTCGCTCATGTCCTCGTTGCTGTCACTTGTAGTCGTGGTAGCTTCCATACGGTACCTTTCTCGCCCCATTCTTCATAACCTTCAATCGCCGTGATCTTGCATAGCTGGCCTATAACACTAGCATCGTCAGTGTGTAGTATTACTTGTGCATGCATGGCCATGACACACAGAGCAGCCATGTGACTTTGCTTAGTCAACATTGCTGGACTTTCTGCACAAGTCCCAACATAGAGCGTGTGTGTCGATTCGCTTGACGAATCCTCGAATAAAACATTTATTGCCAACACTTTGTGGCTGCGGAATATTTCGAGTGCACAGGCATCTATCCTCGCTGTGTGCCTCAACATTTCAACCTGTAAAGACTCTTTCAGTGGCTTCCTTCGTGTGACAAGCCTCGATGGCTCCTCGATCTTGATCCTTCTTGCAATAACCTTTGTCTCGGTATGACTTATGCACTGCAGCACTCTGCGTGAGTCAATGATCTCCTCACACACCAACCTTTCCACTTTGAGACTGCCTACAAGTGTCTTGAGCTCCTCAACTTTGACTCCTGCAGGCTTCATGTGTTCTTCGAGCCTTTCTGTCTTGAAGTCGAGTGGTACCTTTGACATGAGTGACTTGTCTGCTAACTGCCAAACCTCTCTGCTGACTGTGGGAACCTTGACAGTGTTTTCTTTAAGACTTTGACCTCTTAAGCTGAAAGTATCAGTAACTAGTTGAGAAACTCAGTGAGAACGAAACGAAAAACCCCCTTGAGCGCACTCACTTGCCTTGAATTCAATTGGCACCTTCGTCATGGGTGGCTCTTCCACTGGCTCAACTCACTTGCGCTCTGGTGTTTCCTGTAATTTTACAGTCAGTAGATCGCTTGTACCCGAAGTAGACTCCTCTATCTCAAAACACAGTGTGTCTGCAGCCTTCTTGATGTAGTTGGTACTTGGGCCTTTGTTTGCCATCTCCTCAGGTGAACTCGGTGGCTGTGCGCAACTTGTCAAAACTAATTCTGGTACTTTCCTGCATTCTATGTACCCTGACAACTCTGTAGATCCCTGTATATTGCACATCAGCGAGTCATGTGTAGCTGTAGGCAGAAAACACTTTGTAGATAGATGTTGCTTGTCCGAACTCGATTCTGGGTCACTTTGTGGCTCATAGTAGTCTCCTGTGCTTGTTCGTGCTCGCTCCGAGCGAAATCCTTTGTGTAGTAGTCGTGTTGCTGTGTATGTTACTTGCTGCATGGGCCATGGATCGTCCGAGTGTTGCTGTTGATCGTCGCATCGCATTTTTCGAATGATTTCACACCGGAATTCCTTGTCAAAGCCTTGTACATAGAGGTCTTTGAGCTCATCAGCCTTGAGTTGCTTCGAAACCCGTAGAAATGTTGCTAAATCTAGAAAATAGAGTCTGTAGTTCATCAGTTCTTCCTCTGTATGAATTTCTCTTCTTGCTTGGCTGTCAATGAGGCTGTAAAGGTCACTCCTCGAGTACTGTTGATCCATTTTCTGGGACCCAGGATACAAACATGCAATGGCCACCACAAATTCAGGCCAACTCAGCTGATCTTCAACGAATTCATACCATGAGTTTGAGACCTCGCTGCTTGCATACCAGCAAACCCATCTTGCCCATTCTCGGTCATCAAAGCAATTCTCGCACTTGCAAAGACTTCGAACCTCTTCGAAATACCTAAAAAGGTCAGATGCGCACCCTGAGAACCACGGCACATCCCTTGAGTGCCTTGGTGGCATTCCCTCGAGTTCTCTTGGCGCATTCTCATGACTTCTTCGCAGAAATTTGACTATTAATTTGCCTTTGGACTTGCTTCTCGACTCGTGGGATCTTCGACTTAGTTGTTCGCTCTTCATTTGCTGCTCGAAAAATAATTCTGAAAATTCCGGAATTTCTGAGTGTAGACTGTAACTAGAACCAAGACCCTGAACACTTAGCTTGTCCAAACTGAATCCAGCAAAAATTTTTGTGTGGTGATAAGGCAGTGGCTTCTTTCCCCAAAACGAACAGAACCCCCCTTGCGGTGGGCTCCAGATGTAGGAATAGGTAAAAAGATAAACCTAGTAATAGTAAATATCAGTAATGGGCGAGTATAGTGCTCAACCCAAGAGGGAGGTTCTTGCTGGAGAAAGGAAGTGTAGTAAAAATGTAAAAATGCGAACTAGAAAGGAATACTTAGCTGTGTCTGTCCTATAATTCTTGCCAGTCCTCCTGGCCCTTTGGGTACTCCCCAAAGTAATAATTCTAACTTCGAAAACTCACCGAAATGCAAGACAAAATCACCCTACTCTGAGGGCCTGTGACATGGATTGGTTTTTTGGTAAACTGAACTCGCACGAACACAGCACACATGCTTAGTCAGCAATGCGGCTGCTCGCCACCAAGTCCAGGGGTACAAACACAAAAACAAAAGCAAGAAACAAAACAAGTCCTTCCACCCCTAAACTCCTGACCAAGACAGATTCTCCTAGGGAACTCGAACTCGTTCCCTACAGTGCCTCCCCTACATATTTTATATAGTAGATCATATCATTATCCTTGTTCATCAGATCTGGCCTATGAACTACCATGCAATGCTGTTCACCACTGAGGCCAAAACTAACCTTCAATGTGACCATTCCTCGAACTACACTGGTAACAACACTTCATCTCGCATCACAATCTGTGGTATGTGTTTCTCTCTGTCTCTGCATCATTTCTTTTCGGCATACCTTCCTATCATAGATATGTTTTACGATCTGTCTTCATCAGGTCTACTGATGTTGCTTACTGAACAGAGGGTCAAAAATATGCTTCCATGCCCTGAACTAGTTTGTTCACTCGCATCAACATGTAATCATTTGGTCATCGTTCCCTTGTGTAGCCATGGTGCTGGTAGTACCTGCATCTGGGTAAGTTAAGGTGCCAGCAGATGCTCTGTGACCATTATATATATATACATATATTACTTCCCTCCAGCTTGAAACACGCACTCTACCAGCTAACTTATCAGCCTGGAGTTTCTAACAAAGTGTGTCAGTTTTTCTTTTCTCATAATCTTGTTCATATGTTTTTTTTCAGTTATTAAATTTCATTCCATCGACCCTGTGTCATTGCTGTTCATTCATTCCATTGACCCTGTGTCATTTGACATTTTCCCTTGATGGCCATAAGGTTTTACAAGTCAGCCAGGAAGAAGCTGGTGCCAGTTCAAAAGAGGTGCATACACCTTTTGGCCGAAAAACATAAATAGGCACTAACTTGCTTTCCTCCTCATCTCTTTTTCTACCCCCAGTCATTCGTTGAATCACTGACTGTGTC
This sequence comes from Pisolithus tinctorius, assembly GCA_024663395.1. Taxonomy (NCBI): domain Eukaryota; kingdom Fungi; phylum Basidiomycota; class Agaricomycetes; order Boletales; family Pisolithaceae; genus Pisolithus; species Pisolithus tinctorius. The sequence continues at coordinate 287,202 of JANFAH010000006.1, read as the reverse complement.
CACTCCTTTTTGCTCTTCATTTGATTTTATACTCTTGCTTGAATTCAAATCAGCAAAGAACTGGGTGACTATGTGTTTCTGGATAACTCCCCCACTGTGTGACTGCGTGTCTGCTGTGTGATTCTCGCTGTGCCTCCACAAATGTCGCCCTCTGATCCCTCTATGAAGATTGGCCCCCCCATTGGGGTTCGCAGGTCAAAAAGAATCAAGGGTACTGCAACATCACCCAGTAAAATCCAACCTGGGCAAGGTGCAAAGAAGTGCCATTGTGCCATCAAACCTGGTACATATGCATAATTTACCCTGTCTTCCACACTCGTGCTCAACCTCCTTCCAGCAGCACCAACTGGAAACCATGATACTGGTCCTGAGGTTAGAGCTGCATTAGGTCCCTTTTTTTTTTGGCTTACTGACCCTCATTTTCAGGAGGCCGGATCTAGCGTAGCTTGACATCCAACTCACAAGCCATGTCCACGGTGTCCCTCGCAAGGTTTAGCAGAAAAGGAGTGCAAAGAAGAGTATCTCAATTCCTTTTGCTCGATGATGGTTCCACTGAAAGACAGTACAAAATTGGACCACTGTACTGCCCTCAAGCAGCTCCGTGGAGGCATGATCACTATGCAGGATATAGTCGACGAGGATGATCGTTCAGTGTTGCTGCTAGCTGTCCCCTCCAATACTCCTTCAGACAATGAGGATCATCGTAAACAATGTAAGTTTGTATTCTCTTGCGACCATATTCCCTCTCAATGTCACCACTAGCTGTCCCCCCCAGTACCACTTCAGATGCGCATCTGCACCATGGCCTCCAGAGCGTTGTAGGGAACGAGTTCAGGTTCCCTAGGAGATTCCGTCTTGGTCAGGAGTTTAGGGGTGGAAGGACTTGTTTTGTTTCTTGCCTTTGTTTTTGTGTTTGTACCCCTGGACTTGGTGACGAGCAGCCGCGTCGCTGACTAAGCACGTGTGCTGTGTTCGTGCGAGTTCAGTTTACCATAACAACAAGTACATGTCACAGGCCCTCAGTAGTAGGGTGATTTAGTCTCGCATTTCGGTGAGTTTTCGAAGTTAGATTTATTACTTTGGGGAGTACCCAAAGTGCCAGGAGGACTGGCAAGAGTATTAGACAGGCACAGCTAAGTATCTTTTTTTTCTAGTTCGCATTTTTACTTTTTACTACACTTCTTTCTCCAGAGAGAACCTCCCTTTTGGGTCGAGAATTATACTCGCCCATCATTACTGACTATTACTATTTCTAGGTATATCTATTTTACCTATTCCTACAGCGTGTCCAATGATGAGGATGATCATGAACAATGTAAGTTTGTATCTATATGCAACCATACCTCTTCTCAACATCACTACCAGCTGTCCCCCCCAATATCCCTTCGGATGCGCATTTGTCCCATGCCCTTCAGAACATGTCCAGTGACAAGGATGATCGTGAACAATGTAAGTTTGTATCCTATGAAGTCATATTCCCCTTAAAGGCTGACCCCCCAAATGCCCCTTCAGCTTGTCACCCACCCTGTACCCCTCAGAAGGTCTCCTACAACAACCAGTCCATGGAGAGTGAAGACAATGGGCAAGCAGTGGCAGTTGTTATGCATAGTGAAGACCCTGCTGACTTCGGAGAAGTTTACCATGCAAGCAATGTCGACCACCAACCCTCAGGTATTGTATTTAATGGCACTACTTTTATTTACATAGCACTTATACTCCAAACAGACAACAGTGACAACAAACATAGTGACAGTGACTGGTCCACCACTGTGAGGTACAACCTTAAACATCAGCAGACAGCAAGAGAAATTCAAGCTGGGAATTATGACCTTGACACTCATCCGTCCACCCCTCCTCTTGACTTTCCTTCTTCTGAAGATACTGTGGACACTGAAGGTACTGTGGACACTGAAGATACTGGTGAATTTAGAAAGTGCAAAGGGAAATCCACTCATATTCTGCCCAAGGTTGGTAGATGCTCTGAATCCGATGAGGATGGGCTTGCTGCAGAGAATGGGCCCCCAACTTTAAGGTGTGGTAGGCTCCCCATCAATGCCTTACAGAAGGCACAGGCACTTGGTGCGCACACCACTCAAGAGGCCCAAGCCATTGCTGATGAATATGGAAAAACACTTGTGTCAATTATGGCTGCCGCTGGGCTCACTACTAAAGCTACCTGGGCTGAATCAGTTTGGAACATACATCAGGCTTGGTATGCGAGTACCAACCTTAAATTGTCTGATGGTGAGTACCTTTGTGTTTGTTTCCCTCCTCGATCCTGACTTGGTCATAGAATCCATGAATGATTACTACAGCCACCAGATGAAACATTATGAGAGTCATAAAGATGAGGGAGAACATCCTGAGCTGTGGGCAAAAATTTGGAAGTTCTGGAATGAGAGTATCAACAGTACCAAGGACATGGGTTCAAAGGTGATGGTCGGCTGGGTAATGACATGCAGGGATTCCTTCACACAATCAGTTCATGATGTTCCCCTTTCCCCCCCCTGTTTTTTTTTTCTGATCCATGGTATAATTATATCTTCATGCAGGCGCAAACATTGAGTAATGTGGAGGGCATCCATGTTTTTGGATGTGTCATTTATAGTGGAAATGACGAAGCTGCGTGCCAAGCTCAAGGTGTTTTTGCTGGCTCTTCACTCTGCATGCAACTTGCAAGCAAGAGGCAGACAGATGTTGTGAAATTATTGGATTTTCTCTCTACGATTATCAAGTGAGTACAATCATTGCAGGTTGGGTTTACACTGACAATTTACTCTAGATATAAGATCCTTGACTCTGCTGCTTCTGTCCCACTACCCAACTTTGCCCTGTTATCACAAAAGTCACAGGACCGAGCTCTTGCATTACAATCCCAGGAAGTCAGACGCAATCGAAATTGGCATATCCTACCCCTGATGATCTTGCAGAAGTTCCGTAAGTCACTACAACTATCTCTATCTGATCTACTAGCTGAAGCCCCACAGATGAAGCCAAGATCAAGTGTGGGCAGAAGAACGTTCCATGGAAGGTGCTGCTAGACCTGCTCTTTGTCCACAAGCAGACCATTGTTGATTGGCCAGCTGGAGTTCCAGCGGTTGGTCCTGATTTCAATGTGAAGCGCCTCAACACCGATGAGCTCCATGCTCTCACTGTTCCACTTTTGAAAGAGCAGATGGAACAAGATTACAATTTGGAGGCTCCAGCAGAGGAGGAAGAAGACCACTTTGTGCCAGTACCTGCTTCATCATTTTATCTCAAGCATTGGACAGCTGGTGAGTATGACTGATCTTGCACAATTATGCTGGCCTGACTAATGTGAATTATTCAGACCAGCTTCAGCTGTTGTGCAAAGCTGACCTGAAAGCCTTTGACATTCCATTAGTAGTGAATATGCTTCATCACTCCCTTCGCCTCGTTTCTGACTCGCAAGCATTTGTCAAAGTGCTCCCCCCAACAATGCACTGAAAGGGCCCTGACCAGGAGGCAGCCCCTTGTCTCCCCCCACCCCCAGCTGAAGCACAACCCCACCCATGCACACGAGGCTGTGCAGCACCAAACACCTGCAATGCTTGTTGACCCCCTCCAGCATCCAAGTATTCACCTCTTCCTCCCTCATCACCACCTGACAACTCACCTTGCTCATCTCCTCCACAAGCTACACATGATCCTGCTCTGGTAGCATGTCATCTACAACATGGTGCCTCCCACAGCCGCTCTCCAACCCTGCACTCCCACCGCTGCCCCCACCACCAATTACAGAAGCATCGTCAAGAATATCCAGAAGACAGAAGCGAGAATGATGCAGGCCCATCACAGGGAAGGTCCCACTGCAGGTATGCTGTTAGTCTGACCTGAATGCATTATACTGACCCAATGCAGTGTGGTTGAGTATGTTTATCAGAGCCCCCCACGCAAGAGACACCACTATCCATCTGATGATGAAGATGGCTACCCCCATAATCGTTATATCTGCTACTGAGGTACGTTATGTACACCTATGTTACATACCCCCATCTTCACTGATTACATGCATAACCCAGTGCTTGTTGATGATACCCCCCTCCCCATTCATTAGTACTATAGACACCGATCCTTACCTTTCAGCGAGCACCACCCCACATGGCTGTTGCTGTGGAGGTATGTCATATGCATTTCAATTACCATCTCATCCCCACTGATTCTATGCATGACCCAGTTGCTCACCAATGATACCCTTCCTACCCTCATACTTTCCATTTGTTAACACTGTAGATACAGAGTCGAAGACTTCATCCCCACTGACTCTATACATGGCCCAGCATTTGCCAATGATACCCTTCCTACCCTCGTACTTCCCATTCATTAACACTGTAGATACAGAGTCGAAGACTTCATCCCCACTAATCCTATACATGGCCCAGTGTTTGCCAATGATACCCTTCCTACCCTCATACTTCCCATTCATTAATGCTGTAGATACAGAGTTGAAGACTGTTTAATCTTACAGTGTGTTGCCTTACATAATGTGTTGCTGGATGCCTCAAAGTCCAGTCTGAAATTTGGTTTGTCCTGTGTGTTTTTGCTGGACTGGTGACACCTATCTTGTTGGAGATTATAAAGTGCCAGTGTGGTGGTGACTTGGGTGCGCTTCAGCCATGCTTACATAATCACCTTAGAGGCATACATAGTGATACATTCCCTTCACTATTCCCTCAGTAGTTTCACACCTACTGAGGTAGCCTATAGGTTTCAATATATCTGTGGCATGGTCTGACCTGCCCATTGTTTTTTTGGGAGGTGTCTGATGATTCATGATTTGTAGAGGGGCTGATGTGCATGACTACATCCCTTGTTTGTGCTGTCCTCTTTGCCAGTACTAGTGCAGTCTCACAGTGATGAACATGATGCACATGTCTTCAGCTTGGCTACCTGGCTGAGATGGGCACTGAGCAGTTCCCCCCTATTACTGACCTTGAAATTCACTTGTTCTCAGGATGCTTTGGAGTTGAAGGCTCATTCAGAAGCAAAGGTTGATGATGAAGCCATCCTGTTCTCAACTCCTGGCTTTACCAATTTCTTAAAAGCTGTTGTCCACATTTCATTTCTCCCCCACTGCATGCTATGTCTGGGGACTGTGCAGTGTGCCTACTCATTCCCTATGATTGAAAACTTGGTGATGCACACAAATCAAAACATGCACTAGGTTTAGTAGGCAAGACATGATTTTGTAACTTTACAATTGAGCATAAACTGACTTGACCTTGCTTGTGAATGGTCACTGCAGAACCCAAAGGTTCATATATCAATGTCTGACAGATATCCACCTGTGTCAGGTGGCAGAGTTGTAGGAGGAAAGTGTATACCATTTAGCTTCCACCATTGGATGGTACCTCACTTTACCAAGGATGACTTCAGTTCAGAGGTGAGTGGATTGATGGAGAACCATACCTGTGTGGGCTGACCCTGCAGGAGTTCTGTTTCCATGCCATGGTTGGTCAAGAAGCTCTCATTGATACTGTTGTCAATGGTGGAGACAAGCTATATCCAATGATGTCTCATCAAGGTGCTGGAGGATGTCATGGTCTACTATGGCAGTGTGGTGCATGATCCATTGGGTGACCTCATCCAGTTCATGTACAAAGAGATGGTTGGTGTGACCCAGGGCAGTCTGATATATATTGTCTTCTGCAAGAAGGGTCCTGTCATGTGTCAGGTCTTCACTGGTATACAAATGGTCATCAACTACTGACTTTTCCATAATGGTTTCAGTATCAGCAATGGTGATCTATTGCTGGACTGAAAGTGACAAGCTTCATCACCAAAGAAAATTGCAGAAAGGAAGCAGAGGATCCAGGAGATTATTGATGATGCATATCACAACCACTTGAAGGCCATGGCTAGCATGACTATCCTAGAATCCTTCAAAAGTATGGTTGAGTGTGAATTTAACCTTGATTGTGACCATTCTGGTTGATATGTGCAGGAGCACTTGAAGGAGGACAACAATGTCAAGCAGATGGTTACTGCAGGATCAAAATGTTCATATATCAATGTCTCACAGATGTCTGTCTGTGTTGGGCAGCAGAGTGGAAGGAAAGTGTATACCATTCAGCTTCCACCATTGGACATTACCTCATTGTGCAGGGAGTTCAAGCACAAGTACTGTGTTGATGGTACAGGCAAGAAGGGTGGCTTCCATGCTGGAGTTCTGCAGATTGGTATTGATTACTCCCCACTACATGCCTGTCAAGTTGTAAACTATCATTCACAATGCTGTTCAGATCTTCCACATTGAGCACTGCAAGCCTAGCAACCTTGAACCAGGATACATTGTCAACAAAGTCCACCAACTCATGTAGAAGCTGCTGGCTGTGCTGGGTGATGATGAACTCAGCAGGAAAGGTTGGACCTCCTACACCTGCAGGCACACCTGTGATGATCATTAATTATATGTATGACACTCCTTGCATGCTTGTCTTGATGTTGTTGTACTGCATGTACCATATCAAGGTGGGCACTTGTGGCATCCAGGGATGCCCAGAAGGCTTATGGTGTGCTAGGTGATTGATGTCAAGGGTAGGGATGTGCCATGTCAAGGATGGAAAATCTCCAACTTGACATGGAGAGTCCCTAGTGGGCCATGGAGAATGCCCAGCTAGACCATGTAGAATCCCCAACATGACATGGAGAATCTCCACCCTTGACATAGAGAATCTCCAGTGGGCCATGGAGAATCCCCACCTTTGATATGGAGAATCTCCAACATGGCATGGAGAATCCCCAGTGGGCCATGGAGAATCCCCAACATGGCATGGAGAATCCCCAGTGGGCCATGGAGAATCCCCAACATGGCATGGAGAATCCCCAGTGGGCCATGGAGAATCCCCAACATGGCATGGAGAATCCCCATCCTTGACATGGAGAATCTCCACAGGTCATGGAGAACCCCCACACTTGACATGGAGAATCTCCACAGGTCATGGAGAATCCCCATCCTTGACATGGAGAATCTCCAGTGGGCCATGGAGAATCCCCAGTGGGCCATGGAGAATCCCCAACATGGCATGGAGAATCCCCAGTGGGACATGGAGAATCTCCACAGGTCATGGAGAATCCCCACAGTTGACATGGAGAACCCCCACAGGCCATGGGTAATCTCCAACATGACATGGAGAATCCCCACACTTGACAAGGAGAATCCCCAACATGACATAGACTCAATCCCCAGCAGGACATGGAGTATGCACTTAGAGGATCACCTTCTCTGTCCTTTACACCAACTGCTGATATACCTTGTGGTGTTGTTAGTGTTTGAGCCACTCAACAGTTCATATGTTCATAGAACAATACTCTCTGCTTCATGTTCCTTGTCTCCATCATCTCACACCTGTGTGATTTTCCTGGTGACAAAGTGGTGATGGTAGTGTCCCAACTTCTGAAAATCACAGGGTTTTTTCAATGGTATATTTGTTGACTTCATCATGGGAGCTTGTTGGTGTCCAAACTGTCCTCCATCATCTTGTTGGAGCAGCATGAAGGGCAGGGTGAGCTAAAGCACAGGGTAGGTTAGTTTGAGTGCATAAGGATGAGTGGAGTGTTTGGACAGGGGGATGTTTCCTGAGAGTTAACACCCAGATGATTCTGTTGTCATATGCAGAAGGTGTCATTCTACCTCCCCTTTCCTCTATCATCTGCCCTGCCACTTTCTCCCCCTGTACCACTCACCTGCTTTCTGTTCTCCTCCATCCCCCCTGCCTTTCAAGGAATCCTCCTGATCACCTAGGATTCCAATGCAAGTGCCATAATTGATGGTCTCAAGTTGTGTCACTCTGTAAGAATGGCTTCCAACTTTCCATGGCCTGGGAAAATGGGTCTATTTAGCCTGGGGAAAGCCAAGGATCGACCTGGAAAGCAGGTCTATTTAGCCTGGGGAAAGCCCAGGTTCACCCTAGCAAGTAGGTCTATTTAGCCTAGGGAAAGCCCAGGTTCACCCTGGCAAGTGGGTCTATTTAGCCTGGGGAAATCCCAGGATCAATCTGGAAAGCAGGTCTATTTAGCCTGGGGAAAGCCTGGGTTCACCCTGGCAAGTGGGTCTATTTAGCCTGGGGAAATCCCAGGTTCAACCTGGAAAGCAGGTCTATTTAGCCTGGGGAAAGCCCAGGTTCACCCTGGCAAGTGGGTCTATTTAGCCTGGGGAAATCCCAGGTTCAACCTGGAAAGCAGGTCTATTTAGCCTGGGGAAAGCCCAGGATCAACCTGGAAAGGGGGTCTATTTAGCCTGGAGAAAGTCCAATTTGGACCCCAGCTACCCTTTCATTTGATGTATAATATATATATATTATGGAGAAAACATTTTCTCCATCCCTATTAAATTGCTGCTCTGGAGAATCTCCAGCTAGGCAATGGAGAATCTCCAGGAATGGTGGTGGAGAATCCCCAAAAGTTGGGAATTCCCACCAAAATGACACCTATTAGGTTAATACTTATATCAAAATCTCCAGACCTAATAGGTCTCCAAGGGGGGTTGACTGAAGTGCCCAGGCAAAGACCTGGCTGCCCCTGATGCACTCTCCTGACGTCCTGACCATATCCTGGATGACGATGATGATAACAAAGGAGTTACGCTCCTTCCTCAAACTATGTTTGTAAGTCTCATTGACACAAACCTTACCCGAAGGTTGCATCCTCCTCTATGAAAGATCCTGTTGTCCAAACAGCACTTCGTGCCATTGAAAACATTGATATGCCACTCCTGTTCAAATCCCACCTCTCTGATTGGAGGTTTGACAACAGAGTGCTACTCTACAAAGACTGGGTGTATATCCCTGATGACCCCACTCTCCAACAGACCATCATGTCCAACCACCATGGCCATCCCTCTGCTGGACACCCTGGTGTTCTAAAAACCCATCAACTCGTCTCCTCTGAGTATTGGTGGCCCAGACTGGCATCCTTTGTCCACAAATATGCAGAAGGCTGTGCTGTTTGCCAGCAGAATAAGACAAACACTCACCTGACAACTCCACCCCTAACACCCATCCCTTCGACCTCAACCTGCCCCTTTCAACAGATCTCATGTGATCTAGTTACTGACCTTCCCCTTTCTAAGGGCTATGATTCCCTTTTGGTCATGGTAGACCATGGGCTTACAAAGGGGGTGGTTTTAACACCAACAAAGAAAACTGCTTCCACTGCTGACATTGCAGCACTCTTTTTCAAAAAGGTCTACTCCCACTTTGGGTTGTATGACAAAATTATATCTGATCGAGGCCCTCAGTTCACCTCCACCTTTGCTAAAGAACTCACTTCCCTTCTGGGATACTCACTTGCCCTGTCAATGGCATACCATCCTCAGACTGATGGACAAATGGAATGTGTTAACCAAGAGGTTGAAACATACCTTAGAATCTTCTGTCAAAACAACCCTGCCTCATGGGTGGACAACCTTCCTATGGCAGAATTCACACATAACCACCATCCACACTCTGTCACCCATCAATCACCGTTCTACCCCATGTATGGGTATGAACCGAAACCACTTCCATCCCTGATCACAGAGACCCATCTTCCTGCCACCAAGTCTAGACTTGAAGAACTCTGAAAGGCTAGAGAAGAAGCCCTTGTGGCCCATGATCTAGCCCAAAACATAATGAAAAACCGCCTGTCACAACCCTTCTCCCCATTCCAAAAAGGAGACAAGGTTTGGCTTGAGGCACGGAACTTAAAGTGCTCCTACAAAAACAGGAAAATTGCCCCAAAACAAGAAGGACCCTTTTCCATCTCCAACGTCCTATCTCCAATCACTTATCGCCTCATGATCCCCACATGATGGAAGATCCACAATGTCTTCCACACTTCCCTCCTATTGCCCTATTGCGAAAATGACATCCATGGACTGAACTTCCCAGCTCCACCACCTGACCTGGTCAATGAGGAAGAGGAATACAAGGTTGAGGCGATAGTCGGCCATAAAAGGTCCGGCCGCAGCCATGCCTTTTTAATCAAATGGAAGGGTTACCCTTCATCCAAAAACTCATGGCAAAAAGAAACACACCTTGAACATGTGGAGGATATGCTCTCTGCATATAAGAAACGCTTCCCCAAAGACTTTCCCCCTCAGAAACCACCCACTCGATGTTCCACTTGTACTGTCAGAAACATAACTCTCGAAATGCCTCCTTGTCGCTACACCTACCCTCGTGAACCATCTCATCACCACGCCCCCTTTGCTCATCACCAATGACAGCCTGCTAGCAATCAGATGATCGTTTCTTATCATCTGTTCATTGCTGACCCTGCCGTTGTTGGCACTGTCTATCATGAGGTCAATGAAAACTCCCCCCTAGATTTGGTATACCATGCCATGACCCAAGCCCTTAGGCTTGAGCAATTGTCTCACTATGTCAATCGCCAAAACCCCCTTTTGTCCCCCACTTGCACCATTTTGAATGAGATTGCGTATGAACAGGTTCCCCTCCTTCTCCAACTCTTTGACATCCTCGGAGGTGCTGACCTCATCTATAATGTCTGACAATACCCTATGCTGATCACACCCCCTCCTCCTCGGTCTCGAAGACCCTCAACTGCAACTTCTCCCCTGGTTTCCTCTGGGTTGTCCTCACCTCCAGCATCATCGCCATCCTCCCACTCCTCCCACTCCTCCCACTCTCTCAGAAGAGCTGACAGACCTCGTGCCTGCTGCCTGTCAGGCCCCAACCCCCAACCATGCGAGTCTCACGACTCACCATCTGAAGTAGACCCCAAGACTGCCTTCGGCATCTCCAGAGCTGAACTCAACTACACCCTGAACATTGTCAAGACCCTCGCCCAGCTACCACCATCTCCCATGTTGAACACACTTACTGAGGCTGATCGCCCTCTTTCCCCTTCTGATCCTCGCTATTGTCAAGCATGCTATGTCTGTCAATGTCTCGGACACATTCGTGTCAACTGCAGACTCTACAAGTGCCCCCTCTGTCACGCCACTCGTCCTGGGCACACCCAAGCCCAATGTCCCTCCATACATCCTCATTGACCTTTACAAGAAAGAATTGCCACCCTGGAGTGGTGGATGATTGAACCCTTGTTGGGAGTGAGGATGACAATCTGTATGATAATGATTTTGACTTCAACGACTCTGCCATCAGTAATACGACTGGAGAGCCTTATGGAGAATAGTTGAAGTTGGGGACTTCAATGCTTAGGAGGGGGGTAATGTTATGTTTCACTCCTGCTTTTCATTTCCACTATATGTTTACCATGTGTTTTGATCCATTGGACTATCTTTTCCTTTTCAAGCTGTCTTCTCCCTCATCTGACAGCTCTCTATCTCCACCACTAGCATTACTTATGCATTACATGCTTTGGACATGTGCTGTCATTGTTCAACCAATGGCATAGATACCTTGTTACATGTGGATGCCTCATGGTCCATTTCCTTGTAGTATTTAGACTGCTGGCTCAAGTCTTGGAACCCCAGACTTGAGCTGCTCAATCATACACAGCATTCCTCAGAACTTTGCCCTTAGTGTCCCTAACCAGAACCACTCTTACTGGCATTGACCAAATCCTTTGTCATTTATGAAGGTTACTGCAGCTGTTGCTCAGTAGAAACCCTTAGACTGTGTTTGAGCTCTCTCTATGTCTTGACTTTGGTCAAGTGTAACACTGTGTCAGACTTGCTTCCAAACCCTCCCCAGACTCTATCACACACATCAGAATGCTGGAAAGGGAAACTTCTTGGCCATCTACTCCAGGGCTCACCAAAAAGCCCTCACTCCAGAAACAATTCAGGCAGCATTCTGGAAGACTGGCATTTGGCCACTAAACCTAATGTTGTTCAATGGAAATGATGGCACACAGCTACAAAACATCATCCATCATCCATCAGCCACATGCCCCTCCCACAGTCAAGCCCTGTCCATTGTCACACATCAAAGGTGTTGTGGACATGGTTACAGCTGACTCTGCATAACTTTTCAACAAGTTGTGTGCCATGCCATGCAGATGAAGACTAAAGCCCACATGTGTAGAAAGACTGCTGGATGTGAGCAGTCATCTTTCACACAAGAACAAGTCATCAGTGCTAAAGAGAAAGGAGGAAGTGAGTTAAGCACACATCAAAAGTTTTTAGTGCCTGTGTATGGCATTCAAGTTTTCATCATATCTCTACCATTTCCAAAGATATTGACTCCATTCACACACTTGCTTAAAGTGCTCAGCCATGCTGTAGGAAAAGTCCAAGTAGCTGTATAATATGAGCTAGATGGCTTAGGTAACAACAATCAAATGAAGGGAATGAATTGCTCATCCCAAGGGATTCTGGACTGTGAAAACTAGAAGGTGGGACTCAGCACTTGGTAGTGGTAGTGTTTCATGATGTGTGCAGCATGGTCTGTGGTGTAGTATTAGCAGTGTGAGGGTTGCAAGCAGTGTATGTAGTTTGTGCATGGCAGTATGTGAGACATGTAGTGTAGACAAAGTGAAAAGGAAATTTGTAGCAACCTTCTGAGTGCCCAAGGGTATCATTCTGTACCTAAGTACAGGGCTTTATAGTCCAGGCAAACCTGGAACCTAAGTAAGACAGAGTACAAGTAAGGAAGAGCTGCATGACAGTGCATACACACAAGACAGGCTGGAACAGAAGCTGAGGGTATATGTCAAGTATGGGTTTACCCTTGGGTGACCAGGCTTCAAGACCAGGTGACAGGGGCTAGTCCGGGTGGCCAGAGTCAAGGCCAGGAGACAGGGGTTAAGTCTGGTTGGACTGGAGTTAAGGCCAGAGGTTAGGGGTTAAGTCCAGAGGACCAGACTTAAGACCAGGGGCACAGGAACAAGACCAGTAGCATGGGAAACTGACCAGTCTTGAGGTGTGCACAAGGGCAAGCCAGTCTGGGGTTGGATCCACCTCCCTTGGTCTCAGCTTATGTGCTGTACCCTTATGCAAGCCAGGGAGAGGTCTGGGACAGGGGCCTGGGATAGCTTAAGGCTTGGCCTTAGCTATAGAGTAGTCTCAAGGGGTAACACAGAGTCGAGGGTAATACTAAGTTGATATTCTGACTGGAGTGCTATGAAGTATGTACAGGGGTTAAATACACAAAGCCAGTCTAGAGTAATGAACATGAAGCCAGACTTGTGAATAAGCTATTAGTGAGAGGATTAGCAAGAGGACAGCCACAGAGGCTGTGCCAAGACTAATAGTCAAAGTCTGGGTGGCTGGCATAACTGGAGTCAGACACAGGTTTGTACAGTAAGCAAAAGTCAGATGAGAGGACTAGACTAAATATAGTACAAACAAAGGAAAACAGACTGGAGTTATGTCCAGGTGACCCAGACATGGACCTGAGAGGACCAGGGTGGAGCAGTGCAAGGCTGGGAGGCCAGCATGGACCGGAGATAGGGGTAAAAGACTGGACTTGAGTTATCTAGACCAGAGTTGGGTCTCCTAGGGCTCAGATTGGGTTTTCTAGGCTGGACTAGGACCGGAGTTGACCAGAGTTAGGGGCTAGGGGTCCAGACTGGACTGGGATTGAGTCTGAGAGTCATGGATATGACAGTATACTACTAGTGCAAAAGGAACAGAGACCATGGTAAAGGAAGAGAGTCCAAAGGAAAGAAAGCAACCAGAGCACAGTGGCCATGGGTATAGCATTGTGTGAGAGGGAGCAAGGGTGTAGGAAGGTAGTGAGGTAGGCAGGAAGACAGCACATGAACAGCAGTGGATGTGAGTGGTCTGGGGATGCAACAACAGTTGGAGAATGGTTGATGATAGGGGCTTATGTGTCCAGGGAATGCAGATTCCTTACACCTGCAGGGGACTTAGATGCTGACCATCCCTCATCAGCCATGTGGCATGGAGGACATAATTAATGATGCCATGTGGTGATGGAGAGGTGTGGTGCCAAGGATTCAAGAACACTGGTGAGTTCCATGTAGAAGCAATGGAAGTGTGGTGCTGAGGAACATGAGAAGACACTGAATGCCATGTAAAAGCATCCAGACCAATGACATAAGTGCCTCATGGCTGCTAAGTATATAATTGTTAGTGCATGGCTCAAACCTTCACATCATTTTGATTCTTTCCCCTCCCCACCAATCCTCACTATCAATCTCATCTTCACAGTCAAAATGTCCACAAACTGCCTCCCCCATCTTTCATAGCTCATACACATGGGAACCCCCAACCCAATTGAAGCAGAGAAGGCTGTGCTCAGGGAGAAGTTCATTGCTGCATCTGCAGCACTGGTGGCTGAAGCTAGATGCATGCCAGATGACAGGGATGACCTATGGGAGGAGAAGGTAATGTGGATGTGACAGTGGGAGAATCAATCAGTAAGTGTGCAGTATAATTGAGACCCACAGCATTGACTGTCTCCCAGGGTGAGGCATTCCTTATCATCAAGCATGGCAGAGAGCTTGACATTGACACAGAGAGATGTGGCAGATGGACCAGTGATAGCAGAAGCTGACAAGGCATATGAATGGTGGGTGGGTGACTGAGGAGATTGCATGGAACAAGGTTGATGAGGACATGTGGATGGGAGAGGAGGCTTTGCAGGATGTCAGGGAGCAGGGGCCAAGTGCTGCCATGCTGGCTGTGACAGAGAAGATGTTGCATGTCAAGGTGGTGGCTCAACCAGTATGAAAGGTAAGTGCACACCTCAGGTGGCATGGTAACAGCTGATCTATGGGTCCACAGTGATATCAGCAGATAGTGGCAGAGAGCAAGGATGAGGACAAGCCCAAGATTGTTGTCCTGCTGGGGTTGATTCTCCACAAGGTCCCATGCACATGATGCATGGTGCAGAAGGCAGCTTGCACTGGACCCATGGGGCAGACATGTGATGGTTGTGTGCATATGAAGCAGGGGTGCGAGAAGTCAACAAGTCTGCAGGGAAGAAAGTGCAGGCAGGCATGTCTACTGGTAAGTGGTGACTTTACCACAGGAGATTTGTGGCTAATGTCAAGCAGTGCAGGCCTCGAAACCTGCCAAGGCTGGCCTGTCCAGGAAGGCTGCTGACAATGATGAAGAAGAAGAAGTGGAGGTAGTAGAAAGCCATGCACATGCAAAGGGTAAGGCCCCTGTGCAAGGAGGGCTTGACAGCAAGGTTGCTGCTGATCTTTCACAGTCATTGAGGTTGTTGGGTGCAGAGGCTGCAGATTGCACACTGCATACCTTCAACTTCAGGTCTATGTCAATCAGCTTGCTGAGGCACTGGAAAAGATTGGGGTAGAGTAGGAATGGGTGTAGTTAGTATTCCAGATCCTTTGCTTTGTCCATTCTGCATATCAGTGTGCATAGCACACAATACATCACTTTCCCCCCCTCCATATGGCATTGTGATGCAAGGTCACACAATGTGGGTGACTATATTCCACAGGACACCTTGGCCACAGTAACATATGGTGCACAGGGTACTGCCCAACTTGTCTTTGTGTGACTTTCAACCTCTCTCAGTAATGGGCCCTCAAAGTATGGTGTTGATGGTGGGACATGATGATTTCTTGAGGTGAGAATGATGGGATGTATTATTGGGAAACTGGGACAGTCTTTGGGTATTAAATGTAAGGTGAGAGAAGGAGAATCAAAAGGAAAAAGGATCAAGGTGTCAAGTCCAGGCCTACTCTGACCAACTCCAATGCTAAACAAGGTCTAGAGAGTGGTTTGGAAGCAAGTCCAACACAGGGAAGTAGAACTCTGACTAGCGGAGTGTTGGCAGGAACGAAGACTGCCAAGGCAAAGGCAGAGCAGAGTGAGGGAATTGGGTTTAGCTTGTGTGCTACCCCCTTGCATGATCTCAGCCCTCATATTTCAGAGGGAGAGTACAAACAGAGAGTCAGAGGTAACTCTGACAGACAGAGGTCAGAGACAGAAGGAGTAGGAACTAAGTTGATATTTGTACTGAGGAATGGCAGAGTATGGTACATGCTTTTATACCACTACAGAGGTACAGTAACCAGAATTGGAACTGACATATGGAGACCCAGAAATTTTCAAGTAAAAACTTCCTAGACGACGAATGAAGGGTAGATGGAGGACATACAAATGGGTAACATAGATCATCCAGAAAAGGAAACAGTCCAGGTGCTGGACCATGCAGTGCACACACTGTGGAGTACCTGACTGCATGCTGTCAGGGAGAAGTCCAGAGGTAGTCACATGACCCCTCAGAGAACGGTCCACTTGGTCTGGTAGGAGAGCAACACAAGTCCAACAGCAGTCGGAGCAGAGATGGCTCATAACCATCAGAGGTTGGGCAGAGTTGGTGCAGAGTGAGTGAATGACTGGTGGAAGATGGTGTGGAGTGAGTAGGGACTTAGAGTGAATGCACAGTTATGACACAAGGGGTGCATGCTGACTACATGTTTGAAGAGGAAATGTGTGGGGTAGTTGCAAGGATCTGTGGTATACAGTGGCTGAGGATGGCATCAGTGACACTAACAAGTGAAGTAACAGGAGAGATGGTGTTTTAGTCATACATATACTTATCAGGTGTTTTGTTATTTTTCTGGATGGTTTTGGACTTTTTGTTAGCCTTTTTTATGTTTTTTGAGCAAGGACTAGCAGAATCACCAGACAAAAACTGGGGTGGAACAGAGGTCTCTGGATGAAACCTGGGGTAAAACAGATAAAGAGAAATGAACTATGTTTGGTATCAGATGGAGTGAGTGGTATGTGGGTGGTCAAGTGCCACTGGCTTGAGTATGGATACTGGAGGACTCACTGTGAGTCAAAGTGTGGAAAGGTGGTATAAACCAACCAAAACCAACACCAAAGACAAATGTGAGCAAGTGGTGGTTTACCTCCACAGTGTAAGGAATCTGCATTCCTTGGACATGTAAGCCCCTATCATTGACCATTCTGCAACTATCATTACATTCCTGGACCTCTCACATCCACCATTGTTCACATGCTACCTTCCCATGCCCTTGCTCCCTCCCATGCAATGCTATACCCACAGCCACTGTGCTCTGGTCACTTCCCTTCCTTTGGACTCTTTCCATTAACACAGTCTCTGTTCCCTTTTTGTTATAGTATGCCCTTGGCCTCTGTTGCGGCCCGTCTTGTGAGTATGCACTGTCATGTGGCTTTCCCTTACTGGTACTCTGTCTTACTTAGGTTCCGGGTTTGCCCAGACTATAAAGCCCTTTACTTAGTTACAGAATGATACCTTTTGGCACTTGGAAGGTCACTTTGAGTTTCTTTTTCACTTCATCTACACCACATGCCTTGCAACAACCATGCACAAACTATGTATACCACTCACATTGCCAGTACTACTCTGCAGAACATGCCACACATGCCATGAACCACTATTGCTACCAAGTGCTGAGTCCTGCCTTCTAGTTCTGACAGTCCAGAATCCCCTGGGATGAGCAATTCATTCCCTTCATTTTATTGTTGTTACTTAAGCCATCTAGCTCATATTGTACAGCTACTTGGACTTTTCCTACAACAGAACCTGGAGGGTGTCAAGTACAGGTTTACCCTTGGGTGACTGGGCTTCAAGACTGGGTGACAGGGGCTAAATCCAGGTGACCAAAGTCAAGGCCAGGAGAGAGGGGCCAAGTCCAGTTGGACCAGATTTAAGGCTGGAGGTCAGGGGCTAAGTCTGGAGGACCAGACTTAAGGCTGGGAGCATGGGAATAAGACTGGTAGCATGGGAAACTGACTGGTCTTGGAGTGCACACAGGGGGAAGCCAGTCTGGGGTTGGATCCACCTCCCTTGGTCTCAGCTTATGTGCTGTACTGTACCCTTATGAAAGCTGGGGAGAGGTCCAGGACAGGGGTTGGGGATAGCTTAAGGCTTGGCCTTAGCTATTGAGTAGACTTGAAGTGTAGTATGGAGTTGAGGGTAATACTAAGTTGATATTCTGACTGGAGTACTACAAAGTATGTACAGGGATTAAATACCCAAGGCCAGTCCAGAGTAATGAACATGAAGCTGGACTTGTTGGTAAGCTATTAGCAAGAGGATTAGCAAGTTAGGACAGCCACAATGGTCCAGGACTACCAATACCTCAATGAGCATACAGTCAAAAATGCATACCCTCTTCCCCTCATTTCTCAACTTGTCAATAAACTCAAGGGTTGTAAACTCTTCACCAAGATGGATCTCTGTTGGGGATACAACAATGTACATGTCAAGGAAGGAGATGAGTGGAAGGCTGCCTTCATCACTCACAAGGGTGCCTATGAACCACTTGTCATGTACTTTGGGCTCTGCAACTCACTGTCTACCTTCCAGAACATGATGAACGATATTTTTGGTGACATGGAGGATGTCCTGATGGTATACATTGACAATCTGATGATCTTCACCAAGACTGACAATGAAGCTGAACATGACAGGATTGTCCTGGAAGTTCTAAGGAGATTGGAGGAGAATGACCTGTTTGTTAAGCCTGAGAAGTGCTTCTTCAAACAGAAACAGGTGGAGTTCTTGGGAATGGTTGTCAGAACTGATGGGGTCAAGATGGATGAAGGAAAGGTTAAGGCCATAACCGAGTGGCCAATACCAACTAAAGTTTGCTCAGTCCAAGCCTTCCTAGGCTTGGCAAACTTTTATCATCATTTCATCAAGGACTTTGCTCAGGTGGCCTGCCCTCTCAATGACCTCACCAGAAAGGACCAACTGCAGGCTTGGGGCCCCAGAGAGCAACAGGCCTTTGACACCCTAAAGCTTGCATTCACCACTGCTCCTGTTCTTGCTTTTCCTGATCAGGATAGAGAGTCCTGTCTCAAAACTGATGCCTCAGACTTTGCCACTGGCACAGTTCTCTCTGTTAAGTGCAAAGATGACCTCTGGCAACCTGTGGCCTATTACTCCCATTCCTTGTCCCCTCCTGAGTGCAACTACCATGTCTTTGACAAAGAAATGCTCACCATCATCCATGCCTTGGAGACTTGGTGGCACTACCTAGAGGTGACTCCCTATCAGTTTGAAATCTGGACAGACCACTCAAATTTCCAGTATTTCATGAAGGCACAAAACCTAGATCATTGCCAAGCACATTGGGCCCAGTACCTTTCTTGGTTCAACTACAAGCTAGTGTACAAACCTAGTTCCTCTATGGCCAAGGCAGATGCTCTCTCTAGGAGGGAGGATCATGAACCAGAAAAGGGAACAGACAATCAGGGGGTTACCTTGCTTGACCTTTTGAGAGTAGCTTCCATGCTGATGGTTGGAGAAGATGTAGATCTTGTCACCACTTTGAAGTCAGCCTCCTCAGTTACCCCACAACCTGAAGGGTCCACTCTCCAAGATGGTCTGTATGTCTGTGCTGGAAAGGTCTATGTTCCTCCTGCTGTCCATGTCCACTGCCTTGAAAAGCATCATGACACTCCCATTGCAGGACACCCCAGCTGGAAGAAAACCTTGGAACTCATTTCCCAAAACTACACCTGGCTGGGCATAACCTCTTCAGTAAAGGACTATGTTACAGCTTGTCACCATTGTCAAATGGCCAAAACCTCTTGAACCCCTCCTGCAGGCAAACTGCTTCCCAACCCTGTTGTTGACCATCCTTGGACCAACATCTCAGTTGATTTCATGGAGCTACCAGAGGCTCAGGGTTTCAACAACATCATGGTGGTGGTTGATCAGTTCTCCAAGGAGGTGGTGTTTGCACCCACTACTAAGGAGGTATCCTCTCTCCAGACTGCAGAGTTGTTTAGGCATCATGTCTGGACTCAGCATGGTTTCCCTTCATCTGTCATCTCTGATCGAGATCCACAGTTTGCTAGCACATTTACCAGCAAACTGTGCAAAATGCTTGGTGTTAAACCCAAGCTCTCCACCACCTTCCACCCTCAGATGGATGGCCAAACCAAACAGCTCAACCAGGATCTCCAACAATACCTCTGACTCTTTGTGAACAACAGATAAGGGTCTTGGCCTTCCTGGCTTAAGGTTTCCCAGTTCTCCTTTAACAACAAACAACAAGAGTCCACAGGCAGAAGTCCCTTTTCAGTCACCCATTCCTATGCCCCTTGGATGGGCATAGAACCCTTTCTTTCCAAAGCAGAGGCTGCCACCAACCATGCTGTAGACTTTGCTAAGGTCCTCAAAGATACAAGAAGGGCCCTGGAGAGAACTGCAGATCAGATGAGAGCTAGTACTGACTTGGAGTGGTCAGAGGCACCTCTCTATGCTGTTGGGGACATGGTCTGGTTGGAAACTTCATGGATTTCCCTGTCTGGTTGCCCCTCCTGAAAGCTCACTGAGCAATGGATTGGTCCTTATAAGGTCATCTCACTCAAGCTGAATGCAGTTGAGTTGAAACTCCCTAAGACCCTCAGGATCCACCCAGTAGTCAATGTCTCTTGGGTTAAACCATACAAGGGACTGTTAGAGGGCCAAACCATTACCTGCCCTGGCCCAGTAGTGGGTCATGAGGGCAATGAAGAATTTGAGGTGGAATACATCACTGACTCTCATTGTCACACACCAAAGGTGTTGTGGACATGGTTACAGTTGACTCTGCCTAACTTGTCAACAAGTTGCATGCAATGCCCATGCCATGCAGATGAAGACTAAAGGCCTCATGCATAGAAAGACTGCTGGACATTAACAGTCATCCTTTGCACAAGAACGAGTCATCAGTGCTAAAGAGAAAAGAGGAAGCAAGTTAAGCACACATTAAAGGTTTTTAGCGCCTGTGTACAGCATTCCAGTTTTCGTCATATCTCCACCATTTCCAAAGATATTGATTCCATTCTCACACTCACTTAAATGCTCAGCCATGCAATTCTACCTTCCAAATTTGCAGAGGATCCTCACACCCTATGCATTTCTACTGCACTCCATCCATCAGATGCTCATTTCACTAAGTCCATCAATCATGGCTGCCTCTTCATCGATCATCTTGCTTGTCTCATTTACCAGAGACAGTGGCTATGTATATCTGCCAGGCATTCCCACCAGCTTCTGTCCTGAAGCCCCCTGGTTCATCCCATTGTTGTCAGCCCTGTCTCATCCCATGCAGCTTGGTCAGTGTGTTCTCCTTGTCAGTATGACTTCCAGAAGGACATTCTTTGGTCGCCTCAGGTCTGTCACTCAGTTAGAAAGGTCTTATGTGGTCATTTCGGTCTCCCTGGTTGATGAAGCATATGGATTGTTCCTCCCTGCTCCCTGCACCATCTTTATTCCAGTCCTGTCCATCATTCTCCCCACATTGCGACAGCTGCAGCATGGTCTACTGTTCTCCAGCCCCCCTGATCGCATTCATGAAGAGTATGATGTGCATCTTGCCTTCTTACTGCAAGATCCAGCAGAGGATGTTGTCACACACCAAAGGTGTTGTGGACATGGTTACAGCTGACTCTGCCTAACTCGTTGACAAGTTGCGCACAATGCCCAAGCATGCAGATGAAGACTAAAGGCCTCATGCATAGAAAGACTGTTGGACATTAACAGTCATTCTTCGCACAAGAACAAGTCGTCAGTGCTAAAGAGAAAAGAGGAAGCGAGTTAAGTGCACGTTGAAGGTTTTTAGCGCCTGTGTATGGCATTCCAGTTTTCATCGTATCTCCACCATTTCCAAAGATATCGACTCCATTCCCACACTCGCTTAAAGTGCTCAGTCCCACGATTCTTCCTTCCAAATTTGGAGAGGATCCTCGCACCCTGCATGTTTCTACAGCACTCCATCCATCAGATGCTCATTTCACTAAGTCCATCAATCATGGCCACCTCTTCATCAGTCATCTCACTTGTCTCATTTGCCAGAGACAGTGGCTACATATATCTGCCAGGCATTCCCACCAGCTTCTGTCCTGAAGCCCCCTGGTTCATCCCATTTATGTCAGCCCCATCTCATCCCATGCAGCTTGGTCAGTGTGTTCTCCTTGTCAGTATGACTTCCAGAAGGATGTTCTTTGGTCGCCTCAGGTCTGTCACTCGGTTAGAAAGGTCTTATGTGGTCGTTTCAGTCTCCCCAGTTGATGAAGCATATGGATTGTTCCTCCCTGCTCCCTGCACCATCTTTATTCCAGTCTCAACCATCATTCTTCCCGCATTGTGACAGCTGCAGTATAATCTACTGTCCTCCAGCCTCCCTGATCGCATTCATGATGAGTACGACATGCATCTTGCCTTTTTACTGCAAGACCCAGCAGAAGATGTCCCCCCTTCTCCTCCTCCTCCATCAGAACCCCATTCATGAAGTTTTTGTTAACTTCGCTGAGAGGATGGAAGGGTGGGAGACGCGATCGCATATGCTCTCATTGCCCCACAGACCCCCAATGGCCTAGCCCCCTTTGACACCTGACTCATGCCCTTCAATTCTGGAATTAATACTTCCCTGTCTGGAAACACCGTCCATCTGTCATGCCATCTTTGGATCTAGAGATGTCTCTGCCAAGATCTAACTTGCATCGCCACTCCCTAATGTGATATCAGTGTGCTTACTCAGTTTCTGATTCTATTTGACTCATTTTGTGATATTTTGACTATCCTTGACTCATTCATTGCCAATACTTACCAATCTTCTTTGCTTGCTTACTTTTCATTTCTCGCTTACTCATCATGATCACTCAGTCCTTACTCATTACTTACCAAGTGTTTGTGCCTTGTTTGTCACAAGCTGTGCTCCCCCCTCAGTATATAAACCCCCATGTACTTAGCTACAAAGAAGCAATTGAGAATCAATCAAGAAGTCACTCAGCAGTCAGTTCAGTGCATATCTCGTCGTCGACAGTTGAGGCTCCACAAAGGGGTCTATCTGTCATCATTCATATCATTGGTAGTTGAGGCTCATTCGGAAGAGTCTATCTACCACCATCCATCATCTGCAGTCTTATCCACACTTAGTCAGCACTCTTGCTTAGTCATCCATTCACTCCTGCGTAACTCGTCATCGACTTGCGCCAGGAGCACATCTTATCAAAGTCCTTCATCCCAAGTCCTTTCAGCTGAACACCTTCACTCTGTTCAGCAGCCCCCATCCAGTCATCATTCAACCATCTGCTCTTGCATAACTCATCGACTTGCACTAGGAGCACCTGCCATTGAAGTTTCCCCCTCTTAGGTTTCTGCACTCCAGGTTCCATGGAGGCACACCACCACTTGCTCTACATTTGTCTTTTGTGTTGGTTTTGGTTGGTTTTCACCACCTTTCCACACTTTGACTCACAACATCCCCCCTTCTCCTCCTCCTCCATCAGAGCCCTGTCCATGAAGCTTTTGTTAACTTCACTGAGAGGATGAAAGGGTGGGAGATGCAATCATGTATGCTCCCATTGCCCCACAGACCCCCAACACCCTAGCCCCCTTTGATGCCTGACTCATGCCCTTCAATTCTGGAATTAATACTTCCCTATCTGGAAACACTGTCCATCTGTCATGCCATCTTTGGATCTAGAGATGTCTCCACTGAGATCTGACTTGCATTGCCACCCCGTAATGTGATATCAGTGTGCTTACTCAGTTTCTGACTCCATTTGACTCATTCTGTGATGTTTTGACTGTCCTTGACTTGTTCGTTGCCAATACTTACCAATTTTCTTTGCTTGCTTACTTTTCATTTCTTGCTTACTCATCATGATTACTCAGTCCTTACTCATTACTTACCAAGCATTTGTACCTTGCTTGTCACAAGCTGTGCTCCCCCCATAGTATATAAACCCCATGTACTTAGCTACACCCATCATTCATTATCTGAAGCTCCATCCACACTTAGTCAGCAACCTCTTGCTTAGTCATTCTTCCACTCCTGCATAACTTGTCAATGACTTGTGCCAGGAGCACATTCTATCAAGGTCCATCATTTCAGAAGTCCTTTTGGCTGAACACCTTCACTCTGTTCAGCATCCCCCATCTGGTCTTCACTTGCTTGTCTACTCCTGTGTAACTTGTCAATGACTTGCACTAGGAGCACCCTCTACTTGAAGTCCCCCCCCACATTTAGGTTTCTCTGCACTCCAGGTTCTGCAGAGGTAAACCACCACTCACACTTTATTTGTCTTTGGTGTTGGATTTGTTTGGTTTATACCTGCTTTCCACACTTTGACTCACACCAGTCTTTCAACAAACTCAAGCAGGCCTTCACCACTGCCCTGGTCCTAACTCACTCCTCCCTGGATGCTCCTATTACTGTCAAGACTGATGCATCTGATTATGCCATAGCTGGTATTCTGTCCATCACTGGTGGTGATGGCCAAATCCAGCCAGTCACATTCTACTCTCACACCTTAACAGCCCCAGAGCTAAATTATGACACTCATGACAAGGAATTGCTCACAATCTTCAAGGCATTCTGGACATGGTGGCACTACTTGGAAGGATCTGCAGTACCAGTTGATGTTGTCACCAATCACAAGAACCTGGAGTACTTCTCCACCTCGAAGGTATTAACCTGGTGCCAGGTGCTCTGGTCTGAGTTTCTGTCACAATTCAATATGGTTATCTGGTTCAGACCCAGTAAACTTGGTGCTAAGCCTGACACTCTAACTAGATGATGGGACATCTACCCCAAAGAGGGGGATAGCAACTATGCCTGGGTCAACCCACAGAACCTCAGACTGGTCTTCATGCAGGAACAGCTAGCTACCTCCCTGCATGCCACCTACCTTGAATACCCAGTCCTACATGCTGTTGCACTGATGGATGTGGAGCAGTTACACAATGATATTCTCTCTGCCTTACCCTCAGACCCAGTTGCCCAAGTCCAGTTCTCAGATACATCAGATTCCCAGTGGTCAGTTGATGATGCCAGCTTCCTCTGCCTAGATGGAAGAATCTATGTACTGGACTCTAATGACCTTTGCCTTCATGTCTTGAGGTTTAAACAAGATCACCCCTTGTCTGGCCACTTTGGCCAGAATAGAACCTTAGAACTCATCCTGTGTGAGTACACCTGGCCCAGCCTAAGGACATTTGTCAAAGACTATGTCCAGTCTTGTACTACCTGTGCCTGGGCCAAGGTACCCCACCACTGGCCTTACAGCTTGCTCAAGCAGCTCCCCATGCCAGAGAAGCCATGGAATTCCATTTCAATGGATTTCATAGAGCAACTCCCAGCCTCAACCAGCTTTACCACCATCCTTGTTGTGGTCGACCAGCTTTCAAAGCAAGCCATTTTCATACCTACTCATGACACCATCACAGCCCCTGAGCTTGCCAAGCTCTTCCTAATGCACATATTCTCCAAGCATGGTGTACTGGCCCATGTAACCTCAGACCAGGGATCAGAGTTGGTATCCCACTTCTTCCAGTCTCTAGGTAAAGCTCTGGACATGTGTCTACACTTCACCTCTGAGTATCACCCAGAGGGGGATGGTCAGACAGAGCACACCAATCAGACCCTTGAACAGTATCTCTGGGTCTACTGCAACTACCAACAAGATAACTGGGCCAGCTACTACCACTAGCTGAGTTTGCTTACAACAACCTGCCTAGCACTATGACTGGGGTATCACCTTTCTTTGCTAACAAGGGCTACCACCCCAATATCTTGGTCTTCCCTGAGCACAACCTCACATTGAACCAGGCTCATGATTACACAGTCAACTTAGATTCACTGCACCAGTACCTATGTGAAGAAATGGCTCTCACCCAGCAATGCTACCAAGGACTGGCAGATGCTAAGCACATGCTGGCCCCAGACTTCAAAGTGGGTGACAATGTCTATGTAAAAGCCAAGTACTTCCAGTCAACCTGGCCCTCCAAGAAGCTGAGTGAGAAGAACCTGGGGCCCTATCCCATAATAGCCCAGGCCAGTTCTCACTCATTCACCCTATGCTTACCAGACTCTATGTGCACTGTACACCTGCTCTTCTACATATCCCAACTTGAACCAGCCATCCCAAATACCATACCCAACTGGACTCAACCTCCACCCCCACCAGTAGATGTTGATGGTGACTTAGAATTTGAGGTAGCAGAAATACTCAATTCAAAAGTTGACCAGTGTAGGGAATGTAATTTCCCTACTGGGGGAATTGTTTTATTTTGATGATTTTACTTTATTTTTGTTCTAGCCATCCCTCTGCTACTTGTTCTTAGAATTTCGCATTTTTGTTGCTTAGTCAGTACTACCTAGTGACTGGCATAGTTAGTTTTCCTTGCAACCAATAGATGAGTTACCCTAAGATGAGAGACAAGTTTGAGCAGGTCATTCCCTGCACCAAGACAGCCTTAGAAGCCTTCAGACAACTATCAGGATCCTTGCTCAGGCTATAGAAGCCCCTTTGGCCTACTCACTCCCATCAGATATCTCTACTCTCCTTCTCTCCCATTCAAATCAATTTTCCTACACTGGCACAGAAAGTGTTGGTTGCAGTACCTGGTCCAGTGGACTGGTTATGAGGGAACTGATGAAGAAACCACCTGGGTATTAGCTACAGAGCTGGACAACACCTCTGAACTTGTCCAAAAGTATCATGACCAGTACCCAGACAAACCCAGTGTTATGCTGCACTCACATGTTTCCTTTCTACAGACACTTTACATAATGCTCACACCTCGTCACGCTTTCGAGTGACGATGTGCTGTCACCTGCAAGCCACTGTTTATGCAATTGGACTTGCATTCCATATGCTTCCTCTTTCTTTTCCCATTATGGTAGCCCCCTGTCTACCCCGTGTTGTACCATAGCTGGACATTACATCCATTCCCCCTTCCTTCCATGATCTGCTGGTGGCCCTGATCCATGCAGTCACATGACACATGTACCCAGTGTGAGTCAAAGTGTGGAAAGCTGGTGTAAACCAAACAAATCCAACACCAAAGACAAATACGAGCAAGTGGTGGTTTACCTCCACAGAACCTGGAGGGCAGAGAAACCTGATGTGGGGGGAGGGACTTCAAGTAGAGTGCTCCTGGCACAAGTCGTCGACGAGTTATGCAGGAGTAGATAAGCAAGTGATGATTGAATGGGAGATGCTGAACAGAGTGAAGGTGTTCAGCTGAAAGGACTCCGGCGTGATGATCTTTTGGATGTGCTCCTGGCGCAAGTCGATGACGAGTTACACAGGAGTGGATGGATGACTAAGCAGGTGTGCTGACAGAGCACAGATGATACTTCAGATGAATGAATGAAGGTAGATAGACCCTTGATGGAGCCTCAACTACCAATGATATGAATGAAGACAGATAGACTCTTCTGAATGAGCCTCAACTGTTGGTGACAAGATAGGCACTGAACTGACTGCTGGACTGCTTCTGATTGCTTCCTGGTAGCTAAGTACATGGGGGTTTATATACTGAGGGGGGAGCATAGCTTGTGACAAACAAGGCACAAACACTTGGTAAGTAATGAGTAAGGACTGAGTAATTATGATGAGTAAGTGAGAAATGAAAAGTAAGCAAGCAAAGAGGATTGGTAAGTATTGGCAATGAACGAGTCAGGGATAGTCAAAATATCACAAAATGAGTCAAATAGAATCAGAAACTGAGTAAGTGCACTGATATCACATTAGGGGGTGGCGATGCAAGTTAGATCTCGGCAGAGACATCTCTAGATCCAAAGATGGCATGACAGATGGACGGTGTTTCCAGATAGGGAAGTATTAATTCCAGAATTGAAGGGCATGAGTCAGGCATCAAAGGGGGCTAGGGCATTGGGGGTCTGTGGGGCAATGAGAGCATATGTGATCGCGTCTCCCACCCTTCCATCCTCTCAGCGAAGTTAACAAAAACTTCATGAATGGGGCTCTGATGGAGGAGGAGGAGAAGGGGGGATGTCTTCTGCTGGATCTTGCAGTAAGAAGGCAAGATGCATGTCATACTCGTCATGAATGCGATCAGGGAGGCTGGAGGACAGTAGATTATACTGCAGCTGTTGCAATGCAGGAAGAATGATGGACAAGACTGGAATAAAGATGGTGCAGGGAGCAGGGAGGAATGATCCATATGCTTCATCAACTGGGGAGACTGAAACGACCACATAAGACCTTTCTAGCTGAGTGACAGACCTGAGGCAACCAAAGAATGTCCTTCTGGAAGTCATACTGACAAGGAGAACATGCTGACCAAGCTGCATGGGATGAGATGGGGCTGACAACGACAGGATGAACCAGGGGGCTTCAGGATGGAAGCTGGTGGGAATGCCTGGCAGATATATGTAGCCACTGTCTCTGGCAAATGAGACAAGCGAGATGATCGACAAAGAGGTGGCCATGATTGATGGACTTAGCAAAATGAGCATCTGATGGATGGAGTGCTGTAGAAACGCACAGGGTGCGAGGATCCTCTCCAAATTTGGAAGGAAGAATCGTGGGGCTGAGCACTTTAAGCGAGTGTGGGAATGGAGTCGATATCTTTGGAAATGGTGGAGATACGACGAAAACTGGAATGCTGTACACAGGTGCTAAAAACCTTTAATGTGCACTTAACTCGCTTCCTCTTTTCTCTTTAGCACTGACGACTCATTCTTGTGCGAAGGATGACTGTTAATGTCCGACAGTCTTTCTACACATGAGGCCTTTAGTCTTCATCTGCATGCCTGGGCATTGTGCACAACTCGTCAACGAGTTAGGCAGAGTCAGCTGTAACCATGTCCACAACACCTTTGGTGTGTGACACTGGTTACATGTCTACCCCTGTATGTCATATACATGGTTACCCCTCCTTTCCTGTACTTGTTCACCCCCACGCTGTTCTGTCTGCAGATGCAGTTGTATGTGCAGTGACTCACTATGACTCACTCCTGCCTGACTTGGATGTGGGTGTACATTTAAATGTTTTCGAATGTTGATTCTGCAGGTACTCTACATATGTATATAAGCCTGCATGTATTGTACTTGCCCTCCATTTGAAATCCACTTTGCACCCTGCCTTAGCTCTGTCCATTGTACCCAAGAGGACTAGACAGTATGACTTCAGCTGGCCAAGACTAGTGTCCCACTGCTAGTGAAGTTAAATTATGCATCACTTCTTGCACAGTCACATGCTTGTGTTAACACACTTGATTTGTGATGTGATACAAGTTGTGGGCATAACACCCAGTCCTTTCAAGAAATAATATAGAACTGGTCTCAAGTTTCCTTTGCTCCTTATCTGTTTCTCTTATCTTGTAGTTACTATGTCTTGACTCCTCTTACTTTTCTTTTATTTGTCTTTTCTTTCACACCTTAGGACCAGAACTGGGCATTTGCAGTGGCATTTGCAGGCATACACAACACAAACAGAGTACTACACTACACGCACATGACTTTAGACTTGGGACCCAGCAGAACTGGCACTGGTCTGGTCACCTGACTCAGACTGGGACCAGCTTTCCTCTTCTTCCCTCCTCAGCCCCTCCAGCTCTTCATCGAGCCCCTCGATGCCCCTGTCTTCCTCATCAGTAGTGTCCCGGTCTGAAGGAACATCTGGTGCCAGAAATTCGAGGTGTTCTTTGACATAGGTCTCATAGGACTGGGAAAACTGGTAAAAGTTCCTTGAGACCTCCTGCTGGGCCACTGTCAGGCTGACTACATTGTCAGCCACATGCTCTACTGCCTTGATCAGGCACTCCATCTGGTTGCCAGTGACAGAACTGGCCCCAGCCTCAACACTGGTCTTCTTTGTCAAAGGCCCCTCCTCCATGTCATCCTTGTTGTCACCTGCACCCTCAAGTACCTTAGCAGATGGGTGCCATGACCTCTTCTTCTTCTCACTGGCATGTGGGGATGTCATGTCAGCCTTCCTCTTAACCTTGTTGACACCTGGGCCAGCTCCCTGACTGGTCTCACCCTTGACTGGCCACTGGCAGTGCTCCTTGAGTTCATTGCACCAGTTACATGCCAGATGCCTCTTCTTACTGTCAGTGCTGTGCAGACAGGGCATGTTGGTCTGGGTGCAGCAAAGGCAGCTGGTAGAATGTTAGTCAACAACACCAGTGGTAATCATCACAATACTCACCAAGGGCTCATTACCTTGATGTTGGACCCAGTCCTGGTTGAACCACCCACCAGGGCATCTGCCCACCAGCTCTCAGCCACCTTCCTAGCCTCCTCAGCCTTGTGCACAGCCTCTAGCCTCTGCACATGCCCTTTCTTCCTTGAGCTGGGCTTGCTCTTGCCTCTCCACCTCCAACCGGGCTTCTTCAGCAAGCTGGGCATCTTCCTGTGCCTTTGCCTTGCACCTCTTGCACTTGGCCAGCTTACCCTGGATGGTCTGATTGTTGTCATTGCTGCCCACTTGCAGCTCTTCACTCATCACCTGGGTCAGGTTGGGCAGCAGATCTTGGTCATATGGTGTTCTGGACTGGCGAATGGACATCTTGAGGTGAAGAACCAAACCTGAGGGGGACTGGTCTGAAGTCCACTGGTTTTCAAGGTCAGACACAAAATTTTCATTCTCAGCATTGTCCTCATTGGAGCCTCATGGGCTTGGCTCCAAGAGGGGGATACTGTCATGACCATGCCCAGACCACCCCAGACTGACTCTACCCCAGTCTCAACTGGTCTCATCCAACCCTTGCCCCAGTCCTGGCCCTAACCCTTCAACCCAGAAATGTGTTAGCTCATGAGGCACTGCTAGGCAGTGCCCAGTCAAGTTGTCCCCTCAGTTAGTGCTGGGCCAGTGTAACACCTGGCCCAGCCACAAGTCCTGCCCTGGTTCCCAGTAATCCCTTGTTCATAGTCTTTGCTTGATAATATTCTTTGTAACACTACTTACCAATATGTTTACCAATCATTGGTGTACCAGCACAGACTGGTCTCCAGTGCTACATTACACTTAGGTTACTTCTAGTATTTAAGCCATAGGATAATCTGTTTTAGCCTCAGTCTGAAATCAACCTAGTCTCATCTTAACCCAGCCCCTCTTGTTCTCTGTCTTCTGCCTCTCAACCGGACTACAGCCCATGCAAGGGAATAGTGCTGCACCATCAGTTGCTAAGTCCAACAGTCCAAACTCTCTAGTATCTTGTATTACCTTCTGACCCCTGACTGGACTCCAGACCAGCCTTGGACCAGTGAAGAACCAGACTTAACAGTGAGTCAAAGTGTGAAAAGGTGACATAAACCAACCAAAATCAACACCAAAGACAAATAATGGGTGAGTGGTGGTTTGCCTCTGTGGAACCTGGAGTGCAGAAAAAAATCTAAATGTGGGGGGGGACTTCAAGTGGAGTGCTCCTGGCACAAGTCATTGATGAGTTACACAAGAGCAGCTGAGTGAGTGACAACTGGATGGGGGATGCTGAACAGAGTGAAGGTGTTCAGCTGAAAGTACTCTGGAATGATGGACTTCAATAAAATGTGCTCCTGGCACAAGTCGATGATGAGTTACACAGGAGTGGGAGGATGACTAAGCAAGACCTGCTGACTAAGTGTAGATGAAGCTTCAGATAAAGGATGGAAGCAGATAGACCCCTTCATGGAGCCTCAACTACCAATGATATGAATAAAGACAGATAGACTCTTCTGAATGAGCCTCAACTGTCAATGACAAGATATGCTGAGCTGAACTGAACTGACTTCTGGACTGCTTCTTCACTTGTGGATTGCTTGGGGGTTGTAGCTAAGTACATGGGGGTTTATATACTGTGGGGGGAGCACAGCTTGTGACAAACAAGGCACAAACACTTGGTAAGTAATGAGTAAGGACTGAGTAATCATGATGAGTGAGCAAGAAATGAAAAGTAAGCAAGCAAAGAAGATTGGTAAGTATTGGCAATGAACAAGTCAAGGGCAGTCAAAATATCACAAAATGAGTCAAACAGAGTCAGAAACTGAGTAAGTGCACTGATATCACATTAGGGGGTGGCAATGCAAGTCAGATCTCAGCAGAAACATCTCTAGATCCAAAGATGGCATGACAGATGGATGGTGTTTCCAGATAGGGTAGTATTAATTCCAGAATTGAAGGGCATGAGTCAGGTGTCAAAGGGGGCTAGGGCATTGGGGGTCTGTGGGGCAATGGGAGCATAAGCAATTGTGTCTCCCACCCTTTCATCCTCTCAGTGAAGTTAACAAAAGCTTCATGATTGGGGCTCTGATGGGGGAGGAGGAGAAGGGGGGACATCTTCTGCTGGATCTTGCAGTAAGAAGGCAAGATGCATGTCATACTCATCATGGATGTGATCAGGGAGGCTGGAGAACAGTAGATTATGCTGCAGCTGTTGCAATGCAGGAAGAATGATGGACAACATTGGAACAAAGACAGTGCAGGGAGCAGGGAGGAACAATCCATATGCTTCATCAACCAGGGAGACTGAAATGACCACATAAGACCTTTCTAAGCAAGTGACAGACCTGAGGTGACCAAAGAAATGTCCTTCTGGAAGTCATACTGACAAGGAGAACACACTGACCAAGCTGCATGGGATGAGACAGGGCTGACAACAATGGGATGAACCAGGGGGCTTCAGGACAGAAGCTAGTGGGAATGCCTGGCAGATATATGTAGCCACTGTCTCTGGCAAATGAGACAAGCGAGACAATCAACAAAGAGGCAGCCATGATTGATGGACTTAGCAAAATGAGCATCTGATGGATGGAGTGCTGTAGAAATGTGTAGGGTGTGAGGATCCTCTCCAAATTTGGAAGTCAGAATTGTGTGGCTGAGCACTTTAAGCAAGTGTGAGAACAGAGTTGATATCTGTGGAAATGGTGGAGATACAATGAAAACTGGAATGCTGTACATGGGCACTAAAAACTTTTAATGCATGCTTAACTCACTTCCTCTTTTCTCTTTAGCACTGATGACTCATTCTTGTGCAAAGGATGACTGTTAACATCTGGCAGTCTTTCTATGCATGAGGCCTTTAGTCTTCATCTGCATGCATGGGTATTGTGTGCAACTTGTCGATGAGTTAGGCAGAGTCAGCTGTAACCATGTCCACAACACCTTTGGTGTGTGACACCAGTGTGAGTCAAAGGGTGGAAAGCTAGTATAAACCAAACAAATCTGACACCAAAGACAAATATAGAGTGAGTGGTGGTGTACCTCTGCAGAACCTGGAGTGCAGAAAGATCTAGTGTGGGGGAATTTCAATGGCAGGTGCTCCTAGCACAAGTCAATGATGAGTTATGCAGGAGTAGACAAGTGAGTGATAACTGGATGGGGGATGCTGAACAGAGTGAAGGTGTTCAGCTGAAAGTATTCTGGAGTAATGGACTTCAATAAAACATGCTCCTGGTGCAAGTCAATGATGAGTTACACAGGAGTGGAGGGATGACTAAGCAAGCTTGCTGACTAAGAGTGGAGGAAGCTTCAGATAAAGAATGGAGGCAGATAGACCCCTTTGTGGAGCCTCAACTACCAATGATATGAATGAAGACAGATGGACTCTTCCAAATGAGCCTCAACTGTTGACAATGAGTTATGCTGAGCTGAGCTGAACTGACTGCTGAGTGACTTCTTGATGGATTGCTTGTGGGTAGCTAAGTACATGGGGGTTTATATACTGTGGGGGGAGCACAGCTTGTGACAAACAAGGCATAAACACTTGGTAAGTAATGAGTAAGGACTGAGTAATCATGATGAGTAAGCAAAAAATGAAAAGTAAGCAAGCAAAGAAGATTGGTAAGTATTGGCAATGAACAAGTCAAGGATAGTCAAAATATCACAGAATGAGTCAAATGGAGTCAGAAACTGAGTAAGTGCACTGATATCACATTAGGGGGTGGCAATGCAAGTCAGATCTTGGTGGAGACATCTCTAGATCCAAAGATGGCATGACAGATGGACAGTGTTTCCAGATAGGGAAGTATTAACTCCAGAATTGAAGGGCATGAGTTAGGTGTCAAAGGGGGCTAGGGCATTGGGGGTCTATGGGGCAATGGGAGCATAACCAATTGCATCTCCCACCCTTTCATCCTCTCGGCAAAGTTAACAAAAGGTTCATGGATGGGGCTCTGATGGAGGAGAAGGGGGGACATCTTCTGCTGGATCTTGCAGTAAGAAGGCAAGATGCATGTCATACTTGTCATGGATGTGATCAGGGAGGCTGGAGAACAGTAGACTATGCTGCAGCTGTTGCAATGTGGGAAGAATGATGGACAACATTGGAACAAAGACAGTGCAGGGAGCAGGGAGGAACAATCCATATGCTTCACCAACTGGGGAGACTGAAACAACCACATAAGACCTTTCTAACCAAGTGACAGACCTGAGGTGACCAAAGAATGTCCTTCTGGAAGTCATACTGACAAGGAGAACATGCTGACCAAGCTGCATGGGATGAGATGGGGCTGACAATGATGGGATGAACCAGGGGGCTTCAGGATGAAAGCTGGTGGGAATGCCTGGCAGGTACACATAGCCACTGTCTCTGGTAAATGAGACAAGTGAGATGATTGATGAAGAGGTGGCCATGATTGATGGACTTAGCAAAATGAGCATCTGATGGATGGAGTGCTGTAGAAATGTGTAGGGTGTGAGGATCCTCTCCAAAGTTGGAAGGCAGAATCACATGGCTGAGCACTTTAAGCTAGTGTGAGAATGGAGTTGACATCTTTGGAAATGGTGGAGATATGACAAAAACCAGAATGCCATACACAGGTGCTAAAAACTTTTAATGCATGCTTAACTCACTTCCTCTTTTCTCTTTAGCACTGACAACTCATTCTTGTGTGAAGGATGACTGCTCATGTCCAGCAGTCTTTCTATGCATGAGGCCTTTAGTCTTCATCTGCATGCATGGGCATTGCACACTACTTGTCAGCAAGTCAGGCAGAGTCAGCTGTAACCATGTCCACAACACCTTTGGTGTGTGACACTGGCAACACTCCTCAGAAAAGTTCCAGGGAGCACCTTTGTGTGTCAACCAGGTTAAAGGTACCACTATGTCTGAGTAGTTAAAAATGAACCAGTGATAGAAGTTGGCAAAGCTCAGGAAGGACTGAATGTCCTTTACCTTCTGGGGCTCAGGCCAGTCACAGATAGCTTTGACTTTTTCTGAAGACATGGTAAGGCTGGCCAGGGACAAGTGGTAACCCAAATATTCCACAGAGTCCAAGTGGAATTTGCACTTCTCTGGTTTGGCATACAAGCCATGCAACTGGAGCCAGCGAAGAACCTCCCAGACATGCTGCTTATGTGAAGACTCATCTCCAGAATAGATTAAGATGTCATCAAGGTAGACGACAACACAGACATCTAGCATATCTGCAAAGATTGAATTGACAAACTGCTGGAAGGCAGCCAGGGCATTGGTAAGACCAAAAGGCATCACCAACCACTCATAAGACCCATAGCACATTCTAAAGGCTGTTTTCCACTCATTGCCAGGTGCAATCCAGATGAGGTGGTATGCATGCCTTAAGTCGATCTTAGTGTAGATTTTGGTGTGGCTGGGCAAGTCTAGTAGGTCAGATATTAGTGGTAAAGGATACCAGTCTTTCTTGGTGAGCTTGTTAAGGCCCTGGAAGTCACCACATAGCTGGAGTGAACTGTCCTTCTTCTTTATGAAGAGGACCAGTGCAGCATAGGGGGAAGAAGTGGGCTGGATGAAATTGGTGGTCAGGTTTTCATTGATGAAGGCCCAGAGAGCTTGCTGCTCAACCAGGGATAGTGAGTAGATGGTTCCTACAGGTGGTGTAGTACCCTCTTCCAATTCGATCTTAAGGTTGTACTCCCAGTGTGGGGGGAGAGTAGAAGCCTTGGCTTTGCTAAAGACATCAGCAAAGTCATGGTAGTCTTTTGGTACACTGGCCAGGTCTGGTGGAGGGCTGGTAGAGGTAGACCAGTGTCACACACCAAAGGTGTTGTGGACATGGTTACAGCTGACTCTGCCTAACTCGTTGACGAGTTGTGCACAATGCCCAAGCATGCAGATGAAGACTAAAGGCCTCATGCGTAGAAAGACTGTTGGACATTAACAGTCATCCTTCACACAAGAACGAGTCGTCAGTGCTAAAGAGAAAAGAGGAAACGAGTTAAGTGCACATTAAAGGTTTTTAGCGCCCATGTATGGCATTCCGGTTTTCGTTGTATCTCCACTGTTTCCAAAGATATCGACTCCGTTCCCACACTTGCTTAAAGTGCTCAGCCCCACGATTCTTCCTTCCAAATTTGGAGAGGATCCTCGCACCCTGCACGTTTCTACAGCACTCCATCCATCAGACGCTCATTTTGCTAAGTCCATCAATCATGGCCACCTCTTCGTCGATCATCTCGCTTGTCTCATTTGCCAGAGACAGTGGCTACGTATATCTGCCAGGTGTTCCCACCAGCTTCCATCCTGAAGCCCCCTGGTTCATCCCATCATTGTCAGCCCCGTCTTGTCCCATGCAGCTTGGTCAGCATGTTCTCCTTGTCAGTATGACTTCCAGAAGGACATTCTTTGGTCGCCTCAGGTCTGTCACTCAGTTAGAAAGGTCTTATGTGGTTGTTTCAGTCTCCCCAGTTGATGAAGCATATGGATTGTTCCTCCCTGCTCCCTGCACTGTCTTTATTCCAGTCTCATCCATCATTCTTCCCACATTGCGACAGCTGCAGCATAATCTACTGTCCTCCAGCCTCCCTGATCACATTCATGACAAGTATGACATGCATCTTGCCTTCTTACTGCAAGATCCAGCAGAAGACGTCCCCCCTTCTCCTCCTCCTCCATCAGAACCCCATTCATGAAGTTTTTGTTAACTTCGCTGAGAGGATGGAAGGGTGGGAGATGCGATCACATATGCTCTCATTGCCCCACAGACCCCCAATGGCCTAGCCCCCTTTGACACCTGACTCATGCCCTTCAATTCTGGAATTAATACTTCCCTATCTGGAAACACCATCCATCTGTCATGCCATCTTTGGATCTAGAGATGTCTCTGCCAAGATCTGACTTGAATTGCCACCCCCTAATGTGATATCAGTGCACTTACTCAGTTTCTGATTCTATTTGACTCATTTTGTGATGTTTTGACTATTCTTGACTTGTTTATTGTCAATACTTACCAATCCTCTTTGCTTGCTTACTTATCATTTCTCGCTTACTCACCATGATTACTCAGTCCTTACTCATTACTTACCAAGTGTTTGTGCCTTGTTTGTCACAAGCTGTGCTCCCCCCTCAGTATATTAACCCCCATATACTTAGCTACCGAGAATCAATTCAGAAGCAGTCCAGCAGTCAGTCCAGTGCCTATCTTGTCATCGACAGTTGAGGCTCCACAAAGGGGTCTATCTGTCATCATTCGTATACTTGGTAGTTGAGGCTCATTCGGAAGAGTCTATCTGCCATCCTTCATCATCTGAAGCTTCCTCTTAGTCAGCAGTCTTAGTCATCCCTCCACTCCTGCATAACTTGTCAACGACTTGCGCCAGGAGCACATTTTATCAAAGTCCATTACTCCAAGAAGTCCTTTCAGCTGAACACCTTCACTCTGTTCAGCATCCCCTCCTTAGTCATCATCCATCCATCTACTCCTGCATAACTCGACGACAACTTGCGCTAGGAGCACCTGCCATTGAAACTCCCCCCTCTTAGGTTTCTGCACTCCAGGTTCCACAGAGGCACACCACCACTCGCTCTACATTTGTCTTTTGTGTTGGTTTTGGTTGGTTTTCACCACCTTTCCACACTTTGACTCACACCGGGCCAGGGCCAGGTCCAGTGGGTGTAGATGAAGTTGGAATTGGGTAGATCCCTCTAGCTTGCAAGCACATACATATGCAGCTGCATTGATCAGGGTGATAGGGGGAGCTTTCAGGGGGGTGTGAACCAGTGAGTTGACAGATGGTACAGATAGCACAGGGCCAGGGTTGGGTTGGTCAGGCAGTCCAGGTTTGGGAAGACAAGTTAAGACTGGTGTGGAAGTTAGACTGCTCAATACCCAATCAATTGACAGATTGTAGCAGGTGAGCCAGTCATGTCCAAGGACTATCTTACATTCAGAATCCAACAGGGCTAGAAACAGGGTTACCAGGGTGACATCACTGGTTGCAAATTGAACCAAAAGATCTACCACTTGAGTGATGACAAAACTTGATGACCCATCAAAGAGCTGGAGTTGGTGTGAAGTACGGGTTTACCCTCGGGTGACCAGGCTTCAAGACCAGGTGACAGAGGCTGAGTCCGAGTGGCCAGAGTCAAGGCCGAGAGACAGGGGCCAAGTCTGGTTGGACCGGAGTTGAGGCCGGAGATTAGGGGCTAAGTCCGGAGGACCGGACTTAAGGCCGGGAGCGCAGGAACAAGGCCGGTAGCGTGGGAAACCGACCAGTGTTGGAGTGCGCACAAGGGGAAGCCGGTCTGGGGTTGGATCTACCTCCCTTGGTCTCAGCTTATGTGCTGTACCCTTATGCAAGCCGGGGAGAGGTCCAGGACAGGGGCCAGGAATAGCTTAAGGTTCGGCCTTAGCTATAGAGTAGTCTCAAGGGGTAGTACGGAGTTGAGGGTAATACTAAGTTGATATTCTGACTGAGGGTGCTACGAAGTATGTACAGGGGTTAAATACATGAGGCCGGTCCGGGATAATGAACATAGAGCCGGACTTGTTAATAAGCTATTAGCAAGAAGATTAGCAAGAGTGTGGATAGCCATAGTGGCTGTGCCGAGGCTAATAGCCCAAGTCCGGGTGACCGGCATACTGGAGTCAGACACAGGATTTGTACAGTAAGCAAAAGTCAGATGAACGGGCTAGACTAAATATAGTACAAACAAAGGGAAACAGACCGGAGTTATGTCCAGGTGACCCGGACATGGACCTAGGAGGACCGGGGTGGAGCAGCGCAAGGCCGGGAGGCCGAAATGGACCGGAGATAGGGGTAAAACACCGGACTTGAGTTATGCAGGCCAGAGTTGAGTTATCTAGGGCTGGGATTGGGTTTTCTAGGCCGGACTAGGAACGGAGTTGACCGGAGATAGGGGCTAGGGGTCCGGACTGGACTGAGTCCGAGTCCGAGAGTCATGGATATGACAGTTGGATAGGGGACACAGGATAAGGGGCAAAAGAGTATTGATTAACAAAATCTTTATCTATGAAGCTATGTGTGGAACCAGAGTCCACTAGAGTATGAAACTGGGGCAAACTGTGACTGACAATGGAAACATGGGGAGTTAATGAATTTGGATTGGAAAGAGTGGTCACATTGAGATGAGCCTCCATGAGTGCACAGCTGGAGTCAATGCAGCTCTCAGTCTGTGTGGAGTCCTGAGAGCTGCTACCTATTTTTTTGCCTCAGGGGCAGAGCCCAAGGTTGAGGCCAGTGCTGCCTCAGAGGTGGCTGCAGTGTGAGCTTTGGCTTTGCCAGCTTTCTTGGGACACTTATCTGTGAAATGTCTGGTGCCCCCACAGAACATGCAGAGGTTGTTATCTCTATGGTGTTTGTGCTCCTCTGGTGTCAACTTGCTGTCCTTGCCTAACTTGCATGAGTCCAGCTTGGGTGTGTTAGAGCTGGTCTGACTGGTTGAGGTGGGTTTGGACTGAGTTTGGCTACCAGAGTTGCTACTTCCAGAGTTATGGCCAGTCTTAAATTTCTCTTGACCAGGCTTAGGCTGGGTATTGTGACCAGGGTTGGGAGATGACTTGCTACCAGAGGACAACCCCTGGTGCTTACTGGACTGCTGAATCTCCTCTTTGCACTCCCAGTAACATGCATCAATCTCCTGAGCTAGGTGGCAAAGCTCATGAAGGGTTCTTGGCTTGCCAACCCAGCAGACCTCATCTTTGATATGGTTGGGGAGACCAGTGTAGAAGAAGTGGTGCAGAGCACCATCACCATATCCCCAGACTTGTGAGGCAAGCCAGTTGAATTTGACCACATACTTGTTGACCCAGTGATTATCTTTCATTTGGAGGTGGTCTAGCTGGCTTTCAGTGTCAGCTACCAGGTCATGAGGCCCAAAAGTGGTTTGAAGTTCTATGACAAACTCCTTCCAAGAGTCCATCCAGTAGGGCCAGTCCTCCAGGTCCTCAGTCCCAAGTAAGTCCAGTTCAAACCACTCGAGAGCCATCCCTTTCAGGAATGACTGCACGAAAGTGACCTTGGCTTGATCACTTTGAAAGGCCCAGGGCCAGTCCTGGAAGTTAAGTTTGCACTGGATAAGAAATGCATGCAGCTTCTTTGGGTCTGTCCCATCAAAGGTGTCCAGTTCATGCAACTTGGTTCTGGAGGATGACTCAGAGCCAGTGTGGGCATTGCATGTGAGGAGCTCGATGGCTGTGGCAAGATTATCAAGCACGGTTACACCAGGCTTGACATCATCCTCTGGAAGGGGTTCTTCATCGTCATTGTCCAGTTCATCTCCCAGCCCATCATTGCCAGGACCATCATCAATGGGGTTGTTACCCCTGGGATTGAAGTCATCTGGTTTGTCCAGGGCCAGTGTCACACACCAAAGGTGTTGTGGACATGGTTACAGCTGACTCTGCCTAACTCATTGACAAGTTGCACACAATGCCCATGCATGCAGATGAAGACTAGAGGCCTCATGTGTAGAAAGACTGCTGGATGTGAGCAATCATCCTTTGCACAAGAACGAGTTGTCAGTGCTAAAGAGAAAAGAGGAAGCAAGTTAAGCACACATTAAAAGTTTTTAGTGCCTGTGTACAGCGTTCCGGTTTTCATCATATCTCCACCATTTCCAAAGATGTTGACTCCATTTTCACACTTGCTTAAAATTCTCAGCCATGCGATTCTGCCTTCCAAATTTGGAGAGGATCCTCACACCCTACACATTTCTACAGCACTCTGTCCATCAGACACTCATTTCACTAAGTCCATCAGTCATGGCCACCTCTTCATTGATCATCTCACTTGTCTCATTTGCCAGAGACAGTGGCTACATATATCTGCCAGGCATTCCCACCAGCTTTCATCCTGAAGCCCCCTGGTTCATCCCATTGTTGTCAGCCCTGTCTCATCCCATGCAGCTTGGTCAGTGTGTTCTCCTTGTCAGTATGACTTCCAGAAGGATGTTCTTCGGTCGCCTCAGGTCTGTCACTTGGTTAGAAAGGTCTTATGTGGTTGTTTCAGTCTCCCCAGTTGATGAAGCATATGGATCATTCCTCCCTGCTCCCTGCACTGTCTTTATTCCAATCTTGTCCATCATTCTTCCTGCATTGCAACAGCTGCAGCATAGTCTACTGTTCTCCAGCCTCCCTGATCGCATCCATGATGAGTATGACATGCATCTTGCCTTCTTACTGCAAGATCCAGCAGAAGACATCCCCCCTTCTCCTCCTCCTCCATCAGAGCCCCATTCATGAAGTTTTGGTTAACTTCACTGAGAGGACAAATGGGTGGGAGATGCAATCACGTATGCTCCCATTGCCCCACAGACCCCCAATGCCCTAGCCCCCTTTGATGCCTGACTCATGCCCTTCAATTCTGGAATTAATACTTCCCTGTCTGGAAACACTGCCCATCTGTCATGCCATCTTTGGATCTAGAGATGTCTCCACCAAGATCTGACTTGCATTGCCACCCCCTAATGTGATATCAGTGCACTTACTCAGTTTCTGATTCTATT
This sequence comes from Pisolithus tinctorius, assembly GCA_024663395.1. Lineage (NCBI taxonomy): Eukaryota > Fungi > Basidiomycota > Agaricomycetes > Boletales > Pisolithaceae > Pisolithus > Pisolithus tinctorius. The sequence goes on along the minus strand of JANFAH010000006.1, from coordinate 245,880 downwards.
TGACTCATTCTGTGATATTTTGACTATCCTTGACTTGTTCATTGCCAATACTTACCAATCTTCTTTGCTTGCTTACTTTTCATTTTTTGCTTACTCATCATGATTACTCAGTCCTTACTCATTACTTACCAAGTGTTTATGCCTTGTTTGTCACAAGCTGTGCTCCCCCCACAGTATATAAACCCCCATGTACTTAGCTACCCACAAGCAATCCATCAAGAAGTCACTCAGCAGTCAGTTCAGCTCAGCTCAGCATAACTCATTGTCAACAGTTGAGGCTCATTTGGAAGAGTCCATCTGTCTTCATTCATATCATTGGTAGTTGAGGCTCCACAAAGGGGTCTATCTGCCTCCATTCTTTATCTGAAGCTTCCTCCACTCTTAGTCAGCAGTCTTGCTTAGTCATCCCTCCACTCCTGCATAACCTGTCATCAACTTGCACCAGGAGCACATTCTATCAAAGTCCATCATTTTAGAAGTCCTTTCAGCTGAACACCTTCACTCTGTTCAGCATCCCCCATCCAGTCATCACTTGCTTGTCTACTCCTGCATAACTCATTGACAACTTGCACTAGGAGCACCTGCCATCGAAATTTCCCCCTCTTAGGTTTTCTGCACTCCAGGTTCTGTGGAGGCACACCACCACTTGCTCTATATTTGTCTTTGGTGTTGGATTTGTTTGGTTTTCACCAGCTTTCCACACTTTGACTCACACCAGTTCATCATCCAGATCATTAGTGGGTGTGAGGGGTCAGTTAGGAATGGGGGTAGTGGATTTACAGGCTGAGAAGCCCCTGAAGTTGTTGACTTCACTGGGAAACCTTCTGGCTGTCCCTAAGGACACCAGGGCAGTGGTACAGTGCAAGTCAACTGCTGAGACAGAATCTGGGTTGGTGGTAGCACGTGCTCATGCTGCTTGGGTTCTGGTTTGGGTAGGCATGCCAAGGGTGTGATACTGAGGTTTGAACAGAAGGGTAGTGACCCACACAAGTGTGAGTCTGAAATACTGTTAAGTCCAGGTCTTCACTGGTCCAAGGCCAGTCCAGAGTCCAGTCAGGGGTCAGAAGGTAATACGAGATACTAGAGAGTTTGGACTGTTGGACTTAGTGACTGATGGCGCAGCACTATTCCCTTGCATGGGCCGTAGTCCAGTTGAGAGGCAGAAGACAGAGAACAAGAGGGGCCAGGTTAAGACAAGACTAGGTTGATTTCAGACTGAGGCTAAAACAGATTATCCTATGGCTTAAATACTAGAAGTAACCTAAGTGTAATGTAGCACTGGAGACCAGTCTGTGCTGGCACACCAATGATTGGTAAACATATTGGTAAGTAGTGTTACAAAGAATATTGTCAAGCAAAGACTATGAACAAGGGATTACTGGGAACCAGGGCAGGACTTGTGGCTGGGCCAGGTGTTACACTGGCCCAGCACTAACTGAGGGGACAACTCAACTGGGCACTGCCTAGCAGTGCCTCACAAGCTAACATGTTTCTGGGTTGAAGGGTTAGGGCCAGGACTGGGGCAAGGGTTGGATGAGACCAGTCAAGACTGGGGTAGAGCTGGTCTGGGGTGGTCTGGGCATGGTCATGACACTCACAGCAAATGCCCATCTAACCCTGACCCATCAAAAACTGGCACTCCAGTACCTGAAGCCAACCTTCCATGCAGGGAGTGCATGAAGGCAGATGCCAAGTGCAAAGGTCTACCTGGGGAGTCATGTGAGCAATGTAGGCAGGCCAAGCAGAAGTGCAGCCAGTCACTCAGAGTGGGTAGGAAGGTGAGTATGAGCTGTTCATGACCTGAGGAATGAGGACACTGAACTGTAATGCAGCACAAGAATGCTGGCAGTGGAGAGACAGCTGCTGGGCTGTTGCATAAATGGACCAAGTCAGTAACAGTAATGGCAACAACTGAAACTCTGGTGATGACTGGGCTGAAACTTTGAATCCTTGCTCACAAACCACCTCCCAGGCAAAATTCTGAACCAACTCCTGAGCACTCAACACCTTGTGCTGGTCCCTCTTTGACCTCAAACATGCCTCCTCCTCCTGCACCTCAGCCTCCTCTCTTCCTTCCATCAGCAACCCCTGCACCTCAACCTCACCCTGAGCCAACACCACCACCTATGGACAATCTGGGAGACCTCAGTGGCAGTGGACTCTTTGGCAGACCTACCAGATTATTGGATGATCCACCTGCACCCAACATCAGTGCACAGGATGAGTCCAAAGTTCCCCCTGTTGAGGAAACTCCACTGGTCACAAACCCAAGCAAATTGACTATGCATGAGGCTCTTGCTGAGCACATCTGACTGTTGGAGGGTAGGGTGGATGACAAGGAGTTTGAGTTGACCCAGATCCACCAGATGCTGGGGCTGTTGGTGACATGAGTAGAGTGGCAGATTGGTGTGGTTCAGGGGTGATGCAAGGAGCTGAAGAGGTTGAAGGATCAGCTCAGAGACATGTAAATACATGTACAGTACAGAAAATACACTGTGGAATTTTCTTTTGGATGTGTCTTTTGGTATTTTGAACAGAATCATCGCTAAGAAAGGAGCAGGAAAAGAGAATAAATCAGTGAGAGATGAGAGAGAGATGAGCAGATTTTTTTTTTTTTTGTGAGTACAGTTTTGTTTCATATAAGATGAAGAGGGTATATATATAAGTGAAAGGAAAAGCAGAGAGAAGAAAGAAAAGATAGAAAAAGATAGAGAGAAAGGTGTGCTACTTATCTGATTTGTCCAAAGGGACACCTGTGAGTGTGGGGTCTGGTAGTGAATCATCTTCCAGGCAATCTAGGTCACATGCAGAAATTCCAGGCAACTGCATGACTTCAATATGAGAGGTGTTCCATGGGAAATAGGGGTAAAGATGGAAAGCAGCAAAATGGAATTTGGACATGGCACCATCTAATTCCACCAGGATGTACAAGCCACCTTTGGTATGCCAAACAACAATCATGGGGCCTAGGTAGTGGGTTTGGTCTTGTGATCTAGTTCTCACTCAATACATGAATTCTGCACAAGGATGAGTGACCCAGGTTCCAAGTCAAAGTCTTGGATGGTGTGTGCAAAACAAGTGATGAAGTCTTTGACCAATGTGAAGCAGGATTTCAGAATGAGATCATGGATGCAAGTGAGGTCTTCTGGATGTTTCTGGAGTTGGCAAGCATGATGGGTGATGAGTTCTGTCATTGAGTAAAATTCTGCCTCAAAAGGGGCTAAGAATGTCACCTCAGCAATGTCAAAGGGGAGTCTAGGTTTGACACCATTGTGAGTCAAAGTGTGGAAAGCTGGTGAAAACCAAACAAATCCAACACCAAAGACAAATAATGTGTGAGTGGTGGTTTGCCTCTGCAGAACCTGGAGTGCAGAAGAAAATCTAATGTGGGGGGGACTTCAAGTGGAGGTGTTCCTGGCACAAGTTGTCAATGAGTTATGCAGGAGTAGACAAGCAAGCAATGACTGGACAGGGGATGCTGAACAGAGTGAAGGTGTTCAGCCAAAAGGACCTCTGGAATGATGGACTTTGATAAAACATGCTCCTGGCACAAGTTGATGTTGAGTTACACAGGAGCAGATGGATGACTAAGCAGGTGTGCTGACAAAGCACAGATGATACTTCAGATAATGAATGAAGGTAGATAGATCCTTGATGGAGCCTCAACTACCTAGGATGATGAATGGGGACAGTTAGACTCTTCCAAATGAGCCTCAACTGTCAATGATGAGATATGCACTGAACTGACTGCTGAGTGACTTCTGGATTGCTTGTGGATTGCTTTGTACATGGGGGTTTATATACTGTGGGGGGACACAGCTTGTGACAAACAAGGCACAAACACTTGGTAAGTAATGAGTAAGGACTGGGTAATCATGATGAGTAAGCAAGAAATGAAAAGTAAGCAAGCAAAGAAGATTGGTAAGTATTGGCAATGAATGAGTCAAGGATAGTCAAAATATCACAGAATGAGTCAAATGGAGTCAGAAACTGAGTAAGTGCACTGATATCACATTAGGGGGTGGCAATTCAAGTCAGATCTTGGCAGAGACATCTCTAGATCCAAAGATGGCATGACAGATGGATGGTGTTTCCAGATAGGGAAGTATTAATTCCAGAATTGAAGGGCATGAGTCAGGCATCAAAGGGGGCTAGCACATTGGGGGTCTATGGGGCAATGGGAGCATAACCAATCACATCTCCCACCCTTTCATCCTCTCAGCAAAGTTAACAAAAGCTTCATGAATGGGGCTCTGACAGAGGAGGAGGAGAAGGGGGGACATCTTCTGCTGGATCTTGCAGTAAGAAGGCAAGATGCATGTCATACTTATCATGGATGTGATCAGGGAGGCTGGAGAACAGTAGATTATGCTGCAGCTGTTGCAATGTGGGAAGAATGATGGACAAGATTGGAATAAAGACAGTGCAGGGAGCAGGGAGGAATGATCCATATGCTTCATCAAGAGGGGAGACTGAAACAACCACATAAGACCTTTCTAACCAAGTGACAGACCTGAGGTGACCAAAGAATGTCCTTCTGGAAGTCATACTGACAAGGAGAACATGCTGACCAAGCTGCACTGGATGAGACAGGGCTGACAATGATGGGATGAACCAGGGGGCTTCAGGATGGAAGCTGGTGGGAACACCTGGCAGATATATGTAGCCACTGTCTCTGGCAGATGAGACAAGCAAGACAATTGATGAAGAGGCAGCCATGATTGATGGACCTAGCAAAATGAGTGTCTGATGGATGGAGTGCTGTAGAAATGCATAGGGTGCTGCTTCCTCTTTTCTCTTTTAGCACTGATGACTCATTCTTGTGCAAAGGATGACTGCTCATGTCCAGCAGTCTTTCTATGCATGAGGCCTTTAGTCTTCATCTGCATGCATGTGCATTGCACACAACTCATTGATGAGTTAGGCAGAGTCAGCTGTAACCATGTCCACAACACCCTTGGTGTGTGACACTGTGAGCCATATAGAATGGAGAAAACCCAGTTGCCTTGTGAATCATAACCCTCTCTGCCCAGAACACCACAGGAGCCACTTCTGACCACTTTGATGCTTCTCCACCACAACTCTTTACCAACACCTCCCTCACATCAAAATGCTGATGCTCAACAACTCTGTTAGCTTGCAAGTTATAGGGTGAGATCTGTATGTGGCAAATTCTGAAGGTCTTGGAAAGCCAATTGAGGGCAAGGAGATAAGGACCACCATTATCTGTGACAATTTCTGCAACTGCACCCCAGCAGCACAAGATCTGCTCAAAGATGAATTTTCCAATGGACTTGCCTGTTTCTGTGCAAAGCATAGCCCACTCTGGATAACTAGTGAGTGAACAGCAAGCTTGGGTGACATAGCAAAATCTGTTCAACTTCAGCATTAAGAACATGTCCATGTATGCTTTGAAGAATAGGGGCTCAGGGATGGTGACAACTGGCAGAATATGTACACAATCCAAATGGCATATTTGGCACTTGTGACACAACTTGACATACCAGCAGACATCCTGTTCTAGCATGGGCCACCAGAAATGAGTCAGCAAATGTATGCAGGTTGAGAAGATACCCTTGTGTCCTAGCTCATCATGAGCCTAATGAAGAATCCCAAGGCATTTGTGAGAGGTGACTACTAGTTGGTGACATCCTTGAGGCTCTTTTCTCCACAGCTCTCCTCCTTTGATGAAATACTGAGTGGAAAGGTGCATCAGGCTTTCCAACTCCCCTTCCTCCAATCCTTCAGGCATCTTCTTTGTCTCCAAAAACTCCTTCACCATTTTCAGCCTCTCCTCTCTCTGGATTGCTTTCTCTGAGCATTGAATTTCCATCTCATAGACACTTGGCAAGGATTATTTGGAGGAATAGATGCCTAGATTCTGTGACAAGACTGAGGGTGAGTCTGACAAGGTACTCAGAATTTCTGAAGGGTAAGGCTGAGACTCAAAACAGGCCTCCCTACAGTTCAAAAGCTTGATAGCAAAGGCTCCACACTCATCTATCCACTCCTCATAGTCCTCTTCCCCATCCTCATCTTCTTCTGCTTTGGGTCTCCTTGAAAGACCATCTGGCACTGCATGCTTGTGTGCAGGGACATGTACAAGCTCAAAGTCAAATAAAAGAATTCCTGCAATCCAGCAGTTGATGGTTGTGTTGGGCTATAAGTCAGGATTGTTAATCATCCCCTTTATACATCATGCATCAACTTTGACAACTAAATTCTGCATGCTGAAAATGTGAAGTCTGACATCATGTAAAGCATGGAAAAGACCAAAGAGCTCAAGTTTGACTTGACTGTAACAGCATTCACAGTTGTTGAGAGTTATTGAGCTGAACCTTGCAGGGTAATGTTTCTCATCTTCCCCCTCCTGCATGAGGAGGTATCCTATAGCAATATTCGAAGTGTTGACTGCTAGAATGACCTTCCTATCAGAATTGTAGTTGATAGTGTATAGTGCAGGGGACAAGATGATAGCTTGGCAAAGATAATCCATGGCTTCTCTGTGTTCATCATGGAATTCAAAGGAGATGTCTTTCTTGGTCAGCTCAACAAGGGGATGTGCATGTTTAGCAAAATCCTTGATAAAGATCCTGCAGTATGAGCAAAGACCTAAAAATCCATGCACTTTGGTGATGTTTATTTTTTGGACTTTAGCTTTGTCTGGAATTCTCCCCTTGAACAACACCTTATGCCCAACCACTATGATAGATTGTGCTGTAAGGAATCTGCATTCCTTGGACACATAAACCCCTATCATCAACCATTCTGTGACTATTGTTACATTCCTGGACCTCTCACATCCACCATTGTTCACACACAACCTTCCCACACCCTCACTCCCTCCCACACAATGCTATACACATGGCTGCTGTGCTTTGGTCACTTTCCTTCCTTCAGACTCTTTCTTTTAACACAGTCTCTGTTCCCTTTTCATTAGTAGTATACCCTTGGCCCCTGTTCCAGCCTGTCTTGTATGTATGCACTGTTGCATGGCCTTCCTTTACTTGTACCTTGTCTTACTTAGGTTCCAGGTTTGCCTGGACTATAAAGCCCTGTACTTAGGTATGGAATGATACCTTTTGGCACTTTGAAGGTCACCACAAGTTTCTTTTCCACTTTGTCTACACCACACACTTCTCATACTGCTGTCACACACCAAAGGTGTTGCAGACATGGTTACAGCTGACTCTGCCTAACTTGTTGACAAGTTGCATGCAATGCCCATGCCATGCAGATGAAGACTAAAGGCCTCATGTGTAGAAAGACTGCTGGACATGAGCAGTCATCCTTCACACAAGAATGAATTGTCAGTGCTAAAGAGAAAAAAGGAAGTGAGTTAAGCACATGTTAAAGGTTTTTAGTGCCCATGTATGGCATTCTGGTTTTCATCATATCTCCACCATTTCCAAAGATATTGACTCCATTCTCACACTTGCTTAAAGTGCTCAGCCACACAATTCTGCCTTCCAGGTTTGGAGAGGATCCTTGCACCCTATGCATTTCTACAGCACTCCATCCATCAGATGCTCACTTCACTAAGTCCATCAATAATGGCCACCTCTTCATTGATCATCTTGCTTGTCTCATTTACCAGAGACAGTGGCTACATATATCTTCCAGGCATTGTGAGTCAAAGTGTGGACAGGTGGTATGAACCAACCAAAACCAACACAAAAGACAAATGATGTATGAGTGGTGGTTTGCCTCTGTGGAACCTGGAGTGCAGAGAAATCTAAATGTGGGGGGAACTTCAAGTGGAGGTGCTCCTGGCACAAGTCAATGACAAGTTATGCAGGAGAAGAGGAGTGAGTGATGACTGGATGGGGGATGCTGAATAGAGTGAAGGTATTCAGCTGAAAGTACTTCTGGAACAATGGACTTTGATAAAACATGCTCCTGGCACAAGTCAATGACAAGTTATGCAGGAGTGGAGGGATGACTAAGCAAGATTGCTGACTAAGAGTGGAGAAAGCTTCAGATAAGGAATGGAGGTAGATAGACCCTTGATGGAGCCTCAACTACCAAGGATGATGGATGGTGACAGATAGACTCTTCTGAATGAGCCTCAACTGTCAACAACAAGATATGCACTGAACTGACTGCTGAGTGAATGGCTTCTGGTTCACTTGGGGGTGTAGCTAAGTACATGGGGGTTTATACACTGTGGGGGGAGCACAGCTTGTGACAAACAAGGCACAAATGCTTGGCAAGTAATGAGTAAGGACTGAGTAATCATGATGAGTAAGCAAGGAATGAAAAGTAAGCAAGCAAAGAAGATTGGTAAGTATTGGCAATGAACAAGTCAAGGACAGTCAAAATATCACAGAATGAGTCAAATGGAGTCAGAAACTGAGTAAGCGCACTGATATCACATTAGGGGTGGCGATGCAAGTCAGATCTCAGTGGAGACATCTCTAGATCCAAAGATGGCATGACAGATGGATGGTGTGTCCAGATAGGGAAGTAGTAATTCCAGAATTGAAGGGCATGAGTCAGGCATCAAAGGGGGCTAGGGCATTGGGGGTCTATGGGGCAATGGGAGCATAACCAATCACATCTCCCACCCTTTCATCCTCTCAGCAAAGTTAACAAAAGCTCCATGAACAGGGCTCTGAAGGAGGAGGAGGAGAAGGGGGGACATCTTCTGCTGGATCTTGCAGTAAGAAGGCAAGATGCATGTCATACTTGTCATGGATGTGATCAGGGAGGCTGGAGAACAGTAGACTATGCTGCAGCTGTCACAATGTGGGAAGAATGATGGATGAGATTGGAATAAAGACAGTGCAGGGAGCAGGGAGGAATGATCCATATGCTTCATCAACTGGGGAGACCAAAATGATGACATAAGACCTTTCTAACCAAGTGACAGACCTGAGGCAACCAAAGAACATCCTTCTGGAAGTCATACTGACAAGGAGAACATGCTGACCAAGCTGCATGGGATGAAATGGGGCTGACAATGATGGGATGAACCAGGGGGCTTCAGGACAGAAGCAGGTGGGAATGCCTGGCAGATATACATAGCCACTGTCTCTGGAAAATGAGACAAGCAAGACAATCAACAAAGAGGTGGCCATGATTGATGGACTTAGCAAAATGAGCATCTGATGGATGGAGTGCTGCAGAAATGTGTAGGGTGCAAGGATCCTCTCCAAAGTTGGAAGGCAGAATCACATGGCTGAGCACTTTAAGTGAGTGTGAGAATGGAGTCAATATCTTTGGAAATGGTGGAGATACAACGAAAACTGGAATGCCATACATGGGCACTACAAACCTTTAATGCATGCTTAACTTGCTTCCTCTTTTCTCTTTAACACTGATGACTCATTCTTGTGTGAAGGATGACTGCTCACATCCAGCAGTCTTTCTATGCATGAGGCCTTTAGTCTTCATCTGCATGCATGGGCATTGCACACAACTTGTCAATGAGTTAGGCAGAGTCAGCTGTAACCATGTCCACAACACCTTTGGTGTGTGACAGTGTTCCCACCAGCTTCTGTCCTGAAGCCCCCTGGTTCATCCCATCATTGTCAGCCCCATCTCATCCCATGCAGCTTGGTCAGCATGTTCTCCTCATCAGTATGACTTCCAGAAGGACATTCTTTGGTTGCCTCAGGTCTGTCACTTGGTTAGAAAGGTCTTATGTGGTCATTTTGGTCTCCCCAGTTGATGAAGCATATGGATCATTCCTCCCTGCTCCCTGCACTGTCTTTATTCCAACCTCATCCATCATTCTTCCCACATTGCAACAGCTGCAGCATAGTCTACTGTTCTCCAGCCTCCCTGATCACATCCATGATGAGTATGACATGCATCTTGCCTTCTTACTGCAAGATCCAGCAGAAGATGTCCCCCCTTCTCCTCCTCCCCCATCAGAGCCCCATCCATGAACCTTTTGTTAACTTTGCTGAGAGGATGAAAGGGTGGGAGATGTGATCACATATGCTCCCATTCCCCCACAGACCTCCAATGCCCTAGCCCTTTGACACCTGACTCATGCCCTTCAATTCTAGAATTAATACAGTGAGGGACAAAAGTGTTGCAATGTTTGTGAGGTGTGACTTTCTGCTGATGTAGCTCAGGCTATTCTGAATGGATAATCATGATACCTATACCATTGGAAAGGGGTGACTCTAAGCTTTCCAGAGCACTAAGGTTCAGTCCAAACAATGCAATACATGCCAAGATACACCTTATTCTTTCCAAAAAGTGCATTGCAATGCTTTTGTCCCTGACTGGTGAAATAGTGAAAAGTGACCTTTTGATGGGATTGAGGGCATGAAGGATGGGAAAATATGATTACATAATAAACCACATGATCTTCCAGATGATTTGTTAGCATGTTAACAATGACAAACATTGGTCTTGTACTGTTAACCCTCCCTCTTTTACCACAACTCATGAAATCATCTCTCTAGCTCACATGGTCATTTTCTCAAGGAATTCTTATCAAATACTGGTGGCCACTACAGTGCCATCAGTATAACATGCTCTCAGAACCATCAGTCCCTTAAAAAACCTGCTGTCAGTCATTCCCTGGACTGTTTACCCCCCCATGCATGATGTGTTTTGGGACTAATCAGTACTTGGAAGGCTGAGAATGTTTTGGAGGTCAATCTGGCACTTCAGAACATGATGGACAAACCAGTCCCCTCTCAACCAATGCATTTCTGGCACAGGAACACTGGTATGGAAGTTGGGGTGAGACAAAACTGCCTTGTGCTCTGACCCAGGGGTAAAGAGGATTTTGTCTCACCCCAACTTCCATACCAGTGTTCCTGTGCCAGAAATGCATTGGTTGAGAGGGGACTGGTTTGTCCATCATGTTCTGAAGTGCCAGATTGACCTCCAAAACATTCTCAGCCTTCCAAGTACTGATTAGTCCCAAAACACATCATGCATGGGGGGGTAAACAGTCCAGGGAATGACTGACAGCAGGTTTTTTAAGGGACTGATGGTTCTGAGAGCATGTTATACTGATGGCACTGTAGTGGCCACCAGTATTTGATAAGAATTCCTTGAGAAAATGACCATGTGAGCTAGAGAGATGATTTCATGAGTTGTGGTAAAAGAGGGAGGGTTAACAGTACAAGACCAATGTTTGTCATTGTTAACATGCTAACAAATCATCTGGAAGATCATGTGGTTTATTATGTAATCATATTTTCCCATCCTTCATGCCCTCAATCCCATCAAAAGGTCACTTTTCACTATTTCACCAGTCAGGGACAAAAGCATTGCAATGCACTTTTTGGAAAGAATAAGGTGTATCTTGGCATGTATTGCATTGTTTGGACTGAACCTTAGTGCTCTGGAAAGCTTAGAGTCACCCCTTTCCAATGGTATAGGTATCATGATTATCCATTCAGAATAGCCTGAGCTACATCAGCAGAAAGTCACACCTCACAAACATCATAACACTTTTGTCCCTCACTGTACTTCCCTGTCTGGAAACACCACCCATCTGTCATGCCATCTTTGGATCTAGAGATGTCTCCACCAAGATCTGACTTGCATCACCACCCCCTAATGTGATATCAGTGTGCTTACTCAGTTTCTGACTTTATTTGACTCATTCATTGCCAATACTCACCAATCTTCTCCACTTGCTTACCTTTTATTTCTCACTTACTCATCATGATTACTCAGTCCTTACTCATTACTTACCAAGCATTTGTGCCTTGTTTGTCACAAGCTGCACTCCCCCCACAGTATATAAACCCCCATGTACTTAGCTACAACCCCAGTGAACCAGAAGTCACTCAGCAGCCAGTTCAGCTCAGCTCAGCATAACTCATTGTCGACAGTTGAGGCTCATTCAGAAGAGTCTATCTGTCTTCATTCATATCATTGGTAGTTGAGGCTCTACGAAGGGGTCTATCTACCATCATTCATTATCTGAAGCTTCATCTACACTTAGTCAGCAAGTTTGCTTAGTCATCCATTCACTCCTGCATAACTTGTCATTGACTTGTGCCAGGAGCACATCCTATCAAAGTCCATTACTCCAGAGTACTTTTGGCTGAACACCTTTACCCTGTTCAGCATCCCCCATCCAGTCATCACTCACTCATCTTCTCCTGCATAACTCATCATTGACTTCTGCCAGGAGCACCTGCCATTGAACTCCCCCCCCCCCCATATTAGATTCTTCTGCACTCCAGGTTCCATGGAGGCAAACCACCACTCACTCTTATTTGTCTTTTGTGTTGGATTTGTTTGGTTTTCACCAGCTTTCCACACTTTGACCCACAGCATCTGATGATAGGGGGTGATGACCTGGTTGTGTGAGGGTCTCTTGCAAGTATAAAATTGCCAAGGTGGCATGTATCATCATTTGATGCTGTGACAGAATGACAAGTGACACTTGGTGGGATGCAGCACATGCAGCACTTGAATGGCTGTACTTGTCTTGTCAAGTGGCTGCAGACACACTTTGTTGGGTATACATGAACCTGGTGTGTGTATTTGACACTGAGTCTGTTATACAACAATGTTATTGTGGTGAGCTCACCTGCTTCAGCAGGAACTGTTTCATCAGCCAACCTGAAGAAATTGGCAATGACATTGCAGAAAGAGGGCACATCAATGTTAAGCAATGACTGCACCCCAGAGCCAGGTGTGAGCCATTCATGCTCATCATTACTATAGGGAAGTTCAGTGGTTATGGGCCCTCAAACATGAAATCTACCACCAGATAGGAAATGGCAGACATGGTGACATCATGCCATTCTGTGGGCAATGTCTTGTGAAGGTGCTTGTCTATTGCTGTGTATACTGTGGTCACAGATGATGGCATTGTAAGATTCAAAGCCCTCTGTAGCAAAAAGAATTGCAGATCCAAAACATCAGATATGGTCAGGCAGGTGGCAAATGATGTGAAACTTGGGCTTGTTGAACCATTGAGGCATCCAGCAGGCCATGCAATTGAGGAAGTGATCAATTGCTGCTTGCAAAACACTCTATAACAACTCTTAGTCACTACAGAGAGAGAACATTGCATATGCACTAAGTGCTCTTCAGCATTGTCAATACATGGCTGCCAAACCAGAGGGACCAGTGAACATAGGGCAAGGAAGGCCTTGTAACATTCACATGGAACAAGATCATAGAGTATGAATGGCATGGCTTGAGAAATCACATGAAAACCATGCCCAGTGAGGGACCCTGCATATTGAACCAATGTTTGACCTGCCAAGTGAGGGATGCCAAGTCCAGAGACATCGAATGATGTGAGTCAAACCTGGAGTTCTGCCTTCTGTACATCATTCAGCCTGGAAATTGTGTCTTGCCAGAAATACTTCACAAATCCAAGCAATATGACATGCAATATTTCCACTGGAGTGTCCTGATGAGGATCAAGCCCTAAATGAGTGATTTGATGTCAGCATTGGATGATTGTACTGTAGAGCATTGTTACCTTTGATTCTCCAGACTGGACTCATGAACTCTTCAAGGGGATGGCCCTGAAGGATTGCATTGACAGCCTCAGTATATTTGTCTGTCCCTGCTCAGATACCTTTCATGCACTTGATGATGTGCTTGATGAACATGTCCATGTGTGTGTCTTTGATGCCTGTCTCGGCCTTCATTTTGGCATATCATGTCTTGCTCATGCCAGAAGTGACATCATGGAACATGCTACAGAGCCTACTCATCATGTCTGCATGCATGCATGGTGTGTTGGTCTGAAGGAAATCATACATTAGTGTAAGGACACTAGCCAATAGTAAACATACCCCAAGAAATCACCATGCATGATCCACAAGGTCCTGCATTGTTTCTGAATGACAACCCTTTCTTTTCAATGGACAATCTTCACATACAGAGACATTGGACTTGGACATGTGTGATCTGGTCTCAACTGAGTGAGTGTCATCTACAGGATTTGTTACTGTTCCATCTGCAAGAGCTTGCATTGCTGGACCCAAGTCTGCCCCTTTGACCCAGCAATTACAACAGAAAAATTTACCCTGCAAGCCCACATGGCATGCAAGTTCACTCTGCATAGGATTGTCACTGAGCATTGCCAGAATGGCAGGGATGATAAGGACCATCTCCCTTGCTTCCATGTCCCAAGCCCAAACACCATGCATTTTGGCATGTCTATGTTTGATACAATAAGAGCTTCTGAGCACAAGTGGATGGGAGGTCACTTACTCAAGTTGATCCACAATGCCATCAAGCATTTCCAAAAGGGTTGCAATATTGGACATTGCAAGGAAATGAATGTTGCTCTCCTTGTGGACCATAACATGAGGGAGTCCAGCTGCAATGATAAGAAACAAGTTGTGCTTGTTCCATTTTTTCGAAACATTGCCAGATGTGTCATCACAATAAAGCCACATCATATAGTTGAGGACACGACATCCCTGCACCTGTGCATGCCACCTGTTACCAATGGTAGAGTCAGTCAATGTCCACAGTAAGACACCATGGCCCCTTGTTTTTATCAAACCTGTGACCTGGGATTGTAATAATCACCAGAAAGAATAGATTAAACATATACTTACCTATGATATTGCACAGGTCTGCTTGATGGTCCATTTCATAGGTTTGGAGGAGGTGTGGGAATGAGAGCAGAAGTTGAGTTGCTGGAACATTGATGGTATCATATGTATGAACAATGTATCCACTGGTGTGGCTGTTCATGACAGCATGAGCTCGCCACACAAGAGCCCAATACTCAACCTTGAAAGATGTTTGTGAATCTGAGGGTTTTGTATACCAATGCTCTGGAACAACCATCATGCCATCTGTCAACTTTGTCAGCTCGAAAACATAGAAGTCTTGCCAACCCTTGCAAATCATGGGCATGGCAATGCTGGGATCGATCTCATGCAACCATCTTGATGCTTGCCATGCTTGTTCAAGTCTGCCCCCTGCATCTTCAGGATAGTGGCATATGTGTGGGCAGATCTGTGGATTAGCCATTTCCTGTGCAAGTCAACATTCTCTGACCACCAAATGTGAGCTTTTAGGACATACTTGTGCAACAATGGATGGCAGATGATTTACATAGTAAACATGCCCCAGCAACCCTTGATAATGGACAGATGGAATCCCATATTGTGACTGGAGTAAATTGTCAAGATCCTTGAGTGTTCTGGTGGACAGAATATTGTCAATGCTGAGGACAGAAAGTCCCCAGAGGATGACCTGTAGTAAAATAACAATCAAGGGAGGTGCCTCAGAATGTCAAGTATGCATGTCTAATATGCATGAGGCAGCCAGTGTTCAAGTTGTTAAAACACATCTATGCACCTGCTTGTCTGGCCACAGAAACCACATAGGGTTTGGTGGGATGGTATTGTTACACTGGGATGGGCATGCTGTGCTGGGCTGAAGTGGCTCTGGGAAACCACCAGATACAATCAGTATGATCTCAAGGTATACTGCATGGAACCACTCACCTGGTTCAAAGCTCTCATCTGGAACATCAAAGCTGCTTGATCTGTCTTCATCTGAGGAAATCAGATTGTCACCATGGGCTAACCATGCAGCCAATGTGCTGGCCATTGTGGTCAGCATCTTGTCCTGTAAAGATGGAAAATACAGTTGATCATGGTTGATCGCATCCCAGTCAAGCTGAAATTGTTCTGAGACCTTGCAGGGAAGCAGTGTGCTTCACAGGTTGAGCAGAGGAGTTGCCAGTTCTGTGAGTTCTGTTAAGACTTCCAGTAATGGGGGAGTCATATTGGGTCTGATTGGGGAGCTTGAAGGTCTGACTTGGGGGGAGAGGAGGTGCCAGATGTTCTCTTCATGTAAGGTCATCTTCTCGTGTTGTCAAGCACTGCAGCCATCTTGCCATTTGTTGTCCTTGCAGGCCAGGCAAGTCCACTTGTAGTTGTTGCAACCAGAGCCCACTTGCCAGACTTCATATTTTGCAAATTGAACATGCTGGCAATGCGAATGCAACAAGGTTGAGTGTAACATGACATGGAGATAGGGGTGGGATCCAAGACTTACACTGGGGATTCCCAAGCTCTTCAGTCATTGCAATACAGCAGCAAGAGTTGACAATGTTGAACATTCAACTCTGTAAAATTCAAGCACTGCTTCTGAACATCCAGATGCATTTTTGTTTGCATCCACAGTAGTTTCAAAAAAAATTGGTCCCTAGGATTGTGTCTGCCACTAGCAATAGTGTAAATGCTGCCTGACCTAATCCAGAATGTGCCAAACTCATGTCACACACAACACAATTCATCTTAATTCCCATGTTTAGGTCCATTTAGATCTCAGGTGTGGCCATGTCACCTTGTTTACAAGGTCACTGCACCCCGAAATTCGTTGCGCATTTTTCGGCAACCATGATCCTCCCGAAAACAAAGTCCGATTCAAATCATGGTGGCAATGAATTGTAGGCATGTAATGCCAATGCTCTGCTGCGCTGTGTACTTGCGAACGAGGATGGGGAGATGCTGTGGAGACAGGGAAGTTGACAGCGGAGCAATGAGTGGTATATGATCTTTAGACATTGAAATCTCGCGATCCATGTAATTTATGGGGATCTATGTCGGCATCTGTAAACAAGGTGCCTGCCGTCCCCGACAGCCCTGCCTTCTAGTAAGGTAGAGCCGGCTTATCTCAGCGGACTATCTTTTCCCTGTCTCAAATGCGTAAATATCCAAAAGTGACTGATGCGTTCACATTGAATTTCCTATGCCAGGCAACAACCCTGTCCTTGAGCAATTAGTCCTCAAATATTTTCGCCACGGCACTCGCGCTCCAGGGGAGATGGATCACTGGCAACTCGAACCACAGTCCATTCACTTAGCATTGCTGAGATCGCTCACAATCGTGTTGAATGCAATCCTAGTCCTTACTCTGATTTCGATTTCAGTTTCAGTTCCAATTTTCGCGAATCGACCCTAGCCTTCGGTGAGATTCCTTTCCGGCATTCAACAAGATTCACTGTCTCCACTCTTCGACTGAGGACGCCGTCGTCACGGTGTGCGGAGTGTTCCCCAACGTACAACAATTTGAAATCGAGGTATCTTTAACTGGGCTTTCCCTGATCTACAGGCGAAGAGTGGCCTCTGGGGTGACCTTGAACGTGTAACTTTTCGTTCTCACCCTGTAAATTTGCCTTCGAGGTGGATCAGTTCCCGCTCACAGAGCGAACGAGGGTGACTTTTTTTTTGGCTCGAGCACTCCAAACATGGTACGCAAATTCATTCCTTTGGTCGCCACCCTGATGCTCTTATCTCCCAAACTTCACGATGCAGGATCTCCCGGATGCTCTATCCTGCGTTATCAACATGCATTTGGGGCGCGATATTGCTTGACGCAAATCAGCAGACGATGAAGAATCTAGTGAAAGCGAAGTCAACTACAGTGAAGATTCTAATGTCGATTATGATGGTTTTTGAAAAGCAGATTCATTTGGCTTACAGCCAAATGCAGAACAAATGTTGTAGCAATGCTCTTAACACCGAGTGAAGTGGTCACATCGATCGGTCGTATCTCGTATCAGTTGCCAGCGCCTCATCGACCATCACTTAAACCCTTAATTTAGCTGGTTATCCAGTTCCCTGATTGCATGGCAAGTCATACGCAAAGGCTCTTTCTATTATTCCCGGCAATGAGTTTGTCGGCCGCCGAGTGAGTTGCTGATAAGGTATGTGTTGAATAAATTGCCTGCCTGGACAAATAGTAGGATCCTGTTTCTCCTGAGTAGGCCAAAGAGAGATACATTTAGTGAAGTAACAGTGAAGTAAACTAGAGTCTGTACACATTTTATTCAGGTCACCTACTACACAACATACGTCGGCCTAGCTCATCCTTCAGTAGACGCCGCATGTGTCTGATGTGCTGCCCTACTAACACCCATATCAGCAAACTGATGCTGCAGCGCTCCCACTCCATAGTCATATCCACCCCCATAGCCGCCACCCGGCAGAGGCGACTGATGGCCACCTGTACCATTCATAGGTGGCGCATGCCCACTTGCACTACTGGGCGAGGAACCATAACCGCTTATACCTGCAGATGGTGCATACTGTTGCGGAGACTGCGGTTGCGTCTGTGGAGGAACGTAGCCATAGGGTGACTGCTGTGATGGTTGCCAGCCGTGGTGGGCGCTCTGCGGCGATAAAGGACCGCTTGTGGGTCCAGTAGGCTGCTGAGACCCCAACGTCATCGAGACCCCAGTTGTTGGTCCATATTGCTCTGGAGCACTCCATTGTTCCTGTCCTTGCACGGCTTGTACTTGCTCTGTTGCTGGCGCCGGTCCTTCTGCGGTGTCTGTCACCCCGGGCACAGAGACAAAGTATACAGCACCAGCGGAGTCTTTACCACCCTGTGCATAGTACTGTGCCCACGCCTGGACATTGGGATCGGCGTATGTGGCATTCGGATTGTAGACATATGGAGGGCCATCCTGAGATTGCGGAGAACTTCCAGTCTGCGTCTGAGACTCCGCCCCTGATTGGGACTGCGCTTGCGTTGGCTGGGGCTGAGCCTGTGCTTGTGGCAGTGTCTCATGCGATTGGAAAGGTTCTTGGGCGGGGAGCTGCTGAGTCGGCGCTTGACCTTGGTTATATAGAGTCTGCACCGGGGCGTAGGGCATTTGCTGTTGTGGGTACGGCGACTGCGCAGGAGCGGGGTAGCCACTGTAGGGTTGGGCGAAGGCCGGTAGCTCATGCGGAGTAGAAAGCGGCACCTCATGATGGCTAGGGCCGTACCCGTGTCCGTATGGCTGCGGCCCGTACTCGTGTCGCATGGGGACAGGATAACCATACCCAGGACTTTCGTATGCTACAATGAAAGATTGGTGAGCTTGGTTAGTGAGACGTCGGGGTACTCACCTGCTGCATGTCGAGCCAAACTTTCCTCCATCATCCGATCAAATACGGTCCTGGCCTTGACGAAGGCTTCGTTCATTGCAACTAGATCAGCTGCGGAACGTCCAACATCGTCGTTAGCACTATGTCCACTGAAATCACGTCTAGTATGAAGAAACAACAGTACTTACCTCGCTTTTGGCTGTACTTGTCGATCAACTTCACAATCTTGGGTCGCAACGACATACATGACCGATACAATTCCTATCAAGAAGCATTCCATTCACATCAACCGTTGCAACGCAATTACCATGCCGACATGCACCGTTACAGTCAAATCACATGATAAAACTGGTCAGCGCACGAAAGAATGGAAGACACATTAAATAGTACCTGGATCTCCTCGTTGTCTGCCAGTCGCTCACCTGAAGAATCGAGATCGCGCAACAGCATGAGCAGCCGATCGACATTTGCAGCTTGTGCAAATATCGCGGCTTCTTGTTCGGCTTCTCGAGCTAGTTCGGCCGCAGTGGGCTCGGGGAGAGGTTCCTATACAGTAATGGAATGTCAGAAACCATACAGCAAGCGATGCCGCCGCCGCAGCAGGTGGAGGCATAAAGGGAAATCTACATACCACATAATTCACCGGGAAGATACCGGTTCGTCCGCGCAGCTGTCCACGCCACCAGTCCCTGTAAGCGCGGTCAACCACACGGATGACGTCGCCCCGTTCGAAAGCAAGTTCCCCAGGTTCTGTTGCCTCGAAAGTATGTAGTGCGCGGACGCGTGTCACAACTGGTGTTGATGCAGCAGGAGCTGCAGATGGTGCAGGTGAAGTCTGTGCAGGGAGAGAAGAATTGGACGATGCTGCTGCGGGAGGTGACTTTGCTGGGACATAACCTGACGGGTACGTCCGGCCTGTATTAGTGCTTGGCCCGGCTACACTAGATGCAGCACCAGAACCAGTGTAACCACTGCGACCACCCCGATCATTCAATGACATTTCCAGAGCACGTTGGAGTTCTTCTTCCTCTCGCCGACGAACCTCATCGTCAACAGCGGGGGGAGGAGGTTCATTCGGTGTTTCAAATTTGTAATCTGGACAACGGAAAGGAGCGCGATTAGGGTAGAACGCATGCATGACGACAAACAATAAACGCACTCTTAGCTTCTAAACTGGCATAGCACTCCTCCATAATACCCAATGACGGATCATTCTCGAACTCTGCAGTCCACATAGCGATAAGGCCAAGTGCACGCTGGCGCACTTTGTCATGCGTGGTCTTGGGTAAGAAACATCGGTGTCAGGTCGTCGCAGTGCGCCCAGACAACCGCACTACTCACCCGGTCAGTAACGAGTCGTTCGAGTCCCTGTGTGAATACACGTGATGCGAGCTCGCGGTGCAGGACTACGCCACAGTTCTTGGAAAGCGCCTCGGCAAGCGAAAGTGCATAAAGTTGCACGTTGGGAGAGCGGTGTGCGAGACGTTTCAGCAAGGCTGCGATTGCATTTTGTGCACTGTGGGAGTGGACTGTCAGGACGAGGGACCGAACAGGACGAGAATTCAGTGTACCCTTGTTCGCCATCATCTTGCACTTTGTCGCACAAGTTGAGGATGGTTTCCCAGTCCTCACCCGTGAGGTTTTCGTCCGTAGCTTTAGCTGCGCAAGCCACAGTTTGAGATACCAACTGACGCAGTTGGATCAAGGGTAGACACTTACTGACGAGATCGTCAAGTGGATTTGGCTGGCCACCTCTGAACATTATGTAGGGGTGTTACTAGGCGTCGTCGTGCTAGTGCCGATGCCGACGATGTGATCGACGACGAGATGGACTGCGGAGGCGGTGTCGTCGATATATCTGGGCATGTCAGCCTGAGCACCCAATTGGGTTTGCCACAGTGGCTGTCGTTGCAAGCACTTGGGGTACCCTTTCATTTCATTTTTCCCTTTCTTTCCCTTCCATTCATACCATGGCCAAGGGTACGATTCGCTTCTTTCTTCGCTGCGGCCTTGCTGACAGCGTCAACGTCTAGTTCCACGCAATTTCAGACTCCTTGAGGAGCTTGAGAAGGGCGAAAAGGGTATCGGCGATGGATCATGTTCTTACGGCTTAGAAGACGGAGACGACATCATGATGAGCAACTGGAATGGCACTATCATCGGTCCTGGACATGTGAGCGGTTGTCCTCTTCCATCTTATTGGACCCCCATGACACGATCGCATGCTGATCCTACGATAGACAGTACACGAGAACCGCATCTACAGTCTCAAGATCCACTGCGGCACATCTTATCCAGACGAGCCTCCCACCGTGCAGTTCATCTCACGAGTGAACCTTCCGTTCGTCAGTCAAGCAGACGGCAAAGTAGAACAATCGAAATTAACCGTCCTCGCCAAATGGAACCGAGACAATAGCATCGAGACCGTTCTGGTCAGCATTCGACGGTGCGTACAACACATACCCTCGTTAGGATCTTGGCCTTTGATGGGCACATCTGCAGAGAAATGGCTTCGTTCAACAATCGAAAGCTCCCCCAACCGCCAGAGGGTAGCGTGTTTTAGATGCCTGTTACTCGTTCTCATGTGGGCTAGCCGCATACAACATCTTTGGGAGAGGAATATAATGATTATAATACTCCGCTTCCCTCATCAGCAAATATCCAATGTCCAGTGTGTTTCTAGCATCCCTCGTGTGTTTGTAGTAACCCATTTAGCACAAGTGTTCGAACGCCGTCCATTGATGTAAAAGCGCTTGTGATCGTCACCGCATCCTAATTATAACAAGAGTAATCAAGGTAGGTGGATAGCCACTTGGATTCGAACAGATACGCGAAAAAGGCCGAGTGCAAACTCTCGTGAGTACTGTGAGACGCAACATACGACAAGCAATATCAACCGATCCTGGCAACCTTTTTACCCAGACTATGCACCACCCGCATCTGCTTCTACACCCGCAGGAATCTGCGCAAACGACGCCCAAGCGTGGGCCGACGTCGCAATGACCGGCCATCCGTCTCAATTCCTGATGGCCCAACAGTGGGAGTGTAGGCAGTTACACTTGGTGAAGCACCTTGGGGTTCTGTGGGCACAGTAGTCCCGCGTTCCATGGATCCATACTCGAGCTCAGTCACTGAGGGATGACCGGTCGTGGTGGCGAGGATCCCCGCTTGCGCAGTATCGCGCGGAACAGCGGGCTCACCCGGCTCTGTGGTCGATGAGGGCGCTACCACGTAGACTGGTACTTCTTCTGCCTCTTTTCTTTTTGGAGCAGCAGGGCGTATGACAGGTGGACAGGCCGGTCGACATGCCCTCGCCGGTTCCCGATCTCCGAGTCTAATCCTCGTTTCCCTACATCTTCGGGTCATAGATTCTTCCCTGAACGTGGCACGAAGTACGACTCTCCATCTTCTGCAACGTTGCTTGTACAACCTCAGTGCTTCGTAGTCCATGGCCTGATGGCACACGCCTCATCTCAAACGTTTGTCTCTCAGAAGTGAAGAAAGCATGCGCTACCTCACCCTTCTTCGTCTCTCTTCGGCTGCTGTGTCCGCAAGTGCAAGCTCAAACTTGAACGGCGTATGCGGCCAACATATTCTGCGCGTGCGTGTCGGAGGAACACGTGCCACTAAACTGGAGAACACGAGGACCGTGAGGAAACATCTGCACTCACTCGTAGCAAGGGTCGACTTCTTCCTGAACGTATACCCGCCTGAAATACCACGCAACGGGGAAGTGAGTAGCAAAGATAGGTGCGGCGTTTTCGATTGCCACGACAGACAAATAAGTCCCAGTCCCGACGTTGCGAATGGTATAACCATGCCCCAATGGTTCAATCTCCCACTGTACGGTGCCACAATGGTGGGTCAAACAAAACTCGATAACATGTAGTGGTGCAAAGAGCTGACTTCTTGGGTACGCGATCCAGTAGGCCAACTCGCTGAATCGTTAGTCAGTCGACGAGCAGACGGCATAACAGTCTATGGTACCCAGCTCACCTACAGGGTTGATACCGGACATGTCCATTACCATCCCATTTTCTAAATTGATAAACATGTAGATTCCGTGCCTCATCCGTCGCCACACAGGACGCTATGGGTGGGTTACTGGTCAGTCGTAGGAGGGGAGTACGAGGGACTAGCGGGTGGCCGTTATGGCCGTTTTTACGCAGTAATTGCCGTGTGAACAGACACACGATTGAGCATCGAATGAGAACCAGTTATATATCAAGAACGACCCCAAATTTGCGAGTGCGTCCTCGTGTGAACGTCCGCATTCTTGTGACGTCACCGACGAGTAGGGGTGTCGGTCACCGCCAGCCCGAATACATGTTGTTCAATTGGAGTGTTTAGATTGCATTTACAACTACAATAATTAAAGAATACATAGACAGTTACTCCATGACAGTACCCATAGTAACATCGAATTTCAACAGATTCCTTCCTGCATACATGAGGGTGAGTGACGTTCGATGCAAAGCGCATGACGATCTGCATGTAACGTTGACTCATCCCAAGAATGACGGAGGTACACTTGCGCCATGACGAAATCACTTAGTTTCATCACGGGAAACACCGATATATCGATAAGCTGCTGAGCAGCCGTTTGAACCGACGCTGATACGCCCGAATCTGTTGCATGAACTGGTTAACTAGAGTGTTGCACAGTCGTCACAAAGAACTTACCGGTTCCTATCCAGCGAAAATCAAGGCAAAGTGCCTTCACGAGAACCATGCACCGTCGTCTGGCCGGAGTTCACCACTATCTTCTATTGCGATGCCAATTTCATCGACACGCGAACCTCTTTCTCTTTCCACCTCTGAACTGCCTTCCAGAATCATGGATACTCCCCCAATCGGAACCTCATACCGGGATGGGAACGCCCCGAGTTGCTGGTTGATCACCTGGCTCAGATCTCGAGTAGAGCACGACATTGGTGGCGTCCGACGTAAATCATGCACCACTCTTTGGCCGCAGATCGCTAGAAGCGGCATCAAAATTCTGTCATATGGATTAACACTAAAAGCAAAGCAAATGTATAACAAAGCACGCCATACGCTGAGAAGGCAGATGCTACCGGGCTCTAAAATATGTGGTGAGATCCTAAAAGACCCTTTCGATCAGATGGCCACATACATTCTGGTATTTCGTCCTTCATATCCAGATTTACTCAGGTGAGTACCCTTATATATAGCACGCAGACTTACCAACTGACTATACCCAGGACGTCATAGAGAACGTTAACCTGCTATCCAATGAGAAAAATCCGTGTTTCAGTTCCAGTTTGGCTCACAACATAGAATGCAGTCGCTAACAGGATGTTTTAGTTCACAGCAAGGAACATTGTTTGAATAAGTTGAAAACTTACCGCCTCTCACAAGTACTTGGATTAACTCGGCAGAACTATCGTTTAAAGCTCCGTAGTACGACCACAGACCCGACATGGTCATCCAGAACATTATCGAGTCCACTACCAAATTGGCAAAATAGAAAAGCCACTGGCGAACCACATCAGTCTCACGGTAGGTGCAGCAGACATGGTACAGCTCACAGCGCGGTCTGCAATAACAGACAAGAGTAAGCACAATCGCAGACGCCCTATATGATGTTTACCTGGTATGGGTCGGAAACACACAGTCGTGACAGAGGGGTCAACTGTGCAACAGCGTGCCTCGGTTGCTGATCTACAAACAACGGCCGATTACTTACAGTTTGAGAAATCGAAATGTTCCCCTTGGGCAACCGCTGCGACGATAGATGCGAGAGCCACAATATATGCCATTACGACGGACTGCAAGACACGCCGATCCCCTTCCCAGATAGCCCTCGCACGTAAAACAACTAGGACTGCAGGCCATCAACAGAAACCTTTCCTGGCAACTGCAGCGGACATACCGTGTACAGTCTCGAGAGCGAGCATATTATATATCGTAAGGAATATTGCGTAACCATCGCAGCCCTGCGAAGAAAACTCAGAGAAGCCAGACGCATTGCGTCGGAATTGGGACGTACGCCAGCGACAGCTGCCACGATGCCAGTTGCCTGGATACAAATAACGGTTTGCCCCAAGAGTACAATATAGCGGTTCGCCAAATAAACGAACTTGACTGGTGTCCAGGGTGCATACCACATGCATTCAACCTACGCCAATAGGAGACTGTAGCACAATACTCGTCCGATCCAACGCTAGGCCTACCTCGTCACTGAGGGTCAGGAAGTAGTCATACACCAGCAGCGTATACCCGGCTGCTGTGGCTGCCCTGGTGGATAGTACCGTCCGTTTTCTGCGGTTGGAGGCAGGATTGTCAACTACTCACCGTTGCAAAGATACATCATAAATGAACTCGGGGGTAATCTCGAAAGCACCAGACATATCATGGATGGATGTACTCGAGCTTTTCAATAAATACCAACGTTCTGTGACGTACGAAGCCCCGCCAAGGGGTCCAACCTTAACGGTATTACAAATAGTCTGGTACAGGTAGGCTCAGTGTTCTTGGCAATGGCAACAAAGTTCTGTAGTTGTCAGGATTTTTATAGATCTCGAACTGAAAGGAATCCTCACTGGGTGCAACACTTGCTCACCTAGGCTCTCAGTATTCACTATACCACTGGCGAGCTTTTTGCCGCAGTCACTTGAAATATGTGGATATGGCTTCCCGTGTGTATCATTCCAACCCCAAGGTCACTAATTGTAAAGGAATAGTGGCGGCATAACCTCCGCCGTGTCTCGACTTGTGACACGGCAGCAGCCTCTAGTATAATCGACCCTTAGGCACCTCGACATCCGAGCTTCGCGTCATTCACGGTACAGCTACATCAGTAAATTCAGCCAAATTACAGCATGCACATTAGACAGTTTTTGAATTCTTTGCGAGCTCGGCAAGCACTGGCGAATATTAAGTGCTTGAAAACCCAGGTTTTTGAGCGCTTAGCTTTACTGATGTATGTACATGTGAACCAATGGGGCACGGGATCAAGACATGACATAGTATTGAAAAATGAAGGGTCTTCGACTGGCAGGGTACGTTGGACACAAGTTGGGGAAATAAGGGGCAGATATGTATGATAATAGACTTGGTATTTCCAGATCCCCAGTATTCAAACTCGACAAAGATCCATTTTGATGGGAATGAGAGTAGAATAAACACTGATACTTAGCGAGTTGAAATCTGCCACGTAACGTGGGCGACTTGCGAGAAATCGAATTTCAAAGGAATGTTCATATGGGGCATGGAATCTAGTCCTTTATCTATAGTGCTGACTCGTTGGATGGTCCCTGACGATCCTTCTACGGGGACCATGGCGTCATCATCTCGTTTGCCTTCATTTTCTTCATAACATCAAACAAATCAGGGAAACTGAACCTGCAGCTATGTTGAACTGCCAGCGAAGATTCCGGTTTCCTGAATGAAAATGATAGTGTACCATCAGTGTCGTAACGGTTCGTGAAATAAACTGTCTCAGGGAGTGTCCACGGCCGCCGATCTGAGAAACAGCTAGGCGATACAGTTGTCAATATTGTAGCTCCCCGCACCTGAACGAGCCCTCTCATTGGCCAATAATTGTCTTCGCGAGCGTGAATGGAACCTTACGATAAGTCACTTCTAAACGGAGGTTGCTGCGGACTGGTAGTTTTGTAATTAATGTGATGGTGCCTTCAACAAACCTACACCCGATGTATAGTATAATCAAACCTTGCTAGAATTAAACACAGGCCAACTCACCTCGTCACTGAAAGTTCAAAAGGGTAGCAGGGCATCTCCGGTCGCGCGGGCTACCCTTCTGCTTCCCTGATCAGAAACAAAGTTCACGGAGGCTTACCATTTGAGCAATAGATCGTACCTGAAGGCAGTTGTAATTCCGAGTGCGTCTACATGACTCAGTCGAGCTCTGTCCTGGTAACCTATCACACCATTGTAAACTGACCATTCAAATGCCAATTTCATTGTCATCGCACTCCAGTGACAGACAGGATTCCTCTACCGTCCAGGAGGGCATGCATGTTTGATGTTGAGCTCTGCATCTCATATTCAGCTGTAAGCCACAAGGCTGAATCACGCCAGGAGCAACCTTGGATTCTTCAAGCAATTACGCACCGGCGCGGAACGCGCATCTGGTATGTGCCTTTTTGTGTGTGATTGACGTGAGAACTTGAGTGAGAGTACTTCGGAAATCGCTTGCGTATGTGGGCTGCATTATGTAAACGGCTATTATTATTCATTTAGTGATTATTGGTAGTACAAATGGGTAACTTTATACGGTACTCATCGTGACACATATATTGCAGTCTGGTTCAAGGGCGAGTGACACTCTGTGAAGCGCAGGTGAATGATCCATCACAGTGCAGGCGACGATTCACTCCAAGAGCAATAAAGGTCCACTTGCAATATCGTGTAGCCGCTTGATGCTTCATCAGAAGAAACGGGTGAGCCGATAAGGTGGCCAGCGGCGTAGTGCGCGAAGTAAATACGGCTTAGTCACCCATTTGAACTGGCACTGATTTGCCTACACTCATTGGTGGAGCTGGTTAATTATGACCCCACGAAGTCATCGCAAGGAACTCACCAATTTCCAGCCTGTGGATATGACCTAGATTCCAAGGAAGGTATCTTCGCCGAGAGCCTAGCATCTTCGTCTAAATGGAGCTCATTATCATTATCTGTTCTGAGGGCGGCGTCGGTATTTGAATTGGCTTCTCCTTCCTGGTCAGAACTACCTGCCAGAATCACAGACGCTCTCCCATCGGCACCCTCAGAATGGAATGCAAACGCCTTGACCTGTTGACTGACCACCTGGCTTAGATCTTGAGTGGAGCACGGCGTCTGTGATATCTGACGTAAGTCATGCACCACTCTTTGGCTACAGATGGCTAGGATCGGGATCATAATCCTGTCAAATTCATCAGCATTGGAAGGAACGCGGGTGTGTAACAAAGAACACCATACGCTGGGGCGACAAATGATACGGGACTCTAAAATATGTGGTGAGATCTTAGACTCTTTTGATCGGCTGGGCCACATACATTCTTGTATCTAGTCCTTCATATCCAAATTTTCTTAGGTGATTATTATATACAGTTTGCGCACACGTACCAGCTGACTATGCCCAAGACATCATAGCAAACGTTGACCTACGTTGCAATGAGGATAATCTATGTTTCAATTGTAACCTGTCTCACAACATAGAATGCAGTTGCTAACAGATGTTTTGATTCTTAGCAAGGAGTATTGTTTGAGTGATTTGGAAGCTCACCACATCGTATGAGCGCTTGGATTAACCCGAGAGAACCATTTTTGAACGTTTTGCGGTATGACCACAGACGCGACATGGTCATGCAGTAGATTAACGAGTCCACTACCAAACTGGCGAAATAGAAAAGCCACTGGCAAACTACATCAGGGTCGCGATAAAAATAACAGACATAGCATAACTCACAGCACGATCTGTAAGAAGAGATATACACAAGAGTGAGCACTGTCGCGGACATTGACACCCTCTACGACGTTTACCTGGTACCGGTCTCTGACACACAGAGGCCACAGTGGGCTCAACTGTGTAGCAGAGTGTCTCAGTTTTCAATCCACAAACTGCGGCTGAGTGACTTACAATTCGAGAAATCTTCGCCTTGTGAAACCGTTGCAACGATGGATACGAGACTTAGAACATACACTGCAACCACAGACCGCAAGATGCGCTGATCGCCTCCCCAGATAGCCCACGCACGTAAGACAACCAGGACTGTGATTTATCAATGGGATCCCTTTCCATCAACTGCGGCTGACATTACCGTGCGCAGTTTCCAGGGAAATCAACATATATATGCCAAGGAATACTGAATAAAACTCGCAGCCCTATGAAAAGAGCTCAGACCACACCGAGATTGCGCTGACATGGGACGTACACCAGTGACAGCTGCTACGATACCAGTTACCTGGATGCAAAGAACGGTTTGTCCCAAGAGTACAATATAGCGGTTTGCCAAATAAATGAACTTGACCAGTGTCCGGGGCGTATTCCAAATGTATTCGACCTATGTTAGTAGGAGACTCCAGCACGATACTTCTCCAATCTAACGCTGGACTTACCTCGTCACTGAGGGTTAGGAAGTAGTCATACAACAGTAGCGAATACCCAGCTACTACGGCTGCCCTGGTGGATAATACCGTCCATTTTCTGTGGTTAATGGCAAGGTCCTCGGCTACTCACCGCTGCAGCGCTACATCATAAATGAGCGCGAGAGCACTCTCGAAAGCGCCAGACATGATATGGAAGCCAGGAGATACCCTCGAGGAAGGGGAGCGCCGTCGATTGGGTTGGTACCCGGGCTTTTCAACAAATCTGGCGGTTCTGTGACGTAAGTCCTCGTAAGCCCGGTCGTCGCTGTGTCAAGAAACTTCCCCCTCATGGAGAGTATGTCGTCGTCGGAGGTTTTACATGTCCCTATCTGAGAGATTTCAAAGAACCCTCAAGGGGTTGCTCACCTAGATTCTTGCTATTTCCTGACTCAGCTGCAAATAGTGTTCATGATGCATTCCATCACTGGCGAGACTTTCGCCACGGCCACCCGAGACCGACAAGTAGTGATGAACGTTGCCTCAAACTGCCTCCGATCATCGATGCGGTATAGCGCCTACCACCCAAGCGGTAAGTTTATCGTAGAGTACTGCCCCGTCTAGTGACAGACTTGGGGAATCGACCCTTCGACATCAATTCGACATTGCAAATTCTGAGCCTCGCATCATTCACGGTCAAACTAAACCGATGGGCCACAAGATCGGCCGTGTTCGACCGGCAACGCACCATGCGCTCACATAGACCGGGGAAAAAGAGGGCGATACCCACGGCCCACGTAAGCTGCTGCGGGACACGTCGGACAGTGCACCTCCCCCGGCATCTTCCGCAACCGTGAGTAAGATCAGTCGTAATGCAAGAATGTGTCGATTTGGCTGATGAGTTAGCGCCCTCAAGCCCTCGCGTACGGGTAAAACTCGAAGTAAGTACACGTTTTTTCTGGTAAATACATTCCAAATAAATTCTGTTCATGCTACAGTAAGGAGAGATTCAAGAATCGTATTATATTATTAATGGTCATAAGCAAGAGAGCACACACTGCTCGTCACGCGGCCTTGCGGAAGATATTCAGTATCCCCTAACCCCACATGAAGGTAGCTCTCACCTCTTCACCAAGCACGGCGATCCTCTTGGATTGAGACCTCAATCTCGCACGGTTTTCCCTCTCGCGAAATTCTTCTGCGATGGCCTCCTTTGCTTCGTATGCCTCCTGCACTCTGAGCACCGCGTTAACGTACTCTAGGTCTGCACGGAGCAGGGCCAAAGAGCTGAATTCGTCAGAGGATGTGGCGTAGGTATCGTTACCATCTCCTGGAGAAGCGGGTCTAGAAGGAATACTTCTCGGCTGGAACGAACCCAACTGAGCACCGCCTCCCACCGCGCCCAGCGAGAGACGGGCTACGGGGATCTCAACTTCGCTGGCAGAGACGCTCTCGGTCTCATAATCCAACGGAGAGGGTGAAGGAGGCGGAGGTGGTGGTGGAGACAGTTTTGCGAACCGTAACTGCTCCCAAAACTTGTTGGCATTATTCATGTGGGGAGCAATATTGTCGCCGAAATTCATCCTAGCGCTGCGCGCCATGGCAAAAGTGCACGGGGGATTAGTCGTTGGCGCACTGAATGGATCTGGGAAGTCCCATTGAAACTCTTCAGCTTGGGGGATGAAATACTCCGATCCAGGAGAACGGCAGGCCAGGTCGGCTTCAGAAGCCACCGACCTGCGGGAGGAAGGTATGAAGCTGCATCGCGTCGGTGAGGGATTGAAGGATTGCCTATGACCGAAATGACGTGAAAATGAGACGGATGTATCGCCCGGGACTGATGGCGCAATGGGGAAATGCGCCCGATTACCAGCTAATGTGTCGTTCTCGATTGCATAGCTGACGGGGGGGAGGGGGAGTGGTGCAAGGGCCGTAGGGACATCCATACTGGTTCGTCCCCGCTTGGTTGGATCTTCTTCGTCCATGTCTGAGTCGTCCTCGGAATCATAACCGTAGTGTTCCTCACTAGTTGCAGTGGAGAGATACTGGCGCTCCAGACTACTTATGGAACCGGCGCCCGAGCAGAGAACAACGGGTTGATGGTATGAGCGTGTGTCGTCGGTGCATCCTTGTTTCTTCCCTCCATAACCATAGGTTGCCATTATCCTGTCGAGTCCCATCAGAGTGGCACCAACGTCTTTGAGTGTGCAAACAGGTATGACGTTGCTTGGTTGGTGGCTCCGCGTGCGCTTGATGCCGATTGCTGCCATGAGGAGGCCAAAGGTCGTCTGGGTCGGCAAGGGTCTGAGACACTGTTGATTAAGGGTTATGTATGGTGTGCGAAAAGGGGTGTTACCAAAAGCACTCACATCCATGTTCGGCCCGTTAGATTTGCTCGTGATTGCGCATTACGCTAAGGTCAGAGAGTTAGAAGTGAGCTAGCGTTCGTGTCATGTCTACCGGTGCTGGAGTAAACGGCACACATGTAAATTTTTAGATTAATAAGTGATGAGGCTAGCTCGAGGAGGAAATTGTTTTTGAGTTTCATGTCGATGCTGTGCGCCATCGGCTGGACCGGAGGAGAAAACGTGGCTTCGTCAAGAAGTTGCTGTCGTATTGCCCAGGAGTCAAAGACCTAACCGTGGACGGACTATTGGGGCCGCTGATCTCGTGTTCCACAGGCTCGACCAGCGGCGGCCAGGTACAAGAGGGCTTGCACGTCTGGGTTAACTATTCGATGACATGTTTTGCATCTCATATTCAGCCGGAGGTGACAATGCCGGACACACATCCATCCACACACTTGCGAGTCCCGGGAAACGCTCACCTATTGGTGTGCACAAGGTAATTCTTGTGACGCCACCGATAAGTGGGAGCGTTCGTCCCCGCATGAAATTCTCCATCTCTTTCATTGTACTGTACTACTAGTATGCAGTGGAATCTGTGCAGCCAAATGATTGCAACTTACCGCCATATTAACAGTTACAGTAATTATTGAATATACAGATAACTATACGCTAGTACTAGTACTTATAATCGCATTATAGTATTCTGGTCCAACGGTGAGTGACATTGGACGTGAAGCACAAGTCAGTGCAGGCAACGACACATTCCGAGGAAGACGGAAGAACATTTGCGCCACCGTGCAGGGACTTAGCGTTTCGTCACGGGAAACATCCAATAAGCCACCACGTCCAGTAGGATGCGTGGATATGGCTTTAAAGCCGAACCCGGGCAAAGTCGGTGGCAAATGAAGGAATATCAAGCTACCCCACTAGTAGTGATGGCTGCACAGCAACGTGGGGAAAGGAACAAAGATGATTCAGTCACCCAGCTGAACCGAGTTTGTGTGCCAGGACTCACTGGATGCAAGCTGATTGATTGCGGTGTCGTGTAGTCGTCCCGGCGAACGCACTAACCAGCGAACTTGACCTAGATCGGAAGGAAGATTTCTTCACAAAAAGCCCAGCATCGTCACCTATCCGGATCTCACCATTATCATCTATTTCGATGTCGAATTCGTCGATACTTGAACTTGTTTCACTTGCTAGCTCGGAATTGCCCTCCAGAACCATGGATCCTGGCGCTGCTTCATCGGCATACTTAGGCCAGGATTGGAACTCCCCGAGTTGCTGGTTGATCACCAGGCTCAACTCTTGAGGACACCACGACCTCGGTGCTAACTGACGGAAGTCATGCACCACTCTTTGGCTGGAAATGGCTAGGACCGGAGTCATAATTCTGTTAAATTGATCAATGTTAAAGGGAAAGCGAGCGTGTAACAGGGAACGCCATACGCTGGGATGGCAGATGCTGTGGGACTCTAAAAATGTATGGTGAGATTCTGAAGACCTTTTCAATTGGGTGACCACATACACTCTGGTATCTAGTCCTTCATATCCAAATTTGCTCGGATGAGTATTCTTAGGTACAGACCGCGCAGACTTACCAGCTGACTATGCCTAGGATATCAAAACAAACGTTGACCTACGTTCCAATGAGGATAATCCACTTTTCAATTGCAACCTATCTCACAACATAGAATGCGGTTGCTAACGGAATATTTTAGTTCTTAGCAAGAAGCATTGTTTCAGCAATCAGGAAGCTCACCACCTCGCATGAGCGCTTGAATTAACTTGAGGGAGCCATTGTTTAAAGTTCTACGGTACGACCACAGACCCGACATAGTCAAACAGAACATCAACGAGTCCACCACCAAACTGGCAAAATAGAAAAGCCACTGGTAAACCATATCAGGGTCATAGTGAGCATAGTAGATATGTTATAACTCACAGCACGATCTGTAAGAGACACAAGAATTAGTACTGTCGCGGACATCGACATCCTTTACGACGTTTACCTGGTACGGGTCTATAACACACTGAGGTCACAGTGGGTTCGACTGTGCAACGGACTGTCTCAGTTTTCGATCCACCAACTACGATTGAGTAACTTACAGTTTGAGAAATCTTCGCCTTTTGAAACCGCTGCGACGATGGATGCGAGACTTGCAACATATGCTGCCACCACAGACCGTAAGACGCGCCGATCACCTCCCCAGATAGCCCATGCACGCAAGACAACTAGGACTGTAGACGATCAATAGAAACCTTCCCATCAACTGCGGCGGACATACCATGTGAAGTTTCGAGAGAAATCACAATATATACGCCGAGGAATATAGCATAAAACTCGCAGCCCTGTGAAAAGAGTTCAGACCACCCAGGTTGCGTGGGTACATTTGGACGTACGCCAGTGATGGCCGCCACGAAACCTGTTGCCTGGATGCAAATGAGGGTGTATCCGAAAAGTACAACATAGCGGTTCGTCAAATGAACAAGCTTGACAGGTGTCCACGGCGTATTCCATATGTATTCCACCTACGTCGAGAGACTATAGCACAACACTCGTCCGGTCCAACGCTATGCTCACCTCATCACCGAGGGTAAGGAAGTAGTCATACACCAGCAGCGTATATCCAGCTACTACGGCAGCCCTGATGGAAAATACCGTCCATCTTTCTGTGGCTGGAGGCAGGGCTCTCGGTACTCACCTCTGCACCCATATCTCATACATGAACTCGGGAGTGATCTCGAAAGGGCTAGACATGAAGTGGAGGCCCAAACTCCTCAACGAAAGGGAGCGCCATCGATCGATGTACTCTCGTTTTTCAATAAATACTTAACGCCTATCGAGACTGGGTAACTGTGCGTCGCAAAACAAAGTTCAATCATTTGCCTCTCATGGCAGGTGCCGGAGGTTTTATCCCGGTCTGAATAAATTCGTCAGATTTAGCGGCATTTAGTACGTCGCCACTACGCACCTTGTACAGTCGACCCTTAGGCTCCACATCCGGGGTTTCGCGTCATTCAAAGTGCCACGACATCGAAAGGAGAGATGCATAATCACGATAAAAATCAGTACATAGGTCCATGGATGGCCTTTTCCCTACGAGGTTAGACATATTAGGAGCGACACCCGCCAGGTCTTTGTCTTCACCATGTGTCTTTTTCGACAGTTACTCTGATCGAGATGACGGCGACCGCGGAAGTCGGCTATTCCCGCTGTGACATACCTTCTGAACTTGAACTTTCAGAGACAAGCTGGGGCTGTGTACATGATTCATCTGGCAACTCGAGTGTATTTGTCAAAATTGGCACCATGTGCTCCTGCGGGCCTATATAGGATAGTTTACTTACTGAACTATGTATATACTGAGTACTAGGTAACGTTTTATCTTACATCAGTCGTTAGTAAGGCTGGTGTCGCAGACCCTGACATTTCTGCCGAACCCTGAGGTGGAAACGGTAATGTGAATTCGTGTATTTACTACATAGTTGGAAGAAGAGTACGCTATGTACAACCGAAACAACGCTCCTTCTGTGGATCGGAGGAATGATATGATATGGATGATCGTACAACACCTCGTCCTACAGCAGCGCGTTAATGTTAACCGTTCAAGCTTCACTTCCCGATTCCATTGCTCTCCTGGATCGCTTTGATCATCGCCGTCCCAAGCTTGTTCGCCTCCTCAAACCTAGACTCGAAGAATGCGGCTGTCGATTCGAAGCGTTCACGGTACAAATCGAAGTTGCCAAAAGCGACACACTGACTCCAACCACGAGCTGCGACAACAAACTCCAAATCGTCGGACCGATATGTCACGTCGTGTACAGCAACGTCAAGTGCCGCATCCAAGCGTGCAGTAGAGCGGAAGAGATATTCGGCGACGCCAATCCACATACGGAACACTGGCGTCGCTGCGAGTTGCAAGTGGTCAAAAGGCTGGATGGACAGACGCGCCCAGCAGTCCACCATGGCAAGTAGCGACAGATGGGAGTTTGATGTGTTTTTCCCTGTTGGAGAGGGCGACGATGGCTTTTGGATAGAGAATTGGTCCAGTATATCCTCCGTCAGAAAGATAGGGGTTGAACAACCATCTTCATCAGGCCGTACGCCGAAGACTTTCTGACGTGCGGCGTAGATGCGTTTGCGCAATCCCTCGGCATCTCCCGCAATCATGAGTTTGTAAAGATCGGTTGCACTAGAAGCATACGTGTCGATTTGGATCTTGGCCGATGGATTCAGGATTGCAAGGCCAGCGTAAACATGCCACTTGTTAGAATATATGCGGAGCACGATATTGACTTTGACTGTTTCGATGCCGCCAACGTATTGGCCGTGTTCCCAAGGGTAGTAACGTTGGGATGCCCATGCACTGCCCATCCTGGAGATCACGTGAGTAAAGACCGATGAGGATACCGAGAGTCATACGTGAGGAAAGCAGCATGCGTTACAGCTTGAACATTGGCCGTGATGAGGTCGTGCTCTTCGTATGTAAGATAAACATATCTGGAGCGGAAACCACGGAATAGGTTTTCCACAAATTTCATGCAGTCGTCGGACGCACGAACTTTGATGAGAACCTGTTTACGTCATTTGCAAGATGTCTACCAGAGAAAAGAGATCGCGACGCACGAGGGGCTGGCCCACGGGCGAGACTGTGGGCCCATGCAACGAGTGCATCGAGACGATATTGATGTCAGGTGGGAGATACTTTTCGAAGGCATCTTTTTCAGGAGTCTTTACGGATGTCTGGCCGGACACGGTAGCGCCCACTTTGGTTGCTAGGTGCGGGGTTCCAATGATATACCATTCCCAAGGGAAGTACGGGCGAACACATCCCGAGCAGTGTCCAATACGGGTCATGGGATGAGTCTCTGGCGACTCTCGATAGAGGTTGACTTTGACTCACAAGGTCCATACTGGGCGACGACTTTATGGATGATGTCGGCTTCCACAAGATACATGATAAAATCTGAAATTCTGGACACGCCGTGACCATCACGATGGACAGCGATGCTTGGTTCATCTAGCAAGACACGTCTTCGTGTGAATAAACGTGGTGATCGGATAAGTTTACACTTGCAGGATTACCTTTGTAAGTGAGCTTGAGTGACTCAAATTTCTCTGGAATATCGCAGACGTTTATTCTGCCATGAGGTCGTGATTAGTGAATATGAATTGGGAGAAAGCCGCGGATCTACTTTTTCCAACCAGCTTCAGCGAGATGTTTGGCGTACATGGTACCCATGGCACCCATGCCGATCAGGCCTATCGACGGCTGCTCATCGATGGGATCGCTTGGCTTGACGTCGGCGCGAAGCATGGCTACAGTGAGAATGATGATAGTGACAGTGATACGGGGACAAGCCAACGCAAGGATGAGGCGGTAATAAATACAGCTACAGTTGAAACGGATAGCGGGGGTTGTTCGGTATCGCGTTCATGGATCCATCCCTCAAAGACCGCGACAAGCCACCAGAACCGGACCCACTAACGCCGGACGAGTTCTAGGCAACCTTGAGGCGGTAGTTGATTATCGATTAGTAATCAACACGATGCATTGCACGGTGATCGACAACTTGCCAGCAGTAGTGGAATTTGCTCGTTCTTTAGCAACTGAAACACACACTCCTTACCGTTTCGACTCTGTGGAGCGTTAGAGCGCCCATCTTTCCAAACTGATCTAATCTAGCCAACTGAGGAACCGCGGTTTGACAGGTGTGACGTGCTCAGTTGCTGACTAGCCAGGCTGCTATCTCCGTAAGTCGCTTGTCACATGCTTTTTCATATCTTGATTCCTGGGTAATAGAGTCATTCACGTCGTCGTCTCCCCCTCCATAGCCTCCCGGTTGCCTTCACTTGTACTAACTTGACAGTTTCACCCACGCCGTCAGAGGCCGGCCAGGCTGCCGAACCGCCTTTCTCTTTCTCCGACATCACTTCATTCCACTCTCTACTAAAGGCATATGCGGAGGTAAGGCCTCGGTCTGTTCTTGTGTAGCGTGGAATACCAAACTTCATGTTTTTCGTCTAGCATACTCTGAACTCAAAGGGATCACCTTTCTCACACTCTTTCTCGCAAGACACTCATTTTTCACCACTTTCCTTCAAGCAAAGCACTCTCCCTGTGATCTCGTTCAGCGGCAGCGCATTGGCCTTGCTCGCTTCGTCGTTGATTCTATAAACAACGCCACTTCGTGGGTTGCCAGGTCATCGGCACCCTTCCGGAACCCTTTTTTGGACCCCCTTGGCTGCACACCCATTTGTCAGTTTATTCATATCCTAGCGCTCCATAGATACTCAAAAGTGTCCGGGAGCTGGTTGCTGCTCTGCCCTCCCAACCTCGGCTCGAAGAACATGTGAGTTCCCATCGTATATAGGGTCTTCGCCGATCTTCTGATAACCTCAGTCGTAATAGGCTATTGCTACCAAACTATATCTAAAAGATTGTTCATCTCAGATCCTTGTTTGGCCTAACAAACTCGTCCGTGCTATCTCCACTGCCGCCCCGTTAAACTCTCACCATATTCCCCAGGTTACCATGTTTTCAACGCGTTATACAGGCAGGCGGAAGCGCAGCCCGACACGTTCCGCACATGATCCTTCTCTGGTGGAGGGTCGTGCCCGCAATTCCACATCGTCACCTTCCACACAACCTTATATTCGGCGAGAGCACAATGTATCTTTTCTTTCCTTGCACATGACGGTCTCGAATCTCGGCAGCATCCCTTATACGACTCATGTCCCACAAGCACCGACCTGTTCCACACCGTCGAGCCCACTGGCATCCATTTCTTCAAGCATTGGTAACAGATTTTCTCCCCACCCATCTTCTGCCCCGGTGTCACCCTTGGTAGACGGGCGGTGTCAGGTTGAGAACCTAACTTCCGGCTTCGGCTCAGGTGGTTCAAACCCGCTCAGATCTTCACAGACCTCTCCCACAACCCCACGCTTTCGGTCAACGACGGAGTCTGATATCCAATTCCCTCAATACACGCCTCGTAAGAACAAGCAGAGTCACTTGCGACCGTCTACCGCCCCACATCTGTCCCCTCATCCGTTTAGTACTGGAACCATCCCAGATGTGCAGATGCAAGGGAAGGGCTTTGATATTCCTCACAGGCTCACGATGGGCATCAAAAATCTTTTGTCTAAGCCTGCACAACCTTCGCCATCCCGCCATTCGCTCTTTTCGTCGCCTTCGGATTCGGATGTACCATTACCACTGCAAGGTGTGCCGCGAAAGTCGCGCCCACCAGATCTAGATGTCGCTGCGTGTCCCTCCAGCTCTCCTCAGGCAAGCACTTTATCAGAGGCCTATTACCGACACACTGGGGACGCTGGGAAGGGATCGGGCTCTTTGTCGTCGCTCTCGCCGCTCACGGACCATCACAGTTATGATTCTCCGGGACGCCAGGTATCTCCTCTTTCGCGAGGGCATGATGAAAAGCCTCGTAATGTTTTGAGACGCCGGCCAAGCTCAGCCAAGTCTCTGAAGGAAAGGCGCGACAAGGCAACCCTGCAAGTGGATAAGAGCTCCCCTGTGCTTGACATATCAGATGCCCCGCCTCTCCCATTATCCAAATTGGAAAGCAGGCACGGTGTCAGCAATGGAGTACAGACGCCTACCAGGCTGATTTCCAGGACTCACACGTTGGACGAAGTTTTCATGGGCAACGGCGGCACGCACAGGCCTTCGCTTGATACTCGGAGCGGACCACAGGTTCACGCCGATGGACAGCGTATTGATGGCGGCTCGACTTTTTCAACCATACGGGGCGACGCCCCTCCACCTTCTCCAATACCATATTACACTGTCTTTGGCACTTCTTCTGAACGCCGTGTTGCCGCAGGCGGACCTGAGGATCGCTGGATAGGTCTTGAAGGTCAAATACCCGCAGGGCAACGTACACGCACCACACAGACCGGTGGACATGCCCGTAGTTTGAGCCGGAAAGTGTCTGCGCAGTGGAAGAAGGTGACTGGAGGCATCATTACCTCGGATCAGTCTCCATCAAATGCTAGCCTTAAAGGGGGACATTTGAAAGGCAGTCCCAGTTTGCAGGAATGGTCCCCGGAACGGTCAAGGGAGCGCAGTCGATGTACCGGGAGGTCGATGGACGGAATGGTCATGCTTAGCGGTCGAAACGACATATTGACTGGTCCTACCACCGGACGCGGGCGGTCCCAAACCGATCCAAGCGCTGAAAATACAGATACTAAAGTTTCTGGTGAAAGTGGGAGATTATGGGGGCTGATGAAACGTATAAGCACTGGTGGCTTGCGTGAGCGGTTTCAAGCTGATAAGGATACGGTGGTACCGCCTGTTCCCACAATTCCCAAGAATCTCGTAGGACGCATCAACCATTCCGGACGGCCTAACCCGGACACCGATGCGGACGCGGACAATGCTAGCACCCCACCACAGCTACGTCGGCGCAGAAGGTGTACTTCTCCCGAGAAACGGCCACAAGCTTATCCTAGCGGCACCACTGTGTCTTCGTCACCCAACTCTGACGTCGCATCTAACCAGTTCTTCCAAAGACCGCAGTCTGCACAGTCTTCCGCTTCTTCTTTTAGCGAGCTCAAAACTCCAGCTATTCCCGAACTCGATCGACATATCATACCTCCATTAGAGCAGCTCCGGTTAGGTGAGGACTACCCGAGGCCCGATACTACGTCGCCGCGGTCGGCTCACTGTCGCTCATCATCCATCTCTCCTTGCCCTTTGAGCGACATTGACACCGATAAACCATTGCAATCGGCTTCCCCTGGAGGCAGTCATGGTGATGCGTCGAATCAAGCCCTCCTAGCTGACGGAGGGGTAGCTCTCTCACCCCCACCACTGCGTTCTCGGGGTAGACTTCGTACATCTACCAGTCCGAGATCCTCGCAGCCTGGCAGGGAGGGAGACGCCGTGGTTTCGAGTTCTGCGCGAGTTTCAAGTGTGGGACGTCCATCGCTTGATCAACCTCTTGTCCGTGCTCAGTTGACCTTCCGTGAACTCGGCGCGCCTCGAAAACCCCCTCTTACCGAGAAAGAGAAAGCCGATATTTGGGATGATCTGCTTGCCCGTAGCGAGCAGGCGGGCGGTACACTTCACATCGGTGTCGGTGAGCTCATGTCCGACAACCTACGGCATTCTTCGTGTTCAGAGTCATGAAATTTTTGGCCGTGTGGGAGAAAACCCAACACGCACACGACATACACGAATCCCATACCTTGTAATTCCCGACCTTCCACGATTGCCGGTCTACGACTCGAACAACCTGCTGAATGCCATGCATCATAGTAATTCACCGACTATACATTAGTGTTGGGTCTAATGTGGATTTTTTTTCTCTTTTTCATTTTACTTCAATTTCCCAAGTTGTTTATGCCTTTGTCGTTTTGAAACGCACTTGCTACTGTAAAAAATGTAAACTCGCTCAATCGAATACAATGCTTTGTTAGTGCTTCACTTTGGGTCCGAATGTATTGTTTGAGGTTGTTGACGCGCCTGTCGCTGTGGTACTTCTATGGCTAAGTACTTGGGGCTGAAGTTGCCCTGAACCTGCTCACATCATTTCACTCAGTGCAGTATCAGCGGGACGGTCTTGGCTGATTGCATTGGTTGTACCTGGCACTCAGCATTATGGGTTCTGTCCTGAGCCACACCACCATCGAGACTGCTGTCGTGGTCATTGTCACTGTGGCATGTACTACGCTAGCGTACACATTCGCCCTGCGTTTCACCCCAGCCGGTTCTGGTACGCAGCTCGCCGACGCCAAGTCTTCACAGCAACCATCGATAGCGGGGACCAAGTCCAAGAGGAAGAAACGGGGTACCAAGAGTCAGACGGATGCTGGCGCTGCGGAGGAAA
The DNA here is from genome assembly GCA_024663395.1 of Pisolithus tinctorius. NCBI lineage: Eukaryota > Fungi > Basidiomycota > Agaricomycetes > Boletales > Pisolithaceae > Pisolithus > Pisolithus tinctorius. The sequence continues at coordinate 204,824 of JANFAH010000006.1, read as the reverse complement.
TACAGTCGGACCCAAAGTCATCCCGTGCAGGGGAACGGCGGGTCGTCTCCAAGGCACAGCCCTCTAAGCCAGATCCGGCCGTTACTCCGTCTCCGAAGGTCGTTCCCGGTGATTTTGAGACACAAATTGAGACTAGTGCGAGTGCTGGCAATGCAGCAGCACACAGCTCTCAGGAACCGGATGTCGCAAAGGCCAAAAGGGGGAAAAAGAAGAAGCTCAAGGCGAATCTTGTGCATCCTGACTCGGGAGCCCCTATAGAGCTTCACTCTACCAAGGGCATTTCTCGTGAGCAACTGATGTTGCGGGAGTCCGATGGACGGTCGAGCTCGGCAGTTTCTACAGTCAAATCTGAGGACACCGAGCCCAATCATCAACAGCAGCGAGAACGATTGCTAAACCCGGAGACCTCGCTGAAACGCGAGCCGCAGCTGCAGTCGTCGCCCTCCTTTGACACGGATGGTTCATGGACCCGTGTGGGATCACATAGCCCCAAGGAATCTGATGGCAAAGCGGGCGTGAGCGTGGCTGTATCGACTAACTTCACGAGTAGTGATGTTGGGGCCTCCGCTGCTGGCGAGTCATTTGTAGCGGAAATTATGGATGAAGATATTGGTGACCCCACTGATGGGAATGTGGCAGAAACTCGTCGCACGCTCGCCGAAAAACTTATTCCCAAACCTCGCCGAACAGGTGTAGAAGAGTGAGTCAAAAACCACCGCGCTGTCCGCATGTCCGGCAACCCATTATTTGTACGATGGATGTGCTAACACGCCTCTGTATAGCATGTTGCAGAAACCTGATGTGCCTGCTCTAGCTAGAGTTATGCGCGTGGTGCCTCGGGCCGATGGACTACAGGTGCAAGGATCTACCTGGAAAAACTTTGAGGACGATGCAACACCACGTACCACTGTTAACGATACTGACGGAGAAGACGACGGTGGATGGGACATTGTTAAGGGAAAGAGTTCTAGTAATTTTTTTTTTCTGCCACACCTTCACTGTTCCTCACGCCTCGGAATCAGGAAACCTGGGGACAACGTTGATTCCGCAGCAAACCACACCCCTTTTACCTCAACTGAGCCCAGATCGTGCTATGACCAAGAAGCAGAGACAGAATGCAAAGAAGAGGGAAGTTGTTAGAGCCGCGAAGGCAGAGGCGGAGGCAACTCGACTAGAGGGTTTGGCCAAGCACAAACGCCAATTGGAGCGTCAACGGATCATCGAGCAATCCAGATCGGGTGGTGGTAAACGTCCAAGCGGAGGAATGCAAGCCGTCGTAGACGATAAAGGTAAACTAGTATGGGAATGAGGTCACTCTTCTCTGTAGTGCATGGTATCCACTTTCTTGGGCTATCGATGTTACAGTAATAAGTATCATGCAACCACTCAATTCATTTAATCTGTCACGAAGTATCTGTATACGCAATGGCGACGGAAACGTTGCGGAAACGTGGAAAGAAGAATTCGCATCGGTATGCGGTAGCAAAGGTATTAACATCCACCGCATGGTGTGGAGAGTCCGGGTCGGATAATAGTACTTCGGGTGACATCTTGGGACTTGGGATGTCGTCATTAGTGACAGAATGCCCTCGGAGAATATGTCCAGTGCGTACTCTTGTTCTAATGCCCGGTGCTCTGGGTTCTAGAAATTCTATTTTTCCCAGTATTATGGGTTATAATGGAACTCTTCATCGAGACTTGGCGGCCATCGACACAATTCCTCCGGTCATACGAGGTATTATTCCCACATAGGTATTATACCGCGCGGTTGGGTACATATACGGCTACATTGCTAGAGGACTGTAAACGAGACGCGAAGAAAGAAAGAAAAATGCAATCATCCATAGCGACCAAGCCTAGTGTGAGCACCTGTCTATCGGTCCGAGGGAGGGCCTTGCCTCCGGTCTCTGCCTTCCCCTGCTTCTCGGCTTGAAGTTACTCCCATATGTGTACCGGGGGGATCTCCGTACCTCCCTTGAGACGAAGAACCAAGCATGTGAAGTCCCGTGGGAGGCGCCGACATACCTTCCATGGCAACATCCGAGGAAGTCGACGTTGTCGGGCGTTGTTCCATCGCTGACGTGTGTCGCAAAGAAGAACCACTGGGCCTTTCCAACCTCCTCGTGCTAGGCGCAGACGCCCGCCCAGTAATCTGAGCGTCTGCGCGCGCCAGTTTTTTGACTGGGACTCTGGGCTGTAGGGCGAAGTAATTGAAGCAAGTGAAAGGGGCGATTGCTTCGTTTGCGTCGGAGACTTGGCGTCAGAGGGCCGTCGGATATGACCTGGGCCACTGCTTCCTGAAGCCGTTTGTGTGGCTGACGCGGGTGGATGTGGAGCACTGTCAGGGACAAGATGCGGCGAAGTTGTGGGGTAGTAATGAGGTTGAGGCGTAGCTTCAGCGTGGTACGAGGACGACGATGGGCCGCTTGGTGGGTAGAGGACTTGACTGGAGGGGCCAGGTTGGTAAGAGACGAGATTTTCCGCAGGTGGTCCCGGTACGCCTGATGGCATCGAGTACAGCGGTGCGCTGAGGGCGCCGGCTGGTGAAGCGGGTAAAAATCGGAGAACCGCAGCTTCTAAACTTTCCAATTTCCTCTTAAGTTGATCATATTCTGCTCTGCTCTGTTCCTTCAGCGCGTCATACTCCTGACGTGTGACATATTTATCCCTGAACAGACGTTAGGGTAATAGAAATGAGGAGCCGTCTGAAAACATACACTGGCTCCAAGGTACGCCATTGACACTTTGACTGTTCACCGCGCCGCACGCAAGGGCCACAGGGTTGCGCTCTGCAGCATGGTATGAGACAACACATTGTGCGATAATGCTACAGACGCCGAACCTATCACATTTGATTTTTCTACGCTTGCACTCTTTCATACGGACATGTTATTAACCAGGATTAGCAATGAAACACGGGACAGTGAAGTAGAACAAGTTATCGTCGTGTGTTGTCAGGAGTGGCTTGGAATTTATATAAAATCTGAGAACATACCATTGCAACTGAGTGCTTGCCTCCGTCTCTTTTTCTTGACGGGTCCCTGGGATTCCGCCTCACCCTCCGCCTCAGATTCCGGGGGCTCAGAGCGAGGGTGTACACTTCGAGAAGGAATTGGAGGACCAAAGTGGGCTTCCGTTGGGGGAGGGCCAGAGTAAGAAGACGATGGTGGATAAGCATACGCCGGATGTCCCCGTGTTGGCAAGGGAGGTTGCATCCCGGAAGGCGGGAGATAGGGGTGAAGCTGGCGGATAGGTGGTAGAGATGGTTGTTGGTACTGGGGCGGCGGCGCTGGAATGGTTCGTGGACGGGGATCGGGAGAGGGCATCAACTGTGGCTGAATACGAGGAGGGTTCCGAGGAGGATTTGGCAGATTCCTATCCGCATCCATTAGGGAGGATGAATCGTCGGCACGGACAGGACGAAGCCAGGGCGGAACAAAACGGTAGGGCGATGTGAGTGCGGACTCCGATGGCAATCGTTGATTTAAAGGTTTCGAAAGATGAGATTTGGAGACTGTAGCGTGGCTGTCCAGCTATAAATGGGAGCGGGTATGTAGACCTGCGAGGAGCTTAATAAAACTCGGGATGATACAGTCATCCTTTTTTTTTTTTTTTTTTTTTTTTTTTTTTTTTTCTCATTTAAAGTGCGTGAGGGCTGGTTTGCCCTATGTTGCACTATTCTATCGTAAAGCGACCTAACTAGGGCCCCCTGTGGCCCGCCTGAACCCCACAAGCGTGTGAATGCCCTGGTGGCAAAGCCTTCGGCTCCCCACCAGTCCGCCGTTCCCGCCGGCCGTTTTAGTCACACCGCCTTGAAGTGGGGACGGCTTATAACTTCTGCTAGCTCGCTTTTCTATTTACACTGGCCCGGCTGCCGTTAGGCTAGCTGATAACGAAATAAACGTGCTTTTCCATGTCCCGTTGTGTGTGAGTGAATATCTGGTGCGTTAGGTCGGTACTTTGGGACGGGGGTGAGTGGTCTGGGGGACATAGGCGCGTTGTTCAGCGTTCTACCGGATGACGTGTGTCGCGGTGGGGGAGCAATGGGATGTATGAGCGAGTGGTTTGGGTATGCGGTGCATGCGTTCGTGGACTACTTTCCGTAGCGCGAATGGAGCGCTAGGGCTCTGTGGGAGCGCTTCCTTACGGTGCGCCTTCTTTTTTTTTTTTTTTTTTTTTGGCGGTCTTCGGCTCCGATTCGTCGTGATATCCTGTGATGTGCGTTATCGTGCGTTCGCGTTCTGCCTGGGGGTCTCACCGTGTGTATGCTGTAAACGTTTTGTGGCCGATATGTACTTGAACAAGTGGGTTTGGGCCACCTTGTTCGAGAGGAGGAATGCCATCGAGTTGGCATCCCTTCCTAGCGCGTTGCGGAGTATGTGACGCTCTCTGTCATATCTTGGACACTGGAAGATGTAGTGGTGTACGTTTTCTGGTCTGTCTTCACCGCACTGCAGGCAGTTTGGTGAGTCGCTTCGCTTGAAACGGTGGAGGTAGCTGTTTAGCGGGATGTGGCCTGTACGGAGTTGTATGTATGTTCCGGTCTGTTTCTTTGGTAGCAAGGCAGCTAGTTTTGTGAACGAGCTGCTGGGCAGTTGGGGGTCTATGGCGGTTATGCGGTGGTAGCGGGGGGAGCTTTTCCATTCCCTCGTCCAGAGGGTTTTTAGTCTTGCGGTATGGAGTTGTTTGAGAGCGGAGACGCTCTGAGGTAGTTGGTTTCTTAACGGGGGGGGTAGGTCCTTTAGTGGGCTGGAGGAGTCGGGTCTTGTCGCGGCTGTTTTTGCCTCTCTGTCTGCGCGCTCGTTCCCTTCCACTTCCATATGTCCCGCTATCCAGCGTATCGTAACGTCTTTCCTTGTTAGTTCTTGCCTGTTGAGAGTTTTGCGTATGGAGGATCTGAAATGCAAGAGTAGATGGTGACCTGGTTTAGCAGACGGGCGCTCACTCGATCTTATTACTGCTTGGTTGTCGACGAGTATGGTGACCGGGTATGTGGTTTCGTTTCTTGTTCTTAAAAGTTGTGCCGCCAGCAGCATTGCTGCTGCTTCCGCTTCGAAGACGGTGTGTTTCGATTCGTGGCCCAGGTGGTAACGGAGTGTGGCAACGTGTTGATGATCTACATACATGACTGCGGCTGCTCCCACTTGACCTCCTGTGCAGGAGCCGTCAGTGAATACGAGCGTGCGATCTGTGACTTTCCTGAGGTCCTCGATTGCTTCCTTTTTACTTGTGGCTATTACGGTTGTATGCGAGGGAAGGGCGCTGGGCGGTATTGGGCAAGGGTTGATAGTTTCGATTTCTTTCGGGGAGACGTTCAGGTCGTGGATTAGTCGGTGGAGGGCTGCTCGGTGCCTTTTGACATTTGTTCTGGCTATCCTGTTGACATGTGAGTGCAATGGGTGTGTTTCTGGTAACGATGATAGACGTAGTGTGGCTCTGTAAAGCGTGTGCTGTATGAGGAGGGGTGCCGGCAGGATGTCTGCGTGTGCTAGAAGTGCGTCAGTGGGGGTGGTTTTTAGAGCCCCGGTCGCTGCCAGGGCCGCTGTTCTCTGGATCGTTAGGATGCGTTTTGCGACGCCTTTTGAGCCTCTTGTCTTGGACGAGTGGTCCCCGGTGTAGGTTGGCTGGAGCCACACCGACGCTGCGTACATCACCTTTGGGACCACCACCGATTGGTACAGTTGTCGCATCAGTTTCAAGGGGATACCCCATGACGTCGCGGATAATCTTCTCAGGAGGAGGGCTTGCTTCATCCCCTTCGCTATTGCCTGGGCGGCATGAGTTTTCCACCTTAGTTCCTGATCAAGTATTACTCCTAGAAACTTATGGTTAGCGGTCGGTGTTATGGTAGAGTCTCTTAGCGTGAGCGGTGGCCTGTTTTTTGTCCTGCTAAGTGTGAAGTCCATTAGGGCGAATTTGCTTGTTTCGAAGCGTGAGTTGTGTTTGTTGGACCAGTCGTATCCACCTCCTTCTCTCTCCATCATATCGACTAGCGTGGCATGGGTGTCTGCGAAGGTTTTTCCTATGGCTATGAAAGCCGTGTCGTCTACAAATGCTAGTGTTAGCTCTTTTTTACCTTTCGCTGTATCAGCCAAATCCGAGCTGTATATGACGTAGAGTATCATTGATAGAGGGTCGCCTTGCCCTATTCCGTTTCGGATGGGGAACCAGTCGGATTCGTAGTCATCGAATCGTATCTTGGTTTTCCTGTTTGATAGCAGGCGTTCCGTGTAGTGTACTATTTCCGGCGGGAGCCTTCGTTTCTTCATGTTGTGTAGAAGTCGGTCTGTGACCGCGTTTGGGAACGCTCCTTCAATGTCCAAGAACAGAGCCGATACCACTTGTTTTTGCCTCCAAGCGTGTCGGATGGTGGTTTCGAGCAATAATAGGGAGTCTTCTGTCGATCGTCCTGGCCTTCCTCCGAAGTGCGCTGCTGGGAGTAGTTGGTGTTTTTCCAGTATGTATGATGTGCGGTCGGCCACTACTGCCGAGAGTAGCTTCGCCGTGGTGTTGAGTAGCGCTATTGGGCGGTAGGCTTTAGGGGTCGTGTAGTCCGGTTTACCTGGCTTTCGGAGTATAACCGTTATTGACTCTCTCCATGGGTCGTAGTAGGTTTTGAGCGTGAAGACTGCGTTGAAGAGGGGCAGGAGATAGTCGGAGAGAATGGGGGATCTTTGGAAGACGATGTTGGCTACTCCGTCGGGTCCCGGGGCCTTGTAAGGACTGAGGCCTTTGATCGTGCGCATAAGTTGGTCTTTCGTGATTTGGGACCAGCGTGCTGCTGGGTCCGGGTAGTCGTAGGCATGGGGTACTGACGACCGGGGCGGGGGGGGAGGGAAGAGCGCCCGCGCGAAGGCTTTGCTTTTGTCTTCGTTTGAGCTAAGCACGGTTTCCTCGCCTTCATCGTTCGTTCCTTTGAGCGTTGGTATCCTAGTCTTGCTGCCGTCTCCGTAGGGCCTGGAGATGTAGCCGTTTGCTATCCACAGATCTTCGTTGTTCGCTTCTTCGAGCCAGTCCCGCCAGTGGGTCTTTTTGGCGTCTTGTATGGCCTTCTCGTAGATCTTCGCTTTGCTTTTGCGTAGACTGTGGCACGGGTGATCACGGATTGCCCGGAACGTGAAGGAAGCTTTACTTAGCGTTTTTAATTCGTTGCGGAGTGTTGTGAGTTCTTTTGTCCACCAGCGTTTGTTGTGTGGGTGGGGTTTCGTTTTGGGGACTTCCTTCTCCAGCGTTCTACGTAGGGCCATTTCGACCCCTCGTGCTTTGTTTTGGAAGTCTTGTTCGTTGGCGATCGTCGTTGGTGGCCCGATTGCCCTGAGCTCCGTTTGTAGGGTGCTGTTGAACTTCTTCCAATCCACTTCACGGTAGTTGAAGGACGGGGGGGACGTGGATGGTGTGAGGGCTGTTTCTAGACTGGTTAGAATCGGGACGTGGTCAGTATTGGGACCACGGTTTTCTGGGCTGGCGTCGCATTCCACCACGTCTTCTAACGCTGCTTCTGTGCAGAACACGTTGTCCGGTCTTGTCCAGTTTCCCGTGGAGGAGGACTGAAGCGTGGGTGTTCCTTTGGGTAGAACTTGTACTAGTCCGTAGTCCGCTACTAATTCTAGGAGTTTTTGTGCTGAGGCGAGGGCTGTTGGGGTGAAAAGATGGTGGTTTCGTTCTTCGTCCCACAGGGGGTGGTGTCTGTTAAAGTCTCCTAACCATATCATTTGGTCCCTTTCCGTTGGACGTATGTTTCTGATGTTCGCGGCTAGGAAGACGTTTAGTTCCCCTATTGTTCGGTCGTGCTTGCAATCGTTGTAGATGTTGAACAGTGTGTATGTTCCCTTTGCGGTCCTGACGCGTGTTACTACCACGTCCGCTGATGGGAATGGGACCTGTTCCCATGAGTTAGTACTAATTCTCGAGTTGATGAAAGTTACCGCTCTTGGCTTGGCTCCTTGCGCCAGTTTTGTGGTTGGGTATACTACCCTCCACCGGGTGTTGGCTCTTGTGTTGCCGAGTTGATCTATTGGGGGTTCTTGTAGCGCGAGTATGTCCCAGTCTTCGGCGATTTTGCTGTTTATTAGCGAGTGAAGTGCGATGTGAGAGGTGTTTAGGTTTTGTTGCCAGATGCGTAGTTTGGGTAGCGTGTTGTCTCGGGAGGGGTTTTCAGGCCTCATTAGGGGACTGATGGGGGGGGGATGGGTCTGCTGGCGGGGTGTTCGCTGTGATTGTTGTCAGGGTAGTGGTGGGGGAGATGTCGTGTGTGGTGTAAGGGCGTGGTGTTGGACCTCCTCTCCCTCCACGGATTCTGTTATGTTGGCCGCGTCTTGGTGCAATGGTTTGGAAGTTTATTGCTTCTCCTAGCGTCATTTGTCTTAGCTGATTTCGAGTTGCTGGTTGGGTCGTTGGAGGGATGGTGGGTACTATGGGGTCTGACGGGCGCGGGGGTAGCTCGACTTGAGTCCATTCTTCTGCTGTGGGGAAGTAGGGCATTCTGTTTTCGGGTGTACGATCGTCCATGGCGTTACGTTTTCTGATGAACTCCGGACAGGTTCTGTCCGTGCTGGCGTGCGTGTCGTCCTTGCAGTTTACGCAGTGACGGGTGGTAGAGTTGCATTCTGGAGTTCGATGGGGTTGGGCGCAGGTACCGCAGGTGTCCGTCGCTTGTACAGTCATCCTTGACCCGTTCGGCTCTTCTACATCCACCCGGCGTTACCACCACAAATTAAAATGATGCCAGGACACCCTCACGCTCGCGATCAGTAGAGGGCTTGGCGCACTACTGGCGATTATTTAGTGTTGGTGAACTTGGGACCGAGATAGATACCCCACACATGAAAGAATGGGTGAATGTTCCCCCTTAAGATTGTACCTGTATGAGCCATTCCTTGTCAGCAACATACTGGTTCTGGAATTTCAACACACGGAAAAAATAAAAGCAGAAGCTGCTTTTTTGGAGCGCAGTTGCTGTGCGAGCAATGACGAATTTTAGTTCCGTAATTTGAGAAAATGGTAGTGGTTTGGCTTTTGAATTTGGTTCATTCAATCGTCCGTCTATCTCCGGTTTTGTGACGCCGCCCTTCAATCGGTTTCAACATTTTTACTACCGGTTTCAAATCGCTGGCGCCGTCTTCATAAAAGCATCACTGCAATCTCACAGGTACGCCGTAACAATTTTTTTCTCCTCCCAGAGTCCACGATAGCGACTATAATGTCCGTACGTCCGCTATAGCCGGATGCGGTACGACATCCCGCGTGCTGTTGGATCTCTGGAACCTACTTACTGCACTTGTACTGCCCGCCACAGGGCACGACATAGCTCTTTGCTGTGCCCTCGTGTCTTATCAATTTTCCACATCTGGGTCGCTTGTTTGCCTTGCGGTTCACCACCCTTTCCTAGTGCTGACACATGACACGTCCTTGCCCAGCGAAGTGCGTTGAACATGAGGTGATCACCTCCTTGATCAGATTCCAACATGGAACCACAATTTCCTAACTTGAATCTTTTTCCAGTGGCTTTCCATTCATTTGTGTCTCTATCTGGCAGTCGCTGAAAGTTTCTTCGAGTAATGTCCGACTAGTATTCGTGCTGGTTTTCCCTTTTCTGCGATCGTGCAGGCCATCGTACTCGCGGAATTAGCTTATTCCATCCGCTGCAGTGCTGGTAATCAACTGCCTCTGTCTAGCCCCGACCCTCTGCCTTCACCCGACGGATGCTCGCATGGACCTCATTTTCACCACCCAGTTGCCCGGCTGTTCCCCTGGTTGCTATCTCTCCCGAACACCTGAGGAACGAAAATGTCCTATGAAAAGAGAATACCCGAGCAAACGTGGATACCCATGTGAAATCTGATGGTTGCGAGGGTGAGAACTGCTCAGTTTCTGCTTGGGGCGGCCGGTAGGATGCATCATAATCAGATGTCTCAACCGCACGTCCGCAAAAGCCTATCACGTTAGACGAAGCACCGACGACGACGACGACCGCTAACTCCTGCTCTCCTCGATCCGTAATCTCCGTCACTCATGCACCCGGCGCGAGATCAAAGGCAGCAGATCGTACCGTGCGTTGGCTCCCCGCATGCTAGTGCCCCTGGAGCTGCTCTCAAGTTTTTCTCCATATATCCAGGTCTTACTTTGGTACGAAAGAAGTGGAACGTGCGACGTTTTTCGCACCGGCCCACCCGGGATCACATCTGCTGTGTTGTATGAACCTACTCTGCCGTATCTTCTTTCAATGAGCACTGATGTAGCTTCGCGATTGGGGCCTCTGGATTACGAATTGTTCCGCGTCATGGTCGACCCTGCATCGGAGGAACTTCCGTGGTTCTATCACCGCGAGTAGGAGATCCGATGTGGCGCTCCAAGTTGACGCGACCTCTCGGATTTTTCCCTCTGCCCCTGAATCATATTACTCCGACGAGGTACATCCATTTTGGTATGTCCAAATATACTATACGTGAAACGTGATGGGCGCAACGGCTTGTCATACAATACTAGGTGACGGTCTAGCATGCGCCAACAGGATCGAGCGCCGGACACTGTATCCTACTTCATGCGTGATTGCAGTTGCAGCAGAGCACTACCCGATGCTATACACCAAAGCCTATACCTCAACATACTAGTTGATTCAATTCACACGCGCTTCAGGGTGATACAGCTGATCTACCATATCTGCTGCTATCTTCATATATCGTGGTTGCCTTGCGTTTCGACTCAATCAACCTTAACAGGCGTGTATAGGTGCGTGATGAACCTTAAATCGATTTCAGTCACGGACCGGTATATCCCAAAGTTCACGTCATTATTCATCAAAACGTCGCGCGAAATTTCAGCCCGCACAACTTCGTTTCGACCAGTTGGTCATCGCATGAGGGAATGTGTTAGTGCAACAATCCATTACATGGCTTCTCGGAGCATGAACGCATGGGCTATAGATTCTTCAACGCAGTTCTTTGCTTAGTAGGAGCAAATCTTTTGGCCTATCCTTAAAACATGGGACGGGCCAATATCAGTATGCGGAGCATTCGACTTTGCGGGTGACCATGGTGTACTTGGATGAACCTTTTCCATGACGACCCTGCGTTCGGGATCGGGAATGGTGTTCACAGTGACGCCATCTACAATAAAAAAAACATCCGCAGGACCGAACTACATACCGAAGAGAGGCGTACGTAGTCACTTCGGAACAAGGATAGCCGTTCCGAAATAGCTTGATCCACCCCACGGCCTTCCGGCTCTACGAAAAGTCAGCAGGGAGCATGAAGCAACTCCACTCATACTTCGTAATACAGGTGGCTTGGTTACCATTTGTTGCTCGCCCATATTCGCCGCTGTATTGACCTTTTACAGTCTTTATCTGATCCACGAGGCAGTTTAGCACTGCCGTGTTGATGGCGACTCCTCGGGAATTAGATAATGAAGCCTCGCAGCACGACAATGTGCTAGACGGCAGAATGAAAGTGAGTACATACCTGCAACCACTCTTGCATTCGGCACAACAGGTGGAGATTTGACCTTGGCCTTATCCCCGTTCGATCCTACGGCGTGCGTTCCGTGTAAATCGACGCTATGGAAGAATAGTGATCGGTAAATTAATCGCTACCCTCTTCCATATCGTGCTCACGCGTCTCGAGGGTCGGCAGTTGGTTTTTTTGAAATTGAGGCGACTAGCGACCTGCATTTTCATGACGCAATACGAGTCACTAGCATCGGAACATGTATCAGGGAATGGACTGTATGAATTTTTGCTACTTTTCATTGGAATAACGCCGGCCAATGTATGAATATATGTGGGTGGGGCTGGTGGGTAGATAATTTATCCGCTTGCGAATACCTGACAAACACTTTAAGATACCTCTGCCACACGGCAACCTCGAATGAGGGTACATCAGCCGCCAGCGCAGTCCCTCCTACTTATCGCTCAAGCCACCAGTGATTGGAGAGGTTCGAGGTACTGTGATCCAGGCAAAGACGGGGTCAACGTGGTTCTGCCATCTTCCACGCAATTTCCACAGCTGCGTGTAGGTCGTAGATCCCCCAGAAGAGGTGGGCGGACTTGAGACAAGTGGTAGTGGAGAATTGCGCGTGTCGATAACGGCGCTTTCATCCACAAGGTTAATGCCGGGTTTATTACTCTTGATCGATCCAGACTGTCGAAGACATTTTTCTCAAAATGAATGCTGAGTCAACGATTGAATGGTGGGCTAATGAGGTGTGGTGAAACTGCGCGTTGCTTGCGCTCTCCGGAAATGGCATCCAATGGGCGATAGTAACGGGTCATTTCAAGTGAGAAGCAAACCTTGGATACATGATTGTACCTGGTCCCTCGACCCTCATACCTCCCCGTGCCAAGGAGATTAGGCATCCAGTACCCGGTGAATGGGATCACAGTACCACGAGAGATTTCCCAAACTACTGTATTGCGATACGCTGCTCCTGTGTCTAGAAAGAGGAACAGAGTCGCATGTTTTTGGATCTCACGCCAATAAACCCCCAGAGAATGTTATTGAATTCGGCATTCTAGCAACACCGGTGGGATTGCGGCAAGGTCAAACTTCTCCGCCATTGTCTACACATTCATATCCTGTGAACTCGATTGGCCGAATATACACGCCGGGCGGCTTATAATAATGAATACAGCCGGTCGGCTAGGTTTCGCAAAAAGAAAAAAAACAAACAAAACAAAGAACAGGATGTCAGGAATAGGCTATGTCGCAGACGCTAAGCCTTCCGAGAACTGTTGGGGCGATGAAGGCGGAAGCGGTTACAGAAAAGAAAAAAAGAACGGTGTCTCCCGGGCCAGGGGTGACCAGTGCGTGTGTGTTTCTCGTGAATCATCGGACCGTGCCCCTCTGTGGTCACGCTATTCGCGCGCGAGGAAATGGTAAGAGCACAACACCTGGAAATAGTTCAGGGCCCCAGTGGAGCGGCTGGGCTGTACGCCAGGGTGTGGGTGTTGCTGTATTACACCCAAACAACTGACTTCCGCATAGGCCGGGGGAAACCTAAAACACGTCAGACTCACACAACACACGGTCCGCGGAATGGCACACGCATGTGCCGCGTGATTCATGAAGGCTTTTTGTCTTTGACCAAGATCTCTGCTCCAGACAATTGAATCTTTCATGCTTTGGGCGAACATCCAGCAACGCCCATTGAAAGTTTGCGTGACGTAAACATAGAAACCTGTACTTCATCAAAGCCTGAACAAGCCAAGTATTGAATCTTGAATTGACAGTTCATAGAAGGATGGCCTACTCCGATGGTGACAAGATATGCGCAGCAAGGACTGCAGGCACATTGGGGACTTTTTATCTCTCTTTTTTTTAAAAGGAAGTTTCAGGCCAACAGAAAACGCAAAAACCACTGTTCCAAAAGCTGATTAACCGCTCATCAGTGGGGTAGTATACGTTGAGTAAACGGCATGCCCAGCTCCTGTGTTCCCTCTACTCGATCAAACGGTGAAACGTGTGGAGTTCAGACGTCCGCCCGTAAAATTGCGGGACGTCTGCTACCTACGACCGAGATCGACTGTAAAGAAAAATAGTAAATCGAACACGTAGAGCTTTTATACTACGATCACGTGACCTGTCACACGACCAAACAAACAAACTCAGACCATATATAAACGGCGCCTACCCAGAACTTTTTTTTCTCATCGAAAGTTAATCACCTGGCGGGTTGATATTTGGGTTTCTCCTCGTTTCTATCTCCGGGAGAATCTTGAACCTATGCAGCTCAGGGAGAGTAACATCTTTCACCAAGATCGCCCCGGCAAGTGTATAGGTCGGTAGCGACCCGTTTGGAAGAGAAACTTCGTTAACATTAGTTTCACTATTGTACTACTAGTTCAGGCTAGACGATTTATTGCACTGATATTCATCGATGTGTATAGATATTCACAGTGAAAGTGTGCCTGTTGCGCCTGAATTTCCGGCGTGATGTACATCATAAGGTATTGTGGCACTTCGCTGAAGTTTTTGCCCAGGCCATAGTCGTCGGACGACAACTGGGAATGGACTTGATGTTGACCAGTTTCTTCATGCGTCGTGTCGGAATGTACTGCCCAGTTGGTCAGGCATACGTATAACATACTACAGGGCAACTTGGAAACCAGATGCATATTTGTCTCAACTGAAGGCGGACCTGGTGAGTGGTGCGGACCAGCCTCATCTCTTTAGATTGCAAGCTGGTGAACAATCACTACCCCCAGACTCGAAGATGTCTTACATGCAAGGTAATACACCAATGCTTGTTAACGAAAAGAGCTGCCATACACATCCCGGATCCAATGCACATGCTAGTAACAAACACCCTCTCACTCCTCTGTCTGGCAATGTTGAGATCTCTGGTGATTTGACGTGCCCTGACTGCGAAGTTGGTAAGGTGGATTTCACCATCCACTGTAAGGGAATGTACGTGCTGCATCCAAGTGGGTGCACCATAGCTATCATGCTGCCGTTGACGTTCACGTTGTCAAACGGGATGCCAATCTTCTCTATAGAGTAAATGGCCTGTGACGCAAATTCCTCGTCGATCTCGTAAAAATCAATGTCATCCTTGGAGCGACCAGCTTTCTTTGAGAACTTTTGGGAATTGCATATATGGGACCCATGCCCATGATCCGATGTGGAACACCAGCTACGCTAGCCGCGACGCACTTGCCAAGGGTCGGAAGTCCGAGTGGTTTGGCAGCAGATCTACGAGTTAATATGACAGCTGCTGCACCATCTGATACCTGCAAGGCATACCTAATGGGGATAAACACAACACGCGTTGGGGCCGTATCTTTGGCTTACTAGCGTGTGTTGAACCATCTACTTTGAATGAAGGTTTCACCTTCGCAAGACTCGCAGAAGTAATGCCGTCACGTATCCCGTCATCTGCCTCCACCACAATCTCTACCTGTTTTTCAGTCTTTGGGTCGAACATTTGAACCTGTAGAGGGACGATCTTGTCCTTGGCTTTCCAAAACGTTTCCCGAGCTGTCATGGCTTTCTGGAAGGACTGGGGAGCAAACTCGTCTTGCCTCTCTCACGAGACGTTGAAATCCGTGGCGACATTCTCCGAGGTGATACCCATGGGAATGAGACAGTCGTTAGCTTCCTTGTCGGTGAGCACAGCCTGACTAACTATCGTGTAGGGATCCACTGCACCATCCGAATGTCATGGACTCCACAACAGCCCCTGTAAGGGATGGGTTGCTGTGAGAGACAAATGTGTGCATGTTACTTACTAATTCCGATAGAAGTTTGACCGATGATTTGGTCAGTGACCTGGTTCGCATCGGCAAGGCCAGAGGAACGCTGCAGGTTCACAGTTTTGAGCGGTGTAGCGTGGGGTACGCCCGAGTGCAACGCCGCCAGCCTCCACCCGGGGGAAGGACGTTACCATCGGCGATTTCTTCGATGAGAGCTGGACTCAGGTGAGTTCTGGTGTAGAGCTGCTTGCAGTACATCAGACAAGATTTCCTCAGGATACATGTCCTTGAAGCCACCCTTCCTGCTCTGCAATGGGATATATTAGCTAGTGCACATGCTTGGTTTCTAGTGTACGGGGCACTTTGGCTGGAGCGGAACGGACGGCAGCAGCGATAACCACCTCGTTGTCGCCCTTGACGAGGATTCTTGCCTTTGCACCTGACGAGAGAGATACCATTGGTGAGTTGGTAACTTATATGGGGACATCCCACTAGCGGTTTGACTGGTCGTTCCAAAGCATATGACTCTGAAAATGACCAGTGTTTACTACTCAAGTTGGTTGCAACAAGACATTGAATTCAGACCTGGAAGGATGACAAGAATGTAACCCGTTATTGCAAACGCCCATGGCAAAAGGGATAGTGGTTATGCTCCCGACGATTACATACCAAAAGCCCTCCGGGCGCTCCTGGACGCTACAAGTACGAGTAGAGAAGTAGTTTCACAAGAGATAACCCTGCGGCATGTTACAGGAGGCTATGTATATGGCTTAGGTAGTGTAAAGTTCAACACTATGGAGAGGTGTTGTAGGTGACCGGGCGTGAACCGCCATCATCACTGACATCAACCACCAAACAATGTGCGCCGCTGTCCATGTCCATTTCGACCTAAGATCGCTGCAAGTCGCTCGTCATGATTCAAGTAGGGGCGTGAAATGAACCCCAATACACGGCCACCTAAGAGCAATGATTCCCAATCTAGTTGGCCCGGCTCTTTTGGTCCGGCAAAAACTCGGGGGACAAAACAACTTTCAGACCTGGACCAGGATGCGTCCAGGAATAAACAACACCCGAGTGTAACTTGCCTAAGGAATGACATGGTCAAGCACATTCCGGTCGTTTTGACGAGACCAACCATGGTAGGTGTCGGCGCTCTTATGTGAGCTGCTTTGCAAGCAGAGAGCGTCCACAGATTGGGGCGCATGCTGTGCGGAACAGACACTTGCCAGACAAATGCTGGCACATGACCATCATGCTCCAATTCTTCTGAGACCGCACAGTGTAACTCACCGGTGAGTACTTTCCCGGTCTCAGACAATAATTATACTAGGAAGCTGTGTGGTTTAGTGCCGGTTGCATGTGCTCGTACTGTAATTGATGCAGCTGAGTAAGTCGTACCGCAGGTATCACCCCGGATTTGGGTTAGCGTTACCCCTTCGAGATGCATACTGGTCCGGCATCCAACAACGGTTTCCATTGAACGGTCCTCACTGTGAGGGTATTGCCGCAGTCGCTTCTTCGGTCTATCTGGGGTGGTTTAAAACAGACCCATGCGAGGGACACCTCAGACCCGAAATCCAAGGCTCTTCCACACTTCTACTCGTGACAAGTTCACAGAGTGTTCAGCCTCACATGCACCCGGCTCATAGTGCTCATGCCAATATGCTTCCCGAAGTCGAAAGGGCGAACGAAGATTTCTTCAATGATCCCACTACTGAACACTTGTTCTACACCTCTGAGGCTCAAGAGACGGCCAGGCTTGCAACTGCCGCAATGCTCAAAGCGGTTCCGTTTGACAAACTGAAGACAGTGGTCATGGATTTTGCATGTGGCGTTGGTGCGCTATCTCTGACAGCGAACCCGTCGGCTCCCATCTGACATCCCTCCCACCATCCGTACAGGTTTCATATCTCAGGGCTTAGCATCCAATGCAAAGTCCATCATTGGCGTGGATATCAGTCAGCGTATGGTAGATATTTATAACAACGATGCAAAGGAACAGAATTTGTTTCCCAACGAGAGGAAAGCCGTGCGGGTGGATAGGTTGGTGGAGAATGAAATACAATTAGAGGGAATGTCATTTGATGTGATTGTGGTGAGTCGATTTCAATTTCTCTAGCCCTGGTTACACACTATTTGGCATCCAGTGCGCTTCATCCTACCACCATTTCCCGTCAATCGTAGATGTGACGAAGGTGCTTGTATCCTATCTCAAGTCAGGAGGTTCTCTACTCGTTGTGGACATGGTCAAGGGCGAATACCCTGTGCTACAAACCTATCACCAGGTTGCACACAAAGGTGGTTTTGACGCAGAGGACATGCGTATGGCGTTTGAAGCTGCAGGACTTCATAATTTCTCTTTCGCGGAAGCGGCGACGATTGAATTCGCTGGCCATCCAGTAACCATGTTTCTCGCCAGTGGAGAGAGGTGAAATGAAAAGTGATAGAAACATATACTATCATGCTTCCTTCCCACCTAACTATGTACCTCGTTGTGCAGCCTTCCACAGAAACATGGTTGTTACATTGAGTACCATCCTCGTGAGAGGTTACCACAACTGTGGTGATGAAACTCCTTCAGGGCATGTCTACATACGTATTGTTGTATTCGGCATGCATCACCTCATCACTGCAGATTATGCGACCCAGGTATTGCTGGCGGTGCATCAACAGTGCATGTTTTCATTTCTATGTGGCAGCGAAAGGTAACCATTCGTATATGGCACACTTCTCATCTTCTTGCCACTGCATCGTGCATATCATCTCGGCTCATTCAATCAAAGTGGACAGCCACAGAAATCCATCCACATCATTGCCCGTTACGTGACACAATGCAGGCAATTGAAACGCATGGCGACTGCGGTACTAACTGTCTGGTTCTGATCCAGGCTACTGCCTTGATGGGGCTCGACCGAAAGAATGCGTGGAAGGACTTGACCACTGGAGTTAATGCGGACTCGCGCTGCTCTGAAGGTTTTTGAGTGCGTAATTTTACAATCAGCCATTACGTCGCTGTGGGGTTATTAACTTTGCGAGATAAAGGTCCGCTCTATCGATATCATCTGCGGAGGCAGAACGAGGTTAGAATCTGATAACACAACAGTCAACCTTCCCAGATACCAGCCGTTCTTCTGCGTGTAGACACGGCACCTACCCCCGCAGTGTCCAACAAATCCTATGATTCGGTACTATCAGGAATCGTGACGATGGATAACTCCCAACACCGTGCAGTCCAACTTTGACGGACGTCCCTCTCAACACACAACAAGATATTCTTCTTAACGTTGGACGACATTCTCATTCTTGGTGAATTTGTTGAAGATGATGGACACTTGGTACTGTGGAAAGCGCAAGGGCGTACCAAATGTTACTTGCATAGTACGCGAAACCTTCCTTTTATTCCAACATTTAAGAGACCTCAGTAGCGATTCATAGGTGTCGGGCGACCCATACAATCACGCCTCAGGCGACGAAGCGCGGGAGTGAACAGGCCAATCGCAAGCACATTCCCAGACTGGTGAGTAGCGATGAGGATAAATATCACAACGTGACCCCCCAGCATGCCAGCATGGCCTCGATTACCCCTCCCTGGTACTCTTCTCCCGAGGTGTTTCAGGATGTTCTGAGATGATTCGCATCAGGCTTACACTGGAAAGTGAATTCAATCCCTTGTTGAAAGAGGACTTATCCTTATCAGCGGATAGGCATTGAACTCCAGAATCTCCTGTTTTCTCCTTGCAGGCTACTTCAGGTCGGGTAGGAACAGTCATCTGATTCTCTGACAATGATGCAGAGAAGCATCTTGGAAGTCGTAATGCGCACAGTACCCTAAGAGCATGCACCTGCCGTGTAAAGAAATACACAGATGCTCTGGCAGTCAATAAGGTTAGTGTTCATTTGTCTGTTTGCATGGTCCTTTTTAATCTTCTTATCCGAGGGTTTTATTCAGTTGTCAGAGAGGTTGTGAAAAGACACAAGGGTGAAATCAATTGGGATCTGACAGCACTTACCATGACTCTGTGGCTCATGGGGCGCCCCGTTTTCCGGTGGCTAATAACTACCCTTTTCCTCAGGTGTTTTCTGGTCCAGGCCTCTACCTTGCGGCGTCATAATGTCCTTCCCGTGGACACAAGACTCAGTGGGTCGGATGCAATTGACCCGAATGTTGATGAACTCTCAGTGACACCTAAGCTGGTGCGATTGGGAGCTGTGAATTACAGATCCCGTGGTGTGTAAGTTGAGTCCTCATGCTCAAGCGAACCTTCACATCATTGATATACGAAATTACTGGTACAAGTTATTCTTTCCGCCATGAGGTGTGAAGAAGTATTTTGCGGATCATGGTGTCAAACTTGAGATTGTCGCTGTCAAGGACGTAGCCAAGGTCAGTTCTATCATGATGGCATGCAACCCTCAGGATCTGGCTTGAAAGCATGCAGGAAAGATCTTTTGATGAAATCGTCAAGGGCATCGATGCTATCGTACAATTGCGTGTCCTGTGTACATGCCTGGAGGTCAGCCTTGAGATACAATTCTCTTGCCTGGTTTCTGACTCCCTTCGTCAGATATGGTAGGGTCCACCGTAAAAGGAACCACAGGAATTCTGTGGAGTGTGCTTCAGTTCGGGTAGGTCGTGAAGTCGCCGTGTTGAACAGCGAGTACTAAACGTTGAGCCATACTCGCAGTTAATCTATCAAGTACATTGTGTATACGTCTTTGGCGGCAGCCATACGGGGTGAAGTGATCAGACCAACCATTTTCACTGAGGAAGACCGGAGTTTTTAGGCAGTCAATCTGTTAAAGGAGCAAGGCGAGGACACGCTTGACATTACAAAATACCGTGCGTCCAAGACACTGGTGGAACAAGGTTCGGAACTCATACACCCCTGTTTCATCGCTCTTGAATTCAGGTGCCTAGTCATTCGTCAAGGAACACTAGCATGCTAGCATGGGATTAGCTGGGATTTGACAGCATTGAACCCAACCTATGCACGGTTTGTTTGGCGTGAGTCGTTGTGAGTTACTAATTGCCACCCGTGGCTTAGGTGTTTGGAGTATTGTATCCTGATTGCTCGAGAAATAATGCGGTCTGACTTCTAGAGCGTAACAGCCAGCTATCCACGAGATCACGGACCCTACCTCACTCAATTTCTCTGCGCGATTGTTCTAGGACCGCGTTGTGGATTCTACGAAGTCCGACGAGGTGGCGAAGCAGCCCATTATCTACACGCGTCTCACTTGGGTCGATGTTCAAGATTTAGTCGAAGGCCACCAACGAGCCCTCGAGATACAAGAAGCAGGAGCTGAACGGATTATCAACAGTGCAGGTCTGTTTCTTTCTGTGGTTATTTTGAAGCGGTCCTTGGAGGTGGCAAGACTTCGGTACGTACCGCCACGTCCACCTTTGTAGAAAACACTCGCACTGACACATCCAAAGTCGATGCAGCGAATTTACTTGATCCACCCTCGCGATTGTCAAAACCATCCAGGCGCAGTTTCACAGCATCCATCCACGTATAATCTCGACAACGCAAAATCCCAAGGTGCCCTTGGCATGAAATATCGTTCAATGGCGGGAATGATCAGAGACACGTTTACAGATCACGAAGCTCGTGATTGGTAAAATACTAGTTAGCAGCCGCTGAACTCCAGAATTTCCTGTCTACTGCCTGCGGGTCACTCCAGGTCAGGTTGGAAGGGCCATCCGGAGAAGTATCTTGAAACTCGTAATGTGCAGAATGGCCCCTAAGTAGCAGACTGCACCTGTCGTGTAAGGAAATACACAGACGCCCTGGCAGAACCGTTTGCATGGTCCTTCTGGACTAAGGGTTTTGTTCAGTTGCGTCGGAGGCCGTGAAAGGCTACGAAAGCGGGGCCAATTGGGGCGCGACAGCGCTTACCGCGACTTCTGTGACTCCCTGGGCGCCGCATTGTCCGGTGGCTAATGGCTACGTACTCTTCTCCTCAGGTGTTATCCGGTCCCACCCTTGTGCAATGTGGATGTAAGACTCAGCGGATCGGATGCAGTTGACCTGCATGCTGCTCCTAAAATGTGGATGATTGGGGAGAGTCATGAGCGAGATTACAGTCGCTTCCGTAACGTGGAACTTGAGCCCTCAAGTTCAAGCGGACCTTCACATCGTTCGTATGCGAATTCAGTGGTACAAGTTGCAGTCTTTTCATCATGGGATGATCAACAATAATGGAATTTTCAATAAAACCGGAGGAGTGTCACATGGATCAACGCACGTGAACAGAGCTCCTGATGCGTGAATTTCCGCACAGCCTGTCTATCAACCCGAAGCTGGCGGCAGCGATAGTGCGCTAAAAAGGCTATACCGGAAGCTGATAGATTGGCCAGGTATAAAGACATGCCCCAGCTACATAGTAGCTACATCCCAAACTTGACCCGCCTCGAGTTATGCCTGCCATCCAACCTCCGAGCAAGGTGCTTGTGTCGGGCGCGAATGGGTACATAGCAATGTGGGTCATTCGTGACCTTCTAGAGCACGGTTATTCCATCAGAGGGACTGTTCGATCCACAAAGAAGGGTGAATATGTAAAGAAGTATTTTGCAGGTTATGGCGTCAAACTCGAAATTGTCGTTGTCGAGGACATAACCAAGGTCAGTTTCGTCACAACAGCATGTGACCCTTATCAGACTTGAATGCGTGCAGGAAGGAGCATTTGACGAAGCCGTCAAAGGCGTCGATGCTATCGCACACATTGCTTCTCCCGTGTATATGCCTGGAGGTCGGCCCTGACATACAACCCTTTTGCCCGGTTGCTGAATCCCTTCGCCAGATATGGTAGAACCCGCCTTGAAAGGAACCACAGGAATGCTGCGGAGCGCACTTCAGTTCGGGTAGGTCGTCGAGTCGCCATAGCAAACAGGGAATGATGCTAAACGTTGAGTCACACTCACAGTCAATCTATCAAGCGCATAGTGTATACATCTTCGGCGGCAGCCATACCAGGCGAAATGAACCGGCCAGCCGTGTTTACCGAGGAAGACTGGAATTTCCAGGTAGTTGATCTGTTAAAGGAGCAAGGTGAAAATGCGTCCGACGTTACAAAATACCGTGCGTCCAAAACGCTGGCGGAGCAAGGTTAGAACTCGTACACTCCAATATGTTAGTCTTGTTTACGTCTCGTCGCTCTCGCATTCAGGTGCCTGGTCATTCGTCAAAGAACACCAACATGAGATCAGCTGGGATATGACAGCATTGAACCCAACTTATGTGCGGTTTATTTGGCATGAGTCGTTCTGAGTTGCTAATGACCACTCGTGATTTAGGTGTTTGGGGTATTGTATCTTGACTTCCCGAGAAATAACGCAACCTGACTGTCTAAAACGTAACAGCCGTCTATCCACGAGGTGACGGACCCTACCTCACTCAATTTCTCCGCGAAGTTGTTCTACGACCGCGTTGCGGATTCCACAAAGTCCGACGAGGTGGAGGAGCAGCTTCTTATCAACACCTTTTTCACTTGGGTCGACGTTCGAGATCTGGCCGTGGCACACCGACGAGCCCTCGAGGTACAAGAAGCAGGAGCTGAACGGATTATCATCAGTGCAGGTCTGTTTCTCTCTGTGGTCATTCTGAAGCTAGAGCCTACTGACAACACGTCAAGGTCCTTGGAGATGGCAAGACTTCAGTACGTTCCGCAACGTCTACTTTGGTAGAAAACCTTTGCGTTGACGTATCCAAAGTGGACACGGCAAATCTACTTGACCCACCCCCGCAATTGTCAAAGCCGTTACCGAAGGGCCTCCCAGGCACCGTTTCGCAGCATGCATGCATGTACGATTTCGACAATACGAAGTCCCAACGTATCCTTGGCATGAAATATCGTTCGATGGTGGAAATGACCAGGGACACGTTTGCGGATTACGAAGCTCGCGGTTGGTAGAACGTCAGTTCGCAGTATATGATACACACCCACAAAGTCAGCTCAATCCTCTCTCAACCCATAGCATGCAGCGGGTGATTATGGAATTTCCACAAGCGGGCCACGACCACTTCTTGTTTGTGTCGCGTTACAGTTTGGGTGGTAAGAAGTAGATAACCACCTGGTGACCTGCCTGTTACATAGCAGCGATTGCTTGGCGCGAAAGATTCTTGGAAGAAGACGAAGTTAGCCATGTGGCAACACAAGAGTCGGTGGGCGGTCGCCGAGCCGGCTAATTTTGTACACTATTGAGTCGTTGGCAATTTGAACTCCAAAGTTTTGCGACGTAGCAGGATCCTGCGAATCTTCATGCTACGCAGGTTCTCAGAACCGCCAATATGCTACTATATGCGCTCTTTATGCCGAGATGTTCAAGATCGAGCGTTCTGAAGGGGCTATCGATGGGAATGAGTAAAGAGATGGAATATCCTATTATGATGCTAACTCACCAACAAATCCCCCTGCACCGACAGTCGTCGATTCATCTCTGGGAGTTGGAGGTAGTAAAAGCGTCGCTCACTGTCAGGTGGCAAACGGGTCTTCGGTAACAGTTGAGCGCTTGGGCTTAGAAGTAAAGTTGTATTAACGGTTGTCAAGGCCAAAGTGAACCACATGCACACACGAATCTTTCATTCCCGCCATGGATGTCAAAGAAGCTTGGAGGTGCGAAGTTAGTAACGCTCATAGTATCTCCGAAAAATTTCCCAGAGAGCGTCGCAGGAAGCAAACGCGAATCACCGACATACGGTAATCGCCGGGACTGAATACTAAGTGTTCTCCCGCCGCCACAACGACAGCTGTAGGTCCTTACTGTAAACAACGGAAGAAAATTCTGAGGACCTGGTAGGTCAGAACAATAACCACCAGTGTTTATTCCGTTCCCCGTATTTCTGGGTGAGTGATGCACCGAATGAAAACCCTATGGAACATCGGACAAGACCTGGAGGAAATATTTATCCCGCACGGACAAGTACTTGGGCAAAAATTGCCTAAACACCTTTGCACCACATGGATTGAAACTTGGGGGGTCGTAAGATTGAACGCACCGATCCTTCGACGGAGTACGAGTAAAATGGACAAGAACCGTCCAAGTAATGCGAACACATCATCTTTTAGGTTCGTCGCAATGGTCACGCAAGAAGACTCGGAAGCGCACTCTGTTCTCGGAGGGTTGAGTTGTGTCGGCGAAGGGGGCAAAACTTATGTCGTAACAAACCCGCGATACTTCTCCGGACCTCCTGGCAAGGAACTGAAAGATAATACCCATTACCAAGCACTAACGCTGCCGGGCCAGAAGACGTGTCTCCAAGTTCGAAGGCGAGCAAACGAATGTCGATAAGCTGTCCTGGAATCCACCGTAGAGATAATATCCAGGTCATCGGATCTATGACGACGACTCGGAACTGGTCACCAATACCTTCTGTGAAACGGGGTGCTTTGAGAATATACACTTGCCCGCGGGGTTCTTACGCTTCGGGCTGACTCGGCCCTGGCGACGATCGTCGCCGGGCAAAGCTTACCCAGCCTTCGAGGGGCAGCATCGGTCGTCAACCCTCGGTGGGGGTGTTGGTTATGCTGCTGCTAACTCGCCGACACGCGACACGCGTTACGCCTAGCGTTTTTGCCTCAACGTCGAGCCGTCCGCGGGGCGTTTTGCATTTCCGTCTGTCGCGTCATTAATTTGCCACACCTTTGGGTCTTTGTCCATGTGCAACGAGAGGGTTGTCATTGCGATCCCTGTTATCATTGCATGGTAATTTGTCCCACATACAGCGTTGCACGGGCGCAGCTTATCGGGGACAGGTAGTTCATATGCTGAAGCCAACGGTAACTCAACAGGTGGCACTGGAAGAGTATAGGGTCAGCACATGCCACAACGCTGCTCGCATGCTGTGACACGTTGGGGAACGCATCATTACCATATCATCGGCAGGAACGATCATCTGTTCGATGTATCAGGAAGTTGACGCAGAACAATTGACGACTCAGCCTAGTATCTGATTGATCCACCAGGCCGCGGCGATAGGTCAACTGCAATCGCTCAGGAAAGCGGATGGCCGCACGAATTGTAAATTTGCATTGCACACACTGGTTAGTCTCCTACCGTCTGAGCCAAGTCTATGGGACAAACACCCACGTCCCACGGAGTGTGGGATACCCGTACCCATACAGTGCAATACCTATTGGATGGTATGGAAACTCGGGTAATCAGCAAACTTGGATTAATGCATGTGGCAGCGTACTTTGCGAATCTAAAACTCTCATTCAGGAGTCCGCGTTACCGTTTTCCCTGCAGCCATTTTGCAATTCTGGCCGATGGGTCGGCCTACACATGTATAGATAATAACACACGAACTCGGTATCATTGTGAGCATGATACATTTCAAGCACACCAAGTGAATCCGGTCATGAAACACATAGAACCCCTTCGCATGCTGTTAGATTCGAAATTTCCAGGGAAGGGATATGACTGGACTACCTTGCTGTATTGGAGCGTTGAGGAATCGGGGGAGGGGGGGTGTCGGATACGGTGACTCCGGACAGTGCGATGGCCAATTACAGCAGATAGATTGAAGAGCGTGGTCGTTATCAGCGTGGGCGAGGATGGCAACTAGGTGTGTGAGAGACAGTATTGCCTCGAACAGAATTAATCTAAGTGGCTAGAACCGTGGCTCGTTGCATGGTGTAGGGATTCCGTACCCTATACCAGTTGTCCGTCTAACGGACACAGCATGGCATGGCCGGAACAGAAACAGGCCACGAGGTTTCGCACGTATACATGTCAGGAATAGCATGGGGGCTTCAGGGTTGTACGCTCTTGGACACCTCCGCGCATTGTCAGTCGGATTACTCCGATTATTTGATGGTGGCTTGCAATGACAGGCTCCAGCAGCAGCGTTTATCTTGTCGAAAAAAAGGTCAGGGGTTCATCTGGTGGATGTCGTTTGACCAAGTCAGAGTGCCAAGACCATGTAGTAGCGCGAAGGCAACCCTTGCGGCGTGCTAACTCGCCAGGAGATGATGTCTTTGGCATGTAGAACTCCGTTCGTTGGCGCACTGGAAATAAAATAAAATAAACTGCTCGCTTTTACCTGCCAGAACGGGTGAACTTCGCAGCTAAACAAGACTCATACTCATCTGGGAAAATGAAACTAGGAAGGCCCACACTAGAAGTCAGTCCAAACCCACAGCCGCCAGCGCTCATTTCTCTTCTACGCAGGTGTGTGTTCTGGTTGCAGGCTGGAAATGAAATCGATATGACCCCAGTTGGTCAGATATGATACGGATATGTCAACCAACGAGGACGGAAGTAAAGATTCGTGGACTGTCCGAAAAGCCCCCACGGATCAGGAGACATGATCGATCCAAAGTCATCACATCTATATTAGGAAATCACCCCAACCCTTGACTTACGGAACCTTTTTTTTTTCGAGACACTCTGGATAGAATCGAACGCAGAAGGTCGACGTATCAAGGTATGGTCATGGAAGGCGACAAACGGCGATGTTGGCACGGCGGTAGAAAAGTGCTATAGACCCGGGTCCACGTTGACTGCGCAGCCCGCGAACGACAGTCTAACCCCAAAAGAACATTGGAAGCAGGACGGCGACCTTATCACCTGATTCATCATGGCATCACTACCATCCCAGGGAACCCGTTCTTTCAAACCCTGTCACTGTATCAGTGTATATCGGTTTGACTGGCGTTAACGTTGGACGTGCGGGCGGCCGATAATATCAGCATCTGCCTTTTTTTTCTCTTATCTGATCCATAGATCTTTGGCATGCTGTAAGTCTGTCTATGTATAATCTGGTATGTTCCGTTGACACCATTGGGGGGGTGCGCAGAACTGAGCGCAGAGCAGCTGACAATCAGTATGGCAGGTTGGAGCTATGCTAGTAAACAAAAACACCACGATGGGTCGCACAATTAGCAAGTATGTCATCCGTTCGGAGTAGCTCCGTTTCCACTCTTTCCGAGCACATCGGTGCATGTTCGTCAGAGCAACGCTATTATACCTTCTCTCGCTCGGGCCGCA
Source organism: Pisolithus tinctorius (assembly GCA_024663395.1). Classification (NCBI taxonomy): domain Eukaryota; kingdom Fungi; phylum Basidiomycota; class Agaricomycetes; order Boletales; family Pisolithaceae; genus Pisolithus; species Pisolithus tinctorius. The sequence goes on along the minus strand of JANFAH010000006.1, from coordinate 177,645 downwards.
TGCGTAGGCTGTGGGTACGGGAAATGAATTGCAACATAGGAGTGTGCGCCCGTCCGCTGAGTCACGCAGCCCGCCAATTGTCTCCGCTATATCAGTATGGCACTAGATTTCATCTGCTGGGATAGGAGTCTGCCAAACAGTTATCTTTGCAGATCCCCGCATGGCCGACCGCAACTATATTATCCCGTCAAGCTTCCATTGCAGAGGATGGAAGAAAAAAAGGCAATTACCAATCCTTCGAGCACATGCTTCTGAAGCGCACGAGTGTGTAAGCTTCGTTTCCCCAGCTGGTAAGTTTCACAAAGCCTATCTGACCTTTCCAATCTGACGGAATACCCCCACGGCTGGTACTTGCTCATGAACTGCTGCGACAGGTGCTGTAATCGCTCGTCTATTGCAGGATAATGCATAGCAATCACAATGGAGAGAGGGGCGCAGTGTGTAGTATCCGCATCAGTGCCGCGCGACGTTTCACGCACAACAAGCATCAAGCTATCCTACATTAGTTCAGCCTAGGCCCCCGACCCCTATTGTTCGCTCCGCAAAATAAAGCTGCATTCGACATGGAGCGGTAGACAAAGAACATCGTTACGTTGGAGATACACGATCCATATGATTGCGTGCTGACTCATCAGCTGGATTCACGTCCAGCGAGCTGTACGTACACCACGGAGACTACGGAAGTACGGAAGCAGATATGTAAACGTCTCCCGAATCGATCAAGCTGTCGGTGGAGAACCTTGGCATACCTACAAGGTTCACCGGAATGAAGAGCGGTGGAGAGGGAAGATTTTCCCGTGACGCCAGTACCACTTCTACGGGTTCTAGTGGGGTGACGGAACAGGCACGTCGGTCATTGTAAACCCGGCAGCCCCTGATATGGCTGGACCTGCGTGGACCGACAATGTGGACACTAGACGTGATGTATGGTCTTATTTATTCCGCCCATGTTTCGCCGATTTGTCCATTACAGACCTGAAGAACGGAAAACGCACCGCTGTCCTCCATTGCCTTAGGATGTGGTGGTCCTGCCCAGCTGATGCTGTTGGCCTGCCCCAGTTGATCCTATCTCGGCGGGTATGTGTTACGCCAAGGCTCCAGGGCGCACAACTCGGCACCGTCCAGGTGGACGAGTTCCACTGCGCCCACAAAAGAGAGCAATAGGTAAAACCGTTATCATGCCGCTATACGTACAGGACGTACCCCGCATCAGACCGTGTGTATGGATCCATCAAATTATCCCATCAATATCTACTTGCCTATCATAATCTACGTACTGCGCACTAGTACTTGCAAGGATATGTGGCACCGCAGCGGCGTAGAAACCTGGTGCGGTGCTACAGCACGTATCAGATTGAACCATCTGCATGAGCCCCTGTTACCACCAACCTTTCATGGATATATCAAAGGAAGGGATGGAAACATTCTATACTTGTATCAATTCTCCGTTGAGAAAGGCTCAGTCTTCCCAAGAGAAAGACAGAATAAATACGTCACATTGTAAATAATCTAGTCGCTATAGGTTCATCGAGAACAGCATGTCATAGCAATACAGTACTTGTTTACTTCTTTAAGCACAGTACTATCGATCAGCAACGGGGACAGCAGAAACACGGAGATTGCAAGAGAAAACATTTCTGGCGCGTACATAGCGTTACATGATAGGAACACATCTCTTTCTTTCGTACGTACGTCTTATAATAATAATTCGGGGAGCGAACAGGCGACTTTTAGAGACCTCTGAGCAGACGAGTGCAAACCAAGATTTGCCGATCGAGGGGAGTGATTTTTAAAAGGTATCTCCCCGCGAGAGCGACACGAGTGCAAGGACCAGCAAAGCACCCAGCGATCGATTCTTGGCGAGGAAACCGCGTAAACAAGTCGAGCACAAGAAAGAAGAAAGAAAAAAAAGAAGACCAAGCCGTATCCAACCCACGTAAACACGGCGGGACAAACAAATGAAAAGGTACGGATGGGAAAGCGCCAGGGGGAAAGCGTCGGTTCTCGGCCTCCGGCCATTTAGTAACCAAGGTTTCTCCCACGAAGCACCTGTCTACAGGGATATATTGATGGTATCATCGCTTTCGGAACCAGAGCGCATGATATGGGCCAGGTTAGCCAGCCCAGCCCCAACCAAACCGATGACGTGCACACGATGCTCACGCAACGGCCTCATGGACGCTAGAAGACCGCATATCCACGTGATGTTGCATGCGCGCGGGTGACCGTGGGCGCAACGGTAATAAGTGGTCGTGACCGTGACCATGAGCATGTCCGTTGCGGTGGTCTGAGGACGGCGGCGGGTACGACGACGACATCGAGACCGCCGACGTACGCGGAGTGGGTGCATCAATCCATGACTGGATCTCCGGGAGCTGGTTGGAATGATGCGGTTTCCGTGAGTCGGGGATGGAAGTTAGGGGCGCAATCGATGGATGACTGTAATGGTAGGGTGGCAGGGTGACATGAGTCGAGATTGGCGGAAGCTGGGTGGATTGGGGGGGTGACTTTGGACGGGGCATCGTAGTTGTGGCAAGAGGTCCCCTGCGATGCGGGAATTGGTCGGGTCTGGGCCGGCCATGTGTGCGCTCGAAGAGACCACATTTATTGCAAAGCTGCAAGCATATATGCGTTAGAGTGGGGCTGCATATAGTCAGTAGTGGAGGAGAGTACGGACCACTTTGCCAGGGCTGAGATTCGACCGCCTCCATGTGGAGGTGTCGGTCGTGCAGCAGTTGAAGCAGCGCCTGCGAACTCTGTCGCTAAGCTTTGTGGCAGCATCGTCAGTATGGACGATGGAATAATTGTTTTGGCCCGGCAGAGGGTATGAGAGGGAGCCTGCGTCCCGTGTGCCTAGGCTGCCATGTGAGAGGGCGGAAGTATAGGGGGAGGGGGTATGGTATGCATGGGTATTATCATGGGAATACCTGTGGTCTGGGTGTGTGCGCGGGGCATAAGAATAACTGTGGGACGACCGCTCGGAGTCACGGACAGGATCGTGTGGGTAGGGTCTCGACTGGCGAGCGGAGTGGTCCTGGGTGTAGTATGGATCAGAGTAGCTGGAGTGGGAGTCCAGGGGCCGAATGGTCGGAGAGCGGCGGGGCACAGGGGAGGACACGGAGGAGCGGTCGACGGAAGAGACGGACAGGGAGGGGGAGTGGGTGAGGGTGGCAATAGGCGGGGGACTCGGCCTGCGGTAGGAGTGGTCGTATGAGTAGTCGTACTCGCGCCTGTGGCTAAGGGTTGTTGTAGTGAGTGCTGGGGGGGCCCTTGACCGGTCAGCTGGGACATACGAGGACATGGTGGTGGGTGAGGAGTCTATGCGGTGGGGCATATGCAGGCAGGGAGGGACGGGGAGACGCGAGTGATAATATATCAACGAGACTGGAGGCTGATAATGAATCAACAGATCAAAAGACGGCGCTACATCGAAGCAAACAAAGGACGAACAGTTTGGCTGATCAGAGAGGGATCAGGAAGCTCGTCTCAGATCCAGTGTCTATTTGGCTTTCCAGTCCTCGTATGGCACTCCGATACACCAAACCCACACTCACCACCACAATCAACGAGGCAGTGGCCAACACCGTTTGGGGCGATATCAAAGAGTTATGGACCGCAACTCTGGGAGGACAGGCTGACGAGACGGGACGAGGCTTAATATCGCATTATGACGCGGTATTTGAGCATTTGCCAGTAACCGGATTTGCCCTTTTTTGTGGTGCCTGCTAAATATGTGGGCCAGCGGGGGAGAAGGTCCGAGTGGGTGTCAATGGCACCGCAAGGCACACCCAACTAATCCACTTCCCCTCGGCGTAAACAGCGTCGTCGCTGTCGTTGTCGTCGTCATCACTCGACCCCCCACCCATTTTCCTCTGTATCGTTTATATTATATTATAAAGTTTTTTTTTTTCTTCTCCCTGCCTTTTGGGTTCCGCGAGCGGAGCTCCAATCCCGGCCTTCTCCGTGCCGCCACGGCACAGCCTGTCCTTCTCACAGCGCATAGCTTGCCTTATTTAAATCGGCGACATATCAAAAAAACCCCCCAGCGATGGATGTTTTTGTCCTCGATCAGATCTGTCAGCTCTGCTTATCGTTCCATCAGCTGGGCTGGTCGCTCGCTGGCATTCCTCGGAATCAAAACAAAAGCTGTTTCAAAAAGTAATTTGCCACGATGCTCGTGGGTACTAGCTGTGCTAGTATCGCGCAAAAACCTATTGCATTGTCTGTCTGTGTTGTTCCAAATCTTGATCGCGTACCCTATCAAGTCGACCCTGTGCATCAATCAGAATCATTCCGATGAGTTGACTACTACATACTTGTCCTTTCATTTTCCGTCCGTCCTCTCTTTATGGGCATCTCACGATTCAGCATTCTTTCCCCGTATGTATGGCCATTCACATAATTGGCCGATAGTATTAATGGTAACTTCCGTTCCGCCGCCGCCCTTGCCCTCCTCTTTGTCCTATACGCGCTCCGTTCCTTTTTACAGTACCCCCTTCCCCTTCCCATACACTGCAGTCACATGAGCACGTCGTTTCATCCATATCCTTTTTCTCTTGTTCGCTTTGTTGCCCCCGGATCCTGATCCACTCTCACCATGCGGTATATGGCTCCTCACGAATCCAACTAGTACTGTACGAGGGATTTTGGATTGCCTCAATTCACGCCCGGTAACGACCTGAGATGCTGACAACAACTTGGCACTCATTCGGTTGCCACCCCCTGTTTGGTATCATTCGAGATCCCCCCCTTGCGTCAGGATTCCTTTTGCCACGTACGAACCTCGCTCATCCTAACCCATCGTCGACGTGGCGGTATGCATAACGACGCGCGTTTCCACGCTCAAATACGAGCAACCACAGGATATGGATTTATTCCACCGCTTGCCAAGACACTCCCGATCCATACCAGATCCGTGCGTCCCGTGATACGGCGTTCCTTCCTCTTACTTTGCTTTCCATCTACACACTAGCACTATCGACACCTTTAGAAACGGGTACCCGAAACAGCATCCCCCTTCTTTCTCCTCCCATATCCGTCCACCCACCCATACAAGGCATGGCATCTTCTGATCATGACATGAATGGATGTCAACCCACGGCCATCACCGAATCTGCGTGCGTCCCGCTACCGCAACTCCTCGTAGTACTAGTGTCCTCGTATCACTCAGAATTGGATATCCCGCGTTCATTACGCCGTCCCAAAAACGGTCCATGTGTACATTCCATCGAAGAACTAATCTTCGATCTCAGGGTTCACGAGTATGCTGGGTACATACGTACACGGGGCTGACCCATATCGACACTTGGACCCCCATCAACTAACTCGCCCCACAAGGTTTGGCGATTCGGATGACACACGTTTGCGGGGTTCCATGTCGAATGCTAGGTTAACCATAATAAAACCAACGGCATTATGGCGCCGATTCGGTTTTGGTCCGTGATGGTATCAACGGTCCCCGGCATCAGTAAGGACCCAAGCTTAGTTGTGCCGCGAGCGATCTGCAGGACGCAGATGGGGCTTGTTCGGAGCGGGTCATACTCGTACGAAAGGGCTAGGTCGTGACGAGTGAACTTCCTGCTTCTCAGATCTGGTATTCGGCCGTCCGTGGAACTAGGTCGTGGGTGTTCAATCCCTGTGATATGCAATCGCGTCTCGATTCTGGACCCGCGCTGAAGCACCCTCTTTGAGTAACTACCTCAATACAGTTACGTTTCCACGCTGAAGCACACAAAGTCCTGACGTATGATGATAAGTCATCATAATTTGAAACATGCCCGTTCTGGCCCATTCGCAAGCGAAACTTCTGTTCTCTGGGTTCCGATGGCATGCCATCATCATTAATGGTGATAATCTTCTGACGTCGACAACATGGAACACCCGCGGAAGATGGAACGGATTCATACAGATCTTGAGTGGCTGTTTCGCGACCAATATGGACGGGATCAACTGATTTCTCGTGTTGCTGTGTGGGTGATAGTTGTCGGATGTTGCTGAGACATGGATGAACTGTTGACCAGAATTCACACACATTCCCCGCGATCGTTGCACCTCGGAACCTGCTAGGGCCGCACAACAGCCCCTTTCTCAGATGCCACCCACCACTTTACGCTCTGACGAATTATGCCATTTAGCATAACCAAATCTACTTGGCCGTTACGGCCAACTTTTTCATGCTAGCATGTATATGCACGTGTATACACACGTCACATGCGTCACTATCCGTGGGGGGAAACAAGGGGAAACTCTTGTCAGATCAAATGTTGCGATCCCAAACCTTGCGCCATCGATGAACAGATGCGCCATTTTGCCACGCGAATCTGGTCTTGTACGGCATTGATGTTGAATTGATGGACCTGGCGTTTGAGGCGTCAGTCGATGGATCATCGTCCTCTAAATTCCGTACAGAACAGACACAGATGGAGTTGGGTTCAAACCTTCATGTATGCATTATTCCACAAGCTGAATTGAAGCTGAACTTAACACAAAAGAAGCCCTTCAGCCAACTTCTAAATGAGAGCCCCTCTGTTACCGTAGCAGACCCGTGAATACCCGTACGGTGGCTTTAGTAGAAAGGTTCCGCATACCGTACACCCGTATCATCAACGACAGCGCACGTTACTAGTCGCCACTTATCGGCGTGACATGTGTGTGCCCGTGGGGTCGCAATAGGGCGCGTCTCTCCTTAGTATCTCCGAGGGTTGCAGGCGGGCGGCATCCGCTTGCCTTGCGGAAGAAAAACTAGGGTACCTGGATACGTTTTTCATTTTGCGCGGGTCAAGGATGCAGACTCCAACTGGACAGGGAAACAGTCATCTAGCCACGTCAACGCCGCCACCTCCGACCGCATTGCATGTGCCTCTGGATCGTAGATGCCCAGTGTAGGTTCACGGTCGGTCACTTCGTGGCCCTGCTAAACAATTGCTCGAGTGGACCATTGCCGTGCTGCCGAACAACTTATAGTCGGTTAGAAACTACTGGACCAAAAATTATACATACCTTACCCTGATCCCACTACCGGGTTTACTCACGGTTCACGGGTGAAGCTTGAAGCATCAGGGCCACCGCGACGCCTATCCCACGAGGGTGGCGCTACTTACTATCGCCTGCAACTACTTGTGTACGTGCGACTTGGAGCATGTGGATATCATCGCACTGACGCAGGCGGCGTCGTATCAGCGCAATGCCCGAGCACCTGAGAAGGAGGTACGAGCAACCAACACTGGTCGTCACATGCAGCCTGGCAACCAGTGTACGGAGCCCGCTGATCAGTCGGTAATACATAAATGAGGTATTTTCAAGGTTCCTCTTTTCTGTCTCATGCGACCACATGAAGACATGAGCGGTATTCCGCTAGGAACCTGCAGCATTTGATATTTGGTCGCGAGGGGAGCATCAAGATATGATTGATTCCGCCATAGATTGTGTTTGGATTCCGACGCGCACATGCACGGGGACTTGTGCCCATGATTGTGTTTTACGGTCAAGACTGGAAGATCAGTGTATCTGACTGCATCTATCAACAGTGTTTCGCGTCGTGTTTCGCTGACGCACGTGGACGAAGCGCATCAACCCATGGCATCATGATCGACGCAACGAAACAAGGAACCACGGCGAATTTCCCGTCGCAAGTGTGACAGCGGGACTTTTCGGGCTAGTTAAGGAGGCATACGACGACAGCCACGTATCACCCTGAGAATAAAGATAACCCTGTGATCAACTATGCACGGAACCTTGGCAAGTAAGCATTCGTGTGGAGCCTTAAAACCGACTTGTGCCGCTTGGAACTTGAAATCGACATTGGCCTGCGCCGCGTGATTTTTAGCCGATAATTATTGAAACCCACCGAGACATGTCCATCAACATCAACCCCCTTTCAGGGAGGATATTATGACAGATTATGACCCCCATTTGCCTAACGTCAATGCTCCTATGTACATATCTGGAATATTGTGATCTTGGTTCGATGGGGAGCCAGATGCGGTGCCGTCAGCTCAGAACTCCATCCGGCGGCAATCAAAGTTGACCAACAACTCACCCAAATTAGACAATGTATGTGCGCCGCCGAGAGTCTGCCCCAACCACCTGCCATTTCCTATTATGCGAAGTACAATGGCATAAGCTACGCCTGCTTGTAGATGCTTGCAGTGAGACACAAGGAGATAGTGCAACCGCCTGCATGAGATTGAATGACTTGCCTTTGTGTAAGGTTTCGCCATCTTGCACGGACCCCACAGGTCCGATCACCGTGGTTAAGATCAGGGATCAAGCAGATGTACATGTCCCTTCTGCTGTTCCGTGCATCCAGGGAACGCATGATTGCTTGGCTTCGGGGTCAACCACGATAATAGTATGTGTCACGAACAATGCAAGCAGGTGTGCACCCGCAGCATGGCCCATTCTCGAGTTCATGACCGCCAGTTCGACGGAATTGAACGCTCGTCTTTACGGCGCACAGCGCCCAAGTCCCGCCACTGATCTATGTTGTCGATATCTCGGGGTCTATACATTAAATTAAGTGTAAGAGTTCAACATCACGAGTTTCCCCAAGCTATGGGTCACGAGAGCACTTACTTGCTGAAAGCATGCCAAGGCGTTGTATTTTCTTCCTCCCAACGGTTAATTTAGAATTTTTTTAAAAAGAAAAAGAAAACATCATCCACTACGGGGACAAGAGAAGAGACCGGTAAACCTTGCATTGTCTGAGAAAGTTCAGATGGAAATGCGCGTTTTGTGGTGCGCACACAGCACTCTGATTAAAGGCGCCGCTCGAGGAGGAAACATGCAACGCTCACCTTGGAACCATCAAGCCACATAGCACAGCAGGCCAAGCGTTGATAGATCAAGAACGTTCCTATGAGGTTCCCAATTTCGAAGCTGTTGTTTTCCCGGAACTGAACTTCGGTCACGTGGCTTCCCTGCAGCGTATGTAGGTGCCAAGTACAACCAAGTTCTTCTTGGGTCCTCTAAAGGAGATACCAGGGGTCATTAATCTGATTCAGGTATGGTTCAGTGGAAGTTATTATGCTACTTAAGATGGAGATGTGGTACATGGCAGATGCACCCAAGGCATCGGTCACGCGCAGCAGCAAGCTGTACTACCTTGTGCTTCTCTAAGCCAAGTTCTTCTAATATCTTATTGAGTTTGACGGTGGGGAAACGAGTGGCACAGCTAATATCAATTCATCTGATGCACTGCGTGAATCATTAGATCAACGAGCATTGTTCGCAATCAATCAGGCCACCAACTAGGAAGAAGGTCGGTGATGAATCAGAAATACATATGAAACCATCAAAGTTAGCTGTGGTCGCTGTCGCACCTTCATGCTGGTAAGTTGTCTGGAAGGCATCACAAGACGAGTAATATGACCCTCCCACGCAATAAATTCTTGCAATATACCGGTGAATATAGTGAGCAATTTTTACGCTCTTGAAAGTGCAGTGCGCCACTCAAGTTAGAGCAGGTTAGAACTATATGTGGGCTGTAGGAAATCATTATGCAATCCTGGTCTCTAAACCTGCCTGAACGGAGTTTTCGAGGGTAACCGCGACTATGACTTACCTGCAAAGAACGTCGTGCCTCTCTATTCATGGACTATTGGAAGCAGCGGGTCAAGACCGCCGCTTTTCTGGAAAGTATGACAGCTTCTCACTATGACATTCCAAGTTCGCCCGACTTTGGGAATGGTGTTGGTGAACCAGGCACGTCTACCACAATAAATTCGCGGTCTCAACTATCAATTCAGCGCAGCAAGACGGCAAAGAAGTGATCCTGAGAACATCGTTCGGGGATCTCGGAGTGCGGCCAACTGCATCCGTTGTTTCTATTCATGTCGTTGTGGGTGCCTTCAGGCAAAATTTCCAGGATGCTTCTAAAAATATTGTGTGGAATAACGGGCAGACAGGGGAATGCACGAGGGGCTCAAGGAAAGGACAATGTCAGCGTCAGGGGGACTGGGGCTGGCACACTGGTGTCGAAGTATGTATTCCAACCATTGATAACCAGTGGAGGGTCGCGGTGTTCACCCTGAGAAGTAGTTGACCGCACACAACGGCGGCCGACGGAAGCCGCGCTCATAATCGTAATCACACTAACGACGATAACCGGTCTAGACGTCTGGTTAGTCTCTACCGCTACCTTTCAACACGGATTCCGTGACCATTTCCCAGCGTGACTGGGCACACTAGATGTCATCCGATCAAATGGGACTGTCATTCCTGTTTTTGATCCGGAGGTGAGCTTGATAACCCTAATCATAGGAATCACGAGAAGGGGAGGGGGAAGAAAAGCCTGATACGGGACCTACTGTGTGTACTCGGGAGCAGGGAACCGATCAGATGTGACGTTCGCGGTTAGGAAATTAGAGTACGCACCAGAACGCAATCCATCGGCTGTAAGGTATCAAATTTGTGCCCGGACAACGCTTGTCCACATTCACAGCGCGCGATCTACCGCGACTGCCACAGAAATGAATGATCCTTCATAGTTCCAGGTTTTCGGTGTCCATCAATAGCATACAGATATACACGGGGAAGGTTTTTGCGCGGTGAAACTAGTAAACGGCGAAAAGCTTAGATGCCTACCTCATCCCCGCACGCTCCACTGGGAGCAGCCGTCCAAACACCGCGTGATAACGCGCCCATCGTCAGCTATGGCGTAATTGCGGCCACGGTCTTCATGACGCCAGTCGGATGAGGGGGGATTTCTGTTTCGAAAGTTCTCTTCGGATTCACGGCCGTGCATAGCTGGGAATCCGCTCCTAGACTCTCGCAATCCAGGCTTCCCACAAAAGCCGGGACGGATTTTAAAAAAAGTGTCAAAGAAAGGAGAAACAGCATCTCTTATTCGCTCTGGTTGGTGGCCGCACAAGGCTCCGCTTCGCCTCCGTCATCTAAGCACGACCGTCATGATTAGGAAGGTTGGATAATAAGTTTTCCATCCCAAACTCGACCGTTAGTTTTGATAGCTCAAGAGCGGTGCATGGACCCGAGATGCTAATTCCAATAGTAATGAGTAGCGCGGCATGGATGTAAGTGGTACGTGCCATCATTACAAACGAAGAAACACACGAAGAGAACGACTCGAGCAGCCCAGTGTCCTCATTACATAACGAATAAAAAGACAAATTATGAAGCCAGATCGTTAGTCCAATACCCAATGGCGCACGGCCTGGCAGGCGCCGATTTCTGGGTGCAACAGAACTACTGACAGCCAAGATTGTAGTTGTCTTCTGCGGTGGTCCAGAAAAGCAGGCCGATAACGGGCAAATGGTGACTTGGGAGGCAATGGCGGTATGAAGTGTAATAGGTGGCGCTGCACGACGGCCAGCATTGTCAGCATGACACCATGAGAAATACTCTTCTTTCCGCTCACCGGTAGGGTATGTTTTAGGGTGTGATATAATTCTACGAAATCATTAAACCTCTTATGAGCATGAATAGTAATTCCCTGGCATGGGGTAAATACAGTTCCCACGGACGAGAGTAATTATTCCCACCTCTTTTGTGCGGATAGCACAATCATACACTGCAAAGAATTGAGCAACTGGGGTGTCAGAAATCATTTAGACACACGCACCAATAAATGCCCCGCCGAGCTGGTCTCCAACACTAGTCCACCCACTTATCCTGACATCTCTAGAAAATACCGCACTTTGACCCACGTGGTCTCCGAGCCATATGTCGCGAGAGTATATCGAAGGTGGGCCAGGAGAAGATTGCAGAGCAAATGACTCATTCACATCCTCGTCCTAATCATTTTCCAGTACCCGTCTCAGATGTCAAGCGGTTCGTAAAGGCTGGAGCATACCTCTTCAAGTTCGTCATATAGACGTGACTCTTCTTCCACGTCTATCCTGTCGGGAATTAACACTAGTTGTGCCTTATCATTTTGAGGTGACCGCGAAGGCAAATGCGACTGTGCACTCGACGACTGTGATGACTGCATGATGGTTCGGAGCAGTGGTGCATTTGCTCCATATGATATGAGCGTCCTGGATGGCCCTGATGACCTAAGGACAATTACAATTAAAAAGTGCTTACATAAGTGATTCTTGCAGACGCAGGTTTGACTACTAAGCCACCCAGCGAGGTGGAACTACTGTTGGCCTCTGACCTGCTCAAAGCTAAAACGCGCTCTATTGCATAGGTTTTTCCCGATCGTACTCACCGTGAGCAATCTGACTCAACGATAATTTATGTAAAGCCTCCACGCCCATGGTCGTGTATGTACAATGATGGTTTCGGAGTAAAGGTGCTTATTCGAACGTTCCAAGCTGCGAGTTCACAAACTTCCTGATCAACGACGGCTAAGTGCGCCGAATCATTACGAGACACGATTGTGTGAACACCATACACCCGTGTAAGTATAATCTCGTTTTGCCATCGCAATTCTCTGTAAGGTACACTCATGGATTATAAATCTGATATACAGTACATAGGGGGTAGATGCAACGCACAGCTTATAGCATAGCAAAGGGCATCCTATGATGACGACTGACTCAAGCAGCATTTGTCAAGCAGACGCGTAGGCCCTTTGTGGGACTTGCTTTATTTCATTCGTTTACTCGTTATTCGGCGAGTTCGACAGTAGTGAGTCATCTCTATTACGCCACAAGAAGTGAGTTTGGCAGACTATGGTCAGTTGGTGACCGATAGTATTGCATTACTTATGCATCATTTCAATGTTCGTTAACGAGCCGTACACCACCCCGCTACGTGGTATGGAATCTTGTGCGACTGACGTTTGTCATTGCAGAGCTAGCAGTGTAATTGCACTGAGTCAACTAGATGAATGACCAGGGAACAAAACGACGTGGCAAGTTGAAGTGGTGCATGGGACTGGTATAAATGCATTGATGCCTCAGGAGATCATCCCCACTTACTTGAGATATGCCCATCATTCAACCCCCAAGCAAGGTCCTTGTCACCGGTGCCAATGGATTCATTGCCATGTGGGTCGTCCGTGACCTCCTCGAGCATGGCTATTCCGTCAGAGGGGCCGTCCGCTCTACAAAGAAAGGTGAACACCTGAGAAACTACTTTGCCAGTTACACATCCAAACTCGAAACCGTCGTCGTTGAAGACATAACCAAGGTCAATCTCCTTCACCCACGAACCCATTTTCTGTCTAGCTGACCTGGATATCTAGGAAGGAGCGTTCGATGAAGCTGTCAAAGGTGTGGAGGCAATCGCCCATATGGCCTCCCCGATATCGGTGAACTACACGCGGGTCGAAGGTGGATTCCGAAACACTCCTCACGTATTGTACATGTTCACGAGTGCCATACAGATGTGATAGACCCTGCCGTGAAGGGGACGACGGGACTTCTACAGAGTGCGCTCAAGTACGGGTGAGTGATTACAACAAGACAAAAGTGGTCGATTTGTTTTGGAACGACGAGTTGCTTACGGTCCTGCTTACAGTCAATCTGTGAAGCGCATCGTGTATACTTCTTCGACGGCGGCCGTGCGACCCGAGACTCGTGAATTCCCTACTTTTACAGTTTTCACTGAAGAAGATTGGAATGTCCGAGCACTTGAAATCCTCAAAGAGCAAGGAGATAAGACACCCGCTGGCACGACATATCATGCTTCCAAGACGCTCGCGGAACAAAGTCAGTGCCCCCAGAATTGGTACCATTTACACTTACACTACTGTCCCGCTCAGGTGCACGGAAATTCGTAAAGGACCACGAGCACGAAATTAGCTGGGACTTGACGTCATTAAATCCACCTCTGGTATGGTTTATTCCAAGGCGGCCCATTTAACTAGTCACTGATTGCTGCCCTTTATTCAGACTCTTGGGGTAATGTGACCATGTTTTATTGAAGGACACGGCAATTTGATTGTTTGGGATGCAACAGCCAGTTATCCATGATGTGACTGATCCCTCTTCACTCGGATCCTCCATGCGGTGGTTCTACGACAACATCGTGGATCCCGTGAAAAGCGCCGAGCTTGGGAACAATTCCTTTATGGGAACCGGTGGCTCCTGGGCCGACGTTCGGGATGTAGCTACGGCACATCGACTGGCTCTGGAGACGCAAGAAGCAGGGGGTGAGCGAATCATCATTTCAGGTAATTTTCTCAACCTCTGCTCCCAATATGGCATTCTGACAAAATGCCAAGGGCCTTGGACTCCTCGGCAAGCTTTCAGTATGTATAGGTGATCTTCCTTGGGGACAGAAAAATATACTGATAACTTTCGAAGTCGACGCGGCGAACGCGCTGGAGCCCACTCCTAAATTATCCAGGCCGTTACCACAGGGTGACCCGGGCTCCAACTATCCAGCTCCACACGAGTATGGTGCCACCAAGTCGCAGCGCGTTCTCGGGCTGAAGTATCGTTCAGTAATGGAGATGACGAGGGACACACTTTTAGACTTTGCCGCTCGTGGCTGGTAGCATCCGGTAGAATATTGGCCAAACGTCTGTATTCAATATCACTAGGAATTTTGTTACTGCTGACTTTTGAATTGCATGCTGCTGCTCGTGGTATAATTTCTCGTTCACCCGATTGCGGGAGGCAAAATACGAAAAGTTATGGCGTATGCCTGAGCCCAGATGATCAGTATCAGTAGTACCCGAGGTACCGGAAAGCCGATCTTCGATCTTACTGTTGTCCTATGGTGTAACGGTTAAGCGGACGGACACAATCTGACCCAATCCAATACTTACGGAGTGAGCGTGGCGATAACCTTTTCAGTTCGACGATATCCGCAGCTACTTACCATCATCAAGTGGACAGACGTAAACCTCGCAAGGTACTCGGCCCGAGATTGCACAGAAATGCTTGCCATCGGTCAGATTTATCCGGTTTCCCCGTAGTACTCCTCGGCTTCTCCAAAGGCTCAGCTCTTCAACTTGACCTAGGTAACCTTTCTCGTACACGAGCTGCAGAGTATCTGCAATGTCATTTGACATCCAACTCTGTTTGCGAGCGTCACCAAATGCCATGCAGGGATATAACCTAGCGATAGTAGATACGTACATCGCTAGTAGGTATGTCCCCGCATTCGCGCGTGACTCGGCGGCAGTTGTGCCCAAGAAGAAGTCAATTAGTTTGACCACAAGGGAGCAGATTCGATCTGGGTCTTCGAAAAAATCCACAGTACGAACAAAATAAAACGTACATCCCACTGGTTCTGGTATGCCCACGAGCGTAGTTCGGTCCTGGGAGGGTCAGGGTATTTGTTGAACATACTGAGTAGACAATGTTTAGCGAGATTACTATGAGTCGGTCGTGGAGTGTACGGCTCGGCGAGCATGCACCCCGAGTATGAGTGAGTCGTTAACGAGCCTATTCAGACAATAAGTGCAGTCACTTGTAGCACCGAGTAATTGTGCAAACTCGTCTTGGTGGTCGCCACGCAAACTGTTGCCAATTGTGATATTTGTCTCCTCCGATGCAACGAGCTCAGACGATGCACTGCCAGGCACGCCAGCTAATCTACAGGAACGGTCAGAAGCCAACTGAGTGGGCGAAGGCGGAAATTCAGCAGGCTGGTAGGAAGAACGCGAAGCCTGCCTTACCAACTCTACGGTCTGTTGGGTGCGTGCTAGAGGGCGTTATGCGTGTTGATCAACCGTTCTAACAGCTCAACGATAACACCCAGACTCACTGCTCGACAGTCACGGTGTTGAGGGCCGCCATACTAGCCTCAGAAAATGCCAGCGCACAGCGGTGGCTATCGCGGTGTACTCACGGATACACGTTTTCGCGACGATCATGACCCATCGCTTGCAGACGATGATCGTGGTGCAAGCGAGTACTATACTCCAGCGGTCCGCAGGGACCGCTACAGTCGCCGGCCAGGCCAATCACGCAGACTCAGAGACGTAACGTGGATTTCGTCTAGCACGTCTCTAAACAACAATTCACAGCCTAGCACCTCGCAGCCGAACATTTCCCAGCCGAACATCCCTGTTAACTCACCCCAGCTAAACATCTCATCCGCTGCTCCCACTAACGCTACGCCCCGAACGCCACTTGTAATGCCCCATCCCGAACCATTCATACCTCCTCCTTCACCGCAGCCCATCGATCTCCCGACGCCCGTCATAGGACGACCTACTGTAATGCCGACTCCCGCGATTGGGGAGCACATGACTTTGCCGGATGAAAATGATATGGATTTTGGTAGTTATCAAGACGTGCCATACGTTCCCCATCGCAAGGGTCCCAAGAACCGTTTCGTTGGAGGTTTTATCAGCACACTTAAAAAGTTCCCAGGATTTGGCAAGCGGAAGCGCCTCAGGCGACGGTCGTACGAAAACGTCCAAGCACCGTCTCCGATACCGGAATCGCAATTGGAGGAGGAGGAGGAGGAGGCTGAACTGGAGGACGAGCGTGTCGCTACGTCTATGCCATCACCAGCTGGGCCGCCGCCGGAGCTAGAACCAGAGCCAGAGCGTTCGGTCGCTTCACGTGTACAGTCCCCGGATCCAGCAGTTCATATGCCTGAGCCATCATTGCCATCGTACCCCGCCACACGGGTTCATAGTGGCAATCTTTCATCCATCGGGACCCTAGCGATGGGACCGGATCCAATTCCGATCCAGCGGTCGGCAGCACCATCACCTGCGGCCCTTCGGCATGCGTTTGACATGATGGAAGAGGATGATGACCGCAGCTTATCGGAGGACGATGATAACATCCATATGCCATATGTGTCTCCACCCCGCACTTCCACGCCCGTGCACCGTCATCGCCATCCTCGTCCACCCACTCCTGCACCCGCACCCTTCCCACAACCTCGCCCTGGAGAGCCTTCCTACGACCCAGTCATCCCTCCACTCATTGCCACTACTGGACCATCACAAACGATTACCTCAAACTCTCGTCTCTACGACCCTTCAGCCCGTGCTCACTTCTCACACAATACGACATTTCTGTCTCAGCTCTCGCGTTTTAAACGATTCATTCGTGATATCGACCAACTCCCGTTCTCCTCTGCCGACCAAATAGCGGACGAATATGTACCATCCCAAACGCACCGCAGCAGGACGCGGGAACAGAAACGAGGGCACATGATGTCGTCGTCGTCGTGGTACAATTCCCGAGAGCCCGTTCCTCAAGCCTACTTCTATGCTACCCCTGGTTTTGGTGCTGTTCCCGCTCTCGATGCGATTCCACCACCTGTACATAAACCACCAGCTTGGAACCCTCAGTGGGATGCGTGGGCGGGGGCGCACTTGTGGGACACAATGCCACCTTCTGGCGCCCCTGGTGGTGCGCCTGGAATGGTAGAGCTCAATCCGGGCTTGGCGCCATCTGTTCCCCATGGGTATGGATCTGATAGACAGCCGGTATTTGTGTATCCGAGTGTGGTTCCGAGTAGATGGTGACTGATTGTTGCTTTCGTTGCTAAGACTCACGGCTAATAGACCAGACCTAATGTGTACTTAGATAGCATACTGTACCAGATACACGAGCATTTTCGGATACTTAGGGGAAGCCCGGTTTTGGAAGCGTCAATCACGTGTATGACATTTTCCCACAACCTACTTATACTTCCCACGGCGTCAGCCTCTCCCAACAGAGTCGACGCGCAGAGGAAGCAACACACCGGCACTACCCCTCCGACACAAGTTCCTCAAGAAAACGACGACATGGTGAGTCATTCTGCTTCTCGTGCAGTGGTTTCGGTGTTTGGGATGCTGGCGATGCGATTTGTTGGGTGAAATTAGGGGATAGGGCGCTGGATGCAGGTTGAGTTGGGTGGATGTACATGGGTCTATGTTGGGACGGCTTGATCGACATCATCGCATGATGACCTTGCATACACATTGGCGGGGACAGACTCTGTCATATGAGCTGTGTTGCTGACATCGATTTCGTGTTGTTTTTGTAGACGAAAGGTTCGTTCAATCGTCCCGACAATTGGCAGGCGCATTGATGCTTACACCGTTCACTCATATTTTTCGTTCGGTTGCGGGGTAATCAGGTACTTCGTCCTTTGGGTACGTTAGCCTTCCTATCCGTGTTTTTGGGTTGTGTAACACGACGAATGGTTAACTGTATTACACCAACAACAGTAAGAGGCACACCAAGACCCACACGCTCTGCCGGCGATGTGGAAACCGCGCGTTCCATAAACAACACAAGAGTGCGTAATCTACTAACTGTCACACTCGCATCTGAATGACCTTTCCATGTCTTCTTCCATGCGGTGATCTCATCACCTTTTTTTCAATTGTATCAATTCTCGTGTGGTCCTTGACTGCGACTTGACGAAATGTGCACACGAACAGCCTGTGCCCAATGTGGATACCCTTCTGCTAAGCTGCGTTCGTATGAGTGGGGACAAAAGGCTAAGCGCCGAAAGACGACTGGCACGGGCCGCATGCGCTACCTCAAGACCGTCGCCAGGCGATTCAAGAACGGATTTAGGTTTGACAATTCTTTTTCACGCCCCCGGATTCATACTCAGTGTCACATAGAGAAAACACCGTCGCCAAGAAGCGCACCGTAAAATCCACGGAGGCATGAGTCAGGAGGCTAACGGGAGGGAAAGAGGAGAATGGGAGAGGAGGTAGCGGTTGAGAGACAGACAGGCTTACCACTTTCCTGAACCACACCTCCCCGATTCCCCGGTGGGACGGACGCAGGAGCCGTCCTTCTATTGACTATCATCGCTGTTTGTATCATTCTCAAGCTTATCACTTGCCTTATGTTCTCCCCGCAGTCTCGAACCCTATTGCATGCGTCGAATACATGATTATGCCTTCCCATGCTCATTCTTTCGTGCATAATCATGGTCGGCCGAGTGCTCTGAGCTTGAGTCGATTAAGCGGTTTATACTAATTCGAATTTCGGTTTACGTGATTAACTGGTGCTTCTACATGGCCTGCCCGCTACATCCATCCTCCTGTGGCAAGCCTGAGTAGATCTTTATTAAATCGATCCCCCAGTTCAGGCCAAATTCATTCCTGGCTCGTCATCGTACGTATTTGGTGACAATTCATTCTTCTCGAGAAGGTCTCTAAGCTGTGTTTTCGAAGTCGTGGTAGAGACAAATTCAGTCCGTCACGCCGTACTGCCTTCACTGTCCATCTGGATCTCATACCAAGGATCATCTTCCCTCGTGAATAGCACTGAAAATCCAAGAATGGCGTAGTCGACTTCCGGATTGGTTATACGGAAATCGGCAGTATTCAGTTCTGGTGCGAATCCTTGAAACGTAACGAATGGGAAGAGGAAACTTAATTGAAAGGAAATTAACCGTACCAATGCACATCGCACTCCACGATGCGCTATCTAGATACCGGAAGTGCACAGTGACAGTTTCTTTTGCGCACCGCCTAGTGTTCTACGAGCCACGGGCCTCAGTATCCGCACGCGAACCTCGTGTCAGTCCTGCCTAATGGAAAGCGTCCGACTCGGCATCGTCGTAATAACCACAAGTACTTGGTTTCTGGGTCCCTACCTTGACAGTTTCGGGACACGTATGACGACGTCGACTTTATCAATTTTGGCGTCGTCACTCACGTCCAAATAGTACGCATAAACACACTGAAATCTCGCCAGACTTTCCAAGGAACTTGAGATGCTTGCAAGTCCGCCATTGATACGCACTTTAAAGACACAGCAATAACGATCTTCCCCCCTCCGGCCTTTCGAGTGTTTAGGCTGTCTGTCAGTGCGTTTCACAACGATCTGGGGGACTAGTCTTGCAATGAATTAATTCCTCTCTAGGTCCTCGCACTTCGCGAGACTGGTTGTACGTATTCATGTAGAACTACTTCGTAGAAGGAGTGTGAAAAGATTGCCGACTTCTTACAGGACCAGTCGTTGCGCCACAAAAAGTCAGTGAGACTCGCGATAATATTCCGGCAAGTACGTGCTCATTCGTCCAGAAAGTCTAGGCATAAGGATGGTAATTGGAAACCCTTCGGCTAGTACGCTTCAAACACGAACCTTGCAGAGTATAAACTCAATGCTTCCAAGTGCAGAGCTAAATTTTTGATTCGTGGTATGTAACTACCTTCGATGCGGCTAGGCCGAATGGAAGTAAACATGTGTGGGGAGCACACCTGGATAAGTTAGACTACTGACTTTGTCCCTAGGTGGCCATCGCATCTACTTCACCGATTACTCACCTATAAAGGAGGAGGGGAGGGGGCGGCCACCGACAAGGCTTTAGACATATTTGGCTTTATAAAAGAAGCTTGATGGGGTGTCTTGAGGATTTGAGAACTCGCCCAAATGGCCTTAGGGAACCCCCTACCGTTGGGGGATCTTCGCAGTGGCATTCAAACATCGGGTAATATAGATTCAAATGGGTACGCAGGCGCAACCTTGTCATTATTTGCAATTATCGAGTCCGCTATAAGAGCGATGCGAAATGGCCACTGATAAAATTGAAGGGGTCATCAGAACCGATGTGCGGGGGTACGTCAGGGAGATAGAAACAGTGGTGCGGATTTATTAGGATAGCGAACTTTCACTAGCACCAATGCAAGCCCCATGCACAATTCGTCCGGGCGATGTCCAACCCCCGATTAAAGTTCTTGAATGCGACCACTCTGAACTTATGCGTGAGGGGGAAGAGGGGGAGTTACCTTGGAAGTGGGGTTAAACCATCGAGAGCCAGATCGAGTCAGTTTCAGGCATACGTAAAAGCGATGGCTCAAGGTAGGCGGCCTTGAAACTTTGTGGTATAGCTTAGTACACTAGTTCACAAAGTCGGCCGAGTCTCACCCCGCCATCATCCACAGAAGCCATGGGGGGGGGAATAGTTGCGGGTTGGCTGCTCGATACAAACAGGGACGGAACTTTGCATGGCTGGTTACGTCGGAAATTGAGGCTGATCCACCTAGCGCCCGACAGACACATCCAGACATGCACATTGGCGCATGTGGAGGCACTGCAAGTGACCTCATGGCCTGCCAAAACCCCTCAACCTTGTGAACGATGTCACCAAGTCAAACGTACTCAGCTGGCTGCAATGACGTCGTGATGGCATCTCACTCTCAGCGTGTTCTGCGCACGTGGATGAAAATCACATCCATACAGTTAGCGTAGTACGTATGTATCCCTGCACTCACCAGATCTGAACTCAATCTCAAATATAAGAGCTCCAGCCAGGTCCAAAATGAGAAAGCAACACTCCATAACATTTAAAACGTGATCTACACTATAACGCATTCACAAATAATAGACACTATATATCACGGGAGAGACCAAAACCATATCGCAAGAAAGGGGGAAAACAGATGAAAGAAGCGGGCGAAACAGGAAACGCGATAGACGTCACAAGTGAGTCGCTAGTAGACGAGAAAGGTAACGCGGATCCATATGAAAGGGGTAAGAGTGGGGTGAAGAAGGCAGAGAAGGAAGGAAAAGCCGTGAATGTAATGAGAAAAGGCGTGTTTAAAAAGAGCATAGTAATATATGTATGATGGGTCATAAAGTTATGTTCGACAGGAAGAAAAAAATGTGTAAAAAAGGAGACGGGGATGGAAAAGGCAGCAGTGGAGGTCCGAAACGGGAGACAAAAGAAAAAGAAAAAAAAAAAAGACCAACCTCCACGAGAGAAACAAAAAAAGTACTTCGCTGACAGACGAAGCAACGTCCATAAAGAAAGCTAAAATGGGAGAGGTGCGAGCGGGGCTGCAAACAGAACGAAACAAACAATAAAATATGATACGGTGGTAACGATAGCAAAAGAGAGATAGGAAAACGAGTGGAACGAGAGCGAGGACATACTGGTTTTTGGAAGCGTGGAGGGTATCGGCATCGTGCATATTGGGCATAGGGGGAACGCATGGAGGTAGCAGAAGATGTAGTCAGAAAAATAAAATAAAATAGTGATCAGAGAAGTATTCATTCGCGAGAGGCAGTCTCGCCAACAGCAGGAGAAACGGGCCAAATCGACTCGCGGCTGCGATCTCCAGGCCTACCAACGTTCACAGGGGTTGCAGATGGCTGCTCGGTGGAAGCGTGTGCAGACGCAGCTTGTTGTGGCTGTAACACTGGCGATTGCTGCTGCTGTGACGGCTGCGGAGAGGACGTCAAGGCTTGGGATTGTGAAGGTGCTTGAGACGGCGATTGCTGTTGCGGCTGAGAGGCATTCAACATCTCATCAATCCCCCTCTTCACACCTGCCATCATCCGATCTGTCTTCTCGATCATCTCCTCAAACTTCCTCCGCTGTTCTTGCAACTCGACATAGTGTTGCTGTAACTCCTTGAGCGTGGGCACACCACTTCCCAACATACCGTTCATCATCGCCTCATGGAGAACGGGAGGTGGCGTATGTACGTGATGGCCTCCCAGCGTATAGTATGGATGGCCGATCGCGTGCGGTGGGGGTAAGACATACCCTACGGCAGCGGCGGCCGCTGCTGCGATCCCTGGGTTCAGGGGCGAATGAGTGCGGCTGGGCGCGTTCGAACCAGATCGGATATAGCTCGACGGTGCACCGCCAAAGTCCCGCGCACCCACGAGTCCTAGCGGGCCGTAGCCATACCGCTCACCGAGCGCTGCGTTGAGCGGGGGAAGATCGAGGCCTGGATGCGGCGCGGCAATGAAGCCATGGCCCGAGCGCGCGAGTTGATGTGCAACCCTGTCCATATCGGCTTGAGAAGCGCCAGACTGGATGGCAGCACCCCTTGCTAACGAGTGTCCACGCTCCCCAAGTGCCTCCGCGATCTGCTGTATGCTAAGTCCGACTAACGAACGTTGTTAGCATCCTTGTCATGATCTACCGAAACAGTAAAAAAAAATCAATTACTCACCACCACCCTTGCGTGCCCTCCCCATACTTCCGCTCAGGTTATCATCCCCGTCCTCTGGCTCGCCCATATCCTCATCTTCATCCTTTTCTCTAAGCCTTCCCTTCTCACGATCACTCCTGCCCCTCCGCGCGCGCTTCCGGCGTGGTTGCGGTTCCTCAAGACCATCAGCATCGCTCTCTTCACCACCCGTATTAGTATGCTGGCTGCCGCCAGATTGACCGAGCCCTGCGAGCGCCTCGGCAGCTTGGTGGTCTGTGATCCGCGCGGAGGACATGCCCGCAGCCGCGGGCACTCGCTTGCGGCGCTTTATCACCGTCTTCTTCATGGAATTCGGCCGATGTGTGCCATGCAACTTGAAGTACAGACCTGCCAGTGCAAACGCGTGTCGTCAATCGATCGCCAACAGATCGGGTTAACCCGGAAGGGAAAAAAAAAGACAGAAAGCAGTGACAGTGCGGGAATACGCAAATGGATAGCGCCCACCCGTAGGCAAGGAATTCTCCGTTCATCATCGGAGATAAGATAAACGTGGGAATCGTCTGCTCGCCTCCCATCCAGGGACTACCCGCGATCTCGCTGCCCTAGGGAAGCGAAAGCCGCGAGCGACGGCCAGAATTGGGACAGCAGAGGCAACGGGGGGCGAGCGGAGGAAAGCCGGAAAAAGAGTGGAAAGAGTGGAAAAAGATATGTGCAGGGTCGGAACAAGGCGAAGACGCGCAGAAAACGTGCGTGCAGCGTCAGATACATTTACCCAAGCGTGCGGCACAGGACCGTGACGCGATGTGGAGAACGGGTGGCGATATCCACGCAACCCACCCGCAACCCACCCTGTAGGCATAGCTACATGCGACCCCATCTCACACCGAGAAAGGGAAAGAAAAAACATAGCAGCAAGGGAAAAAAACACGAAAAAAACGAAGTCCCGCGACAGAGGGCGGGGGATCTGTGAGAGAAACAACCACTCACCACAAGCGTTGCAAATATTGTTCCCTACATCATCCCTCCTCCAAAGCGGCGTAGTGCTCGTACCGCAGTTCGCGCAACTCAAGGCACCAACAGCAGTCTTGTTCCCCTTCTTCCCACCAACGGGAGTCCCCGCACCCCCACCGCTTCCAGTAGCAGTGGCGACGGCAGGCCCAGCAGAGGGACTGCTCTCCGCATCTACTCCAGGGGATGACATATTAACAGCCACGGCACCAGCTGGTGGCGACTGGGGAGCAGCAGACGGCGATGGAGCGCCCTCCTCTCTGCCAGCACCGGTAGAAGCAACGGCATCAACCTCCATTCTGCCCACTGCAAGCGAATTATTCAGCGTCGGGCATCCCGCACACGCGCTGGATCCGCCAGTGCCATCGCACCGCCCATCTCCAGGGCACGTGCCCCCTCCAGCATTCAAGAGTGGCGCACCTGTGTTATTACCCGTCAACTTGGTTGACGGTGACGATGTGGACGATGTCTTGGATTTGGAAGGCTTGCTCGGACCTTCCGGTTTATGCGATGAGACGGATTGATCATTCGAAGGTTTAGTGGGGGACTGCTGATTTTGGTTAGACGACGATGACGGAGATGGTTGATTTTGATTTGTCATGTTGTCGCCTGTACCGTTTGAGGAAGGGACAGGGGAGTTGGGTGTAGGAATGGAGTTGGTAGCAGTCGATGCGTTAGTAGATGAAGCAACGACGGTAGGAGTTGGAGTGCGGGCCAAAGAAGTGGGGCGAGCCACCTTGCGTGATTTGAGGTAAAGACCTATCGACAAGAGAGAACAGGACAGCCAGAACCCCCAAGCAAAGTTGCCCACGAGTCGGACACATTTCCAATCATTCTCATCATCAGCACACTGCGTTCAACAGACAGACGGACAACAAGCCAAACGGACGGACGGAGGACATAAACAAGCCAGCACGGCAAGTGTAAGGTAAGGGTAAGATAGCGGAAAATAAAGGGGAAAAGGAAACTAGTGCAAGCAGTAAGGAAGCGAGGGAAACAGAAGCGTAGGAAAAAGAGAGCCCAAAATCCAATCGCCATCACGTTGACCAAGAAACATGCCGAGAACACGCAGTGCAGATGGAGCCGCAAGGGTGCACCATCAAGGTTCATGATGACGATGACGAAAGACGCGATATAGCATCGAGGACGGATGTCTGGTGCGTGTTATTGACAAAATGGGTACCCGGGACCCAAAAAGCGTTATGAAAGGCACGTGACGGCGATGGAGGGGGAAATGAAACAGGAGCAGAGAGATGAGATGAAAACGAAGAGGACGACTCACCGCAAGCATTGCAGATGGTCTTGCCTTCAGTGTCGCGTCTCCAAAGGGGCGTGTCTAAAGTGCCGCAGTTTGTGCACTGTGGGCGCGACGGTTGCTGTTGCTGCTGTGCAGCAGGCTGTTGAGTAGGCGCCTGGGGCTGTTGCTGATGCTGAGGTGAAGGCTGTTGCTGAGAAGATGGCGAATGATGTGAAGGTGGGTGCTGAGGCGGATCGACGGTGGGCGAGCCAGTAGGGTCCAAGTCACCCAGCGCGTCGTCGTCGGGATGCTGGCGGTCCTTCTGGTGCTGCAACAGCTGTTCGTAGGAGGTGAACTCCGCGGAACTGATGCGCTGGTGAAGGGGGTGAGCGTGGTCGGCATGCTGGAGGACGTGGTCGTGTTGGAGAGACGACGCGGTGTGCTGGTCGGCAGGGCCGTTCGGAGAGAACGGCGTCTGCTGCAGACGAGAAAGGTGGTGCATGCTCAGAGCGGGGGGTTGTTCCATTACGATTGGCGACATTTTTTTTTCGCGGGGCACTATCAGATACGATTACGGGTAGAAGTTAAGATTGGTGATTAGAGGAACACTGTTCGGCGAGGATCAGCTGGACAAATCCAAGTCAAGAACAGACGACAAGACGGACGACGGGGTAGGTGGCGACGAGTAGTACTAAGTAGCCGTGGTGGCAGTAATAGCGGTAGAAGGGGGTGGACGAGAGAGAGCGGGGCAACTTGGATGGACCACAGCCAGATTTTGAATGGGAGCCGATAAGTCTCCAGCCGACCAATCAGATCACACCCGTTTCAAAGATAACCACTGTTCCTTATTCGAGTCCGCTTCTTCACACAATTTAGCCAGCCCATAATTCACATCTGTTCTGCACTTGTAACTTGTATCTGGCCCCGCATTCGACATTCGACCGCTCAGATTATATTTTTTCACCACTAGGAAAAATATCAGCGGATATAATACGTGTCCCATTACATAAGACGCATACGTGATGACTTTGGTCTCAGGTGCGGCTGATTACCTAACCAGGCAAATCTTATCTCCCCCCCGCCCACTCCAGTCGCGTTTCCCACTCGTTATCATCCGTTCATTAGCAACAGTTCTTCCGTTGGTAGGGTACATCGCAGTGGCGTACTCGTGTCCCTTTGGGAACTGGGGATAAATGAAGCGGTTCATATGCCGGACGACCGGTCAGGAGGAGTTGCCCGGCCTTGGTGCTGACAAAACACCGCCTGCGTAAGTACAGTACGACATCAACATGCTCCAAGTCGCACGCACGCACACGCACACACCTCGGGTCGACGCAGGCGATAGTATCCAGCCTCGTGGGACGTGCATCGCGGTGGCCCTGATGTTTTACCCCACGTTTACTTACTTATCAGACGCGCGGCGTCGGCCACTTTTCTTGTTGGAGATAAGATAGTGCAAAGTACAGCACTGGTCAGCGTCAGCCAACCCATATTTGCTTCCGACACCTTAAATTTTCCGTTCTTGGTTCCGTTCGACCTGTCAGAAAAAAAATAGCGGTCGCGATATTCGGCTGTCAAAAATTTTACTCAATCAGACAGCAGTCGAGTGTTTCCCCGGAGATTGGTTGCCCTAACGCTCCATTTGTGTCCGCGGAAGAAGAGGAGGAAATTTTTCAATATTGATAGAAGAGAATTCACCAGTGATGAATCATCAAATCATTGAACCTTGTCTATACATATGTATTCTCGCAGAGACGCCCAGATAATCGAGATTCAATATCCAGCAGAGCACGCCCTTTGAACGCCTGACCGCTCACAGCCAATCGGTCGGGTAATGGCGATCTAGACCCAGGGCTACCGTCATGACGCAGACCACTAAAATCGTCGCCGAGCAGCATCTCCGCTCATGACATGCATGACACGAATACAACCCGCCCAAGTCCCCGCAACATGCAGCCAACAGACTCCAGTGACGATCACGAGGCTGTCACTGAACCAAACATATAGCAACTCCGGTCCCAACCATGCTATCCAACCTTATTCCACCCACGTAGCCACCCTCTTGCGCAGCCAAAAAATAACGCAGCCCACGGAGCTAACATTGCTCACCAATCCAATCTGGTACAAGTATGTACATACTTCCCTTCTGTTCTGGTGCTTAACGCCGCTCCGGCGAAACCCGGCTGTCGACATGCCATCACCGCAAAACCCAATGGCCAAAGTGCTCATGCCGTCGATCTACGCTCGAGTCTGATAAGACAGAGCGGGTCCCTAGATAAAATGCCAACAGTTCCGGTAATTTCTTCTAGATTCCATCGAGTAGTATTACCATGGAGGACACCTGCACGGGAAATATGCGTCATTTGTGCGTTTATAACTTTATCGCCACGCCTATAAACATACCTCTTAGCCTATCGCTCCAACCAACATAAGAAAGTACACGCGTACGCACACGTACGCCATCCGTATCGGATAAGATCCACGAGGGAAAGCAAAGATCCCAATGAGCGTCATCATATGATCTCGATAACAGAAGGCCATATCCTATGACATGCCAAATGAACACGCGTCAGTGCTAGCAAAGGTATAAACACAAGACAAAGAAAGCACAGACCCGAGTAGTCCCACTAAGGCATGTATAACAGCCCATACAAATGGGACCCATCTGTACATATGTACCCAAACGTTACTTAGCAATTAGTCCGAGAAGCGGAACAAAGACTAACAACACCCACGTCGAAACCCAGAACCCACCCGCCTTGTATACGCCCGCAATCACGAAACCCATCACCGCAGCACCAGCGACAGCGCTGACGATGCCCAGACCGACAAACGAGAGAAAGATGATCAATGCAAACATCAATCGCGTGCGCCCCACGTTGAGCCGTTTACCAACTCGTCTAGGTGAAGTTGATAACGTCTCTGCACTGGGATGGGAGGCCGGCGGTGCTGTCGTATACGCAGAATTTGGATGTAGATTCGGCAGAGGGTTCATGGGCACCGATTCTCCTTCTGAACTAACACCCGTGCGCGCCAATGTACGAAATCGTGACCGACGCAGGCGCCCTCGTGCAGGCGGGAACAACACGTTGAAGAAGGCATACGTCCCAACGAGAACGTACAAAGGCACATGGAAGATGAGCGTCCAGTAGAGAGTGAAGCGGAATACGTCTGGGGTGTCCGTGTCGGTGCTTTGCAGGGACGTGAGACTGATACGCCCACTTACCATCTGCTTGGGTGAGATACTTTCCTCCTGGCTCAACAGGCGGAGCATTATCACCACCTATCAGGTCGATGATGGGGTTATATAAAGACGGCCATGACACATTCCCAACATTGACGTCGAAGAGTTGCATGTCTCTGCGTATGTCATAGGGTAGTCGTAATAAGCACAAAGCTGATCCGATGATTACATAATTCCAAATTACCCCCTATCAGTGATCCCCACCTGCGGAGCCAAAACTCATCCACCACAAGCCCCTCGAGCAAAGCGGAATCTGAGATATTCCAAATTAACGGCCTCAGACATAAAAAAAGCTCCGTCGGAAATTTCATCCACCTTGAACATGTCAACTCGACCAGGCACGGGACATAAGCATAAGTAGAACTCGATCGTTTTCATCGTGCAGAGTCATATTCAGAGCTCGAGGCCTGCGACCAGGCCCGCTCCTTGCCTTTTCCATTCTTCGGAGCTTGACCCCCACCTCCGCTCGTAGCATCGTGCTCGCTGTCCCCATCCAATCGTAGGTCACTGAGCGAGGGTCCCTCCATAAGTTGAATCCCCCGTGCCATCCCATCAGGTGAAGCATACGCCGCTGGAGTGGACGGTACAGAAAATGGCGTGCTAGCTTGGGCAGGCGTCGACGGTGTCGATGACAACCCCGGCAATGACTGCCGATGGTCCGTAAGCGACGAGGATCCGATAGATATCGAAGTGGACGTCGACCCAGATATGGATGTGAATGAGGACGGATACTCCAGCCGTTCTTGCGTGACCTGAGACTCCTGTTGACGCTGCAAGCCAACGACACGTAACCTTTCTACCCATCTGTAACAAAGGGACATGTCAATTCATGACACGAAACGGCAGACGACCTCACGCACGCATCAGCACGATCAAGTGACTCTTTTACTACGCCCGTCACGCCTCTCATCATATCCAAGCTCTCCGTTGCAAGCGTCAAGATTTGCTGAGCAGCCCGAGTGACTGCACTAGCAGTGGGAGAGCGTCCACCACGTTGCGATGTGATAGGCGACGCCGCCCGACTCGATGCGGGCGTACCAGACATCGATCTATCCGGACCGCCGGCACTACGTTCCCTCAGATGCCGAGTGCTCCGTCCACGACGCGCTGCACTCCCGGTAGAGGCACCCGCTACCGATTTTGCACCCGGCGCACCATCAGGTATACCCTGCGAATGAGGCACAGACGCACTTGCACTCGCCCAGCGCTGGGGCAGATGCAGAATGAATCCTCGCACGCGCACGCGTGCAGGTTCGGGAAGCGCTCCGCCAGCATACTCGCTCACTACACCTACGACCTGCCTGACGGTGTGAACGACGTCTCGGCGCACATCTGTCAATGTGCGCATGTGTGTTGGAGATACATATGGGTCGGCGGAATGAGAAGCGGCGGTCCCATCCGGCTGGAGCGATGCGATGAAGTCGCGCAAGATAACGATTTGTGCATCAATATGGGCAGTCGCATACTGCGGATCCAAATGCCGTCATCAGTACATGACGTGACCCCTAAATTAACAACGAAAAAAGTACTTGAAGCCACTGGAGACAATACTTCAGTCTCCGCATACTCTCCTCACTAACGGCCGCACCAATGCCCCCAGCTTCGAGGAGAACAGCTTGCCATCGACTTCGTTGTACGACGGCTTGCCCGTCCTGGTCCGGGGGCGCCGCGTCAGGAACCTGTGATCGGGGCGTCGGTGTACGGCTACCACCACTTTGCAATTCGTTGGGGTTTGTGGCGTGATCTTGGCTGTATTAGGAAAGACCATATTTAGACTCAGAGAGGGACTTACGATCGCTCGGGGACTGAGAATGCCGTTGGTGTCGAGGATGATGTTCAATCTGATCAACTTGCATCCTGTCTGAATCGACACTTGACGGTCGGCGGTATCTCTCCAACTACATATTACGCAATACTCGATAAATCGACGGCGGACGGACACGAAGTCAGATCTACATACCTTGTCCAATTGTCGGCAGGCAAATTCGTCGAGTTGCTCGACAGGCAGTCGCTCGATTACGGGCCGGGATATACTCTTAACGGATGACTCCATCATCTCCGCTCCATACTAGATGAGATCGAGAGTTCCAAGATGTAAGATACATTGCTATTTTAAATCGCATATCACCACGGACATACCTTCACGACTCGTGAACTAGCTTTTCCTTGTTCGTACGCCCGCAGTGCGGTATTTACGATTGGCAGATTAGAGACCCGTGACACGAAGTCAGGGGAGACGTCATATTGGGGGGACGATGAAGAGGTCGTGTTAGCATGATTAGTAGTGACTAGATATGTGTAAAACGACGTCAAGGGCCAATTTAAATGACAAAACGAGGTGACAACGAGACTTGCATGATGACGACGATGCGCGAGCACCGTTTTTCATATCTCCCAGTGCTCGAATGGCAATACGGACACTCTCGTCCTCGTTTTCGAGGGAGCTCATGGTCTGGGGAGATGCAGGCGACGGAGAGGGCGGAGATGGTGGGTGAGATGGAGGAGTATCTGGCATTACCGTTCACGAACCCTACTACAGGTAGTTGGCAAGGTCGATAACAAGGAGGAGGGCAAGGATACGGCGCAGACACGTGCAGGTTCCCCCCAATGACGAATTTCACGTGTTTCTTTTTGCGTATGTTGTTGAGTGCCGTAAGTGGTCGATTTGGCACACTACCATATATGGTAATTCCCCTAGATGTCATCTTCGTGTATGGCCCGGCAGGCCTGAGTGCAACCAAAAACAAATCGGACAGTATTTAAAGTAGCTCAGTCCCCTCAAGGTACGTTGGGGGAATTTCTTTCTCTCTTACCATCACCTCGTCTAGCCATGTCGCGCGATACAAATGCTCCCTCACCACCCTCCGACATGTTCTATGACGAGGATGAAGAGTCTGACTCCAGTATTATCTGTACACAGCCCTTGAACACTCAGCTATCGTCATCCACACAAAATTTTACACTATCTTTCTCAGATACTCTTCTGCCTCTCCCGGATTCACTTCTATCCCCCGACGATCTTTCACTCAGCCTGCCAATTGACTCCACCCCAGAGTTCACACACCCTCCATTTACTTTTCCCGCTGAGACCCCCATCGGCATGGATGAGTACTCTCTCTTTCCGTTCACACCTACCATGACACCATACGCTTCTGGGAACGATGCCAACGAGTATAACGATTTTTCCGTACTTTTGCTGAGCGAATCAGAGCTAAGCCGAGACCAAACCTTTGAGGTGGACGAGTACGCACACCCGGCCATCAACAAGCCAAATTACGACGCGATGCCCACGGCCTATGGGGGAGGGTTTCCCGCTGACCATTTTTCTATGTCATCCTATGTCCAACCCCAACCCTCGTCCTCTGCTTTACCCATGGTGACCGAGAGCGACAACGATGGGGGTGAGTCACATTGACAGATGCTACCTTGTACTTCCGTTCATTGCTTCCAGGGAATTCCTCCTCCAGTGCAGATGGTAGTCAACACGAACGTAGATCCGATAGCCTGCCCGCCGACCCTCCGACCCCGGTCACAAGGAAATCCCGTGGTCGGAAGGTGCCCGTAAGCGAAGGAGACGTATCTCCGGATCCAACCAGGAAGATCAAATGCAAGATGTGTGATTGTTGGTTCTGTCGTGGAGAACACGTCAAAAGACATATCGCAACTCTCCACTCCGTTGCGAAACGTAGGTCCATCAATTTTGTTGGAAACGATTCGTATACTAAAGAATGTTCATCACATAGCATACGCCTGCGGGTATCCCACTTGTAATAAAACGTTCAGTCGACGTGACAACTGCAAGTATCACTACGACGCTCACTTCAAGCCCAAAGGGAAGAAAAAGTCCGGACAAGGACTCAAAAAACAAAAATAGGCCTGCGGCGGCATGATCTGAGAATGTCGTATTGTTATGGTACGGATTCGAATTTGGTTTTCGCTCTTTTCTTGTTTTGAATTTCCGGTGTTCCCTTCAGCCAGTCAAGTAATAATCTTTCTACCCTCTGCAACCTACCGTTCCCCTCCACCATCCAATATTTCTCCCATGGTTCTTTAAATGCAGTGTCTTGGTCCCCGTTGTGTTTTTATCATCTCTCGAAACATCCCTACTTGTAGCAGTATTGCTTCCTTGTGCAACGGCGACGTGGATCCAATTTCTTGGTAGTTTCTGGCAGTGTCTTTACCTCTGGCCAGACTTGTTTCCCTTCCAAAGCTACCTAATAATGTATGAAATGCGAATATACTTCTAGTGTCAAATAGTTCCATTCGCGACTACGGCTCAGGATGGCGTCCAACTTGCCAACCACGTCTTCATATAGCCAAGAGCCGCAGATTGCACCTTTGCGATAGAAGCGTCGACGACACCACTCTCCACGATCAAATCAGAAGAGTGAAAGCCATTTCCCACGTAGATTGGTTGCGTGTCCGTACTGGCCTTGTAAATGAAATCCGAGGAAACGGTGACTTCACGCCAGGGATCGCCTGTGTGTTGATATGCACATCAGGATTAACGCCAGAGGTAGGTGGAATTAGAATTAGTAAAATAAGACGTACGTTGTCCATTTGCGAAGAAGAGTCTATCGACTTCGACACCCCATCCTTCATATTCCTCATCGACTTGCGCGGCTGCAGGTTGAGGAGGGGAGCTGAATTTCTGAGGGAACATATTGACACATTGCCGCTATCGACCGCGCGTTCATCACCACAAGCAACATACTTAGTTGGAGGAAAGGCGATCTACCTCAGAGTACTCCGGTGTGAGGATGCGACTCGCAATTGCAGGTTGGCCAACAGGGGGTCCTCCTAGGTAAAATCCCACTTGGTTGCACCTGTACACAGTGCAATAGGGTTCAACGTGTGGCGTACAGGAGCAACTTACACTATCCAGAGCCACGAACGCGCGGTGTTGTTGATGGCGGTGCTAGTCCAGTATGATTGGCTTGTGTTGTAGGTTCCGAGACACGTTCTGTACAAGGTAGTTGTGGGATTATAGTGTGCATCCGAACGAGATCGAGTGCAACGACATACTCAGCATCCACGTCGCCACACACTAGAAAGATAAGCATCAACCTTACTGAATTCTGAAAACGAGCCAGAAGAATGGCTGACCGTGCTGGTAATATGTACTGTTCCAGAACCCGCCCCACGATTGGATCGCGTTTTCGAGACCCCAACCACCAGGACCTGCAATCTGGCCGTCCTTGACTTCGAGTGCATCGCAGAACTGGAAGAACATTGCTCCAGGACCTATGAATGGCGTAAGCTCTTGCCAGTCAAGGAGGTTATACTGCACTGTAGCGGGGAGATCATTATCAGCATGCATCACATCTCAGGAAGCCGTGGGCAAATCTTACGGGCAGCCGCAAAATCATCGATGTGTGATAGCCCGCCGAGCCCAAACGCTGATTTGAGTTCCTGGAGCTTCTGGGTATCGTTTGCAGCGTATAATCCATCTAAGTAAGCAATAACCCTTTGGACATCGGCCGAGCAGTTCTGAGGCATGTATTCTTGTATAGGTTTAAAGTATGCCCAATAGTTCCTATGGAAGGGCCATAAGGATATGAATGCGCCATTAGAAAGTTGTCACGTGGCAAGGATCGGGAGTCACTGACGTGATGGCTTCTACGACGCCTGACGACGAATATCCGGCATAGAAGATCCCAGGTCGGCTTACCCAAAATTAGTTTCTAGACCAAATAGAGCAAACCAAATGGCTTACTTGACCATTGTCCAGGCCGTCAGTGCACCTGCTCGCGACCTCGGCTTCCGACCCATGCGAAGTGTGGAAACCGAACGCACCAGAGTAACTCCCACCAATGAGAATCCATGGGGTGGTGTTGGGTTTGACATTGTCACCGCCGGGCATAGGGAGGTTGGCTTGTTGAGCAAAGTATACCAAGTCATCAATAGCTTGTTGTATGGTAAGGAAAGCAAGAGATTGAGACGAGAGATTAGGGTAAGGATTGGATAGACCGAAGAACCGGTGCTCGATGAGAACGGTGGCGCCATTTTGTTGTTGTGCTATTAGTCCGTTGATGGTGGAATTGGTAAGGTAGCCAGTATAGTCTAGCAGCCGAAAGTTCCATGCTCATCAAGGTGGCCAAATTGAAAATAAGAAACTGACTTTGGGCATTGGCCTCGCCCGGCGTCATGAAGATGATGGGGCCTCCTGCACAGTCGCTATGCATGAAAAACAGCTTGGAGCGCCTCGAGGACAGAAACACACCAGGTTTGTAGTACTCCCAGTCCATCCAGTAACGCTGTTTAAATGTCCCCAGACTAGGGTTCGTGTGGTCGATGAGCTGGTCGAAGATATAAACAGTGTTGAGAGACGGGACCGTCGTGCCGTTTGGTGTAGTGCGAAGTCCCTCTTCTGCGGTGATGGGCGGGAGTGCGGGGACGGCACGTAACATGGCGTTAGGGACGGCGGCATGGGCGCAGGCTGCGAGAAGTGCAGCCATGACGAAGGCGCGAGCCATGCCTAGTCGCGCGAGTTCTTAACGAGTGGAAGTGAGTTGCTGAAGGAGTGGAATGCCCTCCACAGAGGATGGTCTAATATCTAACGGAGAAGAGAGAGGTGGGAACGAGCGCACGGATCAGAGCATCACACATCCTGAAGTATGCGTTAGGCCGCCATCGGTTACCGTACTGTGGGAGAGCCCGATTGCGGCGATCTTCGCAGCAGTTTCGGCTCATCCGGATGTCGTTAGTCTACATAGTAAGTGGTCGACCGACGCGGAAGATGTGAATGCACGACAGTGGCGAATCAAAGCAGAAACAGGCTGACTGGGTAATAATCACATTGCGACGCACAGCGCTGCCAAATCCGGAGCAGGCCAGTTGAGGACATGTCGCACTCAGTACACCCACCTTCGACTCACCCTCGTGTGGTAACATGGCACAGCCTGCGAGCTTCACGTCACGTATGTGGGACTACTCGGACGTTACGAGGGCTGAATGATGTGCGTCAAGGACTGAGATTGTCACCTTACTGT
This sequence comes from Pisolithus tinctorius, assembly GCA_024663395.1. Lineage (NCBI taxonomy): Eukaryota > Fungi > Basidiomycota > Agaricomycetes > Boletales > Pisolithaceae > Pisolithus > Pisolithus tinctorius. The sequence continues at coordinate 142,441 of JANFAH010000006.1, read as the reverse complement.
GTGGCGTCAGCTTGCTCGGACTGGCAAGGAATCATCAACACACCTGCATGGTTGGAGGACCACGCGCGAAGACACCGCGAAAGCACATGAGCGAAGAACTGGAGTCGCCGGCGTAGCATGTGCTATCGTTCTTATTGCCCAAGTCCGCGTGCCTGTTGACGAGAGTCGCAAGATGATGTATTACCTTCTTAGTTGGGTTCGTCCTTGGTTCGTCCCAATTTTCAAATTCAAATGCATCCGCCGAGATGCAGAAGACTATCTCACCCCTGCAAAAAAAAGCTGCCAGGCCATGCGAACGTAGCAAGAATGGCATTATCAGGGACGGGTCGGCAGTCCTATCAGCGTCAGTGGTAGTGGAAATACGATTCATGTGCAAGAGGATCCACGGACACGTCTCCGAACCTGGTTTTATCCCATCGCAGATGCGATCAGGTCACTCCACGTTGGAGTCAGTCAGCGCAACGATCACTCAGCACACTTGTAACCCATCTGTGTCATGAATCCCGCTGGTAGGTAGTACGATACATGGGCTGTGGTTTCACTGATCGGCGTGCAGGCTCTGCCGGGTTACCCGCACTGGCGCGCTATGCATGACTGGGAAGTCTCTTGTTGTGCTTCAGGCGAGAACTAAGCTAGCGATCACCGGTGTCCAGTGCGAAGATGACTGTGTTTCAGTTTCGTCTCTGTGCCATTCGGTTGCATTCCTGATAGTTTGTAGCAACACATTCCACTGACCTCGAGTCTCCTGCGGTGTAAGTTAAACGCCGCTGAACGTGCGGAATACTATGAATAATCAGGCTTTACGCAGGGAGACGATGGCATCCCAATGATAAACAAGATCAACAACTTGGTACCGTCCCTGATTTACGGCACATTCATCTAATCTACAAGTGAAGGGGGAGAGCGTTCGCTGATGTGATGGAAACGACGGGGCAATCATCTCCCAACGATCGAAAATCACGTACTTTCCAGTCCATGTCATGCGGGTTTGGAAGGCAACCCTAGGCGTCTGACCACCCCCCTTCCTCCAACTTATAAGAGGCCTCACTCTCGGGTCTATCAGGGCTATCTACAAGTTTGGCGACGCGTTCCTCCGCTCGACCTGAACCACGCGCACAATTAGTTGGTTATATAGACGGGAAGGATCATTGGAAACTGATTCATGAAGTCCACTACCAAAGTTTTTGGCAGGCTGCGGCGGCGCTGTTTCTCACCTTTGCGCAAGAAAATCCGGGTCGCGGAAGCGTGGGACAAGATGTGTCCACCCACGGGTTTCAGCGCACCACCTGCTACGAAAGTCATGGTTGCTCCGGGATCAGCTGTAAAAGAAGGTTTATGGGGTGATTACGATAGACAGTTTATTGGGCATTACCTTGTACTTGGTTCGTGATCAGCACCGCGATCTGCAGGAAGAGCAATCGAACATCTAAGCATTTCGGTGAGTGTTCGCGTACATTATATTCCTCAGACAGCTTCACTAGTTTTGAGAGCATCTGAAGCCGAAGTGAGCTTAAGGGTAACCTGTGCCCGCTGCTCTCACCTGTGCCAGCTGGGTGTCGTGGTTGGCGTTCACTGAGAATTTCTGTTAGTGTCAGTACGCACCTTTTGTTGTCTTTCACTTAGTTCTCCTCTCCCAGAGTAATCAACTCTGAAAAGAGCCATGATAGAATCGACAATCTGGATAAGTCAGTGCTAATATGCGGGCGGTTGGTGTTCCTTACAATCAGTCGGAAGTCCTTGTCCTCTGCAAAGCGCATAGAACATTCGTTGATAAGTTCCATCTAACCACATCTATATAAGTCAGATGCGCCAAAGACAAGTACGACAAACCTGGTGTTCACTGTTGAATGCACGAGCTTGCAGGGGAAGTCAGCCACCACTGGGATGCAGGACGTAGGGAACCACCATAGAGGATATTCTCCAGAGCCATGCTGCCGTCGACGCCAAACCTGTCTGCAATTGCCCTTATACGGTCTGGACGAAAAGTGCCTTGGGACTGGTCAACGTCGTTCAAATCGCTTGAGAGGGTATGGGTCGCACCTTCTGTATCGATGTATGCGACCTTCTCTCCTTAGTGTTAGTCCTCAAATCATTCTACTAGACGTACCTTTCCAGATGCGCCGCCGAGATCTGGTGGCAATTGGGCCACCACACACATTGTGTGGGCCAATTGAGTCTTCCCTGTGCGATACTCACCATAGACTATATCCCAGTCAAATTACCCCTATTAAAGCTCGAGATACACGAACCTTCAGTTATAGACTGCGACGTGAGTCCGCCTGAGAGAAGCCTATTTATCCCAGTCTTCAGTCTTATTTATATAACCTCTCCTTACCGCCAAGAATAGAGTCGACAGATTTACTACCTGTGCTGATAACGAGCACGCGCCGCCGACGATCCTGGATCTCAATCCCCGTCGCGAAAGAGGAGCCCTGCCAGCTGTCAGCGAGACGGTGAGCATGAAGTGCAACCAACGGCTACCGTGATCTTCTGCGCGGCTTCCTACGTCAAAAAACTAAGTACCTCTGCCTACAAGTTTACTTGTGTGCGCACTGCGTGCTTACCTTGATCTTTTCTACCTTCGCTTCTGACATACCCTGACTACGCCATGTATCAAACCGCACAATGGAGGAGGAACAGCAAACCTTAATCTTTAAAAGATTTCTACGTGTCGTCATAACCACTCCAGACACGGTGTTGATAGCAGCGCCCTTAAAGACGCGTTAGGCAGCACTTCAGACACGTATATGCGTTACCTTGAGCTTGAGGATGTCCTGCATGTTGATTCCCTGCTTTCAATTAGGACGGTCATTCAGTCTCGTGTCGACACGGACACACATGCTGCTGCAGTTCGTCAATGTTGTCAAAAAACGGGGCCTAGATACGGTTAGCTATGAATCTTGTAGTCAGCAGACAAGACTCGTGTCACCTCCCCAATCTGCTCTATAGGTGGTGAGGAGGCGCGACTCGGCGGAGGCATGCTTCCCTCTGGAGCTGTACGGCGAGGGGCCATCGTATTTTACACACAAGATACTTTGGTGGTAAGAGAAGAGAAGGTATTGGGAGCGGAGAATGATTTGAGAGTCGAGACGCATATAGTCACGTGAGACGGTGAGTTCACGCGCTGAATGGTACTGACTGTGCTTGCTCCATTGCGTTCAAGGTCGACTTCGTGACTGACGTAGATCTGCAAAGGACCATCGGCAAGGTGACGTTCATTGTGTTCATCCCCTCGAGACCGCCACTCCTTCTCCAGAACCCGGCCTTCGATTGAGTTGCTCCTCTAAAATTAATCGTGCTAAAGCCCGGTCCCGCGATCTAAATTCAGATTATATCGCTCGCGGGATAGTTCAGGACGTCCTGGCCAGTGCATACGGAGAAATGACGCTGAACCTGAATCGTCTCAGCCACTGGTTGGCAGATAACATCCTCCAACGACTTTCATGCGCGTTGGTACTCGCAGGAACTACGCTTACACTTGGATTTTTCGTATCCTACACTAGCACACATCACCAACACACTTCAAACAACATTGCAGACCTTGGCACTTTGGCCTTCGTATACACAACCTATTCAACCTCCTAATCACTCCTGATACTTGAACCTGAACAACTGGTTCGAAGGATAGAAAGGTGGCTCGGATGGTCCGACGATGAGCTGCCTGACCAGGATCTACAAGGTCATATGTAAGCTCAGTATCTTTGCGCTCGTATTGGCACGTAGACTCTACCTGACGGTCTTCTCTGCGTTCTTCTTCGTTCGTCGGGGCGACCCATCCAACGCCACGGTCGTTCTCTTTGGCAATGCTAGGACATTGTCATTTTACATGAAGCACTATGTTGTGGATAGATGTTGGCCCCGATTAACTCACATATAGGCGTCATTACGTTCGGTGTACTGGATGCACCACTTCTGAGCTTCTCCCTCCATGGATCCGATGAGAAGGCCACGATCCTCCCGTGTCTTGTAATCCCTGGCACTAATCACGTAGGTACAATCTCCGACTTTTTCCATATTGAACTGTCAAGACTGTTAGGTGATGTATTCGAGCGTGGGATGCAAGGCCGATCTCACCATGGGGGGCTCCTTGACAGAATCCCTCGCATAAAGGAGGACTGGTAAAGTGGTAGGTTTGGTGGGGGGCATTCCAACGTAGGGTTCGCCATCTACCATGGAGTAGATGATGGCATTCTTGCTTGGCCTGAGGGGGTTTGGCATGATGAGTATGAGTTATCGACAGTGTCTTGACTCTACAGAATGTGGGCAGCCGTCCACATCCCTTTTATACTCTGGGACCGAGCGTCAAGGAAAATATTAATGAACGTGATGAGGGTTCCGGGCTTAGGGCGTTGCGTCCACTTTCTGAGCTGAAAGATCCGGGCGCACCCATTATATTTCAGTATTGTGTGTCATGGTGTTGCGCCCGCAATCTGAACTGAAATGCTCAGGCATACCAGACAGAGTCCAGAAGACATTGGAAGCCTGTAACATGGCGTTGCGTCCAGCGTTGGAAATGAAAGACTCAGACGCACTAACTATCTCAGTCCATGGCGAGGTCCAGAAGGTAGTGGATCCCATTCCACTGGCACAATCTTCTCAGATGAAGAAATGAAAACCTAGAGTGCCACTGATCTGGAGTTCCCTTCGTTTATCGGCCACTCTAGGCATTCCAAGCCCGCACTTGAGTATTGCGCCGAAAGAGACATGGAGTAGATGCAGGAAGAGTGATGAGAGTCAGTCATCAATAGTGGGGATGTCAGTGGAGTGGAGCGCATAAATTGAGATGAGGGCATGCGCCGGTAGTGACTCCCTCGAGAAATAGACACTTAGATAAGGAGAGTACGAGTCCATCTTCACTTGTGTGTAGCACAATGAATGTCCTGTGATGGCATCAGAGCTTGGACAACAACTCTACACCCAGTATTTGCATTGAAGACGAATAGTGTCCTTTTTTTTGGACGCTCCAAAGTGGTCTGCTTGAAGCTCAGTCACTTCATGCTTGACACGATTGCGATCTAGGCAATGAAACTTTGAAGTGTGACTTTGTTATTGTTGACCCGTTGTCTGGGATATAGGTATGAGGAAGATCATCACTCCCGCCAGCTCAGCATCACTTGGGTTGATGCGCTCGGGGATCGTCTTGCTTGGAAGCTCATCGGTTTCGGCCGTAACACTAATTGCTCAGTTATTTTTTTACCTGGTTCACCGTATGCATTATTTGTCGATCAGTACGGACTCTCCGTGGTGGCTGAGTGCTGAGCCTCAGCGTCATTTTACCACATGCACCAGGCTAAACAGAGCATGCCCTGAGGTCCCCGTATGATCTATATACATATGCATCGGCTGGCCCCTCCAGTTCAGGTTAGCTCTCCTGAGACTTGTCATGGTTCGACGATTTCCCGGGAGCTTGGCCATTGCACGGTCTCCGATCAAGAAGACACTGACTTCTCTTCTCAAAGCACTAGGCCTATCCCATTGGAGATGCTGACATGTGATGTCAGTAGGTTGCAGAAGTCATTTCCTTGCTACAAGGTGTCCACATGTGTAGCTACTACTGCGGTCAAGGAACAAGGGGTAATCATATTTGAAAGCCAGAACTTCCTGATCGTGATGGTGGATGGTATTTTGGTCAGATCAAGTAGGTCGTCTAAGTTTGGTGTAAGTGTTGTCCCAAGGTACGAGAGTACTTACGTGGTTGTGATGTAACGGGTATTACTACGTGTCGCTTGGATCTTACAATCCATCTTCTTTCTGACAGTCACGCTCTGGTGGTCTAGAAAGGTGTGTGGACGCTGTTGTGGCAGAAAGGTCTGACGAGGACAAGTCTACTAAAGCCACCAACCCAACACGCACTAGTGATGGACTATCAAGACATTTACATTGGAACAGTGGGAGAGAGCCTCACGAGTAGTGAGCTGAGTTCGAGGCAAGACATAGGATGATGTATCTAACTGAGCATGTGCATGTCCGCGTCTACCTTCATCTGTTAAGCCCAACATGGCTGTGCCCTCGCCTTCCGAACCCAAGCCTCCCTACTCCAACGTTCCTAGATCTCGAGTTCCCTCATGTCCAGGACGAGGAAACGGGTAAGGAAATGTATATGTCATGTTCAGTGGCAGAAAATTGTGCCACATCCATATGTGGATGACAACCGCGCCTAACGATAGTGAGCGATTGACGATGGGAGCTGACTTGTTCTTGAGCATCCTAAGAGGATGCCGAGGACTGACTCTGCTTGAGACCTCAGGGGCTATGTTCGCTTTGAGTGCGTTCACTTCAGTCAAGTCCGCAAAAGATGACATGAAGGCGCAAGCATGATTTAGTCGTCCTAATTAAGCGTCCTTAGCGAAGTGCGCAGCGCAAGGGGAGGGGGGCTAACTTCTTGTGACTGCTCTGGGCTACGGTCAGTAGCCGCAGAAGGTGGTTCTTGCTCCACAGAGCCACATTCTCGGGATGACCCCATGACCTGCCGGAGTTCTTCAATGATGTCGTTTGATACTGCGAAGTTCACAATATCCCCAGCGAAATGATCAACTTACTACGGCCAGGACTGTCACTGATCTGGGGGTCTTGTTTGGCAAGTCGACTCCGGTGTTCGTTTATTGACTAAAATACGACCTGTAGCACATACGGTTCAACAGAAAGCAACTGCTGCTAATGACCAAGTAGTGCCTCATGCTGGAAAAAGACGATGCGCATGTGACGCTTGTAAGGGCATGGGCGAAAAGTATAGTAGGTTGCAGGTGAACATCAGAGGCGATGAGATCGCCCAGATATGATGCCTGAAATATCAATTCAATCCAAAAACCCCAAGTCTGGCCTGAGCATTCTCTACTTGGCAAGACTTCATCGCCCATGTTCTAAGATGGCTGTTCACGTTCGTCAACTCCCCACTATTCCCCTTTGGACTCAGTCCCAGAGTATAAAAGGGACATGGACAGCTGCCCATATCCTGCAGAGTCACAACACTGTTGACAACTCACTCACCATGCCGAACCCCCTCAAGCCGAGCAAGAACGCTATCATCTACTCCATGGTAGATGGCGAACCCTACGTTGGAATGCCCCCCACCAAACCTACCACTTTACCAGTCCTCCTTTATGCGAGGGATTCTGTCAAAGAGCCCCCGATGGTGAGTTCGGTGCTGCATCCCCCACTCGAGTACATCACCTAACAATTTTGACAGTTCAATATGGAAAAAGTCGGAGATCGTACCTACGTGATTAGTGCCAGGAATCACAAGACACGGGAGGAGCGTGGCCTCCTCATCGGATCCATCGAGGGAGAAGCTCAGAAGTGGTGCATCCAGTACACCGAACGTAATGACGCCTACATGTGAGTTAATTGTGGCCAACGCCCATCTGTAACATAGTACCTCATATAAAATGACAATGTCCTAGCATTGTCAAAGAGAACGACCGCAGCGTCGGATGGGTCGCTCCGATGAACGAAGAAGGACGGGAAGACCGCCAGGTAGAATCTATGTGTCAGCACAAGCGCAAAGATTCTGAGCTTACGTATGACCTTGTAGATCCTTGTCAGGCAACTCATCGTTGGACCATCCGAGCCACCTTTCTATCCGTCGAACCAGTTATTCAGGTTCAAGTATCAGGAGTGATCAGGGGGCTAAGTAGGCTATGTATCGGTACGAAGGCCAAAGTGCCGAGGTCTGTTATGCGAAGTGTTAGTGTAGGATACGAACATCCAAGTGCGCGAATGAGATACATGAAGGTCGTCGGAAAATAACATTTGTTACATAACCAGTTGGGCCCCCCTGTAGTGGCTGAGACATTTCAAGTTCAGCGTCATTTCAATGTATGCACAGGAAATTGACGAGGTGACTCGACTCATTAGCAGAAGTATCATACATTCCTACTTCCATAGGATAGAACCTTGCGTACAGGCGTCATATGATGCTGGAGGGGGATAAATGAGCGTCCGATTGAATTTAGGCCATAAGTGCTACTGGAAGCCACTGCCATGCTGGACGTTATCCGGATGACACTGATGACGTGAACCGCGGTAGAGGCGTGACAAATTTCCCATCGTCAACTTCAATTTCTTGTGATGAATTGACATGATACCTGACTGGGTGAATTGCGAGCGCCTTGGACGAAATATGTAACCATCGAAGGCGGTGTGGTGGTCAATTGCTGTTGATGCAAACCTATTTGTGGACTGACAGGCCACAGGAAGCTGCTCCAACTTCGTCGCATGGAAGCAGAAGCTGAGCACTGGGTGTGCTTGTGACACGGCCATCCCATTTAAACAAGTCCTGAGTAGCCATTCCGTGTGCAAGTTAACATCCGTTGCAAGTACCAACCTAGCAGCAAAATTTGGGTAGCGAGAGCGTACAATGTACCTCCTAAACTGGAACAGAAGGCGCCAAGCCACGAGATGCCTGAGGAGCCCTCGAAAATGACCTTGGGAATAGGTGGCGCTGCCAAAAAGACGAGGCTATCCGGGTAGTTTCTGAGTAGAGAATCGCTTTCCAAAGAGGTGTTGAGGCTAAACTGGATGTTCATGTTTTACAGCTGGTGATGATCGAATCGTTTCGAATGACGAAGCGGCCTGGTCTCCCATTACTGTCCATGGGCAATGCCACAAGGGGTCTCCGACCGATTATGTGAATTGTCAGGGGATATACCACGGTTTGCTTCTAATCCCACACGCCGGTTTCCAAAAGGGATCACAGATGATGCGTATCAGATGGTCGCTCGTGGCTTGGGATGTGTGCAAGTACGACTCGAGGATGTACAATATCGTCACACCTCGTGACGCAAATTACTAGTAAGTATGTGACATATGCCACTTCTCCTATCCGCACACTACATGCTTGCGTGCACGGGCTGCAGTAATACAATCTCCCTCGCACAAGTTTAATCAGGTCCCGTATGAACTCTTGATTCCCAGAAATGGGGTGTTCTACACGTTCATTGGTGACCCCAAATACAATGTGTTGCGTCCTACCACCGTTACCGTATCCACGTTTCAGTCGCTGTGGCCCACTCTTCGGTTCGCGAAGGCTCACTGGAGTCAAGCAGACTCTTTCGTATAATTTGACTAATATTTGGATGCCTACCCTGGCCATACCTGAGATATGTCTTCCACTCCCGGCAACGTAGAGCTGAGACCGGTGACCTTTACTACATTAGCAAGGAGATGGGTAAACTCAGCATTACAACTGAGAAGTTGTGATACAGCGCAGATTGACTAGGAGTAAAACCAAGTACAGTCTCCCTGGAGAGGGGTATTCACATGGATGATGATAGTCGACCATATGTCGATTTTCAGCTTGAAGTTCATTTCATTTGTATATCGAACACATGGATATAGACTCGCACTTGAAGTGAGATTTGTGATCACAAGTGAGCTGATGGGGGATTGTGATCGATTCATCGACGGTGCACACTGAGCCACATCGACCAGATCGACCCATTTGTTTCCTTTCTTTGGTTTACGGCCCATGTCGTTTACCTGTCTATCAACACTACTCAACAGTACTGACCTCTTTGTGACCGGGAAAAACCTGGCGGCTTGCAAGTTCGACCGTCCCGCTCAGATCCTGCCAAAATGCGGCCATCATGCGACATGACAGCGAGGTTGTCATCAGAGCATTTGATTCACATACACAACGTACACCTTTTCAACAAACGAACAGGACAATTCTACGTCACTGAATCGAGAGCGGACATGTACATTTTTTGGGCCACTCCCCAAACTCAGTGGCACTCGGTTCCTCTGTGTATTATCCGAGTCAGCTGGGAGCATGACAATCTCTTCTGGATTTACCAAGGGTTAGGTTTGTGGCCGACATCCCAGGTATGTCCCAAGTGGTTCTCCCGGACATGGCGGACGTAGTAGTGTCTCGAACCCTCCAATCCGCAGTTTTGCCATTGACAAGTAACAGTAGTGTCGCGTCCCAAATCTTTGATACCGTGATTTTTGAAGTGTTTCGACACAATGCCACAGTTGATGGGTTCATAGCACTCTGCGCCATCCGAGGTGTAAAGGCAGTGGGTGAACGGACAAGCAGCATACTGGTTCTGCTTCTTTCAAAGACGTAAATGTACTGTCGATATACATGGCTCAGAAGACACACGTACAGCCTCTTTACGTGTCTCAGCCGGTGGTGGGATAGCATTTGCTAAAGTATAAGACCTGCATCGCCATGTCAGCTGGAGGAGGTACTGGATCCATCAGAGACGGCACCTGCTGTTCGCTCTCCCACAGTGTTCGGACCGATCATTTCCGGTGGGCATGTCTGTGTGTTTACGGAAGCATGAATTACTGGATTCCGATGCGCAGGAATTAGTCAAGCTGTTTGTCTAATAGCATACACAGGACCCAGCAGGGGATGCAAAGGTGGTTGGGGGTTGGGATGTCTGGAGGTCGGTGCTCAGTGCAGACAACTGGGCTACAAGATCTACAGATTTGCAGGAGCGGTCATCTGGACGGGGGTAGCGTTGGCTAGAGCGTGGGACTTGCGTCGCCATGTCAGACAGGCGAGTACTTGACCGCATCTGTATGCTGGGAGCGACAGTGATGAACGAACACGGATCTCAACGATAATACCAAGACTGAGGCGCGAAGAAGATGAAGAACGGCCTCTAATATCTGGAATGATGTGAATACCAACACAAGAACGCACAAGTCTGCTCTCACCAGCGACCAAGCATAAGCGGATAGCTTATTTTCAACAAATACTAGACACTCCGGTTCACTATTTATTAGAAATCGTCAGTGAACATTGCCTAGGATCACACGTCCTTAGATGACGCCGCCTTTCATAGCAAGCCCTTACATGAAAAAGGCGCTGCACTCCTGTGTTCACGTATGACGCGTGACTTTCATGAACGGTGTTCGAGAGTGACGTACCTACTTGCAAAACGGAGGTTATTGCACCATAGGACAATGGCATAGCTGCTTGGTTTACAGGCTCGAAACTAGGTATCTCGCTTTTGCTAGCACGCCTTAACAGAAGTCAGCTTAGGATGGGAAACGAACTTGCCATGAATTGATCAGTAGTACGTACTGGATTGGCTGTACTGCTGCAGCTGCAACCCTATCTTCACTGTTGCCTGTTTATCTATTCCGGTCGCACATATACATCCTGTCAATCATGTCAAGCTGTACCTGCCTCTCACCTCTGGAATTCTTGCTTTTCTCTCGGTCTCCCTGTGATGTTTCATTGTTCTAGTAGCCTGCACGTGATGCTTGGTTGTCCTATCCGGGTGTCTCGCCTGCGACGGACTTTCAACGTTCAACGGCGGCTCCTTCGGAAGCGCAGATGGGCCTGGGGAGATAAACGAACAACGGGAAAAAGCCAAGTACGTTGAGTTAAGTAGTAATTCTTAGTGTACGGAGGCAATCTGCTTCTGGATAGAGCACCGTGGGCGCCACAGTGCGTGGTGACACCGGTATCGATCACCTGATCCGATGTGCATCCACGGTAACCCAATTGAGCCCAATCAATAGCTTTCACCTTGATGAAGTGTTGCACAGAGGCCACTAACTGTCAATGATCGAGAAACAACAAAGTTTAGTGATTCTTTTTCTGTGCTCGTTTCATGACTCAACACGATAGGCTCCGCTTGATTTCAGGACAAAAACACGTTTTCCCTAGGGGTCGTTGGCCCCAAAGGTGGTTTTGAAACATGTCGACTGATGCCAGGTTATAGAGGTATCTACAATGCCACCTCTCGACTGGAGAATTCGGACGGCAAAAAATCCGATGGAAACAACCTGCTCACTGCTGTTCGGGGTTCGGTTGGACCCAGGAGACAAGAATGGTGACTTACCAGTAGTATATAGTGACCATCATGTATTCGTGTACGAAGAGAGCGAAAGCAAAGAACGGAGGTTGACTCTACCGGTAAGTCTTCTTATCAGCTTTCTGTCTTGACCCATCAGCTCATCTTATTCAGCATCTGCGTCTTCTCTATCGGTCACTGATTCACTTTACGTCTCGATTCCATTCACTCTGCTCGCCAATTCGACTTATGCCCGCTCCCTGACTTACGCGCTCGAGCGAAGATATCCTCGACGCAAACATTTCCCGGTCAATGTCGTTACCTTGGTTGTGTAAACGTGTTCGAAAGCAATGTTCAACACTGCGTTTGCAAACAAGCAAAATCTTACGTGGACATATGTGCAGAAAGTAACGCTTTTGAGTCACTGCAAAGGGGTCGGGTACGAAAGTTTCTGTTTCTGTTCTTGACTTCCGGTCCAACCGATTTCTCATCCACCAGGCTATCTTGGCTGCTTACCATACCAATAGGACAACTACAGCTTGAATTCGGAAACCAAAATTCTCAATAGCGAGTATCGATTGCAATCTTCAGAGTTTTCGAACTGGGATAAATACTAGAAAGCTAATGATCCTACGATATTCGACAGTCAGCTAACTGCAGTAAATGAGGGGGGGGGAGTTCAAACTGTTCTATGAGATCATACCTACAAAGTTTGCAGCGCGAGAACTGTACTCAAATCAGTTGAAAGTACCCTTGATGGCCGAAAGGAGGATATCGTTGTAGTCCCCTCCAGATTCCCACAAGGAGAACCCACGAAGACCAAGCTCCTCAATGAACCGTCCTTTGGCGGCATAGGACTCCGCGTTATCGTAGGAAATCATGACCTGGCTGTTCTCATTATACAAGTAGGGCTAGTAGCAAAGGAATGTGGTAAGCAAAAACGTCGTCAGAGAAATGACCGAAGATATATCACGCACAGTCCTGCTGCAATTGTCATAGCTGTAGTAGATGCCCTGTGCGGGCTTTCCATCGGCACTCAACCAGCCACCGGCGACAAGGCCACGCAAGTTCCAAGTTCCACCAGAGGGTTGTGTAACCCCACAGGCATCAACGCTGGTAGTATTGTCCCATCCGTCACCAAGAGGGGTCTTGCTTTTGCTGAAGGGTGGATAAGGGGCCAAGTCCTTCGTGTTGTTTGCGAACGCATCGGATGGGGTAACGTAGTAAGAGTGGCCGTAAGATGGGACACCGAGCACGGTCTTCTTAAGAGGGAACCCAGCTGCACGCCAAGCCTTCACTGCGGTGGCTGCAGAGCCGAACTGGTAAGCAGTATCTGCGCAGGAGTCCTGCAGCGGAGCGTTGGGGCCAAGACGAGGGGACCAGGGACCGTTCACGTCGTAGTTCATAATACTAATGAAGTCGAGAACTTTAGCGAACTCCGATACGTCTGTCAAGGGTTGTCCATTGGCATCCCGGAAGGGGAGCAGTGGTGTAGTTGCAGAGATGGTGATTTTTTTTCCAGATACGGCCGCCCGGAATTCCTGAAGGAACGCAAGGAAATTCGCCGTATCATTAGCGTTAACAACGTTGCAACCAACGCCCTGGACGCCAGGGTATTCCCAACTGAGATGGGGTGAACAGGTTAATCGCGCACGAGCAACTGGCAGCTTACTCAAAGTCGACACCGTCCAAATTGTATTCATTGAGGAAATCGAGGACAGTGTTCGCGAATGCAGTGCGATTTTCTGCGGATTGGAAATGGGAGGAAAAATATTTACTTCCGCTCCAACCTCCAACACTAATGTGTGCAGATACACCCTTCCACCGAAATTAATGTTAGCGAACGACCTAAATTGTACCGTGCTTACATGTGCATGCGCCTGTTTCACGAACTCAGGCAGTACTGACCCATCTGACCCGTTCAGGGACAACGTCTGGACGTCTGGGGTGGTGGTTCTTGTTAAATAGCGGTTAGTTCCTCGTCTGAACGGTAATCAACGGATAGCCTACGCAAATGCATAAATCATGGTGTTATACTTGTCCCAACTGACAGAGGTCAGTGGGACATCATCAGAGTGCCAACCGGTGTAAAATCCAATCGCGATTTTGTCTGACTCCGCCGCACGAGGTTGGAAGGGGAGTGCAAACGCAGCTAGGGGTAACGAAAGTAGAAAGAGCGGAGAGGTTAGGAGCATAATCAAAAGAACGGATGGCAGAATAAAGAACGAATGTGGTTTGCAGATTTTTGCCCGGGGAAAGTGGGCACGTAGCGACCTTTATACCAATGCCGCTCGGCAAAAAAGTAAGTGCAGGATCGTGATTCGGTATATCGATATGCAAGTGACCCCGAAAGATGTAAGGATTGTGAAGTGATCCGCGACAACCCGTGCTAGCGCTCCACACAGGATAAATGTTTTGCATCATCCCTAGTACATGCAGAAACTTAAGCATGATAAAAAGAAACCTAGAGAACAAGACATCATTGTCGGTGGAGGGGGTTGGGCTTTCGTGAGTTACAGGGGGGTCAGAGATCGTTACCTGACACTAAGTGAACTCGCTCTTTACTTACAAATCATCCCTCGTGGCCTTTGATAATTGACATACGCACTCATTACCAGGATTGTGAGTCTCAAGACCTCAGTGGAATATCACGCCAAGAAATGTCTTCATCAACCCGGCTGTTTTTCCTTACGCAGTCGCACTCCCCGCAGTCCGGTCTTAGCACCCCGCAGTCCATGTCGAAACCTCTGGAGGTCGCCACGTGTCTATTCCAAGGGCCGTTGCCGTGCATCCTAGAAACCGCTCCCGCGTTGAACCCTGCTGAACCCCATAAAGGTATTTCCAACAAATCGTGGCTCGAGGGTCGGAAACGCCCGCCATTCCTCCGCACTTGTTCAGGCTGATCATTGTCCCCCAACTTCACAAGTAGGTTGGTTTACAAAGCGAGGGAATGACGACACCATTCCGTGACAATTTCCTGCCTCAGCAGCACTGGAATGCATACTATATACGTACCTGGTGCCTCGTAATTGAACATTATGCACTTGGCACGTGATCTGCGATATAAGCTGTGGCTTACGCGATGATGACAAGTCGCGGAGGGCTGTTACATTGAACGCGAAGCTGGACGCCCACCTTGTGACCAAACGGCTCAACCATGAGCACGCTGGGATCACAACGGATCACCTAACAGGAGTTAGTCCCCTCCCTCGATTAATAGTGTCATGTGTGGCGTGTGTATACGTACTCGTAACCATCCAGTACATTCAATTATGAACCCTGCAAACCTCAATGTTGACACTTGGAACGCAACCAACGATGTCCACTAGTGCAAATAACGATTAGTGCGACGCTAAGGAAGTAGGAACACCGATCCCATCCCAAGTTTGCGGATACGCCCAGTTCGCTAGTGTGCGAAACGGACAAAGTACGGGCTAGGAGCGCGCAGGAAAACCGCCGGATCCAACGAGCGGCGAACAAACGAACGTGCGTCCAAAAGTACGTGTTCATTTGAAACAAGCAATGAGCTACAGAGTTGTGCGGGGTTGAGATGAACAAGTGATTCGTGCAAGACGCAGGAACAATATACATCCCTGCTATGAATTGCAGTTCCGGAGGCTTCATGGCGGTCTAGAGGATGCCCATCTGTTTCGACGTCGAAGTCGTTGAAAAACTGATCGTTCGAAAGATGTAGAATCAAGTAACGATCTAGGGTCCAGGCTATGTAGTCCAGGGGTAAGAGGGCGGGAGAAGACTCACGAGGGGCGTCAACCTTGGCCAATCCTTCGTCATACGTACTACGCCCCTGGCATTACGAAGGCTCAGGCCCATCCACTGATGAGTCTCTTCCAACATCTATTTCCCGAACACTCTCGCCAAAGTACACGACAGGAGAGGGGTTATCATATTGAGAGCACAGGCTCTGCAAGACCCCTAGCCCTCCGTCGTGTCAGTGGACGTTATGGTATGTCCCGACCCTGGGGTCTCGAAAGACGTCATAGGATGTCTTGTTGTCGCCCGAAGGCGATTCAATAGATAAGGCGTCGCCAGAAGGACGTGCTCATGGAAGCGACGTCCGAATATGAACGAAAAATTTGACGCTCGCCTTCCCTTGAAGCTCATTGTAGGTGAGGCTCCGGGGATAACTTTCAGTCCTTCCCCAAATGGGCACCTTGCATCAAAGTGCTGAAAATATATTGCTGGGACTTCTCACCTAGGACTGAAGGGAAAAAACGCCACGCGACACGGAGAACGTGACACAACCCGCGCGGAATGAGAACTTTAAATGAAATGGGAACCACACTATGGCCCCGAGCACTTCAAAATTTTTTAGAAACTGCAGAAACGCTTACGATGCTCACTGGTCCTAGTAACGGGGGTTACATAGACCTGACAACCAAACGAAACCTGAGCTTAGGCGTCGATCGGTGAATACCTGCAGGGGCAGAGGGTACACGCCAGCCACAACACACACCCTTCAAAGACGAACTTTCCACGACAGTGCTAGAAAGTACTGAGCCATGTTGTGGGCACTGTCGGATCTTCGGAGATGTGGAGCTCTTGGAATAACTGCTGCGGTGAGACGGTTCCGCAGCGTTGGGACGCTCGGAACATGGGCATTCCCGATGAAACTGTACGCCGTATCGCAGTACCGAGCATGGTTTCCAGTGAGTGGGTAAGCTGTCGGATGTGAATAGTCCGAAGTAAACAAAGAGAGGCAGTACGACACCGCGAGAGCCTCGCGAATTCCCACAGCCTGCTGAGATTACAACACGTGGCTGTTGCTGTCGTTGCTTCGTCCCAGCCAAACAGACAGTATGTAGATGTTGGCGCGATTAAGTTTTAGGAATCAGGTTGATAGCACGTGAGCTAAGAATACATGCTCTGCAGGGGTATGAGTGGCAATGCCTAACGACGCGGTGATGAGTATCCAAAATGCCAAGACGACGTGCCCACGCCCGACAAAGTTACCACTAAGTAGTGGAGAGCTGTCCGTCTCGGGGGACCAGCAGAAGCCAAGGGCTGCACTGCTTACCTCTTCCAAAGTTTCGGGTTACCAGTGACCGGCAAGTTGGCAAACGTCAAAACACCGGAAGATTACTTGTGCTGTTGGAAAAACTAGCGCATTAATGATAATACCGAGATATTGAAGATAATCCAAAGAAAAAGGACCACCGTGGCGTGGTGAAACTAAACAATTACACTGCTAGTACTATATTGGTGCAACGGCGCTGGCTTGGTACTAGTGCACAGCCACCTTCAACCGATTCTTGATCGAGTTGGCCTACATTGTACTAAGGCCTAATTATAATAAGGTGATAACTGACACCGACATCCAGCGGCGTCCCTTTGACAGACGCTCATCATGACGGTTAGTAGTTCTGAGCCACTACAATGAATCGTGCTGCCCTGACCCTGCTGTCCCGAGTTGAGCCAACTAATTCATTGGTGTCTTAACAGGACCTTACCTATTGCTACTTGCACATGACCGAATTCGAGCTCAAATGCATTGGCACGATAGGCAGTTCTGACTACATACCAAGCGAACTACCCGAGGAAGGTAAGTCTGGTCTCCGGAGCAAAATCTGCTCGTCATCGGGCCTTGGCAAACAGATCTCGACATCCCCGCGCACATGATCCCGCCAAATCCCGATGATTCGGACAGTAAGCCCAGCTTGTTGGTTTTTTCTCTCTCCAAGCTGATCCGTGACTGCGACACCGTAGTCTTGCCTTCACAGGTACACCCTTCCTACCCCTACGGGAATCCAACCAACATAAGACATCCGGCAGCAAGACCAAGACCACCTTATGATCCGACTTCTAGGGCGCTGTTTGAAGACATGGGCTATGCGGGCGGCGGTGTTAATGGTACCTTGCGCTGGAAAGATCTAGCCCTAGAACAGTTACTACCTGTTGACGATGTGAAAGAAGAGTTGAAGAGGGCCGCCGAAGCCAGGAAAATGGCGAATGGGGCAACAGGTACAGCGTATCATCCTCCGCCACCACCGCCACCGCAGCCCGCTCCTGATGACACGATAAACGAGGAAGGGGACGGAGAAGACGAAGATGGAAGCAGCGATCACGACGAGATTGATGTAGAACCCAGTGAGGATGAAGAGGATGAAGAGGATATCTAAGACAATAAAGTATGGAAACTACCTCACGGTACATATGGCTGCTACCATTGCGTCACCAAAGTCCCCCAGTATTAGATCTTTAGTGTTTACTTCCTGCTCGATCAGCCAGTTATATGCCTCAAGAAAGAGCGTGTCTGTCAGGGGAACGAAATGATCTGCCAAAACACGGATAATACTGCTAACCCGAGAAATTGCGATACGAGTCGGACCATCAACTTCCTATGATGGGAGTGTCAGTGGTGGTGGTGGTGGTGGTGGCATGTAGACCCAATAATATACCCACGTCGTTTTGGTTGGAGTATACGGCTTCCGCGTCAAAGCCTTCCTCCCCCTGGTCACTATCTTGCATGTGCTTACATACCCATATGTATCCATTCAATCCCAAGATGAGGTCAACACCACATGGTAAGGCTATGAAGTGTGACTTAAGGCGCCGCACCAACACAGGGGGGACAATGACGAGTTGCCCGTTCCGCAGCTTTGGAGAATCCTATGAGAATAGGATATTGATCAGGGGGGACACACACCTTGCCAAATTTGAGAGAGCGGGTATGGAGAGACATTGCGCCATCCGCGAAGAAGGCCTGGACCTCAGCAACCAGCAGGTCCCCCTCTTCAAAGAACGTACGCATTTGCAGCTCGTCACTTTCTAGTTTGCGCCGCTGCGTGCGCACGAGCCATGAGACGTTGAGAAGCAAAGACGGCGATCACAAACCTGCACACCGCCTGGTAAATTGACAGACGAAAGCATCAACACGGCGTCTTGGCGAGAATTGGCATCAACTTTCCAACGGCGCGGTTGAACCTGGGAGTCATTTTTGAAATGAAACGTGCCATTAGTCTGGCGCAAGAGTCAACGAACCTCAGTTATGCGCCCTACCACCAAGTCACCGACTTCTGCATTATATCTTTGCACCCATTGGAAATGAATACGCCATTAGAATGGAAATGCTTACCTACTACGCGCCGCGCGAACAGTCACAAGTTTGTTGACTCGTTGGACGGTCCCCGCGACAGATGCAATGACAAGTTCGTCGTCGACGTATGTGCCGTGACCGCTTTTGCGGACCCCTGTCATTCAGCTATACAGAGACGCTTTCAGCATGGCGTACATACCGCATGAAATCATGAGCTGATGTGATTGTCTCTCCTGGACAAGTCAACCTGAATTCACCAGTCTCGAGATCGTCAATGTCCATGACGTCATCATTATCTTTGATGGCAGGGTGTTGAGTGGCCCTCTCAGATTGATTACGATCATGCTCTGGTCGTTGTGAGAAGCTGAACATCGTGCTTGAATGTGACCTGCGGCCCAAACGAACTTATTAGGAAAGGTGGCATTCACGTGGTTTACCTAATCATGGATGGCAAGCAACCGAGCCATGCTGTCGTGTAGATCATTCTATCATCGTCTCGTGCAAGGAAATCAAGATCTGACATGGACAGCTGTTGCCACAAACTGTTACGCGTCATTTTGTCGTGCTCATGTCCAAGAAGTGCGGTGCTGGGCAACGTTGACAACGAAACTACTGTCACACGTCGTTGCCAATCATTCGGATCATATCACATTCGTTAGCGTGCAAAACCAGTTTGCACCGTGTCAATGGGTAGTTGACATTAAGGATAGGAGAACAGGGAATAGCTACAACTTTAACGAACAGAAAGCAATATATATAGAAGAATAGTATAAGAAAGGCTACTGGAGGGCCACATGTGTCAATTCAACGTCCATAGGTGAACCAACAAAGGCACTCACATGCCACATCTAAGTCTAGGCGATCGCGGATTATAAGAATAACATGAAAACTTTTACTTGTATGCCAGAAAGTATGCAGACAGAGCAGGAAGGTCGTTCGACCCCGCATCAGAGTATCCCTGCCTTCGTGATCCGTTAAACTTGAGTACGACCACAGTTCCACACCAGTGTTTCGCAGCGGCACCCGACGTGATGTGGTAAATTGCCCGGTTGACCGGAGCACATCGAGACAGTGCGGTCGGGGAGTACCACAGGTGAAGAGGAAACCGTAAGGGTTCACCGTTCAAACCTTGCGTTAACACGATGCTTTCCGTCTGCTCGTGCGGGAAATGCATGCCAATCAGGGGCTGAGGGCACATGCCTTGGGATGGCACTTGGGGCGGACGGCACTTGACAGTGATGATCCTAGGCCGTTCTGGGAATGGTCGTGTTCCGTCCAGCTTATTCCGGATGGACTAGAGGAAATAATTGACTCACCTTCTTCAGGCTCAAAGAGTATAGCGGACACAGTGATCATTTGCTGCTCAGCAGGCGGCGGAGTGGCGATCACGTTGTAGTTTTGCGCGTGTGTGGCAGGGACGCATTCTCTGCGGTGCCGCGGCCAGTCCTAAACAGCACCCGGACACATCATAAGACGTCTAAGTCGCGTGGCCACAATTTAACGGCGTGCTCACCGTCTGAAGGTGCTCAGGCGTGCAGTACCACGTGCTCTGACAGCGACTGCACCACATAGACGTGGGTCTGCAGCACAGCGCACAAGGATGGTTAATGGCGGGAACAGGATTCATATGTAATGGACGCGTTGCAATGTAGTAAAATGAGTTCGAGGAGGTGTTCTAGTGCTCTGGAGCTCATGGCGTAACTCGACCTGCTTTAAATACGTTCAGCCAAGTCCATTGATTGAGCTGAATTGAGCTAAAACTGATTCGGAGGAAATAGATAGATCTATGGGAACGGCATCTTTGAGGGCGCTGCAAGGTCAGGCACATCTTGACTCTGCAGGCACTCCAAGGATGCCAGGGAGAGGATGGCGGGCACCAAGTTGGGCCGCCTTACGTGTGAAAGTGACAGGCCCGGAAAGTTTTCTAGGCATTCACCACAGGCTGTGTCGGACGTCATCGAACACAACCACAAAACAAAGCACACTGTCGAAAATCGTCCGAACCTTCTTCTGTGTTAACGTACTGTCGTTAGCAACGGGAGTGAGTGTGACCAAGACCCTTCAAGACCCTGGCCCGTAACGGCCCCGAAATTCCGAGCCGGCACGGCCCGTGTCCGCAGTGCCGGACGTCGGTGCTCAACTCAGCCTGTCACACCTTGTCACATTCTACCCGCCACCCACCACCATGTCGGACGATGAAATGAACATTGATGAGGGTAAGCAACAGTTTGTGTTCGTTCTATTCACGACGACAATCGATAGCTTGTGAGCAGTTGCTGATGGGGGTGCCGTGAGACGAAAAGGCAGGGGGTTTCATAGGCCAGGTACGTCGGTTGGGGTGTATACGCATGCATATCTGACACGTAACATCTTCAATAACTCAAGGTGGAAATGATGCCGGGACAGCTGGTGGAGAGGCCACCTATGACCGAGTAGAATCCTCGCACACGAAGGATTCCGAGACGCGTGCTGCACGTTGTGCGTGGTCTTCTTTATCCGTGATTCATCCGCGAGTTGAGACCTTTCCTTTCTGACATCCATCGCCGTTCCCGTGCACAGCTGTGGAAGGATGGATTGTCCTAGTCACAAATGTACACGAGGAAGCCACGGAGGAAGATATAAGCGACAAGTTCTCCGAATACGGAGAGATAAAAAATCTTCACCTCAATCTCGACCGTCGTACTGGTTATGTCAAAGTAAGTCTACGGCAGTCCTACCCCGCTGATGGTATCAATTTTCTCTTTGCAGGGCTATGCCTTGGTTGAATATGAAACAATGGCAGAAGCTCAAGCGGCCATCGACGGAGCATCTGGTACCCCGTTACTGGAGCAGGTCATTCAGTGCGATTACGCTTTCGTCCGCCCTCCACCATCGGGTCCCAAAAAAGGAAGAGGTCGTGAAGGCCGTGCTCGCAGTGCAAGTCCTGGTCGTAGACAGTGAAAAGGATGTAGATATTGTAGTTGTTACCCATTTTCTCTGGCACGGATACAGTATTTGGTCTTCCTCCCCTTGCGGTGCCAAGTCGCCGTAATGATCATATGACTAGCCTGTGATATGATGCGCGCTCATACTTGAAGTACCACCGCCATCTACAGGGGCGATGATTTTACAATAGAGTTTGCGGTTTGCATTGGCTTATAGCTTGTGTGTTTCACCCGGCGTCGGTGAACAAACTCCCCGGCGAACCCTGAAAGCTTGATAACCGCAGTACGCACCCAACTGTATTGACTTTCGCTACGCAGAGGCCGGACAATGACCACGTGACCCAAGAGGCCAATGCCGCCTTTGTGTACCATTCCCGGAGCTTGAAAATAATTCCCACGCATTCCCCCCACGCCCGTTTGTTGAACTGCATTCTGTCGATTGGTCGACGCGCTCGTAGAGAACAATGGGACGCGTTGCAGATGCCACTACTTCAGATAGCGAGACAGAGCGTCATCGCGTTGGCTCTGCGACGAAAAAGTATTCTGCAAAGAAGGCTCGGCGAATGTCAACCGATGCTGGAGAGTCTTCAGAGGTTGAAGAGGAGGTCAAGTCTGTGGGACCTTCAGGGGAGGGCGCAGAGGACGGCGCAGAGGATGGCGCAGAGGAAGGGGAGGGGGAGGAGGAGTATGAAATCGAGGCCATTTTAGATGCCAAAAAGGGACAGTTCCCGGGTGTAAGTACAATACATCATGCCTCAAGTCAGCTAACGTGGTGGGGCTTGTCAGGGCAGAATGGGATACCTCGTCAAGTGGAAGAACTATGGTGAGGAGCATAATAGCTGGGTGGACGAAGACGATGCAGGGTACGTGTCCCAAGGTCACAGGCCCTACCTCATCATTGATTGGACACCAGGAATGCGCTGGAACTCATCCAGGACTTCTGGGCCAGGCGGAGGAGGAACAAGCCCGGTCCACGTAAATCAGAGCCCATCAAGTCCAAACCCAGGAATGTTGCGGCGAAGCCTTCGAGGAAATCGCTCGTACAGGATTCTTCTCCTGAGGCCGAGGGAGCTTCCAAAAAGCGTGGTAGACCAAAGAAAGCGGAACCAGAATCAGAGCCCGAGGTAATAGCCGATGATGAGGAACCACGAGCAAAGAAGAAGGCTCGGAAGAGCGAAGGAACTTCTCGTAAGGCAGCAGAAAAACCTGAATCGGTTGAAGAGGAGCCAATTGGAAACATGAAAAAGCACATGCAAGTGTCGTCCTGGGAGCACCTCGTAGAGAGTGTGGATACTGTGGAGCGCAATTCCGATGGCGATTTATTTGTATACTTTACACTGTATGCTTCAAACTTCTTGGTCGTGGTCGCCCATCACACTTACCTTTCCTTTTTAGGAGGAATGACATGGGCAGAAAGCGAGAAAATTCACGTGTTTGTGCTGAGAAATTCCCTCAGAAGGTACGTACAGTGTGTACGGAGCCTCTGTCTGCTTTCCTTGGGTGGCTAAATATCCTTGCACAGCTTATAAAATTCTACGAGTCCAATCTACGGTGGAAAATCGAAGATGGCGAGGGCGATGAATGAAAATAGACATTCGTCTTTTTTACCATCGGTTAGCGACTTACAATAATCCCAACGTCCCTCTCTGGGTGCTTGATATGTTATATCTGATTGGTTGTTTACTTACCGCCCGGAGCCTCCGTATGTTACGTGTCGATAGCTCCGTACACGATGTCCTCCGTGGCTCTCATGCATAGTACCCTTCAAAGCAAACAATATTCGAAATCCCGTGAACGTTCGACCCTGGTAACTTGTGGGCGTTGCGCCACCTTCTCGATTTACCTCCGTGGCGACCAGTACTATGATCGATCGGTTGATCAGCAGTTGGAGGACTGACTGAGGAACTGACTCCACATGTCGCTGTATTGACTCAACGCACGTGTCATGGGAGTTCTGGGCCGGGATGATGTACTACCCCTAAGCTCCTGACACATGCATAGACAGCTGTGGGTTCGTAGGTGTTTCCAGATCAACGATTACGGCGTCCCCGTGCCAACCCATAACTTTGGTCCAAATGACTGGTCGTCCGAGGTGCCTATGTCGTCATCAGATCTATGGAATCTGTTACCACTTTAATTCCATGTGAGCAGGGGCGGCCCTGGGTATTAGTCCAGGGTAGCGCAATATTTACTATGCGTGGCAAAGGGCGTTCACGAGGTGGCAACGAGGGCAATGTTTATCTCGTAACCCTGAGCAGCCAGAGAGCCTGGGCGATTCATACATTCAAAAATAACTGCTTGAGCAGTTCTTGATCAACATCCATTTATTTAGCCAGTACCACAACACGTGACCGTGTGGCAGGTGCGTCGGAGTGACAGTCAAGGAAGCGAGCACGAAGGCCGTTACTACAGCCCGCGCTCGATGGTGCACCTGCATGTTCACTTGGACCTTGGCCAAGTCGTACCTTGCATGGGGACCACGTGGACGCGTGGCCTTGTTCGCACCCTGACTAACGTCAGCCAATGTCAGTCATGATCATCGCGCGTGATATGGAAGATTGTTAGCCGAAGTACTATAGGGGTCACCGCGACCGGAAGTAATAATCCACTAGAAAACAAGTCATAGTTTCAATAGGACAAAATGATTAGAATGGAGGGAGCCCGGATCATAGTAAATACACCGCCAAAAATGCAGAGCACAGTCAGGTCACTCTTTGATAATACACAGCAATATTATCATAATTCAGTGTGAAGCATACTGGAACTTGCCGGATGAACTTCCCCTTCAACCTCCGCCTCCCGCACAAGACTTGACACCACCTCTTCAGGATCAGTACTGGCTTCAGCTGGTTGATCAAGAGAGTTTGCTTTGTTCAGTGCATCAAAAACTTCTTGCTGACTTCGGCCAATAATCACGGGAGGAATAAATGTCTGCGCCCTTTCTCTCGTATCGGTGCCAGGGATGGGTAGAATGGAGACTTCAGGTTCCGCCACGGGACCTTTTTCTTCCTCCTTTTGTACAGCGCCGTTGCCATTGAATGCACGCTCGCCCTCCCGTTTTAATCGTCTGAGGCGCGTCTCAAAACCAATGACAATATCCAAGACTTCGGATTGCAGGTCCTCAGTGATAGGGGCCAACGGATTAGCCACCACTACGTGAGGATGCGTGCCATTCTGGATTGAGGCTGCTTCTTCAGCATAGTTGTCACTGACTGAACGACCATTCAAACCCTGAAAATTAAAGTTTCTCGGACACACTCACCTCCCATCAAACTATGATACCGCTGCCAGTCGTTGTAGGTCACGTCATCTAACCAGGCGTAATCTAGCCCTAGGTCCACCTGACCTTTCTCTGCGATGTCGCGCACTTTTGCTGTGGCGCTGGAAACCTGGCAGAACCAACGGTGCATAAGGATCGGAAGAGATAATCACTGGTGGTCACGAACCTCTTGCAGTTCCAGTTGCAGCAGAACATTGTATGGACCATTTACCACTGCTTCAGCAGCGTGCAGCCTCTCGGTAAACTTACTTGCGACCTTTTGGACGACACGGTCCCACAACGCGAGCTTCTCGTCGCGCTTCCTGTTTTCGGCCTTAAGGTTCTTGAGATAAATCTCGGCACCCTTGATATATTTTTCTGCCTCGGAAGCGAGTGTTTCGAGGGCATTCTCAACTTCAGTCGAGGAAGATAACTCAACCGCCGCAGCTTCACGCAACGTAAGCAGGTGGTCTTGGAGTTCGGCAGTGCTTCGTTCCTTTTGAGCTTCTAATTCCACTTCCCACTTGGCATGACGCGCCTCAATATCAGCACGCTTGCGAGCGATCTCATCAGCCTTGAGACGTAATCTTTCGGCTTGCTCCTCTTCCGTTTCAACAAGATGGGGTGGAACAAACGTATGTTGCTGAGGGTCAGCTGGAAGCTCATTGAGGCCGAGCTCGGCATAGAATGCATCCATGTCAATGTCATCATTGTCTCCGGACAACGTTGCCCGCAAGGCACCTTCCGTCGGCCCTGTCGGCTTGGTAACAGCGGGACGGCTCGATTCAGCAGAAGTGGGGGAGAAGGCAGATGAATTTGGTTCTTCTGTGACCGACGCAATCATAGAGGGGTGTGGTTCTGATGCATGAAGGCTTTCAAGGAGGACAGATTCTCCGCGGAGAAAGGTTTCCACTTCAGGGAGTGCCGTAGATGCTTCTACAGGCACTGTGACGGAATAGGCAGGTTCTGCGGTCGTTGAGACCGCGTCGTCGTCATAGGTGATAGGGGTGTCATACTCGGATGTTACAGGTTCCCTAGCTGAAAATTCACCTTCATTCGATCCATCTTGGGGAATAGGTGTTACAGAAGGAGTTAGCGTGGAGGTCAAAGCCTCATCGGGTATTGGAGTGATTGACGGTACTGGTTCGGGTGACAACGCTTGTTCCCCAGGCAGTTCATCTCCAACTGACGGCATTGGTTCAGTTGACAGGAATTCTGCGGTGGGTTCAAATCCCTCCACGGTCTGTTGCCCCCTACTGAGTTCCTTGACCTTTTCCCAGATCTTGGATACGTGGGGATCGACTAGCTTCTGCCGCTGGTCCTGAAGGAACAGGGCAAATTGTTGTAAAATGTGTCCAGCCCGTTTCAATAGAGGGGCAGTGTACGGTTTCGCGGCATAGTAACCCTCTTGTGTCTTGGAGGCTGCCAAAAGGATATACGGGCGCGCTTGGCGTTGCCAGCGCTGGAGATTATACACTGCGAGTCGAGCGTGCGGTGCGAAATTTTGCTCGTACACGTGTTCGATCCGCCGCCGATACGGTGCAAGGGTCTGCTCAGCCAGCTCCACTCGAGGAATTACGTGCTTATGCCAATGCGGGACAACACGCTTATTCCATTCAGGGACCACGTATTTCTCCCATTGAGGAATCACGTGCGTGTTCCACCCCGATCGTACATGGGAAATGATAGGCACAGTGGCTTGGATCGTGTGGTAGATATATGGTCTTGTACGGTTAATGTGGGGTGCAATGGATGGGTGTGAGAAGGCGGCTTGTATTGGAGGGATGATGTAAGGGTCAAGTACCATCCGCTTGTATTCTAACAAGCCGCGACAAAGGGGCGTTTGCTGGTGGGTCTCATGAGGACAGACGGTAAAGGCGTAAATTGTGAATGCGAGAAGGAGGACTTTGGTGAGAAAGTCGAGGAATGCCTGGAAATTGGACTTCCGGCGTTTGCTCTGGTTGTTTGTGAGTGACAGGACTGGCAAATGGAAAGGTTAGAAGCCTTACCTTTCGATATTTCTTTGGTTTGTTCTTGCCGGAATGCTTATCCTGTGAACGAACAATGAGCCATTCTCGCACTACTTATGTACACAAGAAAACGAAGGAACTCGGTTCCCATTTGGCATCTTTCAAAGAACGGGGCGAACCGAGCATAATGTGGTGACAGAACATCGAGGAAGAATACTCACAGAAGCATTCGTGCGTTCTCCGGCCTCCGCAACAAATGTCGCAACATGGGACTCTCCAGAAGCCAATGGGCTGGATGACGTTGGAAAATTGGTTACATCTTGAGCGAGTGATGCCCGCGCTGGGCGTGGCACCCCCTGCGAAGATTGGGATCGTGATACCGGTGGTGAAGGCACCACCGGCGTCCTGCGCGTGACGACCATGGCTAGTCGCGATTAATGGGTGTCAAATAGCGTAACTGCAATATTACCGAGCTTCAGTTACTTTCCGCAGCTGGATATGGTCTGTCAGGATATCAGTTTTTTTTTCGTTTACAGGTCTTGTGTTTCTTTTTGAAACTGCAACCGCAAGTACGGAATTGCGTTCATTGTTTGTTGGATTGGCGCGGTTGTTTGGTTGGTTATCTAATCAGCCCCTGTCTACTCTCCACGATGATGGCAGGCGTGATGAAAGTCAAAGTCACCTACGCGAAGAAACGACGGCGGGCGCACGACGATGGGAAGACTCCGTCTTCTCCGTTGGAAGCATTACCACCAGAGATGGATAGTATCAGCAGGACAGAAATGGTGCGGCGCTTGCTTAAGCGTTCGCGACATACACTTCGAGTGACCAAGTGCGACGACCACACGCGACCGGCACCCGACGAACGGACAGGTGGGCAGGTTAAACACTCTAATGGACGCGTCTGGGTCGCAAAAAGGGTACAAGGAAGTCCCTCGTCTGATACGCGAGGTTTGGGGTCTGCAGAACCTCCTAAACCCATACAACGGAGCTCTAGTATCACAGAGAGGAACGTTTCTCACACTCTGGAGTCGCCTTTTCGCCCTGGCACTATTACCAGACCCATATCTTGTTCCATAAACAAGAAACCGGCGCAACCCAGGTGGAGTAAATCCTCACGCACCGTCTCTAGTACCCTAAAAGAAAATCGCACGCGACGTGTTTCGCGAAAGGGTATTATATCTGCGTCCGATAATGACCGGCGCCGTCCAAAAAAGCCTGCTACGCATCAGCATAATCCTTCCACAGCGTATATGCACTTCCAACGCTTTCTAAAACGCTCGCTGACTACGTATATTTAGACCTTCATCCAAAACTCTTCGTACCCCTGAAGGTTTAGAATGTCGTTCCCCCAACGGGCCTTTCGTTGGCAGCCTGCCACAATTTCAGTCGACCCCACCGCCTCCTCGTGGTGACAATGGCCGGAGAACTAGCGTCAATGAACGGTCCCACAAGGCAGCATCGAAGAATTGGGAGGCATCCTCCGATGAATTAAATTTGATTGCTGGCAAAATGTGGTACGATTTCCAGACAACCCCTGGTGGGGTGTAGGTTAGACCTCTTCGGACCTCCCCCGCATATCAATAATCATAGGTGAGTACTGTCTATGGTCCGCTTGATTCTGACCTTATCCCAAGAGACGAGAAGCTGTCTTCGGTGATTCGTTATTGTACGCTTTCATCGCAAGCCTCTCGTCCTCTCACATAGACATCAGTAATTTCGATATTGTTGTTCAGACGGCTGCGTTCCCTACCCGGAAGACTTGATGACGGGATGAGTCGTTTCTGCTTTCCTCCATCTGCTGTGTAGCCGTTCCACTCGCTGTATTCCCGTCGATGTAATTCCATTGTCCACACTGTTGTACACAAAATCAAGCAGAAGGGTAAATCCTACGTTACACCAGGATATATCAAAGCATACAGGGAAGCGGAATAACGGACGCAACAAGCACTACAAGACAGGAAAGCATATACACTGAAATGTGCGTTGAGATCGGGTCACAGACCCTCGCTACTGACATCACTTGTCATCTTCAACAGACACAAGATCACACGCCTCGTCCTCGAACGACCAGTCCGCCTTCCCATATACTTACATTCCATCCGTCGCGCACAAGCGCATTCTTGACGGCTGGTTTGAGTACACCGACACGGTTAGCAGAGTGGTTACCCCGGCCGGTAATTATCCTGAGCGGTTTAGCTGGCAAACGAAAAGAAAGGAAAAGCGCAATGTAATAACTTAGAAAAACCACATGCGTTGCAAAGAGGAATGTACTTGCAAGGAGTGCAGCCTTCCCTCTGCAAGACTTCTTTGACAATCGTGGTGGCTTCCCACACATTGGTTCCGTGGATGTCAAGCGTGTTTGAATCGGTGCTTTTATACCTGAATAATATATCAGGGAAGGCAGGAGAACTAACAGAAAGGCGTAGCACCGTTTCGTTTCAACCATATGGCGGGCTTCGTCAAGCGCTTCGCGTTTTGCACGTTCACGCGTCTCACGCGCCTGCATGATGGCCCATTGCCGTAAGTACACGAACAGCCAACTCAGGAATGCCCTCGGTCAGATAAAGGAACCAGGCAGAATACTCACTCTCTCAGCAAAATACTGAGCGATCTCGCCCCCCCTGGATTTCGCGTTTCCACTACGCCAAGCCCTCGATGCCTCACGCAATAGTTCGTTCTCCTTCATCCAACTTTCTGTCAAATGTCTCCGCATGTTACGCCGTCCCGAGGTGAGCTCTCCCACGTCGCCCTTGCCACCCTTACCAAAACCGTTACCAGCTCCGCGTACCTTGGCTGTCCCACCAGATGGATGGTCACCGTAGCTAGGAATACACAACGAGAGCGATCGCCGACGGTTGTCGGGGGGCGGTTTGCGAGAAGCAACAGTCTGCCAATCGGGAGCATTGGAAATCGCTGCTTTAGTCGGCGAATGAGGTATCCATTTGGTGATAGGAGGTGACTGTGACATTGCATTCGTCACCCGAATTGGTGACTTGCTTGGCGACACGGGCGAAGACAGTCCGGCGGAAGGTGAGCTCGGGGAAAGGGGAGGCTGCGGAAGGTGGTACACGCCCATCGCCAGACTGCCTGTTTGGCCATCAAGCTCCAGCTCAAGGAGAAGCCAAACGATGTCGAGGGAGTTGTCGCCGCGCCCCTGCGTCGCTGAAAGTGCGAGTTGTACGTCGGAATAGACGTTGGAACGTTGTGGGGGGTTTAGCCTGGCGTAGGTCGGGGATTCGCAGATAACGTCCAGAAGATTGAAAAGAACAAGAGTATCTCCCGAATGCGGCGAGGGAGTGGGACTTTTTGGTTTTTTTATTCTCTCCGCGATGTCGGAGAGAGCGGCGCGAACAGCCTTCACGGGCGAGGTATGTTTCGGGGAATGGAAATAAGATTGGAAAAAGTTGGGTGGATTGGGAGGTAGGAGTGTGGCTAAATGTTCAGAAATGGAGGACAGCTGGGTCCACATGTCTGGTACCGGCGTGGATAGTGATTCACGAGCAGGTGATGGTATATGTTGTCTCTGGCGTATGTCAACCAGCGGGACAGTCTTGCTCTTGTTTCGAATATTTTTCTTCTTCGTAACGTTCCCGTTTGTTGAAGGTGAAGCAACCTTCTTCCTGGGCTCCACGCGATGCCAAATCGCGTCATCACTGATAAGGTGCGAAGGGTCTTCGTCGTCTAAGCCGTCAAGGCCACGTTCCTCAAGTTCGCGTATGTATTCGTTTGTCAGTATGTTTTCCATGATTGATTCCATATCGACGTCGCTAACGTCGGTGGAGCCAGCTTCGCTCAGGGCGCGCCTAAGTTTAGAAGGTGGTATGTGGGGTAACGCGGCTTGCAGAAAGCCCAGTGGGGAACTAAAAGATTGGTTTGAAAGTACAGAGGATTCAGAAGTCAAGCTTTCCGCAGTTTCTCCGTAAAAACCGGGGGAGCTGCACGACTCGTCGGTGCTGAAGCACTGAGAAGAAAGATGAGCAGAGTCAAGCTCATCGCGCAGTTCGCTTTCGTACTGCTCGGTGGCTTGGCTGGCTAGTTCTTTCAGAGTGGCCCAAAGCGCTGCCACCTGATGCGGGGAGGGTGAAATCTCATCGTTGTTGTCTGGTTGCAAGTCTGCGATCAGTGCAGCTAAGAGGGAGGTGTCCAGTGGAGGACAATATTCTGACTGTCGACAGAATCAGAGCGCTTAGTTGATCAGAGCTATGAAACGGGTGACTGCACCTGCAAGACATCGAACAATTTATTCGACATGTTGTACACGATTCACGTCTGATATTCGCTTGGGAAGATGAGGTGGAGTCCTGAGCGCGTAAATTGGCCAAGTGCCTCGCGTTAACCACGTGATATTTAGATGTGGCTGTGCCCCCACTACTCCCTGAGGCTGGCAGTGCTAATAGCGATTTCCTTGTCTTTCGCTTGTGCGTGTATTGTCTTTCGCTTCGAAGAAGACGTCTCCACCAACATCTATTCGCTTGCGAGTCTTTAAATACTCGGCCAGATAGCCATGATTTTCTACCTCTCCCTTCTCGCCGCCGTGGCATTGCTGGTAATGCGTGAGTCGTCCTTGTACTGCGGACTCCAACCACATGACTGATCTGAGTGCAGTTGGGTACCACTACCGTTCCGCTATCCTTCCCCATGTTCCCGCCAAGGTCAGGTCGATGTTCCCAAGCCTGAGCCATTATACCCCCCTGTCGACTTTCTCGGGTCAGGCCCAAGCCGGTCTGTCTTCGTCCATGTTCGACATCGAGGCAAACATCAGGGATGGTGACTCGCGAGCTGGCCTCGACGAACGTGGTACCCAGGAAGTACTGGAAATAATGCGGAGGGAACGAGTCGAGTGAGTCTTCTGCCCATGATTTGTGTGATATCACCACATATTGATTGGCGCCGCCTGCAGCTTTGACCAGGCTAGGTTGATTCGTCACAACCAATTCCTTGCCCGGAATGGTATCGACCCCTCTGGTGAAGTTTCTCAATCGTGAGCCTGGCCGACCGTCACTGATCGACTGTATTTACTTGCAGGTATGCCCCTGGATTCCAAGGCTGTAACGAGGCTATGATCGCGGACACTTCTTTGTTTTCCATATTTCATCTCATCACTTCATATTACCCTCATTCATGCATGATATATCTATTCACCCACGCTCCTTCGTCTTCACAATCCGGTGTTTCAATGTTGTCATGGACTGTATCTACTGTGGATCAATATATGTTTTGTTGTCTTCGCTTGAGGGGCTGGTGAATATCTCGGTGGATGGATTGACATGTTTTACTGTTGTTCACTAGGCCAACTTTTGGACGGCAAGCTACAAAGCAGGTGCATATTAAAATGAACAGCAAGTCTCAACGGTTTTGTCAACAGTGCGTCTTGACGATGTACTACAAACCGCGAAGTGATACTGGCAAGTGTCTCCTCCATGTGTTGTAGGGACCTACATTTCACTCGAAGAGTTAACAGCTTTCTTTGGAACTCCACACCGCTCGCTGAGGCAACGTTCATTCAGGTTTTCATAATACATGCTGTCACAGTTCAACAGACTGGCCTTCGGGCTTCACAATCGTACGCAACCCACTCCACTTCTGATCAATCAGAGTACTTGAACCTAAACAACTCGTCCGACGGGTAGAAAGGTGGAATAGATGGTCCCTCAATGAGAACCCGAACCCGAACCTGAAACGCGATAGGTAAATATGACAACCGTCAACTATCAGGTCACAGAAACTACCTGACGTTCGTCGTCAGTTGGAGCGACCCATCCGACGCCGCGATCGTTCTCTTTCGCAATGCTAGGTCATTGTACGTCAGGCACCACGTTGCGGAAAGACGTCGGACACGATTAACTCACGTGTAGGCGTCATGACGTTCGGCGTACTCAATGCGCCATTTCTGAGCTTCTCCGTCGATGGAACCAACGAGAAGGCCATCCTGGTCCTGTGTCTTGTATCCATTGGCACTGATCACATAGGTGCACTCTCCAACTTGTTCCATGTCGAACTGTCAAATTACTGGGTAATGTATTCGAGTGAAGACAAGACCGAACTCACTGTCGGGGGTTCGATAACAGAGTCCCTCGCATACAGAAGGACTGGCACAGTGACAGGCTTGGTGGGGGGAATTCCGACGTAGGGTTCCCCATCTACCAAGGAGTAGATGATAGCATTCTTGCTTGGCTTGATGCGGTTTGGCATAATGAGTATGGGTTGTCAAGTGTTTCGACTCTGCAGGACGTGGGCAGTTGTCCACGTCCCTTTTATCCTCTGGGACTGTGGAGCCCAAGGGAGAACGTTCTGCAGCTGACGAACGTGAACGGCCATCTGGTAGAACACGAGCGACGAAGTCTTGCCAAGTGGAGGATGTTCAAACCAGACTCGGAGTTCTGGCCTCGAATTGATATTTCAAGTATGGAAACCTGTATCGCAACAGAGCCCAGAAGACAGTAGTTCTTGCTCCACAAACCCACGTCCTTGGGACGACCCCATGACCTTCCCTAGTTCTTCAAATGATGTCGTTTGATAACTGCGAAGCTCCCAACATCTCTAGATCAGAAGCGATCAGCCTACTACACCGAGGGCTGTCACTGATCTGGAGTCATCTCCGTCTGGCAAAAAGAGTGCAGCGTTCGCTTGGAGGTCATCAAAACGGCGCGTACCACTACTGATCATAGTTCAACCGGAAGCAACTGATGCTAACAGCCAAGTAATAACTCACTGGACATGGTGATGCGCTTATGACGCATGCAAGGCGTGGTAAGCATAGTAGGGATGCGACTACTGACTATAGCCTAGAGCAGTCGCAGTCCCCCTTGTGTTGCGTGCTTCCTTAAGGACGTCTAATCAAGTCCAGCAAATCATGCTTGTGCTTTCGTATCATCTCTTGCCGCCCTGCGCAAAGTTAACGCACTCAAAACGAAGCAGTGACCCCTGAGGTCCCAAGGAGGGTGAGTCTTCGGCATCCTCGTAGGAAGCTCAAGAATGGATGTGGCGCGATTTTCCGCCACTGATTACGGCTTATACTACATCCGTTTCCTTACCCGATTCCTCGCCCAATATGTGAGAGCAGTGTTCTGCCGGTCAGGGAACGTTCATCGCAGTCACATCAGGAAATTAACCAAATACTATCTGTGCTTTTTATGGAATTATTTGTCTATTTTGACTATTATGGCTATTTCCGGTCACACTCAATACAGACAAAGTTTAGATTAGTCAAAATAGTTAAAATAGTCAAGATAGTATTTCTCGAAAAGTTCAAAAGTCAAACTAGTCAAGATAGTAGTAGTAGTAAAGAAAGTGTTATTCCGCGCCATATACCGTATATACAGGGGTCTCTGTTCATTTAGTACTCGAGTTATATATGCTACCTAACGCCTAACTGCTTCTCAAGTTCGCATCCCAGACGGTCAGCCACGCGGTCGTTCTAACACCTTTTGAGTACTATCTGCAAGCACTCGCTCACTGAGTCTTTACCTGCGCTCACCACAGTCAAAATACATGCATCCATCAAAAGAGAACCCTTGTCTCGGAAGTGTTCAAGCGACTCTTGTTATGCAGATGAGAATCAGGCGAGTGTGACGCGGGCGGTATGCGGAAGGAGCGAGATGAGCGAGATGGAACAGGGGTGTGTCGTCCAGAAGATGAACCGCTACCTCGCTTCACACTCTTGACTCGAGTGCGCTTACTAAATGTGTAGATAGATTCAAACGGCTAGCCGAAGTCTTAAACCTACCTTACCTCAAGGCAGAGCGTCTAAAACGGCCGGCAGGAATGGCGGACTAATGGGGAGCCCTAGGCTCTGCCATTAGGGCATTCGCTCGCTGGTAAGGACTGGTAGGCCACAGGAGGCCCATGCTAGTACGTCGAATTAGTTAGAATAGTGCAACATAGGGTAAACGCTCCCTCACGCACTTTAATTCAGCATTTAAAAAAAAAAAAAAAAAAAAAAGAGTGCGCTTACTGTCTGCTTCCTCCGTCGTGGGACTGAGCAGTCGCTTGAGGGATGACGCTCCGGACGAAGCAGGTGAAGGACCATTGGAGGACGACGTAGATCGACGATGGGGGGCGGCATCGCGTAGCGAATTGATGGTGTGGCGACTTGCATTAGACAGCGTCGGCGAGTGCCTCGTCGCATTGTAGTTGTCATGCGCAGAAGCTGATTGCTCGGCAGGACGGGTCTGGGACAAGTTAACTAATGCATCAGCGACACCCTCATCATAATCCTCATCTACCACTCGTGACAGCAGGCGTGGGGTGGCACTAGTCGGAGATGGCTATAGTGAACGATTTCCAGAACCGCTCGAACTTGTCGTGTCCTGTCCATCCTTCGCTGAGAATGAAGGAACCTTGAATGACGCAGGTAGATTAGCGGGTAAGCCAGAGTCATCCTTGGCCCGACGTTGACGCTTCTTCCTCTTCGGGGCATCACTAGGGATCGACCCACCGATACTTTGTGTGTCCGAATCCTTGTCCTTCGCCAGTTGCGGCTGCTTCCTCCTGTTCTTCGAGTCGGCTGATGAAGGCTCTGGAGACATAGACATGCGAATATTTGTATGTAGCAGAACGCGAGGTACTGCCTCTGGTGAGTTGACAACTGAACTCGAGTGCCTTCTCGACTCCACGTCTCGCTCCACCGGACGTTCGCACGCGTCGAATCTGGCGGGATCGTAGTGCCAGTGCCCGCTTTTGGGAGGACCCAAAGGTTGACGGGCCACTGGGGGGCTTCGAGTCCCAATGAGGCCGCGAGTGATGAGCAGAGTGAGGTGACGTCTCCATGGGACTCAGGGCGCGGCAAGGTCCTGGGGAACGGGAGGCGTAGTAAGGTTGCTGCGAAGGGTGAGTCGGATATTCGGAACGTCCACGGTGGTTGCGATCCTCCCAGTCACGATGGTGCTCCGGGTGAGGACCGCGGCGATCCCAGGCCATATCGCGATCTGCTGCACGTAGCTCACGCGGATACGAAGGCGGCGTATGCTGGGAAGCCGGAATGCTTGGCTGAGCCGGCTCGATTGGCTGACGACTTGGAGGAGGGTAGGCCGGGAAGGTGGAAACAGGAGAGCGAGGGTAAGTGGGATGGGGAGCAGGTGACGCGGATCCTGAAGGGACACGTAGTGGGCGGTTGAAGTACTCCGAGTGCTGTGCTAGATCCTGGTTGGCGGAAGATCGCAGTTCTTCTGTCGAGAGCTGCTGTTGTGGGACGGGGTGGTGCAGCAAGAGACATGGGTGACCAGCGGGGCCACGACCAACACTATCCCAGGAAGGGCCAGAGAAGTCGCGGTGATGGGGGCGATCGACATCCATGGGGGCAAGTGGGGTGTGAGAGGTGGTGCCATGATTCATCGATGGAAACAGGAGGGGGAGGACCCCTGAATGGAGGAGAGGCACGGCTAACAGGCACAGGAGGCGGGGGCAAATGAAGGCTATCGTTATTTCCTGGACCTCTAGAGTCGGACCTAAGTAAGGGGCGGGTGGAAGTCGACTGAAGGAGGAGCGGAGGGCCACTCAAGCCGGGTGGAAGTGTAGACGGGTTAGCATAGGCATTCGGGTGAACGTCTTGCGGACCAGGGGCAGCGGGAAGCTGACCACCAGTCGCTTGGGTATTCTTTAGCAACTGTAGTCGCTGTGAGATGACATGACACACCTCAGAGATGTACGGGTTGATTTGGATGGCGCGCGAGTATGCGTCCAGTGCAGAGTCTGGGATACTAATTAGTAGAGGCCGCCACCAGTCAACTTGATAGACGAACCTGCTTCGACTCATGGTCAGGGATTGGATAGCAAATGTTACACGGTAAATATGGCCGATTGATTCGGGTGGTTCTCGAGTATGCGTCGAGCGTACCGCGGCGAGCTAGAATGCAATTTCAAATGCATGATGGTCGGCGAATTTGTTCACATAGAAGGAATTGAACATATCGTAGGAGTCATGAGGCTTGATGTCTCTGGTGTTGATGTTGTGGGCGGCATAAACGGGGATGAGATGGGCCGCACGATATATCGCGTCGATGTGAATGATGGCGATGTGTGGGACGTTGCGTGCATTGTAACTTGGGCGGACGATCCACATCCCTGTAGCTACGTCTGGGCCATCCCCCATGCGGTCGAACCAACGTACGACAGCGCACGGATACAAAGTGCCTTGATACTTGAACGAAAAAAAGCACAGAATGTGGGCAATGTCCAGTCCACGCATACCCTCTGCCTCTGGATCGGTTACAACAAAGACGCAGTCGAAACGGGGTCCTTCGTTCCTCCACATGGGGCAGGAACGAATGTGCTCGCGGCGCATGCCATAGAGGCCACATAGATCGCTCGGTGCAAAAAAAGTGGAACACGCAGAGTTGTAGACACGCATGCTACCATCATAGGGTGGGCACTCGTCGAGGGCGATGTCATCCAGATCATCAGTGGGAAAGAGTTGCGAGTAGAGGAAGCGGCGCAGAATGTTGGGAAGCTGTGGCAGGCAGAGCTCAGCTGCTAGGGTGCCTACGGTCCTTGCGCACTTACGTTCTAAGATATTTAAACCAGTTAGCATCCGAGTATGTACAGAGTGGAAGGTTGAGACATACGATGGGTACGAGCCAATGATACATGGGCCTCGACCGACCTGGGAGCATCAACGGCATCGCCCAGTTCCTCCTCATAACTCCCTGCTTGTTCTTCGATTTCGTCGGCCATGTCACGGCTTTCCCCAACTTGGTCACACGGATCATCAGCGTCGCTGGAACGTTGACCTGAACGCCCGTCAGAAAGGGGCGAATCGTAGGATTAATACCCATACCTAGAGCCCCAAGCGCATGTGATAGCAACGGTTCATTTAACATACCACATTCTTTGAAGTCAGCGCGCGCGGCGATGAGCTTGTCGAGCCTCTGGTTGATCAAAAGCATCTGTCCGAGAGCTTGAAAGCGGTTAGTGCGCCGATAAGGCCGTTTGACGGCCTTAATATGTTTGGACTCTGTAATTGAAGAGC
Organism: Pisolithus tinctorius; assembly: GCA_024663395.1. Taxonomy (NCBI): domain Eukaryota; kingdom Fungi; phylum Basidiomycota; class Agaricomycetes; order Boletales; family Pisolithaceae; genus Pisolithus; species Pisolithus tinctorius. The sequence goes on along the minus strand of JANFAH010000006.1, from coordinate 104,512 downwards.
AGAGGCCGTTAGGTGCGCCGAACTGACAGATAAGGTGGTAGTAATGCTTCATAGCGTGTTGCCGGGGCAGTGAGAAGGTATCAACTACCCCAGCATTCCGGAAGACTTCGCGATAAAGGTGGAAGCGCCTGAGTGCATCGTCAATTTCAACAAGCGTCTGTTGAGTGATAACGTTCCGACGAACGAGGTAACAAAATTCCAGAAAGGCTCGAAAAGTGAAGATGACGTATTGTGGAACATAACCTTCAATTGCTGCGATGTAAACCTGTGAAGGACTGGTCAATAATCACACGAAGGAAATACGGATGAGCGCACCTTCATAAGGCCCTTGGAATCGTCGCCGGTCCACTGTTTGAAGTGTCGACCTTGAGGGAAACGCCGCAGCCCAGTATATGGGGCAACAGCTGCGATCCTGAAAGACCATGAAGTAGATACGAATATTAATTGAAGTCACGTACCGCCGGTCAATCTCGTCCAAGACTTTTTCCGCCTGTGTCTTTCCATGAATGTGGATTAGGTAGCGCTCAACCCAATCCACCAGGTGGTCCTTGAACCCACCTTTGATAAGCTGGTGGAGGATGTCTGGTGAAAGCATGCGGAAAATCGTTTGTAAACGGCTGTCTTTGATTAGAAAACGAAAGAAAACATGGGGTTATACTTACCACTATGTCGCCAACAATCCCATACGTGTCCCACAGTTTATGAAAGTCAAATTCTTCGATCACGGCGTCGGCATGCTCACGACGATGACGGAGCGCGTCGTCATCCAGACTCTCCCGGTGTGCGAGGCACTTCGGGCACCAATTCCGTACAATACAAGACAACAGAACTTGTTCCTCGTAGTCAGCTATATAAGCTGCTAGTGAATATATGATGCGCCGATAGTATTTGTCGCCACATAATATTATTTCTGGGACACTCATAGCGGGTCGAAGCGAACAAAGAATGCGTGTTAGCGAGGAGTGGAAAAGCTGCCTTTTGAAATTTCGGAAAGCAGAGGAACCGGCATGTTCTCTAGTGGCTAAATGGTATGTTAGCAGTGATACGAACTTGTGGAACGTGGGATCTTACTCTTTGGCATTGCCAGGAACCCAATGAGGACTACCGCACTGCAGTGAGCACGACGAACACTGTTGCGAACATTTCCGATGGAGAGATACAAGGGGTAATAGTCAGTCTGGCCAGTTGCTACCGATACCATTGTCTTGTCACTACCGAGAATGATGGGAATTAGTGTCGCCCCAGCCGTCGTTGGATCCTCACTAATGATTCTGTCCTAGGAGTGTGAAGTTAGCGTCAATTTCAAGCTGCAGTGGGCACGACTTACTGCCTTGTTCCACACCCAGGCTCCTGACATGAAATCCTCCCAGCGCCTTTGATTGTTTGTAGAATCATACTCCCGGTATGGTACGTAGTCAATTCGACCTATTAAGTCAGTGCGAGCAAGGACATTGTGGATGACTTTACGTGGATCTCGATACCATACATCGTAACTGTCGAGCATCCAAGGAGCCGTATTGCTGCCTTGTCCATCTCGTCCATTGTCGGCGTACCGCACCACAAAACTCTCCCACTTGACCTCACCGATGGATGTGCTGTCGATGACACGATAAAGGTCTTTCTGGTTAGCGAATAGCGGTTCCCCACGTAAGGCAAGTAACGACGCGGCCCAGATCTCAAGCAACGTGTCGATTTTTTTGGCGGGCATTTCAGCCTGCCTAAAGAGAAAATCCGCGAGCTCGAATTCCAGCCAGTTTCGGAAAGGGGACCAGTCATCAGAAGACCTCTCCGCAGACAGCGGTGGTGGTGCATCGTCCGACAGATATTGACCGCTGGCATCGCATCTTCATGCTATGGACGAGGTATTAGTTGAAGTAGTTATCGTAGTGTATACGCAAATTACCGTTTAGACCTGGATGAAAATTGCGATAAGTCCTACCCGCAGGACCAACGAACTCCGGCCCTAGACTCTCGCGTTCCCAGCCCGATGAGTCGGAGTCATCGCCATCGCCATCGACATCGCCGAGTTCTTGATGGCCAGGAGTTGGAATGTCGTACTTGGTTGCTGGAGGAAACATGTCTGCGTCGTGGTCCGTTTCATCGTAGTCTTGTCCCAAATGGTCAGGCGACCCTGTGCTGACGGCAAAACTTGGGGGAACGCGGCCTAAACTAGGATGATGCGTGCGCGTGTGTTGAGTAAGACCCGAGAGATTTCTAAACCAACGGTTGCACCCCAGTTCGGCACAAGGGTGTCGTAGCGCGTTAAACGTCAGTCGTGTAGGCATTTTCAATGTAAGGAAACACGTTGGGACGGCGTGGGTGAATTAGCTTGAGGTAAGCGGGACTTTGTACAGAAAACTAGGTACATTGTTTGTGAGATCTTTTTTGCATAAAGAAGCGAAGTTTAAACTCACCTTGCTCTGTCTCCGTCTCCCTCCTTGCATCGCAGGTACTATGTCGGCCGACGATTCTTCTAGAAGTCATCGTCCGCGAAGAGAAAAGGCTAATCTACACCCAGGACAAATAGTTCTTGATGCGCAGGTTAAACGACGTACTTCAAGCCAGAAGAAAGCCGATGACTCGCGTGCAAAGGACTTGAGTGATGCCCGCGCCGCTGCGGTTCAACAGGGCTGCACCCGGATCTTAGAGATGGAGGTGACCATGGAGGTAGAGCAGGCGACGCAAGACGCTGTCAAAGCGAAGCCTGTGAAGCCGAAACCGAAACCGAAGGGCAGGCAAGGCAGACCTACAAATATATCTGACTTGCCTCGTGGTGAAGGTGCGGTTGCAAATGTCATAATTCATTGGTTCCGGATGCTGATAATCAATCAACAGTTGCGAATATAGAAGTAGAAGCTCACCGTGTGACTGCCGATGATTTTTTGGGCTCGAGCGATAAGCCACCAAGACGACACGATACGACTGAGCTGCTGGGTGACGATGTGGCAACTTCAGCACGTGCACCCAACCTAGGAAAGTCCCGGTACGTTGTGCTCTTCCCTTGCACGATGCTCCTTCTGCTCACTGAATCGACTTTATTTTGGCTGAACCTTACCTGGAACGTTAGCGCCCCGAACAACAGGACTCTTTTGGCTGGTCGCGTCAAGAGCTGGGCCAGCGGTGTCGCACCTGTTGGAAACGGTACCCCCCGCAATTCTGTAACATCGGGCTCCCAGGTTCAAACCGATGGGACGCCTAACCTGCCCCCTTCCACTGTCCCATCCTTAACAACTAAAGCCACCAGCATCAGCTCAGAAATTTCCGTCGCAGAGGATGATCAGGAGCGCGCTACGCCACAGGAAGGCACCGAACGCCATATGATCAGCAACGACATTCCTGCAGCGGCCCACGATGAGGATGAACATTACTTCAGGGACCCCCTTACCGTCTCCGCCAAGTTTACGCGGTACCAGAAACCTGTTGAGGTATTTTTCTTTGGATCACGAAAGCCCATGAGTCTCACACACCCACACTGGTACTATTTCTAGGCTATGGCGCGCGCTACTAACACAAGTGCTGATGCCGAGAGCGATCTCGAGGTCGAAAATCCTATTTCCCATGCAGTGCAGGCCGGCTTGAAGCGCAGGCACGCCGATCGTGACAACGTTGAATATGTCTCCTCGTCCGAAGTTGAGAACGCGGACGATGGGGGTTCTTTCTGTGACCTCTGTGATGTAAACGTTCGCATGAAGGTTGTAAAGGAGCCGCGTGTTACTACAATGGTACGTCCTCTGGTTCACTTAAGGTCGTTGCTAACCTATGTCGAGTCGCAGACTAATATCAGAATTGACAAGCCGGCGAAGAAAGCGAAGGTCAGTGACAGTAGCCAGCACGGAACTAAAGCTATGACTCAGGAATCGAGGGAGTTGGCCTTAGCAAGTTCTACATCAGATCGGCCGCTTTCGACGGGGACCAACAGCACAACTTGCGGGCGCATACGTTTCGTCAATGCAAACTTGCCTGAAGAGCTGCAAGAGGATAGAAGATGGTCGAAACAAATGCTTCCCGCTCTCCTCATGTGGGCCGGGTCCTTCGCTGATCCGTGGGCAATCCCAGATCTGGAGCTCACGACTGCCCTTCGCATTATCACGACCTCCCTTGTCTCGGATTTCGATTCTCATGCAGTACGCCCGGGGACGCCGACTTTCGTGCTGGTAAGATTATTCTGTTTACACTTAAACTAGATGCTTGACTCATTTTTTGGGCAGGCAACTCGGCGACTCGGTCTGTGGCGCAGCAACTTCGGCTCTACCGCCATCACACTCATCGCTCATTTTCTTGCGTCGGATCCGGATGATGATGCACGGTCCGCCGCCGCTGTCAGGCGAACTTGCAATGAACTCATAGATGGACCGCTTTCCTTCCTATATCAAGACCTCGACGCGACGAACCCGGCACACGCTTATCGATCACACTTCATTCTGCAACTCTTCGCGCACGCCCATCTTCGGCCTTGTATCGGATGCCCTGACATTCCAGGACTGGGCACCAACGCGATGAAGAAACATGCTGTCAGAGGGGCGCTTTCCCTTTGTGCTGCCGCAGTACGTAACTCTTCGTCGGTCATCGATCCGCAGTTTTAACTGTTACTTTAGCTTGAGCGTGCCATTCGGCTATTCCAAAGGGGGGAGGTGCAAGTCGACGATCAAATGAGTACCCATGGTATGAGGGCGACGGCAAAAACTCCGCTCAAGCTCAACAAAGTGTCCGGGAAGGAGTCATCGAGTGCGCTGGCGTTCTCTGAGCAGAATTGGGGCACCAGCACTCGCGACTATCATGCATCCATTTCTAAACGCAATAACGCTGCGATGAGTGAGATCGTTGCTATGGCTCACACCCTCGTTATCCCCTCCACGGAGACGTTGGACGATGGCAGTTCTCCAGGTGACCTGATGGATGAGTTTTATTTTGCTGTTAATACTGATTTACGTCAAAGCATCTGTGAGATTTTGTGTACGCTATGAGCATCTTGCTGACCAGTTGACAGGACGGACTTGGCTGGATGTCCCCTCATCGCAATCCCCTACATCGTGCGGCGCAGAATATTTCATACATATATCGCATACTCTCCCATCCCTCCCCCAATCACTCGGACGCCCGTTAGCATAAACGTTTAATCATTCTTTCCGCTGTCCGATCCCTGCTTGCGCTTGAATCAAGACGCAAGCGCTTACTACGCTCATTTTATTTTTTTTTCCTACTATGCTTTGTGGTAAATGAATGAGATCTCGTGATGCATTAGTTGTGAACTACGTAAGCCTGCTATCAAAAAAGTCGCCCTCGCGAAAAGTCTGGAAAGTCACAAATAGTACAAATAGTCAAAAAAAAATAGTGTGGATAGTCAATGAATAGTCAAAAATAGACCGGATAGTCAGACAGAAATGGTATGAATAGTCAGAAAAATAGACGGATAGTCAGAAAAATAGTACGGATAGTCAAAATAGAAATCGAATCTACTAGAAATAGTCCCGGCGACTATCCGGACTTTTTTGACTATCCGTGCATGTGAAAGGCACGATAGACATCGATTAATTTCCTGATGCACTGCACATTCACCGGTAAACTTTCCCACGAATGCAAGTGAACTGAACGTTTGCAGTGCCAGAAGTCACGACTCAAGTGCGCATGAATATATTAGATAATTAGAGCCTGCACGGCAGGACTCGTACAGTGTAGACTCGAGTGCGGAGATATGACAAAAGAAAAGACACTACTGTGGTAAAGAGAAAGAAAATCTACCTGATGAAAACATGATCAGGGTCATCTTCACCTTCTGCATCAAGATCAAGTAGCTGGTAAAGCTCGAGATCATCATCTAAGCCTCTAAGGGCCACTTCATAAAATGACCCAAGCCAAGATTCTGCTTGAGAGTAATCCAAAAGTGCTTCAATTGGTATTTTGGTGAATTGCTGTTCATTAGTAGTGGGACTCTCCATTGATGAGGACTCCATTTCCTCCTCCTCAACTCCCTGAATGAGAACAGCAGCAGCCTGCTGAATTCCTTGCCTGTTCACAGCTGACAGGGGACTTTCTCCACTTCCTCTGAGAGTGGGTTGTGATTCTCCTGCTGTGCTGGCTCCTGTAGGTTCTTCAGCATACTGATGTTTGAGCCACTTCTTGACAACTTGATCACGTGCATGTTCTTCCTGCACATACATCTTGAGTTCAGCAAGGGCAGTGAGATTTTCAGTTGATAAATGATTCTGCCATTTTGTCAGGATCCCCCCAAACATGCTGAAGAGCCATTCACAGGATGCTGAGTTTGGACAGAGGGATAACAGTCACTTTGCAATCCTGTGCAGTGGTTGAAGATCAGCACCAGGGTGTGATGACCCATTCCACACTTCCAGGGCATCAACTGGAGTATGCTAGCATTGACATGAGATAAGTTTTCAACCACACAGTTTTGGGCTTGCTTACCATCTGTTGAGCACGAGCTAGCAATGAATTTTTGAAGACCTCCATGAATGCAAAATCACCAAAGCATCCCAGATAATGGTCCAAGTCTGTGAAAAGTTCCACTGGAGCCTCTCCACCATAAAAGTGAAGCCACAAGCGACCAAACAATGCTGCAATTCCAGCTCGGGTTGTCAGTGCAATCTTCTTGAATGGGGAAGTTTTGTAAAATGGGTTGACAACCACAGCAGCAATGAAGACCTCCTGGTCACACTGACCCCAACGTCGCTCTGCACTTTCTAAGACTGCTTTACAAGCAGTACTATCAGCTGTATCTGTGAGCTGGGAGTACTTGAAATATAGAAATCCAAAAGATAACACAACATGCTCAGGTCTGGCATGGGTAGCCTGATGCATGTTTGTCATGATTGCAATTGGCTCAAGTAGATTTTTCCACCTGCACACAAGTTCAGTCCTAATTAATAAAGAAATCTGCATATATGTATTTGCATACCTTGCCATTGCGTGCCAAAAGGTTGCATCCTTGATTGTTGCAATAGCAGTAAATGTGTTCCCTTGTGATCTCCTATCTCCCATGGAAAGTATTGTATCCTCATGTTTTGCAATAAGGATCTCCAATGCTGGACAAACTTCCAAGAGTCGTTGGTATGCAAGGAAGTGGGATGTCCAGCATGTCAGAACTGGCCTAAGTATTGCCAGTGTTTTACCATATGTCACTGTCTGGATCTCCTGAAGGAGGGCAAGAACACGTCTCTTACTATGCAACCATGTGATGAGATCCTGTGCCATGTCTCCATAGACAGTATAGTCATCCTTGGCTTTGAAAAGGTCTCCAACAATAAGGTTCCACTGATTGATATTAATTAAATTTAAAGTCAACAGAAATGAATGAGGAAATATTCCTACCTGATGAGCAAAGCAATCTGGAGTGATGATCTGTGGGAACTTTTCTCGGAGGAGGCGACGAGCCTTTTTTGACTCCCCAGAGGCATCTGTAGTACAGGCAATGACAGTTGCACCCCATTCAGCCTCAACTATGCCAATAGTCATTAGGATTTGGTGGAGAAGTTCTTCAGCTGTTCATAAGTCCTTTGATCCATCATGGACTCAGACAGTGTATAACTATTAAATGCTTGTGAGGATATAGTATGTTTGGTGTAGACATGACTCACCTTTTGCTGTGCAGTAATCATGAAGCCAATCAGATGATGACTGTTCTCACTGGTCCACCCATCACACTGTAGGGTAACTTCAAGGCCTCTACACTCATTTTGTGCTGCTGTCTTGAGTCCCTGCAGAACATCAGGCAAAATGCACTGAGTAAGGACCTTGGAGGATGGATTTTTTGCATGTGGAAGAAATCAATCACAAATAACCTTCCACTCATGGTTCTCCACCCACTGCAATGGTAATCCTGCACTAGCAGTAAACCTTGCAAGCAGCCTCTCCCAGTCAGCCTGGTCAGCAGGGGTCCAGGAAACTCCAATAGGTGAATGGAAAGATGGGTTAGAAGATATTGTGGGTGACACCACAGGTAGTGGGAGTGAAGTGGTTTGGTAGAGGCCACTCTGGGTGAGCCTGCGACACTTTGACTGATGAGATCCCCATGAAAGTTCAGAGAGTACTGGGCTAGGGGGGATGGAACTCATGGGAGATATGGTTGGAATCTGAAGGAGGGCTGATGATGATGCTGATGTGGAAGGACCAGGCACCAACAGTGGTGAACCCCCCATCATAGCTGATGACGATGGGAAACTGGCTGGTAGAAGCTGAGGTGCTGGCCCAGGAGCTGCAGTAAATGGAATTGACTGCATCATATGGCCAGCTGGGCCCAGGTGTGCTGTCATGTTGAGTGCAGCTCTGCTACTTCCCTTGACTGGTGAATATGATTCATGATACTCCCTCCGTGCCTGCATACAAACAGGCTTGGGATGCAATGTACAGTCACGAAGGTGACACAACAGCATAGTGGGGCGGCTGATGAGCCACAAATGGCTTGGGTCTGTTTGAGATGTTGCCCACACTAAATACAAGTAGTAAGACAAATTCATACAGTATGAGTGAGCAGTAAGCAAGCAATGGACATAAATGGAGATAATATGAGCCACATGGCAATGGATATCCATCAAGAATGATGGGTGATGGGCATGGTGTCAGGAGGGCATTCAGATGGCATATGTACGCACCAAGCAACATCACCACACATCAAGTACAGATCACAAGAGTGCAATAGTGACAGGTATGGGGTCCAGAATGGCAGGTTGAGAGAGCAGGGGTGCAGTATTGGGATTGCAGGACAGTGTTGAGCACAGACAACCATAACCATCCAGAGTAGTACTTACGAGCACTGATGATTGCTGCATCATCCCTTGGGGCATCCTGGAGGCCAGCAGCAATCTGCTGCCTGTCCTGTTCCTTCTCTAAAGTAATCCATTGTTCGTACATTGGAGTACATATCACCTTTGCCTTGCCGCTAACCATGGAATGTTCTTCTTTCGTTGCATACCCTGGATGCTCAGTAAAATGGTCCCACCACCACCCCCAGCTCGACCGTTTCTTACCCACCATGATTCTGACTTGAGATACTAGTGTCACCTTTGCATACTTGGTTGAGGATGAAAGTGCACACCCAAGGGCACATGTATTCAACATGCTCAGCCTGTGACGCTGCATGCACATGGCTGCACATCGATTGTCACAAGTGATAAGCACAGCCGCAGAAATTTCTATCTAGGGGAGGACCCAGAAACCGCAGAAAGTCATGTTCAAACATACATTTACCAACATTCACTGACTTTCCCACAGCTCACGGTCACTGACCGTGACCTGTGTTCACTGACTGGCAGAACACTGTGTGAGAGAACTCAAGATGGAGGGGATCGAGTGCATCGTTAATTTTGTTTACGGATGCGTCGCATTTTTTGCATCCATCGCTAGCACATATTGAATTGGCAGCTGTATGGGACTCGTCCTCGTCAGGACCTTCAAGGCGGTCTGCAAGGCCTACTTTCGAGAAGAGTGTTGCTGCGTTCCCGTGGCGAAGCAGGGAATCGAGTATGATTACCGCCGGGGCTAGCGACAGCTTCGGAGCCGATGTATATATATAGGTCATACAGGGATCATATCGATCACGGGGTAGTTCTGGACGTCCTGACCCACGCATACGATGAAACGACGCTGAATCTGAAGTGTGTCAGCCACTACAGGGGACCCAAACTGGTTGGCAGATGTCGTCTTCCAACAACTTTCATGTATCTCATACGCGCCCGTTGGCACCCACAGAAACGCACATGCACTCGGATTTTCGTATCCTACACTAACACACTTCGCACAATATAACAGACGTTGGCACTTTGGCCTTTGTACCGGTACACATAGCCCACTTAACCTCTTCATCAGTCTTCATACCTGAACCTGAACAACTGGTTCGACGGGTGGTAAGGCGGATGGGATGGTCCAACAATGAGTTGCCTGACCCGGATCTAAAAGGTGATGTGTAAGCTCAGAGTGTTTGCGCTTGCATTGGTACGTAGATTCTAAGTACCTGGCGTTCTTCTTCACGTTCTTCTTTGTTCTCCGGACTCGGAGCGACCCATCCGACGCCGCGGTCGTTCTCTTTCGCAATGCTAAGACATCGTCATTTTACATGAGGCCCCATGTCGCAAATAGGCGTTGGCCACGATTAACTCACACGTAGGCATCATTACGTTCAATGTACTCGATGTACCATCTCTGGGCTTCGCCCTCGATGGAACCGATGAGAAGACCATTCTCTTCCCGTGTCTTGTGGCCCCTGGCACTAATCACGTACGTACACTCTCCAACTTTCTCCATATTGAACTGCGAAACTGGTAGGTAACGTATTCAAGCGCGGGACGTAAGACCAAACTCACTGTCGGGGGCTCGGTGACAGATTTCCTCGAATAAAGGAGGACTGGCAGAGTAACGGGCTTGGTGGGGGGCATTCCAACATAGGGTTCGCCATCTACCATGGAGTAGATGATAGCGTTCTTGCTCGGCTTGAGGGGGTTCGGCATGGTGAGTGAGTTGTTAGCAGTGTTGTGATTCTGCAGGATATGGGCAGCCGTCCACGTCCCTTTATACTCTGGGACTGAGTCCAAAGGGGAATACTGGGGAGCTGACGAAACGTGATGCTTGGGGGTTACGGGCATTGGGCATTGCGTCCACTTTCTGAGCTGAAAAGCCGGGCGCACCAACTATATTTCCTGTGTCATGGCGTTGCGTCCGCTATCTGGACTGAAAGACCCGGGCGTACCAGTCCACCTCCTCCAGGCAGAGTCCAGAACGAACTGGAAGTCCGTAAGATGGCGTCGCGTCCACCACCGGAAATGAAAGACCCAGACACATCAACTACAGTCCACGGCAGAAGTCAGAGGTCCAGCTCCACAGGCACAAGTACCTCAAACAGTGAAATGAACACCCAGGTGCGTCACTGATCTGGGGTTCCCTTCATGTATTGGTATTTTCCTTGCATGTTATCACTCTAGGCATTCCATGCACACACTTGAAAATTGCGCTGGAGGGCACATCAGATTAACGCAGGAAAAGTTTGATGGCATGACATAGTCAGTCGTCCATAGTGTGGGCGTCAAGGGGGAGAGGATAACCCGTTGCTGCCACCCTGTGGGGTGGAGGGCATAAATTGAGACGAGTGTTTGCGGTGACTTTCTCGAGAAGTAGAAATTTGGACAGGGTGGGTACGCGTCGTTCTGTCCTCGGGCAGTAAGTGATGTCACAATGAATGTCCGTGCGACCGGGTTGCCTTTCAGCGAGCAAATGACCACTGCAATCCATATCACATGTTAGCATCCCCGATGAGATAGATCTAATGCTTCAAGAAGAGAAGCTAGTGTACTAAGGCCAAGCTCGCTGACCGGGGAATCGTCAAACCACGTCAAGTTTCAGGAGAGCTGAGGTGACTTCAGGGCACCAACCGGTATGTTCTGAATGTCCTGGTGCATATGCAGGGAGTCTGTACTACTCTCATTTATCTCATACGCGCACGTTGGCACCCACGGAACTACGCATGCACTTGGATTTTCTTGTTGTACACTAGCACACTTCACACAACGTAATAGACTTGGACACTTTGACCTTCAACGTAATGATACACAGTCCACTTCACCTCCTGATCACTCACGAGGATACTTGAACCTGAACAGTTGGTTCGACGGGTAGAAAGGTGGTTCAGATGGTCCCATAATGAGCAACCTAACCTGAACCTGAAATGCGATAGGTAAGTATGCCATCCTTCAATTTCCAGGTCACAGAAACTACCTGGTTTTCTTCGTCAGTCGGAGCGACCCATCCGACGCTGCGGTCATTCTCTTTCGCAATGCTAGGTTATTTTTATGTCAGGCGTCACGTTGTAGATACATGTCGGACACGATTAACTCACATGTAGGCGTCATGGCGTTCGGCGTACTCAATGCGCCATTTCTGAGCTTCTCCCTCAATGGAACCAACGAGAAGGCCATTCTGGTCCTGTGTCTTGTATCCATTTGCGCTGATCACATAGGTACACTCTCCAACTTTCTCCATATTGAACTGTCAAAGTTGCTGGGTAATGTATTCGAGCGCACGCGAGACCAAACTCACTGTCGGGGGTTCCTTGACAGACTCCCTCGCCAGAAGAAGAACTGGCACAGTGACAGGCTTGGTGGGGGGAATTCCGACGTAGGGTTCGCCGTCTACCAAGGAGTAGATGACAGCATTCTTGCTTGGCTTGAGGGGGTTCGGCATGATGAGTATCAGTTGTCAACAGTATATCGACTCTGCAAGATATGGGCAGCCGTCCATGTCCCTTTTATACTCTGGGACTGAGGAGCCTCGAGAAGAATATCGACGAACGTGAACGGCCATCTCATAGAACACGGGCAACGAAGTCTTCCCTAGTGGGGGCTGTTGAGACTTGACCTGGGGTTCCGGGCTTAAATTGATATTTTGAGCATGGAAGCCTGTATCACGGCGTTCGTCATCCGCACCAGTCCATAAACGGAACCCCTGTTATTAGGCGGGGGTTGTCCCTGCTTCCCCTCGTTTGTCAAGTTAGTGGTGTTCAACTACGCCTGACGAAATCCTCATTAAACCGACAGGGTCTGAACATAAATCCCATGATATCACGGTGCAGCCCGAAGTAACTGGTGGATCTTGCCCGATGACTAGGAGAGCGTTGTGGTCACCCACTTGTTTCGGAACCGTAGCCAGAGTACTGAAAGGATCCTAACTGGCATGATATGGGCGTAAACCTTGGGCGCAAAATGACACCCAGTTGGCTGCGCAACTGAGGCCATGATGGCCACTGCAACCAGTTAATTGAGAAGCAATTGACGAAATCGCTCGACTTCTAGCAGAAGTCCCGCTGTGGCTGCGAAGCAAGCAGGAAATCGAATACCATTACCTACGTTTCTTGACTGCAATAGCTGCACATGGACATGCTAAAGGCAACGGCCTCTGCAACCCATATCACACGTTCCTACTTTCGTGGGATAAAATTTTGCGTACAGGCGTTATGTAATGACGCTGGATGGGGAAAAATGAGCGTTTGATTGAACGCAGGTCCTAAGTTCCCCTGAGAGCTGCTGCTGTGCTCGGTATGTAAATGGAGCATGAAAAGCGATTCAGACGTTAGAACATATGCATGCGGCACTCGTGATATGAACCATGTCAAGGGCGTGACCGCCGTTCCATCGTCAACTTCGATTTCTTGTGATGAACCGAAATCATACTTGACTGGGCAAATTGTGTGCGCTCTGGATGAAATATGTGGCCAGCAAAGGCATAATTGCGGTCAAGTGCCCTCGATGCAAATAGAAGTTGAGTTCTAGCCGGAAGGTGCGGCGGAGTTAACTATTGCAATACCATGGAGCGAGTAGGTGGCCGTTTGGAGCTGATGTCCTATTTATGGGCTGACAGACACTGGAACGCTCGTTTCGTGGAAGGTGAGCATTGGGGGTTCCCGTGAAATGACCACCCCATTTTAAGTCCACATGTTTAACCGGCAGAGGATAAAAGGGTGACCAGCGGAGTCGATCCTCCAGAAGAGACCCGAGTACCTTCTACACATCGTTTTCGTCATGTCTGGCGAGCTAGCCGATCAGTTTGAATCCCCCATCATCTCCCTCATCGAGGGGGAACCATACGCTGGCATTCCCACCATCGAGGACAGCTCTGTACCCCTCATCCTCATTCCAAAGGAGCCCGGTGTCCAGCCGCCAATGGTAGGTCTGGGCTCATACATCGCGCCTCAATACCTGATGAGTCACGAAAACACCTACAGTTTGAATTTAGGAGAGTTGGAGACCCCCAAAACCGAACCTATGAAATCAGAATTGGCGGCAGGGTAACGCTAATCGAAGGGAGTAGTGTTGTGGCCGTCCGGGACCGACCCGCTCAGGCATGGGGCATCTTCTTCCAAGAAACTGAAAACGGATTCATGTAAGTCCACTTGCGTTCGAGACTTCAAAGTGAAGGTATACTTAACTTGATGCATCCGACAGCATTCAGCGGAGCATCTTTAGACCTGCGACTGTCTGGACCGCTGAGAAAGATAGAGTAGGTGTTACTATGACAGCTGTATTGGGCCGTGCTCTTCATGCCGCTTTTCCAGATTGACATTCGCATCAACCCGAGTACCAATTTCCCGAAACAGCAACTGTTCAGGTTTAAAGGTTTGACCGGAGTGTAGAGTGCAGGAAAGCCGAATTCTGTGAATGTTGAATAGTTATTCCGTGTACAAGTTAACGTTTGTCGCGAGTCCCAATGTAGCAACCAAATTTGAGTAGTAAGAACGTACAATGAACCTCCCAAATTGGAACCGAAGAGACTTCAAGTGTCGAAATGCCTGACAACCCTCGAAGATGACCTTATGGATACGCAGGACCGCCAAAAAACGAGGTCATCCAGGTAGTTGCTAAGTAGGGAGCCATTTGCCAAAGCGGTGTTAAGGTAAACTGGATGTTCATGGTTTTCAGCTGGTGACGTCGTTTCCAGCGACAAAGCGGCCTAGTGTCCCATTACCGTCCGCAGGCAACGCCGCAAGGGGTCTCCAACCGATTAATGATTCTAATCCCATACGCTGGTCTCCAGAAGAGGCCATAAACTTGTGGTGCAGACGGTCGTCCGTGTATCGCTATACCTCATGACGCAAATGACTAATATGCGACATGATGCAGATGCATGAGGGACAGCAAATGTGGGAAAATTTGCTAGGGTGCCCTGCAGTCGACTCCAGGGAGTCCACTTCTGAAGGAATTAAGACAATAGCGTCTCTGGTTCACGAGGTATTTCAGTTCTGAGGTCGAGGAGGGCATGATTCTTGAGCACAGGAACGGAATGGAGAAAACTAGAAATATTTGATATGGTGCCCTGCAGTCGAGTCTGGGGAGTCCAAATCTGAAGGAATTAAGACACTACCTGCTCTGGTTCACGAGATATTTCGATTCTGAGGTCCAGGAGGGGTGATTTTTGAGCACAGGAACGGAGCAGGAGAAGTTGGAATTTTTCACTATGGTGCCCTGCAGTCAATTCCGGGGAGTCCAAATTTGAAGAAATCAAGGCGCTAGCTCTCTGGTTCACGAGATATTTCGATTCTGAGGTTGGTGCTGTCGTATGACGCTATGACGCTGCATCTGTAACATTAAACAAACAAAAATAAAACAGCTGGTTGCGCGACTTTTGCGGTAATGCGCGGAAAATTTGCAGGTGGCTGTGCCCACAGCTACTGACTAAGCAGGGCACATGCACGGGAGAGCGAGCGAGTCAGGGCTACACGCACTCCTCGCCCGTTCCTCGGGACTCGTTTCGATGCTACTGTACATAACCCATGTAACAATGGGTATTTTGCCAAGAAACGGGCCCAAATTCGCTAGGCCAGTGATGACTTGTGGTGCGGAGTGCGGTCACATGAATTTGCAGGTGGCGATGCCGTGGGAATTTCCCGAAGGAGCAATCCCGCCACCAGGTGGGAGGGGCGGGGGAGGGGGTCGAGCATTCGAGCGGGCCCTGTGGGGCATCACGGCCTCGTGGATTGGGCGGGATGACTGGGGAGGGTGCCGACGAACTGTGTTCACGTCCTGCCTACGTTTATCTATTTTGTCTGCCCTCCTAGCTAGTGCAAAGTGGTGCAAAGTGACTGTGTTAAAAATTATGCAGGGGTAGTATAAAAAGTTGCGCAGGAGCAGTACTGCAAAAGTTGCGCAATCAGCTGTTGTATTTTTGTTTGTTTAATGTTACAGATGCAGTGTCATACTGTCGGGCAAGGATGCGGCGGCAATTTTTACATTTTTTTCTCACGGCAAACCTTTCCCGAAACTATAGCATTACATTTGCACAAATATTAAGTGCGGGAAATGACATAAAATAGCACGGGACAAACTTACAGTAGTGCGGGAAATAATGAGTTTGTGCGGGAAACAATCTGCACACGCTTATGTAATGATTATGTAATACATTTGTGCGCTGTGAAAATTTTCAAAGTGGTATTAGCTTATGTAATATGTTGACACGCCGTGAAAATTTTCATGCATGCGAGCTGGCATGCTTGCATGGACACCTGCCCCCCATGAAGGCCAACTGATTACAGCAATACTACTATGGTATGATGAGTGTGAGGCCCCAAAAAGGTAGAAGTTCAGTACAGAACAATGTAAGACCATGCTATAGTATGAATATATGGAGTATTTACAGTGTGGCAAATTATTGTCACTACCTGGAATTGAACTACAGACTTCATGATGACATGGTGGCAAGTCTTGCACAGTATTGCAACAGGGGTCACACATGTTTACCACTAGACTATATGGGCATGTAATATGTATCTTTCTCAAGTAAATATGACCACATTTTGGATCAGTGGCAAATTTTTGTCAACACAATCTGACAACACCATGATTGTTTTTGCACCACCCATGCCACAAAGTTTCACACAACTTTTACAAGAAAAGAACATATTAAATTGTAGTATCTAGTACTGTGTTTGTGTAGTTATAATTAGTAGGATGTCGTCTACATGAAAGGAGTGTATTAAATGGTAGTATCAGTGAGAAATGGTATGTGGAGAAGGGCCATATATGACAGGGCAGGGTGATTTAATGATGGATCAGTGGTTTATTCTACTCACTAGCATTGGGAGTGTTCATGGTTAAAAATGGAATGTACGATTCACCTTCCAAGGATCGGTGATGGTGTCATCTATCACAAAGGAATTATTCTGCAGTGCACGAGCAGGAGACATGACTGGGGTGGATGGAGCTGTCGGTGGGGGCAACTCAGCTGGTGCAGAAGTACCTGCAGATTCCCCCATTTCTGTGTCAGGGCCACTAAGGTCAATCATGATGGGGGTCATGGCTGGTGTGGTCAGCATGTCATCTGAACTATCTGAATTGTGCTGGTTTCAGCTCACATTGCAGGATGGGCTGACGAGCACTTACCAGTAAATCGCATAACTTGCAGGCGTTTAGGACGATGTTTTGATGGTGACACAGGTGCATCAAACTCGTCATCTGACCCAGCCAGTCTTGATGCGAACTTCTGATTAGTATCAGAATCTGACAGGTATGCAGCCTTTTGCTTTCCAGTAGCCTTGATCATGGGATATTTCCACTGCTCCAGAACCGAGTTGGGGATCCTGTTGTGGGTTACTAGTATAGGGTACATTAGTTACCCATTGTACAGTTGAGTTTGTAAATAACAGACTAACTGAAAAGGATTTCACTGTCATCATGTGATGGTCGCTTTCCAGCCTTCACCTTCTTGTATATGATCTCCCCAGTAGGGAAGTCAGCACCACTTGCAATGGCTACTTCACTACGACTCTTGACACAGAGATGGTAGGGTGGCAGATATTTGTAGCAGGGATCCTGTTTGCTGCTATCATACCTGTGGTTGATGGCCTTGCATGACATTAGTATCGTAAGCCTGGGCAATGAACTGACTTACCTTTGGCTGTGAATCAAGGTATGCAAAGAGCTGGGGGAATAACGAGTGCAGCTCCTCATCCAGCTGTGGAAAGTCCCAGTCACAATGAAAATGAAAGTATTTGTGAAAGTTTGCACGAGCAAGACCCAATGCCTCCAGCCTACTGAACTCAGCAGTTGAAGGAGCCTTGGAGCAGCGAATGACAGGAAAGAGATGTGCAAGTGAAGGTCCAGCATCATCCATACTGTCATTGTCTTCAGGCTGTGTATGGATTGGTGGTAAAACAACAGGGGACATGCAACAGGCAGCACATACCTCCACTGTCCCATAGGGTAGGAAGACGATGCGAGGTACTGAAAATGAGAGACTCCTCGGCTTCCTGTGTCTGTCCTGCTACAAATGAGAAGCATGATGTAGTCAGTCCATGGCACTGCAGGAAGAACTTACCTTTTTGCCTGTGGGGTCATTTTGCATTGCTCACTCACTGACAACTCGTGATTTTCCCTTCAGTCCTCGGTTTGACTCCAAATCTGCCTGCTTGTACAAGGGCATGAGTGATGTGGAGAGGTTTGAAGCCTGAGAACGAGAACTTGAGGCCCTGGTGGCAGGAAAATTTGCAGTGGAGGACAGCATTTTTTGTAGCACAGAGTCAACGAGGTAGGATGGCTGGCTTGTAGATGGCTTGGGAGGTAGATCATCATCAGATGATAAAAGCCTTCTGAAGCTTCGCTTTTTTCCCATGGTGAGGGTAGAGAGATTAAATATGAATGAAGGTGAAGGAGTTGGTCTTCAGAAAGTGTAGTGAAAAGTGAAAAGAAAAGGAAGGAATGGTAGCTTGCCTGCCAGAGCTGACAGCGACATCAAACTTCCACAGCTGAACTCAATCATGTAATTGTCTACCATAACACAAATCAACACAGCAGTCCAGTAGCTATGCTTACTATAGGGGAATCTAGTTGGCAGTTTCCAGGATATGAATGAGTACTTCCAGGGCCTGGCACCATCTAATAGCTCGTGGCTGCCAGATGAAATCTGGAAGTTCCACTATGATTTCCTTCTGTCCACGTCGCCCTGATGGAATTGCCTCTAACTCAGGGTAGCCTTCCTCACCCCATTCCTCCTGCTGCATGCCATATCCATGGGGAACATGGCCAGTTTCATGCACATGCTGCAAAGCCTGCCAGAAGACTTCTTGCCAATTGGAGGAGGGGAAAGGGTCAACTTCTACTGGAACTGCAGCACCATCATGTGCAAATTCAGATGCCTGGTCATCTGCAATCATGGATGGAAGGTCAGAATGGTCAGCAGTCATGTCACTGTGATCCATGATGTCTTCCCATCCATCATCATCACTACCATCACCTGAGGTGGGCTGGTTGGCTGGGTGCTGTAGGCCATAGTAATGGGAGACAACATCTGGGTTGAGAGATACACCATTCTCCAGATACACTCCATGTTCCAACTGTCCCAGGAGACGCATGTCCTTCCAGCATTTATTTCAATCCACAGACACTGGCCAGAAATCAGGTGCACACTTACCCGAGGGCTCTGATCATGACCTTCACCTGATATTGGGTGTGAATTCCACTCCTCACAAAATGACATACAATCAGCCTTGATTTCTTGAAGGAAGAGCTGGTGTAGAAGCCACAGATGGTGGTGGTTAAAGTGATCAAGATGGTGGCGATATTTGAGGTGGTAGAAAAAGGCACGCCAAGGACGTGCAAAGCGAGCACTGACCTCACGCCAGATGCGTTCAATGCGTGTATTCTGCTTTGACCTGCAATCCAATTTGCATAGCAGAAAAAATGATATAGACTGCAAATACTCACGTTCCCCACATGAAGCTCCCCCAATTCAATCCCCTTGTCATAATCATGAATACTGACACCTCTTTATTTTCCCCCCCTCGATCCCCGCATACACGTGAAGGTAGCCCATACTGTTCAACTGCATGTAAAAATGTTTCCATGACAGTGGATGATCAGTTGTCAGTGTGGGCCTCTAGTCCAACAACCTTGTCGGTGAAAAATGGGTTAAAGTATGAGTATGTGGGTGATTTGCTTTCACTCACTGTACGACAATACCCATCAACAATACCATGGATAACAATTCCCCAGTGAACAAGCTTGTGGTGGCCATCCATGTGCCATAGAGCATTGGGGCAAGTTACATGGTATTTGCGACGGCGAGTTGCTTTTCGCAACCTGAGAACACGGCCTAAGGGATCAACACGATGAAGAGATGCTGAAATGTGCCTCCTCTGTATCCATAACCCATGCCTGCGCAATGAGCCAGTAAGGTACCGTAAACCAGACTGAGGATGTGAGGCATGGAAATGCTGGATAAGAAGGTCAAGTTCGGCATCAGAGATAGGTGTATGCTGGTAGTCAACTTGAAACTTCTTCAAGTAATAGTGTAATGTGTTGTGATGAATTCCAAGGACACAGGAGAGTTTGGATACCGAGATGTTGTGACCTGAAGCCATAGCAGCTTGCAGAACTTGGATGTTGGGCTGTTTGTGAGGGCGACCTGCTTTCTGATTATGCACAACCTCCACTGGCCTGATATATCCAACTGGGAGGGTATCACTGTGGGACATTGTGCTTCAGTGCATGACATATAATTGCATAGTACCCACTGTCCTGTTGCACTTTGTTGTGCATTTTCCAGCTGACAAAGTAAGATGCCGAAACATGCTGCACACTCCAAAACCCATTCTAATGGAACATCCCCATGATTTGCCATGGTCTCCAATGCATGCAGGATGGGAATAGCTTCATGGTTAATGCTTCCATAGTGAAATTGGAGGCGAGGTACATCACTTTGAGCTAGCAAAGCTTCGACTGCTCAATCATAGACCTGTGCTAGGGCATCAACAGCCTGGAGTACTTGAGCAGGCCATTCACCAGAAAGTGCTGTAGGTAGGTTTGGAAGGACCATTGTGAGATTGGGCTGCAGAAGTATTGTCTGACTGGCACCTGGTGTTCAGCAGTATGGTGACTGAGTGATGTACGATGGCTATGATGATTGATTAGGTAATCAACAAAGTCGTCTTGGGCAAGCTAGAGATTGCATCCAACCTTTGTAGACTCACTAGCAACCCTATCATCCTGCTACATGTGATGGCATCCATACAAAAGCACCCAATGTATTGGTTTTGTGATGGGAATATTGTGTTCCAGGTGAGCTGTGTGGTTATGCCGATCATCATCACTCCTGCTGATCTGACTGATCACAGGCAGATGAGACACTTTTTCATCTCCACAAAGGAGTTCTCTTTGTTCATTCACCTACCCTGGAGGATATCTTTACTCTTCCTTCTGGAATAGAAAATGATGGTGCAGATGAAGATCACCCAATTGGTTTGCCAGGTATATCTGGTGATGAATTCAGACACTTTGTATTGTGGCTATACCATGTGTAAGTAACCACTTGTCTGACATGCTACAGCATTAATTCCAGCATACCATAGCAGTGGTTCTGTCCCCCATGAGCAGAACTTGCCTTCTCTTGTGGCAATCTTGAAGGTTTCTCGGCTCTGGCAGATCAACAATAGTATCACATGGGCAATCGCACATCTTGACCAGCTCAATTTGTCAGCAGTCCAGAAGCTGGAACTGGCATGAAAGTATACCATTCCACAGTGGGTTGCCCCTGCTGTTCGTTCCTTGACTCTTGTATCTCTATCTGCCATAGACGAGGACAATGCACTTGTCTTAGGTGTTAGGGTTTATTCCATTATTGCAAGAGCTCGTGAAGTCATGGAGATGGAACATTGCACAGTAGCAGCTGTCCCACCTGGTCTATCCCTTCCTCCATCTCCAGCATGTAACTCTTCTCAACATGCATGCTGCAAGGATGTCTGGGCACGTTTCTGGTGGCAGAAGGTTGCTCATCAGCTACTGCACCCATACAGTCCACTAGCCCTCAGCTCATTAGTGGATTATGTCACCCAACAGGCGAATCCTGATGGCCTTAATGTGGAGTGTAAAGGGAGCTTCATCAATCAGGTGGTAGAAAGTGGTGGGCTTGAGGTGGAAGAGAATATCATTCATGGGGCTATCACTGCTGTACAGGCCTATTTTGATGCACTGTAATACTCATTTTTGGTAGATGAAAGGAAGAGGATACTTAGAAAGTAAATTCCAGTGGTACTCAGGATGACTAGAGTGAGATTGGTACCTGAAAGATTAAAATTGGGAATGATGGTGGATGTTAAGTCTGCTATCCCTTGAATAGGTTGCACTCTGGTTGGGGGTGTAGAGAGTCCAGCATGGGAATCAACATTCCCCAGACATGTATACCCTGGGCAATGTGGGCAATGGACATGCTGGTAACTACAATTACCATTCCTCACTGTCTGCCTCTGCACAATCATTCCCTATCACTTGCATCCTTCACAACTATTTGTTTTATGATACCTGTAATGGTAGACAGAATGACTAGTAGGATTGAAAAGCTTGGGTACATGCTCAGCTATGGAATTCATCCACAATGAGTCAGTGGTACCATGTGATTTACTAATACAAAGCTTGCAGGATGCTGTGCATGAAATAGAATATTCACTGCAGCCTGGAACTTCCAAATGATGCAAGTGCCTCAACCATTTAGGGGCATACCCCATTACCCAATAGTTGGGGGGTGGAAAAACATGAAAAGGAACAGGGAAAAATCACCAACTAAGTATTACACATTAACTCTATGCCCCCTGCCTTGACAGCAGCATCATAAGCATCCTTGATGTGAGTAGAGAAATTGATGGCAGTCCCCTGACGCCAAGTGCCTGGCCTTGCCAGAGTTGTTCCATGCTTGAATGCAGGCCACAGACACTGGACATGTAAGTTAGCACATTCAGATACTAAGAATGGCATGAATATAGACCATAGCAGTATCAGCTGCACAGTGAATGACAACACGAAGGGAAACATCCACATAATTGCCCCCAGAAGAGTGGCCATTCCTGTGAGTAATCTTTGCCAGCCTGCGATCATAGACCTGGTGTTCGGTGACCCAGTTGAATGCATAAGGAGCATACAGATGGTCTTGGTGAATTGGACTAGCCAACAAATTCAGATGATGGGATTAAAGGTTGGAGATGAATGCAAGGATCACATACGAGGTGTAATTTTGTGACATGTAAGCCTCAGCTGGCGATCGGTCAGCATCTTGGAAGTGCAGACGACCACATGGGAGATCCAGGTAATAACCATGTTCTAAGTGTGCCATAGTTAGCTTTATATCTTATGAGGAGAATGCACTTACCATTGACATCATCCTTCGATGCCATCGATGGCAGGCCAGCATCTGCAATGGCTGCCTTAGTTGGTGCTACAACTTCCTCTGGCAATGTTGTAGTCAGCAAATTCCAGGTGAGAGCCAGGATACTGTCAAGTACAGGCTGTCCGGGTTGAGTCCAGACCGGAGACCGAAGCAGGCGCGAGGCCGAGGGGTCGGGGTCAGGGGTGAAGTCGAAGATACAGATGAGGACTGGTTGGACTTAGGCGCCGTTCACCCTCCGAAGTCGAAGTCGAAAACTTCGACTTCGACTTCGGCAATGTAGTCACGTGATGATTATATAAGCTGTGCACACTCGTGCAAATGCAAAGTCCAAGTTTCGGCCTTCTGCTTTAGTAATGTAGTCATGTGATGATTATATAAGACAACAACACAACTTGTAGTTCAATAGATAACATTGTGATAACAGATCAAACAACTCTGCTATGGATCTTGAAGCACAGCAGCTCCAGCACCATCGTCGTCGCCGTCTTGCTGCACTTGTAGTAGCAGTGATGATCCAGGTGCTATGCCTCTATGACCTCCTTTTTCATTCTGACTCAGAACCAATCCCCTACCATACCTCAATCCTGACTGGTGAGGGGTGGATGCTAGAGCTCCTGAATGGTCATCCAGACAGGATACGGACTTGCCTTGGTGTCAGCCATGGGGTTTTTGATCACCTGATGCAGGTGCTCACCCATCATGGTTTTGTGCCTTCTCGCAATGGAGTTTCTGTGGAGGAACAACTTGGGATATTCCTCTACACCTGTGTTACTGGGTTGTCATCCCGGCATGTTGCTGAGAGGTTCCAGCACTCACCAGGGACCATCACTAGGTAGGGAGTTCATTGGACTGTCTGATATTTTTCTCACAATTTTTTAGATATTTCAAAGCAATGTTGGCTTTCTTTTCTGGGGGACAATTCTATGCATCCCAAGTGCAATTCCCCACCAACAACACTCCCATATCAACTATGATTACTAGTGACCCACGCTTCCGATTTTTCCAGGATTGTATTGGTGCAGTTGATGGCACTCATATTCGAGCATTCACTGCTGCTGAGGACCAGCCTTACATGAGGAACCGGAAGGGCTACCTATCTCAAAACTGTCTCTTCATCTGTGATTTTGACTTCTTCTTCACATATGCCCTCACTGGCTTTGATGGGTCAACTGCAGATGCAACCATGTGGCATGATGCACACAGGAATGACTTGCACATGCCACCTGGGAAGTACCTTCTTGCAGATGCAGGGTTTGGGACCTGTGATGCACTTCTGGTTCCCTATCGAGGTGTTCGTTACCATCTGAAAGAATGGTGCCAGGCTGGATTAAGGTAAGTTGCTATTCCATTCTGCTCAGTGTACCTGTAACTTCTATTTTATAGACCTCAAAACCGAGAGGAGTTATTCAACCTTCGCCATGCTGGACTTAGAAATGCCATTGAACGGATATTTGGTGTTATAAAACGCAGGTGGAGGATTCTTCAAATTCCCCCTGAATATAGCATCCACACCCAAACTCAAGTACCTGCTGCTCTCTGTGCCCTCCACAATTTCATACGGCACTATGATCCAGAAGAGTTCTTTGACCCTGAACTTGCCATGGACATAGGAGAGGATGATGGTGTTGGAAGCCTTGGTGATGGACCAGCAGATGCTGCAGAGAGGAGAAGGGCTGATAATAGGCGTGACAAC
This sequence comes from Pisolithus tinctorius, assembly GCA_024663395.1. NCBI lineage: Eukaryota > Fungi > Basidiomycota > Agaricomycetes > Boletales > Pisolithaceae > Pisolithus > Pisolithus tinctorius. The sequence goes on along the minus strand of JANFAH010000006.1, from coordinate 80,181 downwards.
ATTGCAGAGGAGATGTGGATTGACTATCAGCACCAGCTTACAATTAGGGGCCTTCTCTGAGCCTGAACATTCAGATTTCATGGTGTACAAATATATGTTCTTACAATTGTTTCACACTCATGTAGAAAAATAACTTCCATTCTCAATAGGAAGCTAGTCATAGTCATGTACATTTTATTATGTACATGTTTGTATAAAGGGGGGGGGGGGGACTTGAAAGGATATGCAGGGGGGGGGGGGGGTACATTTGTATATTGTAAAAAAAAAAAACAAGACGAACACCTATTTCTGCCCATCCCGGTACTTCATCAGCCGACGCTGCACCCAAATCTGCTTCGCCGGCTCCTGATGCTTGAGGAAAATGTTCACTTCATCCGGGGTCGCGCTGAGGAAGTAGTCGCCGATGTCGATCCGATCGTCTGTTGAGAGCTGCGGCATGCTGTTGATGTAGTCCATGGCAGCGTCGACGAGGGGATTGGTAGTGGGTGGCGGGGGCAATGGGGCAGCGATCGCGTGCGTGAAATTATCGAGCCTGGAGGTGATGGTGGCGATGAATGAACTGCGATCTTCTTCAGCGCGCGCTTTGGCCGATGGGGGCCAAGAGCGCTTCGATCCACCTTCGGACATCGCAACGGACTCGGCTTTCCTTTTTCCGCGACTGATGCTGGTGACGGCCGATGACGACGACGACCCGGCTGACGCATGCGACAAAAAACTTGATGGTGCGGAAGGGGGGATGGAGTTCGGATCCACGGACTGCGTGTCCTCGCGACGGTGAGCGTTGAGAGCGTGCGTCATGTCGAGGAGGGAGAGGGAGGGAGGGGGGGTAGGGATGGTCGAAGCGGTGGGGGGTGCGGTAGAGGCAGGAGTATCGAAGGCAGAGGTCGTGGTTGTACAAGGCGTGGTAGTGGCGTGTGGCTGGTAGATAAACCGACCTCGGCCGTGCGAGGGGAGAAGGAGCTCAACGCTGGCGAAGTGGGGGAACCCGGAATTGCGAAACGGCTTCGCGTCTTTGTGCGCCTGACTAGATGTTAGTGGATGATCCGACAAGGAAAAAACTACATTACCTTTACATACCGATCCCAAAGATCGGCATTGTCCAGCGAGATCATCGCACCGTGCTCGTTGTCGTAAGCAAAGCCAGAGGCCACCGATTTAAGATTGGCGACGGCGTAGTAGGATTTTTTAAGCTGGATAATTGTTAGCAAGGCAAAAAAAAAAGAATGATACGACGACTTACCGCCTTGAACTTCCGCTCACACGATTCAGCTGTCTTATCGCCGTTATCCAGACCCGGTGGATGATTATGAGCCATGTGGGCTGCTGCGGCGTTCCACGTAGCCTTCTTAAAGTTCCCATCGCCGGCCTGTGAAAGATGAGAGGCCAAGAAATCCAATAACGCGCCTTCCTCCTCTGTTGTCCATACCGCAGCTTTCTTGCGAGTCCTGGGTGGAGGCAGGGGGTTCCACGGGTCTAGAGGATTGATCGTAAGGCCGTGCGAGCGCAACGAGCGGGTTGATCCCGCAGATGAGCCAGACATTCGATGATCGTAGTAACTGGGTGACAATGGTTCGTACCTCAGGTGGATGCACGTGACAGTTCACATCACGTGAGCCTCTTAACCGAAGCTGAAGTCGAAAACTTGGACTTCGCATTCGCAGGGTGAACGGCGCCTTAGCGACTGAGGGTACAGCGCTATTCCCTTGCGTGGGTCTCAGTCCGAGTCCGAGGCTGAGGCGGGGTTATCAGGAGATACTTAGTTGATTTCAGACTAAGGAGTACAGGCCGAGTAACTATGAGCTTATATACCAGAAGTAGCTATAGTACGGAGACCGGTAATGCCAGTCTCGCGAAGACTGCTAAGCAGATTGGTAAGACGAGGATTACTAATGTATGACTAAGGTAACGGAGACCGGGACAGGTGGACTGGGGACAGGACTTAACTGAAATGACAGACACTGCAAAGCAGTGTCTACCGCACTAGACCTACTGGAGATACGGGACTGGCGAGGCTGAGGCCGGACTGAGTGAGCGCGAGGCCGAGTCCGGCCGGAGTCGAGGCACGACTATGACAGTATCCCCCTCTTAGGGGTCGAACCCATGAGACCCCTGCGAGAGTGGCAGGCTGAGTCCGAAAATCGGCTGAGTTTGAAAAAACCGATACTTGTGGCTTGCTAAGCCCTTTGCATCTTTCTTTCTCATCCTATTCATCATGTCCGATTCGAGGCCGATTGCTGCGACTGACAATGACGACGAAGGCCAGGTCGTTATTGACTGGACCCAGGTAGCGGACGACGCCATCAGGTATGACACCGATGACAAAGAGGAGGTGATGAAGGCGAAGGCGAAGGAGAGAAAAAGGCGAAAGGCGGCCGAGCAAGCCCGGCGGGAGGAGCTGGCTCGGCTTGAGGCCGAGAGGGTGGCGAGAGAGCAAGCCGAGGCCGAGAGGATAGCGCGGGAGGCCGAGAAGCAAAGGGCTCGCGAGGAAGAGGAGAAGTGCAGAGCCGAGGAGGAGAAGGAGGCCGATGAGGAAGGTGGTTATGGACCCCGGGTGAGTACTCTTTCAACCTTGTGCCTTTTTTTTATTTATTTATTTATTTAATCTCCTCTGTTAGATGTACTCGCTGCTCCCGAGCTAAGGTCGCCTGCGAGTTCCTCATAGATGGCAATAAGAAGCGGGTAGCCTGCGTTCGGTGCAACCTATCGAAGGGCAAGTGCCGGTGGCCGGGAGATGGGAAGGACGCCGAGGCCGGGCCCAAGGTCAAGGCCGACAAAGGGAAGAAGCGGAAGGCCGACGAAGAGATGCCAGAGCCCGGGCCGAGCCAGAAGAAGCGGGCAAAGTCCAGGCCGACCGAGGTGCTGGAGATCGACGAGCCCGAGGCCGGTGGGAGCGGGGTGAGGAAGGCCAGCGCAGGGGGACCCTCGGGCTTAGAAGAAAAGCTCGAGCGGCTTATTGATGTCGCGGGGCTCATTGCCAACAACCTGGCGGGGCTCTTCGAGCTTCATGAGACCGTGGCTGAGAACTCGGGTCGCATAGCCGATGCACTCGAGTCCATAATCGACGAGTCCTTCGGCTTCGGGGTGGCAGTCACCCCTTCGGATACCGGGTCATCCGAGCTCGACTCGGATGAGTTGCGTGAGGAGGCTGCCTGGCTGCAGGCCGAGGCCGAGGGTGAAGGGGATGAGGAAGCCGAGGGGGAGGACGATTCCATGGCCGAAGCCGAGTAGTCTTAGCGGTCTTGTAGTTTCTTCTTTTGCCAATGTCACGTGTCCGGTGTCCGGTCCCCTATAGTACAGTAAGAGAGGACAAGAAAGAGAAAACAAAGTAAGTATGAGATCAAAGAAAACTAGATACCGATAGAAAACAGAAAAGAAACTGAGGCCGGTTGAGACCGGTCCTCATTGGTATGGGCCGGGTTTACCGGGATAGCTGGAGTGAAACTCTTGGACGAGTTCAGAAGCATTGTCAAGCTCTGTAGCGAGTACCCAAGTGGTTTCTTCATCGGTCCCCTCGTAGCCGGTCCACCGGACTAAGTACTGAAGCCAACACCGGCGACGCCGGTCGACCTTAGAGTCGAGGATTTCTGCTACCTCGAACTCTAGATCACCATCGACTTCGACTGGTGGAGGTGGTGATTGAGTCCAGTTCGGGATGGTGTTAGGGACGGCCGGCTCGAGTTGGGAAACATGAAAGACCGGATGCACTGCACGCATTGAGTCCGGCAGGCGCAGCGTGAACAAGTGGGTACCGGCCTGAGCTATGACCGGATACGGTCCAAGGTTCTTTTCCGAGAGCTTCTTGGAAGGCCGAGTAGACCGGAAGTATTTGGCTTTGACATATACTTGGTCACCAACTTTGAAGTCCGGAGCCGGCATGCGTTTAGCATCGGCCGGTCCTTGGTAGCGCTGTTGTGCGAGGGTCATCTCCTCACGTAGGTATTGGTGCAGTGAGTCTAGGTCAACCGCATAGTCACGAGCCCGAGCGGAAGTGAGGTCGCGCTCTGGGTACACCGAGATGTTGGGGTGGTATCCCTTATTAGCAAAGAAAGGGGAAACACCAGTAGTAGCGCTAGGGGCGTTGTTATAAGCGAACTCGGCCAGGGGTAGTAGCTCGGCCCAATTGTCCTGCTGGTAGTTGCAGTACACTCGGAGATATTGTTCGAGGGTCTGGTTGGTCCTTTCGGTCTGGCCATCACCTTTGGGGTGGTAGCCCGAGGTGAAATGTAAGCGCATGTCTAAGGCCTTACCGAGTGACCGGAAGAAGTGAGACACGAACTCCGAGCCTCGGTCTGAGGTTACATGGGCCGGCACTCTGTGCTTCGAAAAGACATGGAGTAGGAATAACTTGGCGAGTTCTGGGGCCGTGATAGTGTCATGGGTGGGGATGAATATAGCCTGCTTGGAAAGCCGATCAACCACGACGAGGATGGCTGTGAAGCCGGTTGAGGCCGGGAGTTGCTCGATGAAATCCATAGAAATAGAATTCCATGGCTTCTCCGGCACCGGAAGTTGCTTGAGAAGGCCGTAAGGCCGATGGCGGGGGACCTTAGCCCGAGCACAGGCCGTGCAAGACCGGACATAGTCTTTGACGAATGTCCTAAGGCCGGGCCAGGTATACTCACGCCGTATGAGTTCTAAAGTGCGGTTTTGGCCGAAGTGGCCGGACAGAGGGTGGTCATGCTTGAGGTGCAAGACCCTAAGGCGGAGGTCATTTGAGTCTGGCACGTAGATCCTTCCATCAAGCCGAAGGAAGCCGGTATCATCTACTGACCACTGGGGATCTGATATGTCGGACAGGCGGATTTGTGAGACCAGGTCATCCAGCAGTGCGGTCAGGATATCATTGTGTAACCTTTCGACATCCATTAGGGCAACTGCTCATAAGACCGGGTACTCGAGGTATGTAGCGCGAAGGGAGATCACTAGTTGCTCTTGGGTGAAGACCGGTCTCAGATTTTGCGGGTTCACTCGGGCATAGCCGCTATCCCCCTCTTTGGGGTAGACGTCCCATCGTCTAGTTAGGGCGTCGGGCTTAGCCCCGAGTTTACCAGGCCTGAATCTAATGATCATGTTGAACTGAGACAGGAATTCGGACCAGCGAGCTTGGCGGCGGGTGAGTACCTTAGAGGTAGAAAAGTACTCAAGATTCTTGTGGTTGGTAACAACATGGACCGGTGAGGCCGAGCCCTCAAGGTAGTGGCGCCAGGTCCAGAATGCTTCAAAGATTGCAAGCAGTTCCTTATCGTGGGTATCATAATTCAATTCTGGGGCCGTCAGAGTCCGGGAGTAGAAAGCGACCGGATGGATCTGGCCGTCGCCACAGGTGATAGAGAGGATGCCGGCGATGGCGTAGTCCGAAGCATCGGTCTCGACGGTGATAGGAACCCCGGGGATGAAATGAGTTAAGACCGGCGCAGTGGTGAAGGCGGCCTTGAGGTTATTGAAAGACCGGCGGCACTCCTCAGAGAAGTTCCAAGGAGCCCCCTTGCGGGTAAGCCGAGTCAGTGGTACGATGATGTCCGAGTAGTTAAAGATAAAACGGCGGTAGAAGTTGGCGAAGCCGAGGAAGGATTGAATGTCTTTGACTTTGCGAGGCTTGGGCCAGTCGCAGATGGTCTGGACCTTTTCCTTCGACATCGTGAGGCCGGCAGGGGAAAGGTGAAATCCGAGGTATTCGACCGAGTCCGAGTGGAACTCACATTTCTCCGGCTTCGCATACAGGCTGTGAAGCCGAAGCCGGTGAAGTACCTCTCAGACATGCTGCCTGTGAGACTCTTTATCTCCGGAGTAGATCAGGATGTCATCTAAGTAGACGACCACACATACATCCAACATATCCCCAAAGATAGTGTTGACGAAGCGCTGGAAAGCGGCCGGGGCATTGGTGAGGCCGAAAGGCATCACTAACCACTCGTATGATCCATACTGAGTCCGGAAGGCGGTTTTCCATTCATCACCCGGGGCAATCCGGACGAGATGGTAAGCATGCCGAAGATCAATCTTAGTGTAGATCTTGGCTCGGCTTGGTGAATCTAACAGGTCGGAGATGAGCAGTAGTGGGTATCGGTCCTTCTTAGTGATTTTGTTGAGGCCGCGGAAATCTACACAGAGCCGGAGGGAGCCGTCCTTCTTTTTGACAAAGAGGACCGGTGCAGCATAGGGGGAGGAGGTAGGCCGAATGAATCCGGTAGTGAGGTTCTCGTCGATGAAAGTCCGGAGAGCTTGGAGCTCGACCGGAGACAGCGAGTAGATAGTGCCGAGAGGCGGGGTAGTTCCTTCTTCAAGCTCTATTTTCAGGTCGTACTCCCAGTGAGGCAGGAGTGCCGAGGCCTTGGCCTTGCTGAATACATCAGCGAAGTCATGGTACTCCTCCGGGACATTGGGTAAGGCCGCAGGAGGGGAAGCCGAGGCCGATCGGGCCTGAGCTGAGTCCGAGGGGTGGAGCTGAAGTTGGAACTGGACAGACCCTTCCAGTTTGCAGGCGCGCACAAAAGCGGCTGCATTGATTAGAGAAACAGGGGGGGCCTTCAGAGGGGTGCGAGCCGGGGAGTCGGAGACCGGTACAGATGGCGCAAGGCTGGGCTGGTCACTAGGACCGGAGTCAGGAAGGCCGCTGGAGAGTGGGCTTACAGGGGGTGTCGATGGGGTTGGCATTCCTTGTGCAGGAGTCCAGAATGTTAGACTGCTCACTACCCAATCAATCAATGGATTGTAGCGGGTGAGCCAGTCATGTCCGAGGACTATCTTACACTCAGAATCCAACGGGGCTAAAAACAGGGTTACCGGGGTGACATCGCCGGACGCGAAGCGGATGTTGACATCTACTGCCTGGGTTATAGTGAAGGTGGACGTTCCATCGAAAAGCTGGAGTCGGATTGGTGAGACCGAATACGGGGTAAACGAGTGTTGATTGACAAATTGATTATCTATGAAACAATGCGTGGAACCAGAGTCCACTAAAGTACGAAGCCGAGGTATTTCTGGGTTTTCTAATGTGACATATGGGGTTAAAGAATTCAGACTGGAAAGAGCGGACACGTTGAGACGAGCCTCCAAGTTTGCACAACCGGAGTCAACGCAGCTCCCAGATTGTGCGGAGTCCTGGGAGCCGCTACCTATTTTTTTGTCTCGGGGGTAGTACCCGAGCCCGAGGCCGGTGCGGCCTCAGTGGTGGCCGCAGCGCGAGCTTTGGCCTTTCTGGCTTTCTTGGGACATTTGTCAGCAAAATGACCGGACCCTCCGCAGAACATGCAGAGGTTTCCGTCTAGGCAACGCTTGTGTTCTTCGGGGGTAAGCTTTCCATCTTTGCCGAGTTTTCTAGGCTCGGGCTTGGACGAATTGCTGTTATTATTGTTGCCCGGCTTCGATGAAGCCGGCTTAAGGGTAGAACCGGAGTTGTTATTGTTGTTGCCAGTCTTGGATTTATCCTGACCGGTCTTGGGCTGGTTGTTGTTGCCGGAGCCTCCGGACTTGTTGTTGTTGCTATTGGAGGAGCTCTGGTGCTTACTTGCCCGTTGGACTTCTTCCTTGCGCTCCCAATAGCGCGCATCTATCTCTTGGGCGAGGTGGCAGAGCTCGTGAAGTGTCCGGGGTTTGCCAACCCGGCAGACCTCATCCTTGATTCGGTCTGGGAGGCCGGAATAGAAATGGTGGCGCAGTGCACTGTCTCCGTAGCCTCGGACTTGCGAAGCAAGCTGATTGAAGTCAACTACGTATTTATTGATGCGCTGACTTTCCTTCATGTGCAAGTGGTCAAGTTGGCTCTCGGCGTCAGCAACCGGGTCATGGGGGCCAAAAGTGGTTTGCAACTCTAGGACGAACTCCCACCAGGAGTCCATCCAGAGAGGCCGGTCATCGGGGTCGTCGAGCCCGAGCAAGTCCGGCTCGAACCATTCGAGAGCCATACCTTTGAGGTAGGATTGCGCGAAGATGACTTTGGCGCGGTCGGTCCTGAAAGCCCGGGGACGGTCTTGGAAATTAAGTTCGCACTGGATGAAGAATGCGCAAAGCTTCTTGGGATCTGTGCCATCGAAAGTGTCGGGCTCGCACAGCTTGGTCCTGCTTGAGGACTCTGGGGTGGTGCGGGCATTGCGAGCCAATAACTTGATGGCTGAAGCGAGGTTGTCCAAGACCGTAATGCCGGGCTTGGTGTCTGGATCATCTTCCGGATCATCATCACCGGGGCCATTATCATCGGGATCATTACCGGGGTCATCATCTTCTGGGTGGTTATCATCATCGTCGCCCAGTCCATCATCGCTGGGGTCACCCTTGGGGATGGGAGCAGTGGGACGACGTGGGGTGGGGGTATTAGAGGTGCGGGCTGAAAAGCCCCTGAAGGGACTAATGGGATCTGGGGAGCACCTAGTGGTGCCCAACGCAGCTAGAGCTGTTTCGCGGCGAGCCCCACTGGCTGAGGCGGAGTCGGGATTAGTGGCAGAGCGGCCACGGGGAGGTTGGAAATGAGTCTTGGTTGCCATGATGTACTAGACCCACACAAGTGGAGAGTCTGAAATACTGTCAAGTACGGGCTGTCCGGGTTGAGTCCGGACAGGAGACCGAAGCGGGCGCAAGGCCGAGGGGTCGGGGTCAGGGGTGAAGTCGAAGATACAGATGAGGACTGGTTGGACTTAGCGACTGAGGGTACAGCGCTATTCCCTTGCATGGGTCTCAGTCCGAGTCCGAGGCCGAGGTGGGGTTATCAGGAGATACTTAGTTGATTTCAGACTAAGGAGTACAGGCCGAGTAACTACGAGCTTATATACCAGAAGTAGCTATAGTATGGAGACCGGTAATGCCGGTCTTGCGAAGACTGCTAAGCAGATTGGTAAGACGAGGATTACTAACGTATGACTAAGGTAACGGAGACTGGGACAGGTGGACCGGGGACAGGACTTAACTGAAATGACAGACACTGCAAAGCAGTGTCTACCGCACTAGACCTACTGGAGATACGGGACTGGCGAGGCCGAGGCTGGACTGAGTGAGCGCGAGGCCGAGTCCGGCCAGAGTCGAGGCATGACTATGACAGATACCCAAGATGGCCCCATCCTTCTGCTGACGTTCATCATTAGTAAGATTCTTTTTTGTCAAATTCCTGACAAGGCCAAAGACTTGAACATGGTGAGCACCAGCATTCCAACCATACTGGATAAGTTCACCCCCATGGGAAGGCTTGGACAGGGTGAGTTGGTCAGTATCAAAGGCATTGTCATGCACCACTTACACAGACACCCTTACGATCATTGACTGCTTCAGATATAACACCATTGACATACTCCAATATGTCAGGACGAGTCCCACAGCAACCACGAATGACAACAAGCTCAATTTCCCCTAGTACATGCACAATGAGCCAGACATTAATCAAATATATCATAAAGGACCCACCTTCTGTGTTGACAAATATGGCACTCTTTTCAGGAGTGACCACATACCAGTCCTCACCTTCAAGTGGGACAACAAGGGTGGGTGAAGTGGCACCAGCAATGAGGTCCTCATTTCCAGCATCAACAAGAATGGTTCCCCTTTTGTGCTGCCTAGCCTCGTCACAGTCACGGTAGATGATGGCAAGGTCAGGGATGATGTCAGCCAACTTGGCATAGGGCAAGGCATGATCCTTAAGACCAAGATCATTGGCCTGGTAACTCGTCTTAGAAAATTGCAATCACATGGATTGAAAGTAGCACTCACCAATGTCCGCTTTGCACTACGCTCTGCATTACGGTGCTCTTTCTTCCACTTCTGATATGCATGCACAGCACCAGACAGTTGCAGTGGTGCCTTGTCTGTATGACGAGCAAACAGGTGCCAAAAGTCTTCCAGCTAATCCTGAGTGTGCAGAGATCACAATGGACACAAGTGCAATGAATACTTACAGTCAAAGCTGTAGTGGTAAACTGTGCCTGCTCTGCAGCACAAGCAATACACTGATCTTGCTGCACTGAAACTGTGTTTGCCTGGAGAGCAGACATGAATCCCGCACTTAATATTTGTGCAAATGTAACGCTATACAATTCACATAGTCAGAATATGCAGGGATCTTGGAATCCGATGTATGGTGGGGAAGTCAACACAGTACGTACGCAGAGAGAAGCGGCACAATAATATTATTGCTGTTTCGTATAGCGTTACATTTGCACAAATATTAAGTGCGGGAAATGTACACAAAATAGCGTGGGACAAACTTACAGTAGTGCGGGAAAACTTGCAGTAGGCAGGAAATGTACTTCCAGTAGTGCAGGACAGTCTACACATGATTATGTAATGATTATGTAATAAAAAAAAGTGCGCCATGAAAATCTTCATAGTGCTGTATGCACAGACACCTCCCCTCCATGATAATATGTAATACCAAACGGTGTGAGGCCAATTGCTTGAAGCAAAAAAAAAAAATACTACGATATGATAAGTACAAGCAAAGAGTTAGGTACAGTACAATGTAAGATACTGTAGCATTAAGCCACACGTGCTTATGTAATACGTTGGTGTGCTGTGAAAATTTTCGCGCTTGCGAGCTCGCTTCCTCCCAACTAATCACACATCACAAATCTCTGCCATAATGCCAAAAGCGACCAATAATGATAAGATGGAGGACTGTAAGCAATCTATTAGTCTGTTACTATTACTGACATATTATACAGTCTTTGCTTGTTTGTCTGCAGACACTGCATTCATGTCTGCTCTCCAGGCAAACACAGTTTCAGTGCAGCAAGATCAGTGTATTGCTTGTGCTGCAGAGCAGGCACAGTTTACCACTACAGCTTTGACTGTAAGTATTCATTGCACTTGTGTCCATTGTGATCTCTGCACACTCAGGATTAGCTGGAAGACTTTTGGCACCTGTTTGCTCGTCATACAGACAAGGCACCACTGCAACTGTCTGGTGCTGTGCATGCATATCAGAAGTGGAAGAAAGAGCACCGTAATGCAGAGCGTAGTGCAAAGCGGACATTGGTGAGTGCTACTTTTAATCCATGTGATTGCAATTTTCTAAGACGAGTTACCAGGCCAATGATCTTGGTCTTAAGGATCATGCCTTGCCCTATGCCAAGTTGGCTGACATCATCCCTGACCTTGCCATCATCTACCGTGACTGTGACGAGGCTAGGCAGCACAAAAGGGGAACCATTCTTGTTGATGCTGGAAATGAGGACCTCATTGCTGGTGCCACTTCACCCACCCTTGTTGTCCCACTTGAAGGTGAGGACTGGTATGTGGTCACTCCTGAAAAGAGTGCCATATTTGTCAACACAGAAGGTGGGTCCTTTATGATATATTTGATTAATGTCTGGCTCATTGTGCATGTACTAGGGGAAATTGAGCTTGTTGTCATTCATGGTTGCTGTGGGACTCATCCTGACATATTGGAGTATGTCAATGGTGTTATATCTGAAGCAGTCAATGATCGTAAGGGTGTCTGTGTAAGTGGTGCATGACAATGCCTTTGATACTGACCAACTCACCCTGTCCAAGCCTTCCCATGGGGGTGAACTTATCCAGTATGGTTGGAATGCTGGTGCTCGCCATGTTCAAGTCTTTGGCCTTGTCAGAAATTTGACAAAAAAGAATCTTACTAATGATGAACGTCAGCAGAAGGATGGGGCCATCTTGGGTATCCTGGCTCTCACCTGGAATTTGCTGACTACAACATTGCCAGAGGAAGTTGTAGCACCAACTAAGGCAGCCATTGCAGATGCTGGCCTGCCATCGATGGCATCGAAGGATGATGTCAATGGTAAGTGCATTCTCCTCATAAGATATAAAGCTAACTATGGCACACTTAGAACATGGTTATTACCTGGATCTCCCATGTGGTCGTCTGCACTTCCAAGATGCTGACCGATCGCCAGCTGAGGCTTACATGTCACAAAATTACACCTCGTATGTGATCCTTGCATTCATCTCCAACCTTTAATCCCATCATCTGAATTTGTTGGCTAGTCCAATTCACCAAGACCATCTGTATGCTCCTTATGCATTCAACTGGGTCACCGAACACCAGGTCTATGATCGCAGGCTGGCAAAGATTACTCACAGGAATGGCCACTCTTCTGGGGGCAATTATGTGGATGTTTCCCTTCGTGTTGTCATTCACTGTGCAGCTGATACTGCTATGGTCTATATTCATGCCATTCTTAGTATCTGAATGTGCTAACTTACATGTCCAGTGTCTGTGGCCTGCATTCAAGCATGGAACAACTCTGGCAAGGCCAGGCACTTGGCGTCAGGGGACTGCCATCAATTTCTCTACTCACATCAAGGATGCTTATGATGCTGCTGTCAAGGCAGGGGGCATAGAGTTAATGTGTAATACTTAGTTGGTGATTTTTCCCTGTTCCTTTTCATGTTTTTCCACCCCCCAACTATTGGGTAATGGGGTATGCCCCTAAATGGTTGAGGCACTTGCATCATTTGGAAGTTCCAGGCTGCAGTGAATATTCTATTTCATGCACAGCATCCTGCAAGCTTTGTATTAGTAAATCACATGGTACCACTGACTCATTGTGGATGAATTCCATAGCTGAGCATGTACCCAAGCTTTTCAATCCTACTAGTCATTCTGTCTACCATTACAGGTATCATAAAACAAATAGTTGTGAAGGATGCAAGTGATAGGGAATGATTGTGCAGAGGCAGACAGTGAGGAATGGTAATTGTAGTTACCAGCATGTCCATTGCCCACATTGCCCAGGGTATACATGTCTGGGGAATGTTGATTCCCATGCTGGACTCTCTACACCCCCAACCAGAGTGCAACCTATTCAAGGGATAGCAGACTTAACATCCACCATCATTCCCAATTTTAATCTTTCAGGTACCAATCTCACTCTAGTCATCCTGAGTACCACTGGAATTTACTTTCTAAGTATCCTCTTCCTTTCATCTACCAAAAATGAGTATTACAGTGCATCAAAATAGGCCTGTACAGCAGTGATAGCCCCATGAATGATATTCTCTTCCACCTCAAGCCCACCACTTTCTACCACCTGATTGATGAAGCTCCCTTTACACTCCACATTAAGGCCATCAGGATTCGCCTGTTGGGTGACATAATCCACTAATGAGCTGAGGGCTAGTGGACTGTATGGGTGCAGTAGCTGATGAGCAACCTTCTGCCACCAGAAACGTGCCCAGACATCCTTGCAGCATGCATGTTGAGAAGAGTTACATGCTGGAGATGGAGGAAGGGATAGACCAGGTGGGACAGCTGCTACTGTGCAATGTTCCATCTCCATGACTTCACGAGCTCTTGCAATAATGGAATAAACCCTAACACCTAAGACAAGTGCATTGTCCTCGTCTATGGCAGATAGAGATACAAGAGTCAAGGAACGAACAGCAGGGGCAACCCACTGTGGAATGGTATACTTTCATGCCAGTTCCAGCTTCTGGACTGCTGACAAATTGAGCTGGTCAAGATGTGCGATTGCCCATGTGATACTATTGTTGATCTGCCAGAGCCGAGAAACCTTCAAGATTGCCACAAGAGAAGGCAAGTTCTGCTCATGGGGGACAGAACCACTGCTATGGTATGCTGGAATTAATGCTGTAGCATGTCAGACAAGTGGTTACTTACACATGGTATAGCCACAATACAAAGTGTCTGAATTCATCACCAGATATACCTGGCAAACCAATTGGGTGATCTTCATCTGCACCATCATTTTCTATTCCAGAAGGAAGAGTAAAGATATCCTCCAGGGTAGGTGAATGAACAAAGAGAACTCCTTTGTGGAGATGAAAAAGTGTCTCATCTGCCTGTGATCAGTCAGATCAGCAGGAGTGATGATGATCGGCATAACCACACAGCTCACCTGGAACACAATATTCCCATCACAAAACCAATACATTGGGTGCTTTTGTATGGATGCCATCACATGTAGCAGGATGATAGGGTTGCTAGTGAGTCTACAAAGGTTGGATGCAATCTCTAGCTTGCCCAAGACGACTTTGTTGATTACCTAATCAATCATCATAGCCATCGTACATCACTCAGTCACCATACTGCTGAACACCAGGTGCCAGTCAGACAATACTTCTGCAGCCCAATCTCACAATGGTCCTTCCAAACCTACCTACAGCACTTTCTGGTGAATGGCCTGCTCAAGTACTCCAGGCTGTTGATGCCCTAGCACAGGTCTATGATTGAGCAGTCGAAGCTTTGCTAGCTCAAAGTGATGTACCTCGCCTCCAATTTCACTATGGAAGCATTAACCATGAAGCTATTCCCATCCTGCATGCATTGGAGACCATGGCAAATCATGGGGATGTTCCATTAGAATGGGTTTTGGAGTGTGCAGCATGTTTCGGCATCTTACTTTGTCAGCTGGAAAATGCACAACAAAGTGCAACAGGACAGTGGGTACTATGCAATTATATGTCATGCACTGAAGCACAATGTCCCACAGTGATACCCTCCCAGTTGGATATATCAGGCCAGTGGAGGTTGTGCATAATCAGAAAGCAGGTCGCCCTCACAAACAGCCCAACATCCAAGTTCTGCAAGCTGCTATGGCTTCAGGTCACAACATCTCGGTATCCAAACTCTCCTGTGTCCTTGGAATTCATCACAACACATTACACTATTACTTGAAGAAGTTTCAAGTTGACTACCAGCATACACCTATCTCTGATGCCGAACTTGACCTTCTTATCCAGCATTTCCATGCCTCACATCCTCAGTCTGGTTTACGGTACCTTACTGGCTCATTGCGCAGGCATGGGTTATGGATACAGAGGAGGCACATTTCAGCATCTCTTCATCGTGTTGATCCCTTAGGCCGTGTTCTCAGGTTGCGAAAAGCAACTCGCCGTCGCAAATACCATGTAACTTGCCCCAATGCTCTATGGCACATGGATGGCCACCACAAGCTTGTTCACTGGGGAATTGTTATCCATGGTATTGTTGATGGGTATTGTCGTACAGTGAGTGAAAGCAAATCACCCACATACTCATACTTTAACCCATTTTTCACCGACAAGGTTGTTGGACTAGAGGCCCACACTGACAACTGATCATCCACTGTCATGGAAACATTTTTACATGCAGTTGAACAGTATGGGCTACCTTCACGTGTATGCGGGGATCGAGGGGGGGAAAATAAAGAGGTGTCAGTATTCATGATTATGACAAGGGGATTGAATTGGGGGAGCTTCATGTGGGGAACGTGAGTATTTGCAGTCTATATCATTTTTTCTGCTATGCAAATTGGATTGCAGGTCAAAGCAGAATACACGCATTGAACGCATCTGGCGTGAGGTCAGTGCTCGCTTTGCACGTCCTTGGCGTGCCTTTTTCTACCACCTCAAATATCGCCACCATCTTGATCACTTTAACCACCACCATCTGTGGCTTCTACACCAGCTCTTCCTTCAAGAAATCAAGGCTGATTGTATGTCATTTTGTGAGGAGTGGAATTCACACCCAATATCAGGTGAAGGTCATGATCAGAGCCCTCGGGTAAGTGTGCACCTGATTTCTGGCCAGTGTCTGTGGATTGAAATAAATGCTGGAAGGACATGCGTCTCCTGGGACAGTTGGAACATGGAGTGTATCTGGAGAATGGTGTATCTCTCAACCCAGATGTTGTCTCCCATTACTATGGCCTACAGCACCCAGCCAACCAGCCCACCTCAGGTGATGGTAGTGATGATGATGGATGGGAAGACATCATGGATCACAGTGACATGACTGCTGACCATTCTGACCTTCCATCCATGATTGCAGATGACCAGGCATCTGAATTTGCACATGATGGTGCTGCAGTTCCAGTAGAAGTTGACCCTTTCCCCTCCTCCAATTGGCAAGAAGTCTTCTGGCAGGCTTTGCAGCATGTGCATGAAACTGGCCATGTTCCCCATGGATATGGCATGCAGCAGGAGGAATGGGGTGAGGAAGGCTACCCTGAGTTAGAGGCAATTCCATCAGGGCGACGTGGACAGAAGGAAATCATAGTGGAACTTCCAGATTTCATCTGGCAGCCACGAGCTATTAGATGGTGCCAGGCCCTGGAAGTACTCATTCATATCCTGGAAACTGCCAACTAGATTCCCCTATAGTAAGCATAGCTACTGGACTGCTGTGTTGATTTGTGTTATGGTAGACAATTACATGATTGAGTTCAGCTGTGGAAGTTTGATGTCGCTGTCAGCTCTGGCAGGCAAGCTACCATTCCTTCCTTTTCTTTTCACTTTTCACTACACTTTCTGAAGACCAACTCCTTCACCTTCATTCATATTTAATCTCTCTACCCTCACCATGGGAAAAAAGCGAAGCTTCAGAAGGCTTTTATCATCTGATGATGATCTACCTCCCAAGCCATCTACAAGCCAGCCATCCTACCTCGTTGACTCTGTGCTACAAAAAATGCTGTCCTCCACTGCAAATTTTCCTGCCACCAGGGCCTCAAGTTCTCGTTCTCAGGCTTCAAACCTCTCCACATCACTCATGCCCTTGTACAAGCAGGCAGATTTGGAGTCAAACCGAGGACTGAAGGGAAAATCACGAGTTGTCAGTGAGTGAGCAATGCAAAATGACCCCACAGGCAAAAAGGTAAGTTCTTCCTGCAGTGCCATGGACTGACTACATCATGCTTCTCATTTGTAGCAGGACAGACACAGGAAGCCGAGGAGTCTCTCATTTTCAGTACCTCGCATCGTCTTCCTACCCTATGGGACAGTGGAGGTATGTGCTGCCTGTTGCATGTCCCCTGTTGTTTTACCACCAATCCATACACAGCCTGAAGACAATGACAGTATGGATGATGCTGGACCTTCACTTGCACATCTCTTTCCTGTCATTCGCTGCTCCAAGGCTCCTTCAACTGCTGAGTTCAGTAGGCTGGAGGCATTGGGTCTTGCTCGTGCAAACTTTCACAAATACTTTCATTTTCATTGTGACTGGGACTTTCCACAGCTGGATGAGGAGCTGCACTCGTTATTCCCCCAGCTCTTTGCATACCTTGATTCACAGCCAAAGGTAAGTCAGTTCATTGCCCAGGCTTACGATACTAATGTCATGCAAGGCCATCAACCACAGGTATGATAGCAGCAAACAGGATCCCTGCTACAAATATCTGCCACCCTACCATCTCTGTGTCAAGAGTCGTAGTGAAGTAGCCATTGCAAGTGGTGCTGACTTCCCTACTGGGGAGATCATATACAAGAAGGTGAAGGCTGGAAAGCGACCATCACATGATGACAGTGAAATCCTTTTCAGTTAGTCTGTTATTTACAAACTCAACTGTACAATGGGTAACTAATGTACCCTATACTAGTAACCCACAACAGGATCCCCAACTCGGTTCTGGAGCAGTGGAAATATCCCATGATCAAGGCTACTGGAAAGCAAAAGGCTGCATACCTGTCAGATTCTGATACTAATCAGAAGTTCGCATCAAGACTGGCTGGGTCAGATGACGAGTTTGATGCACCTGTGTCACCATCAAAACATCGTCCTAAACGCCTGCAAGTTATGCGATTTACTGGTAAGTGCTCGTCAGCCCATCCTGCAATGTGAGCTGAAACCAGCACAATTCAGATAGTTCAGATGACATGCTGACCACACCAGCCATGACCCCCATCATGATTGACCTTAGTGGCCCTGACACAGAAATGGGGGAATCTGCAGGTACTTCTGCACCAGCTGAGTTGCCCCCACCGACAGCTCCATCCACCCCAGTCATGTCTCCTGCTCGTGCACTGCAGAATAATTCCTTTGTGATAGATGACACCATCACCGATCCTTGGAAGGTGAATCGTACATTCCATTTTTAACCATGAACACTCCCAATGCTAGTGAGTAGAATAAACCACTGATCCATCATTAAATCACCCTGCCCTGTCATATATGGCCCTTCTCCACATACCATTTCTCACTGATACTACCATTTAATACACTCCTTTCATGTAGACGACATCCTACTAATTATAACTACACAAACACAGTACTAGATACTACAATTTAATATGTTCTTTTCTTGTAAAAGTTGTGTGAAACTTTGTGGCATGGGTGGTGCAAAAACAATCATGGTGTTGTCAGATTGTGTTGACAAAAATTTGCCACTGATCCAAAATGTGGTCATATTTACTTGAGAAAGATACATATTACATGCCCATATAGTCTAGTGGTAAACATGTGTGACCCCTGTTGCAATACTGTGCAAGACTTGCCACCATGTCATCATGAAGTCTGTAGTTCAATTCCAGGTAGTGACAATAATTTGCCACACTGTAAATACTCCATATATTCATACTATAGCATGGTCTTACATTGTTCTGTACTGAACTTCTACCTTTTTGGGGCCTCACACTCATCATACCATAGTAGTATTGCTGTAATCAGTTGGCCTTCATGGGGGGCAGGTGTCCATGCAAGCATGCCAGCTCGCATGCATGAAAATTTTCACGGCGTGTCAACATATTACATAAGCTAATACCACTTTGAAAATTTTCACAGCGCACAAATGTATTACATAATCATTACATAAGCGTGTGCAGATTGTTTCCCGCACAAACTCATTATTTCCCGCACTACTGTAAGTTTGTCCCGTGCTATTTTATGTCATTTCCCGCACTTAATATTTGTGCAAATGTAACGCTATAGAATTGAGGTGTTCTACACATTCACTGCTAACTCCAAACACGATGTATTGCAATTGCATTCTACGACCCTTACTAGTATCCACATTTTAGTCGCTGCGTACTGTGAGCCATAATTCCCACTCTGATGTGTTCCACTCCTCGGTTCGCGCAGGGTCACTGCAGTCAAGCAGCCTGACTCTTCTGCATGATTTCAACATGTCTTCCACTATTGGCAAGGTAGAGCTGGGACCGGGGGCTCTTGCCACCTTAGTAGGGCGACGGATATGGTCAGCATTGCAACCGAGAAGTTCAAGAGTAAACTACTGTTTACCTGGGCAAGGGGGTGTTTACATGGTACGTCTATTTTCAGCTTGGAGTCCCTTCTATTTGTATATCCAATGTAGGGATATAGACTCGCACCCGGAAGTGAGATTCGTGACACGAGCGATTTGATGGAAGATCGTGACCGACTGATCGATGACGCGCACCGAGCTACGCCGACCGGATCGACCTACGTCGATCGGTACCGCTTAACAGTAATGACCTCCTTGTGACTGGAAAAAACCTGGCCACTTGCAAATTTGATCATCCGCTCAGATCCCACCAAATTACGGCCATTGTGCGACATGATATCGAGGTTGTCACCAGAACATTTGATTCACATAGTACAACGTACGCCTTTTTATCAAACGAACAAGAAATATACATTTTTTCGGCCATTTCCCAAACTCAGTGGCACTCAGTTCATCTGTGTATTATCCGGGTCAGCTTGGAGCATGACAATCTTTCTGGAAACGGTTTACCAAAGGTTAGGTTTGTGGCCGACACCCCGGGCATGTCCCAAGTGGTTTTCCCGGACATGGCGAACGTAGTTGTGTCTCGAACCCTTCATTCCGCAGTTTTGCCATTGACAAGTAACATCAGCGTCGCGCCCCAAGTCTTTGATACCGTGATTTTTGAAGTGTTCCGACACCATACCACAGCTGATGGGTTCATAGCACTCTGCGCCATTCGAGAAGGTGTAAAGGCAGAGGGTAAACGGACAAGCAGCATACTGGTTCTGCTTCTTTCAAAGACGTAAATGTACTGTCAATATACACAGCTCAGAAGACACGTACAGGCTCTTTGCGTGTCTCAGCCGGTGGTGGGACGGCACCTGTTAAAGTATAAGACCTGTATTGCCATGTCAGCTGGAGAAAGTACTTGATCCATCAGAAACGGCACCTGTTGTTCGTTCCGCCGTAGTGTTTGGGCCCATCATTTCCGGTGGACATATCTGTGTATCTGCAGGGGCGCGAGTTGCTGCACTTTGAAACGCAGGATATAGGCAAGCTGTTTATCTTATAGCATACACTGCGCCCCATAAGGGATACAAAGGTGGTTGGAGGGTGGGAGGGCGAGAGGTCGGGAGGCCTGGAGGTCTGGAGGTCGGTACTCAATGTGGAAAGCCGAGCTACATGGCCTACAGAAGCCGTACGATCAAGTCATTGAGCGGATGGATGGACGCAGGGAAAGAGAACACAAATGATATTAATGCCGTATTGCCGTATTCCAGGGGGTCGGTGGACAAGTTGTACAGAGGTATTAGCCTTTGTGTATAACCTTGCCCCCGTCTCCGAATGACCGTTTGAAAGACGGTAGTAAAAGTGTGCATGCCCTCACCTTCGGATACCCTTCGTCGCTGCATCCATCTCCATTGGTTAGGGTTGGCCAGCTGCTGACGCCGACACATCAGGAGGGCCTCCTTGACCGAGCTCCATGGAATGTTTCAGCTGGAATCGAGGGCCACGCCGTATGAGTGAAGGGGAGGTCTGATAATTCTGCCACACGTGAAATCAGACGTTCATGGAGGTGAGAAGGTGATGCTGTGTATGACCAGTGAGGAGCTTCAATTATCTGAGGAGGTCGGGAAACAACCATTCAGAGGCAGCCGCTCGTCAGCGAGACTATTGAACGATATGAATGCTAATATTGAAATGCGAAGTCTTCTCTCACCGATGAGCAAGCTGATAAGGGCAAGACCTCCGGCTCTCTGTTTATTAGGATAATTGTAATTTTCCGTGAACGCCGGCCACATAGGACCATGTGTCCTCAGATGACACAGACTTCCCACAGCAAGCCCTTATCGGAAGAAGCACTACCCTCCTATGTTCACGTGTGACGTGAGCTTTATGAAGAGTGTATCTGAACGTGGTGTACATACTTGCAATAACGAGGGTTACCATGGCGCAATGGCATAGTAAAACGGCTTGATTTACAGGCTTGAAACCAGGTATCTCACTGCTTTGGCTGGCGCGGAAGTGAGCTTACGATCAAAGAACTTGCCACCGATGGTCAGTGCCGAAGGAATGCAGCACTGGACAGCTGTACTGCTGTAGCTGGCGCCGTCTGTTCCGATCGTACAAATAGATCCTGTCAGTCATGCTAAGTGGTATCTCTTCCTCTTTCCCTCTTACTTTTGTTTCGGTCTCTCTGTGACGTTTGATCGTCGATCTAGCAACCTGCACGCACTAGCGGGTTGTCTTATCTTGAGTGTCCCACTGTGGCGATCTCGCGCGGACGCAAACAGGACAGGGAAAAATTAAGATTTGGAGTTGTAATGCTTACGTAAGCCGACTACTCACTTGGTGGCAGGTACTTGGGCAGCGTTGGTAGCTGCGATTCTGATATCATGCCAGTCGCAATTGAAAAGTATCGTTGCGAACATCTGAAGAGTAGGCCTTTTGAAAACAATTGCGTGCTGCAAGTATATGCGTCCCTCTTTTCAATCGCAAGGGAGAAGTTTCGATCCGGGTGTTGATTCGCCTGCGTAAGTCATACCCGTACATACATACAGACAAGAAGATAAAACATAGTGGGGATTTCTGCTACGCACAGAGTGTTGGGTAAGGTAAAATTTCCCGGTGGTCCCCTTCCAAAGTGCAGCTGTTGATGCAGTCGCCGTAGTACACCCTCCCAGCCTCTCATCCCCCAAAGCGTACAATGGCCTGGTGTTTGTGAGCAGAATTCCGATCATGGTTGAGGTGACACTCGCGGACGTGACGGACGTAGTTATGCCTCACAACTGTGCGTTTACAACCCTGCCACTCACAGACCAATGGGTGACTGCGGCCTAAGCCCTTTATATTGTGTTTGCCTCTGAAGTGGTCGGGCATTGTACCACAATTTATGGGCTCAAAACATTCATCGCCGTTTGGATCCGTATGAAGGCAAAGGGTTTTTGGACAGTTGATATAGTTGTCCTGCGTGTTCCAAAACGTTAAGGTTCTCTCGATATATGCTGCAAAGTCGACACGCACAAGTTGGTTGTCCACCGTACGGATTTCATGCGTGTCATTGTCTAATGTAAAGGGAGTACTGCGTTGCCATGGATGCCAGGTAAATTTCCCGATGTACAACAAGAAAAAATGTACCTGGCTGGGCCGTAATGATGCTCTGGCGTCCCATCGTTTTCAGAAGCCTCCTCATTCTCAAGGATTATCCGGTCGACAGGTGTCCAATAGTTCTCCAAAGGTACGGAATTGTCGTAGAGGGATGTCCACTGAGTCTCATCATCCACACAAAGAGACAAATCGCTGTAGAGCGATGCCCAATGGTCCGCTGGAGCTGCCCAACTGTCGCTGGAAGACATCCTTCTGCCAGAAGGTACAGGATGTCGGATGCCATCCCTTGATGAGATATTGGCGTTGTTTTTATGGCTTCAAGCTGGGAGGTCGGTACAAGGGGTACGGGCTGTGGGAAATTGGAGAGCTGGAGGTCCGCCCTCCTTGCAGAGCACACGAGCACTGAAAAAAAAAAACTGTTCGAAAGCCTCGTGCTGCGACATCGGTGGCATTTTTGGGGCATGGGATGCCGGACCTTGGTGCGTAATCGCTCTGCCTAGGGGGATAGCTTCGGTACGCACAAACACAAACTATGCATGCCCGCGGACGAACGCAAGTGCAGCAGAGAAACGTCATGACTGTCTGCGAAAAACCATCATACGACACGACAGGCGTATCTGAAAGGCATCCATGAATTAGTGTCACACAATCACAAAGCACTCCAAGAGTTTGTTTACCATAAGGGATGAACACCTAGGGCTTTTTCGCTGTTGAAGGATCGGGTCCTAACTGCATTTGGCGGGAGGACCTCCATGACGTCGGAGGGAGGTCTACCTATTCACCGTTTGATGATTACGATTAGTATCGGCATTGACATTTCGCGGGAGGGTCTCTGTCGTGGGTGCATCGTGGTCGGCTTATCAGAAGGCATATTGGCTGAGAGACCTCCCCGCGCTCATAGCTTTGATAGGTGTCCACTGTACAGCCACTGACGCACATTTGGGCCGAAGGAAGTCGACGAATGCAACCGCATACTACATAACTCATCGATGGCAAATAACCCATCCGAAGACGAAGACGAAGACAAGACGTACTCCGCGGTATGGAAGGTTATAGCTCAGCGACACGTCCGGGCTCACAGTCCAGTGATATGACGGTCAGCGAAAGCAGCAGTCGCGTGTCAAACGTCGAAAGACAAATGCGGGGCGGCCGATCGCAACTGGACATCGCTGCACTCGTGCAACGGCCTCGCTTTCGGGGTTACTGGACGCCTTTCAGTATGGAATACAGCTTGGCTCGACGTCTGGTGAAGAAACACGTGACGACGGATGTTTTGACACCGTCGTCGAGGGCCTCCTCCCCGAGTACCTGCAGACGCGGCACGACGTCTGGGCCCAGCACTGTGATATCAATGGGTCTGTAGGTGGAGTCTCTCGTATGATGTCTACGGTGCCATACTCCTAGCTTCTTCTTTAGGGTGAGGTGGTTCGGCCGTTATCTCGCTACGAGACCACTGCGATATTGGACTACGTGAACAAGACAAAAAAGGGAGCTAGGACTCCATCAGTCGCTGAATCCATCATCTTGCGGAAATTGGAACTTCAAAGAGTACGTTTATTCGCCACCCGGCGGTACAACTTCGGCTGATGTGATAATAGCAACGCGGCAGATCGGACGTTCAGATCCCTCTCCGCGCTTCAAAACCATCTTCTTTGACTTCCTTGCAGATCCTGCAGCTATCTTCGGCGCCACCGGCAGTTATCGATCATCTTAGAACCATTCAGTCTACTCGATATGAGAATTCTTTTGCGTCACGCTTGTATGGGTCGAGGCCCCGGAAGGTTCCTGGTCTTATCGCTGTCGATTGGGAAACTCACACACCTTGGATGAACCTTTTAGAGGACATCCACGAACACTACTCTCTTGCACAGTAAGTTGGTGCTTCTTCACGTGACGTCATTCGCTGACCATGCGAACCGTAGTGCAGAGCGGGATCAGCCAGGGCGAATGCGGATCCCCATCACTTATACCTCTCTTCAACCACATCACCTATCACAGGTGCATGATCTCCTGACCAGGGTATTTTGGGATGGGATTAACAGTGAGCATCGCCTGATACCATATTTAGTTTCTCCGCTTATCAAGTTTGCCAGTTAGCGACTCCTTGAAATATTCCCCGGAACGTTGTACTGTCATAGCCACCTACGGTCATCTGGTGGTTGGCGTAGCACTTCTGAGCTCTCCCCAAGAAACCTATATCACGTACCTTGTTGTCCGGGCGGGCTGGGATAACTCGCAAATAGCCGCGTACGCATCCCCTGAGTCGTTGACCGACTGGGTCGATACGTTACTGCAGAATGATTGACTATGCAAACCCCATCTAGAACCATGCTCTATCACTTGATCTCGCTCAATCCGCATCGAGATATCACCTTGCATGTTTCGGCCAATAATCCCGCCATGGTATGTTCACAGTGACTTCTTTTCCTTTGGGGTTTGCATTTACCACCCATCCATCAGCTATTATACAATCGCTTCGGGTTCAAAGCAGAAGAGTTTATTGTAGGATTTTATGAGGACTACCTCAGTTCGCAGTCGCGTGCTTCGATGAATGCCTTCAGGTTACGCCTCCGGAGATGAAGGGCGATATTAATGAAAAAAAAAGGAAGTCTGGAGGCATGTCAGCGTTTTAACCTTTTACTAAGGCATATACCACAAGAGATTGTGGATCCTTCCTGTGTTCGATGACTGTATGTACCGTCACACAAAGCAATGCACGTGAATCACTCATTCCAGCGTTTTCCTCGCCCGCGTCGGATTTTGAGGGCTATCCCCTAATACCGTCGTTCCCTCGCGCTTCCTCATGCCACAGTGGCATTGGAGACTTTCGATGGTCGTTTCGACGGAGCCAGCAGGAGGCTTCAGTCCAAGCATATCGATAAATCCAGTTTTACGATCCGTGTCAATTGCACAAGTGGTGTTCTACAACGGTAAGGCACCGACGGATCTCAGCGGTGCAGTTTGGAGTTTGTTGGCAGTGAAATGTTTGACTGCCTCTAAGCTAGACCGATGACCGGTCCGTTACGACCACTCGCGGCGGTACCCAGTCGCCACCAGCTGTCCCCCGTTGATCTTTTAATGTTTGACGCGCGATTGCTTGCGCTAATTGTCACATCACAACGGTGAGCTCGGACGTGTCGCTGACTATAGTCTTGCATACCTTGTCTTCATATTTGGATCAGTTATTCGCCATTGATGGTCACATCCGTCGACTCTACTTCTTTGGCGCAGGCGCTACAGTCGTCCTGGGTAGCTGTGTGCACCGTACATGCTCGCCGGCCGGAGTCGGCCTTACTTCCAAAGACGAGAAGTTGCAGCCGACGCGGCCCCTGAATCTCTGATGCGGGGGTGGCCACGATGCACTACACTCATGGATCGTAGATCCCGTCAGTTCACAATATTGTTTTCGCAAAATGCCGCTATGTACTAAACCTCAATTTGTAGAAAGTTCATGGAGGTCCCCTCGCCACATGCCGTTGCATGTTGCTATATAAAAGAATAATAGCTGCCTGGAGAGTCCCATCTGTACCGCATGTCCTTCGACAACAGATGGCTGCTGGAACATTATAATAGTTCCATAGCAAATAGGTGTGCTCTCTCCTCTCGCTTCAAGAGTCTTCTCTGACTTCATGGCAACAGCACACACAGTACCGTACACAATGCTGTTCAACAGACCCCTACCACGGACAGACGAGTGGTATGTGTTTGCTAAGTTGCGTGTGTTGGGAAGACACTGACATCTTGTATCGTATCGACAGAGGCGTTATATCCGCTGTCCGTCTACTCTTTGTCTCTACACGGATCCAGATGGCTGGGAATGCTTGGAAATTATCAACTGTGGCGCTGTCTCGGACCATTTTCGAGACGTCCATGGAATCGTAAGGCTGGCTCGCGGGGTCCGGCTGGTTTGTATGTGGCAGGGTTGCGGAAGTGGGGTTACGAGGCATAACTACGTCCGTCACATCCGGGAGCATCATCTTAGGCATGACCGGATTGACGCTCATACAAACCAGGTCGTGGTGCTGTGGCATGACCTCCACTAGTTACAAACCTCCTGCATCGCGGGAAATTACTAAGAAAGTCCTTGTTTAGCCGTTTTGATCTTTTGACTGAGTTTTTGGTCCCTCGGTGGACCGATGCGGGTTCGATTCGCCAAGTCAAGCCACTGATGAGGAAATGGTTCACCTCACGATGAAGACAACTTTGATGTAAATCCGGGGTAGCCCCCTAACAGGCTGGGGATGCAGTCCCAGTGGCGGAATGGTCTGCCACAGCACGCGGCGACAATTTGTAGGCCGTACTGCAGAGACGCAAGAGTCATCTGTCTCCTACTGAGAAACCAATATGACCATTCCAGTCCTGCTGGACGAAAGTAAACGCCGATCGCGGCGATACAGCAGCGGTTGCTCGCGCGGCCATATTCGTACAAGGTATCCGTCGGACGAAGTTACAGAGTATCGAAGGAAGGGAACACTGTTTATCATCGAGACAGTGACTGTGTGTATGCTTACCTTCTATATAGCCGGATATTCTGTGCAGGGCACCCGCAAATAGTATAAACGATTACTCTCAGAGTCAGAGAGTGGGTTGCGAAGGCCGAACAATTCCGAAATCCATAACAATCATGACTTGCTAAATAAGTGACATTCAGCAATGCTGCTAACTTGTTCATCAGAGTAAAATGATGCGTCGAGGGACCTCGCCGAAGTAAAACCATCAGGCAAACTGCAGTAGATATTATCAGTTGCAGGCAGACATCGCGGCTCCAGAACATGCTGGTATTCACCATTTAAAAATCCATCTACGATGCGGCCGTGCGAGATAACGAAAAAGGTTTGAGAACGTGCAAACTAAATTGCAGAAGAGGGGACTGTTCAGGGCTCGTCGGGGCATTGAAATGGCTAATATCACTCATACCATGCTGCATGGAGGGCCTGCACCCATGTGACGAGCGAATCACTGCGTGTTCTTCTATTTCCTCTGAATGGAGCGCCCCCGGGTCCTTAGTCAATGGTGACCCTGAGCCCAGCGTCTCATTTAACGGGACTAGACCGGACTTGTACACTACACACGAGTCCTGAAATCGAACTAGTCCATGACGTATCGCATTGTGGTCGCCCGGGCCATCAGGGGAAGATGTATTGGTCGAGGCTCTACGAAACGCGAGGCTGGTGTGGTACCAGGTGCACATTGCACAGCTTCCCGGTCAGCTAGTACCACAAGCGCAACGCCGAAGCTCCGGGCCAAAAGGATCAACGAAGAGTAGAGTCAAGGACTTCGACTTGCTAACTCGTCGATGGCAAATAACTCATCTAAAGAAGAGGACAAGACGTACTCCGCGGTATGTAAGGCTATAACTCAGCGACATGTCCGAGCTCGACAGCTAGCGATATGACGACCATGATCAGTGAAAGCAGCGTTCGCGTGCCAAATAATACGTGGCGGTCGATAGTAACTGGGCCTCGTTACATCCGGACAATGGCCTCGCTATCGAGGTTACTGGACGCCTTTCAGTATGGAATACCGCTAGAAGCGCTCGCAGTCTCCTCTGAGAGTAGCATTTTGGCTTGCGTCGGATCGTCCTGTGTCCTAATTAGGTCGCGGTGGCCTTCCATCCATGTCCGTCAATGGACCAGTGACTCCAGCGGGAGACGTCGGATTCGACGGGAACCTAGGACAAGCCCGCACTATATGATGCTTTACTCTGCCGGAACCAGAGAAGGATTTTGGAAAAAAAAACCGCTGTAATGTAACCGTGAAACAAACTACTATGCATTGGACACACATAGCATTGAAACAATGAGGGCCATCTGTTGAGAAGATGGGATTCCACTAAGTACGAACTTCGGCGAGATTGCCCCACAATCAACACCATCATGTTCCCACTAATGTACACCGTGATTATGACAACAGCAACCATGATGAGGAATGACGAATCGCTCAAGAATTTGGTGCTAACTGAGGGTTAAGTACAGGATTATGAATGGTATCCATGTAACTCACCTCCGTTCACGTACCCCACGTCTCTGCATTACAGGAGATGCACTCCAAGAATCCCAAATCTGAAATGGGTAAGATAAGGGAGCGGTTGGATGAAATCGGCACTTACCTTCTTAGCCTCAGCGGCAGTTTGGCAAGAGGTCCTCATGGCGGATTCACGAGTTTCTTTAAATCTTGCCAAAAGCGATTGGAATCTGGCCTCTTCCAGGCGGAGTTCCTCGCCTGTCTTAAGTGTCTCTTGCTCTATCTTGTCCAAAGCCAACTTCCGCTGCCATGGTGTCGATGCCTGGAACAGCTGCTGCCACGGTGTCGCTGCCTGGGGCATCTGCTGCCACGGCGTCGTAGCCTGGGGCATCTGCTGCCACGGCGTCGTAGCCTGGGGCATCTGCTGCCACGGCGTCGTTGCCTGGGGCACCTGCTCCTCCTGCATCACCACCTCAGGAGTCTGCTCCCCCTGTGTCGCTACCTTGGAAGTCTGTTGCTCCTGCCAGCACTGCTGCTGTTGCAGTTCCCTTTTGGTTGTAAATAAGCAATGAGACCGGAAAATGAATGAATGTTTTAAGTGCCTGGCAACATGCCTGCTCTTCTAAGCTTGCTGTTCATGGGTATCACCAGTGGTATGATAGCTACCAACGTCAGATGAAGAAACACGTGACGACAGATGTTTTGACACCGCCATTAGGGGCATCTTCCCCGAGTACCCTGCAGACGCGACACTGGGCCCAGCATCAGTGAGTTAGTGGGTGGAATCTTTCGTGTGATGTCTACGGCGTCATACTCCTAGCTTCTTCTTTAGGGTGAGGTGATTCGGCCGTTATCTCGCTATGAGATGACTGCGATATTGGACTACGTGAACAAGAGAAACAACAGAACGGGAACACCATCCGTCGCTGTATCCATTATCTTCTGAAAGTCAAAGCCTCAAAGAGTACGTTCATTTGCTACCCGGCGGTGCAACCTCGGCTGATGCTGATAACAGCAACGCAGCAGATCGAACGTTCAGATCGCTCTCCGCGCCTCAAAATCGTCTTCTTTGATTTCCTTGCAGATCCCACAACCGTCCTCGGCGCCACCGGCAGTTGTTGACCATCTTAGAACCGTTCAGTCTACTTGTATGAGAATTCCTTCGCTTGTATGGGTCGGAGCGCCGGAAGGTTCCTGGTCTTATCGCTGTCGATTGGGAAACTCGCACGCCTTGGATGGACCTTTTAGAAGACATCCACGAACACTATTCTCTTGCACAGTAAGTTAGTGCTTCCTCACATGACGTCATTTGCTGAACAGGCAAACTGTAGTACTTCTCTTCAACCACATCATCTATCACAAGTTCATGATCTCCTGGCCAGGGTATTTTGGGATGGGATCAACAGTGAGTCGTGGCCAACATCATATTTACTTTCTCTACTTATTGAGCTACCTTGCAAGTTAACGACTCACTGAAATGCTCCAACAGAGCGTTATACCGCCTTAACCGCCTACGGTCATCTGGGGTTTGGCGTAGCACTTCTGAGTTCTCCCCAAGAAACCAACATCGGGTACCTCGCTGACCGCGCAGGCTGGGATAGCCCGCAAATAGCCACATACGCATCCCCTGACTCGTTGACCGATTGGGTCGACACCTCACTACACCATGACTGACAATGCAAACCTCATCTAGAAGTCTCCTTTATCACTTGTCCTCGCTCAATCCGCATCGAGACACCACCTTGTACGTTTCAGCCAATAATCCGGCCGCGGTAATTTCTTTTCCTTTGGGTTTGCGCTTACTATCCACCCACTAGCTATCATACAATCGCTTCGGGCCCAAAGCAGAAGAGTTCACGGTAGGATGGATTGTATGAGGACTACTTCAGTTCGCAGCCGCGTGCCTCGATGAACGCCTTCAGGTTACGTCTTTGGAGATGATGGGTGGTATTAATGAGAACAATAGAAGCCTGGAGGTATGTGAACTTTTTACCCACCGAAAGCAAAAATACCTCAGCCCTTGCAGTCTAGATGATGTAAGCAACTTGGCCGATGTCTCACACAACGTGCCAGGAAAGCGGACCTCCAGTATATGACGGGTCTTCCATGTCACGTTTCTCCCGGAATGGTGAAACGTATCCATGGCTCCTGACTTTCTCATCCCTCATCCCTACCTGTTCAAATTACACACGTTCTCCTTCCCTCGGTGCTTAGAGAAATGATCCCGCTTTGCGTTCCAGCTAACCCATTTAGGACGGACAACACTCAGAGTCTCTGGGAGCGTCGTCGTAATGGTCTCCTCCGATCCGCGTACCCGTCCACTTTGCTTCCCGTATCCCTTGTCCTGTAAGTCGTCATCTGTCACGCGTCGCCCGCCAACATACCTATTAATGACCTGGCTCAGCGTCCATTGGGAGCATCACATTCATAGGGGTGACAATCTGCTCGCTGAGCAATTCATGTTGAACAGTCCCCTTACACTTGGTAATTCCACTTGAACATCATCTGTTGCCATCTTTGGGTCAGGGGGGCCCACCGATCTTGGCGCCCACCATTGCCTGTCCACTGGATGCGACATTCACAGCGGGTGCAGAAATAATTGAAGTAGTATGTGCAGTGCCCACTGCACTGCAGAACGTTTAGAGAAATATCGCCAGATCGAGGAAGAATTCCAACCCCAGAGTTTCAGTTGCTGACCGGAATTTTCCATTCCTCGGGCGTGATGGTTTTCACTTCTGAACGCACGTGGCACTGACAGTATTCCTGCAAGTAAGTTCCATTGGAAAAGATTATTTATCTGTGGGTGATGGCCGCTGTCTGTCACACCGATCGTCCCTTCTTCTAATCTCCCCTTGATAGGCGCCCGCCAACTTTGGACCGGGGAGAGACACCTCTGCAATATAAGTGTGGAGGCCCTCC
This sequence comes from Pisolithus tinctorius, assembly GCA_024663395.1. Lineage (NCBI taxonomy): Eukaryota > Fungi > Basidiomycota > Agaricomycetes > Boletales > Pisolithaceae > Pisolithus > Pisolithus tinctorius. The sequence continues at coordinate 49,330 of JANFAH010000006.1, read as the reverse complement.
CCTATCTCGTGCTGTTACTGGTGTCAATAATGCTCGAACGGGCAATTTTTCCTGATCTGTCCGGTAGTGATACCATCGATTCAATAAGTTACCGCCGTGTTTCCCTGAGGATCACTGCTGTGCGCCGTTGCGTTCTTCTCCACATGCAACCTCCAGCCGTATCAATCGCATGGTGTACAACCAATTCTCGCAGCCTAATCAAGCGTCAATACCAGCTGCCCTTGCCCATCTTTGCGCATTCCCAATATAAAAGGATGATGTTTTGTTTCTCGATCACCGTTGGATGTCTTTCAACAACGGATGGGTCCCGGAACACTATATTAGTTCCGCAGTAAATAGGTATGCTCTTCTCTATCCCAACCTCAAAAGTATCCTCTAACTTCATGGCGATGCAGCACATACAATACTCTAGGCAATGCCGTTCCACAAACTCCTACCACGGATAGACGAGCGGTATGTGCATTCTGAACTGCATATATTGAGGGGACGTTGACCATCTGAATCATACAGAATCGATATACCGACTGCCCCACTACTCTTTGTCTTTACACCAATCCAGATGGCTGGGAGCGCTTGGAGCTCATCAATTGTGGTGATGCCTCGGACCACTTCAGAGACGTCCATGGAATCGTAGGGCTGGCCCGTGAGGTCCGCCTGGTTTGTAAGTGGCAAGGTTGTGGAAGCGGAATTTCGAGGCATAACTACATCCGTCACATCCGAGAGTATCACCTTAGACATGATAGGGTCGCTGGGCACGCCAATCAGGTCGTAGTACGCCTGGGAGGATTGGGAGGAACACATTGAGTCCGATTCCCTGAAATGTTCCAGCTACGTGGTAGTCTCGAGATGTTCTGGGAAGGCGGTCCCTAGTATCGGGATTCTCCGCGCTACTATGTCAGGAGCTAGAATCATTCAATCTTGCTAGTCCCTACCTTATGAATTATCAATGCTTCCGTACATTACTGCGAAAAAGGGCAAACAATCCCAAGAAGTTGCCGTGGAGCCGACCTCCACCAGTCATGATACCACACGGGTCAGCTGTACTAGAACATGGCCGGCGCTGCCGGCAGGCACCTTGTTTACCACGCCGGAGCGCTGCCTTCGCGGCACGCGCAACACAACAGAGATAAGTAACCAATTGATTCTAGTACCCATAGCACGCCCGCTATCCAAGATGATGTAGTACACATACGTTACAAGCACATGCTAGCAGCCCACCTCACCCCTAAGCAGTCTCCTCACTGCTGAGGAATTGACGCCCGAGCAGCACCTGTCTACACAGCATCAGCAACCAGCCCACAGCGCACAGGTAGCAGTGACCCACGAATCATCCTCGATCAGAAAACACTGAGCACAGACAAGGGGATAAACGGCCCTGCATACATAACCCCCCAAAACCCAGATCAAGTCAAGTCGACACCTGGGGAACGGGCTGTGTTGGCTCGGCAGATTAGGGATGCCTGCATGAATGTTGGGTTCTTCTACAGTAGGCCTCTTGTCTTAACATCTATGATCTTCCAACGAGCTATTTGTAGTTAGCAACCATGGTATTCCCCAGGAGATCATTGACGAGGTCCTTTCGGCCGTGAGAGTTTACTTTTCTCTCCCACTCGAGACGAAGATGAAGGTAAGCCTACTGTCCCCACATCATCTGATCTTTGCCTCATCCAGAGAAGCTCTATCACAAAGCAGTTGGGAATTTTAAAGGATACGAACCTTTGTTGGGCTCTAACGCCAACCCAGCCAACAGAGGCGATCTCCACGAAGGCTTCGCAATCGGTTGGGAAGAATTGATGCCGAAGGAGAACGACGAAAAACGAGTGAATGATGGTGCTATGGCTGGTGCAAATGTCTGGCCTCTGGAACCCGCTGGGTTCCGGGAAGCCTGCCTCAATTACTAGTATGGTCCATTCTGACATTCCGTTTGAGTGTCCCTCATTCCGTCCCGTGATTAAGCCATGCGGCTGTAGATGTCGGAAAGGTCCTGTTCCGCTTATTCGCCATTGCATTGGATCTCCCTGAAACATACTTTGATGACAAGGTACAGTTGTTCCTACGCATCCAGTTATCTTCGCTCAATGACAGTTTCAGACCAGAAATTCTGCCGCAATCATGTGGACCGTCCATTATCCACCTCAAACTGGTCCCGAAGACGATGGTATTGTCGGAGTCGGTGCCCACACAGAGTAAAAATCTCACGTATACCCCTGAATATGCCCTAACAAACTTCGTCACAGTAGCACCACCGATCCCCAGAACGCTGGTCATCAAGCATGTGGGGGATTGAAAGAGATTTGAATGACGCGACTGATTGTAACTAGTATCGGTGACCAGCTTGCGCGATGGACGAGTGAGTGTCAATCCGAATATACATGCCGATTCCTGTCTCACATGCACCCCTGGGAGATGATGTGTTTAGGTCGACCCTACATAGAGCGATCAACAGGAGTGGCGTTTGCTGATATTCCATTCCTTTGTTCTTCGGCACAGATTACCACGTCCAGATCAAGGTAAGCTGGCCTTGATTGTCGCTACGGCACCCAGATCAATGACCCCGCCCAGCCCATGCCGAGTTGTGTATCCCCTGAGAGACCGCCCAGGTACGAACCCGTCGCTGCAGGGGACTATGTCCACCAGCGCCTGCAGGAGGTGTATTACCGAAACACCTCTACCTCCTGATGTGGCTAGGAACTTGTCATGGTCGATAGGTCAAATTGAAATTGTATGTATGTTTTTTAATACACATGGTCGGCGGTGGTGATAGAACGTATGGAGCAAAAGTGGAGAAGTAGAGGGAGGCTGATGTTGCGATATAAGGGCGACAAATCTGGCAGAAGGGTGGCGAATCTAAGGAGAGCGTCCGCCAGTTCTAGCAGAGTTGAAGCGCCTGAGCGAGAGGCAGATGCTAGAATGATGAGGAGCCCCAATGCCATAGGGCGACGAAGGGCAGAATCTTGACAAGTGGATAGGTCATTATATAGTCCGCTAGCTCGTTCGACTCCTGGGTGGATTGATAAATCGATTGGCAGTAGTTGTTCAGGTTGGGTCGAGGAGATGACATCAGGAGCGAGGTGGAGCTCGATACCCTTGATGTCAGCGGTATAGTCATCCCATATGACTAGGCATCCCTAAACCACCTCCATTGTTCATTGATGGCAGCAACCATTCGCTCACAGAGTTCAAACGTCCATCCTCCTTTCCAACGGCTCTGCAATCTTGCCTAGGGATCAGTCACCATCCTTGACTTATGCACCCAGTCAGTGGGTGACCTTCGCAAGGAAGCCAAGCATCGATGCACGTTGTGCAGGTACAGTAGATCGTGAGAGAAGAAAGATATCATCAGCCATGTAACCTGCCCAAATCTTTTCTGCATGTGTAGTCCAAGGTGGGATGGCAACGTCTTCTGAGAATCACACGACCAGTGGGTTTTGCCGTGCGGAGTCAATTTACAGGCAGATGCGCGGATGTCGAAAAAAGCGTCTCATTTTCGGGCTGGAGTGACCTTGTAAACAAGGTGACCTCGATTTAGCCTGTTGATCGGTAAACAAGTACCTTAAGAGGAATACCGGTCTTTGGGACAGCCCCTTAGCAGACTTGTGATTCGATCAACGGAGTCCCTGCGGGTACTTAGCACGAGAAATTCGCAGTGGCGGTGAAGCAGACCTGCCAATTTGCGGCGGGCGCACGCATGTGATCTGAGAGGCTGGAAACCTGTGACGTCACCGCTGTCAGGTCCCCCTCAGCCACCGTCAGCCACCTCGGCCCCATTGGCCCCCTTGCCGGCATCGTCGGCACGGCTGGGCATGCTGTATGCGGTCGCGTCCCGTTGGCAATAGCGCGATCAAGCGCGATCGGGCTTCGTTGCCCCCAGCTTGGAAGCTTCCGCGGGATCGTATGCACACATCACCCATTTCATTACATACATTACATACGATCTCTACACGCCGCTATATACGCATGTACTATGGTCAGACCATTCGCAAGCAGCGCATCGTCGATGATTGCGCTTGACAACGTTCCCCATGATGGTGTGACCACGACAGTGTGATTTCGGAGGATCGGAATGACGATCATGTCACCTTACACAGTGACCTAGCAGACTTCGAGAGACCCCAAAAAATGAAAATTGAAGTTGCCGTACGATGTGTATGACAGTAATATGTACGGCATGCGAAGACGACGACGATGACGTAGTTTAAGTATTAAGAAGGAGAAGAAAAAGACAAAATGATGTCGATGTGCATCACTACTGATCATTGCTGGATTGCCCCATCGAAGGAATGTCATGGACTTCGTCGGCGAGGTGACGATGGTGTTCCCCATCTCTGGGATGCTGTTTGCGAGCGTCCAAGATTGCCTTGAGGAGTCTTGTGTGTCCTAGACTGGCGGCACTTCCATAAGCCTTGAGGAAGGCTTCCTCGTCACCTTGGAATCTGAAGGGAAATGTCATCAGAGACTCAGAGGGCAGAGTTTGCCAGGAGGAGCTCAGGAGGTGGTGATGCAAACAAACTGACTTACTCATTGAGAAATTCCGTCGCGATGACACCTCGCTGGTGGTGCTTCGTATTGAACTGCCACCCATGCTTCCCATTGCGGTGGTGGTGTGGCCAGTCCTTGAGCAGAATGTACAGGCCAAGTCGTGGCTCGCCTTCTGTCCAGTGGCGCACTACATCCCTCCAGGAGTCAGATTTTGGCGTCCGTGTCCTGTCGACACGCAAGACAGGCACATTTGGGATGCGAAGAGGGACTGAGGGGTGGGTGCTGGTCCTCTGTGGTCCGACATGAGAAGGGAGGGACGTCGAGATGGAGATATCGATGTCTGATGGCTGGACAACCTGTGGTATCCTGAACTGCGCGAGAGTTGGCTGTAAACCGAAGGCGGGTGCGCGGAAATGGGCAGCTGGGATGGAAACGGACTGGATTGCCGGGGATGATGAGGTCGTGCTGGTCCAAAGGACTGGGAATGCGTTTAAGCGGGACTGGGCAGCTGGGACGGAAAAGGACTGGGTTGCTGGAGGCACCGAGGCCATGGTCTGTGCAGGCGACTGGTGGACTGATACATGCAACTAGTCAGTTGGTGCAGTAGAATTGTTATAGCATTTATGGACTCACCGATCGCTGGCATTACCTGATGCGACACTGTTTCAGGTCGAGCCAAGTATGTCGAGGGCAAGGTTAGGGCCTTCGCGACCAAGTTGCTCATGTCGCTGAGCTGTTGGTGGACTTCTTTCATGGTCGAGTGCAGCGAGGCCACGTCTGCTGTTAGCGATGCGTGGGCCATGTTGAGTGCCTCGGTGGAGGCTGGCCTGGCGAGTGCAGCTTCGCCTGCAAATGAACCATCGGCCTCGCATGAGACTGGATGCAGCGCATCACTGTGGTCGTTTTCGTAACAGTGTAATTCGTCAAGCAAGTAGCGCATTAGCGTATCGTGCTGTATTGGTGGCGTGGAGCAAAAGAGAAGTCAGTACGACACACGCTGATCAACTGCTGCACACCCAGATAGGAAAGAGGGCAACTCACATGCTCGCCTTCTGCCCACCCTCCCCACCACCGGACCCGTGTGAGGGTCCATCACTGCCCCAGTGGGGCAAACATGAATCTGTATTGTGCCCCGCCCCGACGGTAACAATGTGTCGAGAATGTACCAGGAATCCCAGACCCCGCTACCGCTTCGTTAATCCACTTCTGCACCATGTCATGGGAAAGTGGCTCGCCCGGCTGCAGCACGCTGTTTACACCAATAGCGGGAAACAGGAAGTCCTCGTCGGCCATTGGCCGGTCGAGATGCACAAGCTCGACCCACCTTATCCAGAACACAAGGCGTAGGAAGGCGTCGCATGCCTTGCCCATATCGGGGCGTGGATAAATCTTATAGCGATTACCTTTGGTAGGAAGAAGATCAGATATGCGTCGCCACACCACAATGAAGATGGATGGACACACTTCGCAAGTCGGCTTCCCTCATCCCCTTGTCCAGCTTTTTCTGCCATCCCTTTCGGTTTCTCAAGTGGATCTCAAAGTAAGTGTTAAGCTCGTTTATAGTGAGTGCATGTTCCTCGCCTCGCAGGTATTTCATGAACACAGCATTGATGACAGTCCCATCAAGCTGGACATCTCCACGCTTCAATTTCACCAGTTCGTAGTTCCTGTTGTGGGTCGCTGTCAAAACCATTGTTAACATCACGGATAGATCACTAGCACTTTCCTTGTCCAGAGCGTGAATGCGACAGCACCACAGGCCAAGTATTTGAGGTGCTGTGTGATTGCTAGCTTTGCCTTGTTACTCAAGCACTCGCTCATCGGCAGCCCTTGCAAGCCTGTCATTGCGAGACGAATATACTGCAATGGGACATCGAGGGGACATAGAGATTCTGACCAGGTGAGGATCCGATCCATGTACTCCTTTTTCATGGCTCCTGAGTGCATTCGCTCAGCCCCTTCGGAGTTAACCTTGTGCCTGATAGATGCAACAACGTCGTCGACTTCTGCTGAAAGGACCGGGTTACCTTCCCATTGGTGTCGTGCGTCGTTGTGATGCCATCGCCCACGGAATGTTGTGCCCTCACTGTTGGGAGGAACAGTGCATTGAGGGTATTAGTCAATGAGTACAGGGGTAAAATGAGTGGTCACGGCATGCACGCCTCGTCCCACAACATCTTGAACGCTGCTCAAATTCCGTTGATTGTGCTCTGGCTACAATTCTCCTGGAATCCCTTCCATGAAAGGTAAAGTGCCAATGCTTTATCTGAGCACTGGTTTGGCACACACTCAAACGCGTTCTTGAAATTGGGATCACTGTAGACTTCCGAGTTGTCTACAGCATGGCTTAGAGCTGATGGCGACCCCTCTGCCGGAAAGTGGCTCCCCAGCCATGAGCGTGCTTGACGGACATGCCTAAAGTATGTTGCCCTCGTCTTTGCTGCTCGCAGGTGAGTTTGCTTGCTGGCTTCCTTGATTTGATGGACAGTATGCAAGCTCAGCAGTTCCTTTGCAGCAGACACCCTCGCCTTCTTTTTTGGCTTGTTTGGGGACCCAGACAAGGCAGGGTACTTGGTAGTCGATGCCTTCTGTCTGGCCATTATGACAGGATGTTGATCATGGACCCGAACTTGACTTCACAATGTGGGAGTTGTGTGAAGTCACGAGCACAGGGGCATTAGCTACCATGTCAAATAGTCGTTTATTTCAATTCTAATACACGAGTGGACTTGGCGGAAAGTCTCGACATGTGTGTACTACGAAGCGCAGCAAGTCAAGTAGTACTAATGTAATGCTAGAGTATTGAATGTGTATTTGACAGGTGTGTAGTAGGGAGGAGCAAGGCTGTCTGCACGAGGGAAAATGAACGACTACAACTTGCGACGGTCCTGTACGAGGCAGGCATATTCTTTGTCAAGCTTGGCATACCTGTGGTGGGGAGTAAGGCTGTCTGTGCGAGGGAAAATGAGTGACCACAACTTACAACAGTCCTGTATGAGGCAGGTATATTCTTCGTCAACCTTGGGATACCTGTGGTGGGGAGTAAGGCTGTCTGCGCGAGGGGAAATGAAAGATCAGGCTTCACATACCTGTAATGGGGAGTTAGGCTGTCTGTGCGAGGGAAAACGAACGACTGCAACATACAGGGAGTAAGGCTGTCTGCACGAGGGGAAATGAAAGATCAGGCTTCGCGTACTGTAGTGGGGAGTTAAGCTGTCTGTGCAAGGGAAAATGAATGACCACAACATACGGGGAGTAAGGCTGTCTGCGCAAGGGGAAATGAAAGATCAGGCTTCACATACTGTAGTGGAGAGTTAGGCTGTCTGCGTGAGGGGAAATGAACGATCAGGCTTCGCATACTGTAATGGGGAGTTAGGCTGTCTGCGCGAGGGAAAACGAATGGCTGCAATGTACATACTGTAATGGGGAGTTAGGCTGTCTGCGTGAGGGGAAATGAATGGCTGCGATGTACATACTGTAATGGGGAGTTAGGCTGTCTGCGCGAGGGGAAATGAACGATCAGGCTTCGCATACTGTAATGGGGAGTTAGGCTGTCTGCGCGAGGGAAAACGAACAGCTGCGATGTACATACTGTAATGGGGAGTTAGGCTGTCTGTGCGAGGGGAAACGAACGATCAGGCTTCGCATACTGTAATGGGGAGTTAGGCTGTCTGCACGAGGCAAAATGAACGACTGCAACGTACGGGGAGTAAGGCTGTCTACGCGAGGGGAAACGAACGATCAGGCTTCACATACTGTAATGGGGAGTTAGGCTGTCTGCGCGAGGGAAAATGAACGACTGCAACGTACGGGGAGTAAGGCTGTCTACACAAGGGGAAACGGACGATCAGGCTTCGCATACTGTAATGGGGAGTTAGGCTGTCTGCACAAGGGAAAACGAACGACTGTGATGTACAATGGACCCATACAGGGCGGGCATATTCTTCGTCAAGCTTCGCATACCTGCAGCTGGGGAGTAAGGCTGTCTGCGCAAGGAAAAGCAAATGGCCACAACTCACGGTGGTCCTGTACAAGGTGAGCATATTCTTCGTCAAACTTCGCATACCTGCAGCTGGGGAGTAAGGCTGTCTGCGCAAGCGGAAACGAACGATCAGGCTTCGCATACCTGTAGTGGGGAGTAAGGCTGTCTGCACAAGGGAAAATGAATGAGTGCAACACACCTGTACGAGGCGAAGCGAACGATCAAGCATCGAATACCTGCAGTAGGGAGTAAGGTTGTCTGTGCAAGGGCAAATGAATGACTGCAACACACCTGTACGAGGCGAGTGCACTCTTCGTCAAGTTTCGCATACCTGTAGTGGGGAGAAAGGCTGTCTGTGTGAGGGACCTTGATGAGACATCGTTGGATATAGCCTGTCTCCGCTGTTTTAATGTTGGTATCAATGGGCCTTCCTCAGGGCAATGATGTGGCTCACCAATTCACCCTTCTAGCATGATCGAACACCAGCTGAAGGAGCCGTGGTGACTTAAGGTGGATCTTCGCCCTCCCAGACCAAAGTTTGAAGCAGTGTGTAAGCAAGCTCTTGCTGCACGTTCTTTGCCAGCATCCTGTCCCAGGCAATATCGGCTTTCAAGTATATGGTAAGTTCACGCGAACATGTTTTTGATATTGGTTGCAACATTGATGATTTCTTTCAGACGAGGCGCATCGAGTGCAACATTTTTGCTGGATACACCGGTGTAGTGGAAGGTGTTAATGATCATCTGAGTAGCTGGTTCACCAATAGATTGTACAACATGGGATTAGCTGTCTGCGCAGGGGAAATGAATGACCACAACTCACAACGATCTTGTGCGCAACGAGCATATTCTTCGTGAGGCTTCATTTCCAACTCCAGGGGGCTCTCGTCGATACTGATCTACAAAACTCCGGCAAGGCGGATGGAAGCGATTCTAGTATCGATGAAACGGATGTAGAGCCATAAGTTGTTTACCAAACGGCGAGTGACATGAACGCGAACGTCTTCATCTTCGACGACAAGGTGTGTACGTGCTCCATCGAGGAGTACCCCTGCGAAGACGATGCGGATGCGATTTCGGCTGATACATCTTCAACACCGGCGGGGATAGGTGGGGGTGCGGAGGAAATCGCAGAGGCGGGTTTGACAGTGGTATCGATGAGACCTCACCGGCTAAGCCCAGTGCATATTTCAATTTGTGGGCATCGCAAAATTGACAATCATGAGGAATAAGGTAGGCACGCCATGTGTGATCCCCAGATATAGTATGCGAGGAAGGTGAGATAAATGAGACAGATAATATTGGGGCGTGGAGATAGGGGGATGCATGTGACCGAGTTGGCAATCACGGAGAGCAATCGTCCAGTTGCATCAGGATGCCAGATACACAGCGCAAGAACGAGAGCGGGCAGGGAAGTCAATGAGATAGACTCGCGCACACCCCATAATTTGTTGAGAAGTGGGGAGCAACGCTGTCTGAAGGGGAAAAAGAAAAAGAAAGTCGACTTGTGACGGTGCTGTATGAGGCGAGCGTATTCTTCGTCAAGCCTCGCTTGCGACTCCAGGGGAGCCATCATCGGACTGGAGCTGGCCAAGGACAACATAACAAAACTGACATCACACGAGCACCCGTACACTGCTGACAGCTTCAAAGTTTGTGAGGGATGGGATGAATAGTGCACGCAATGTGCCACTCATGAACTGATACAACGCTACAAATACATGTACTAGGCATGACTAGTCCTCACTCCTCATGAGAACAACGTCTCCAGTTTCAAGACACGGTGTGTCCTCGCCACCTGTCAAGTCAATCACTCTAGCTTCAGGAATTGGCGGAACAAGATTAACCATTGGCTCAGGTAGTCGAAGACCAGCGTCCTCATCCACCAATTCCATGCAAGATGGCCGGGAGGATGGAGCGACAGTGCCTTGCACTAAGTCGGGCCTCGAGTATTCCAACACGATGGCAGGGACCTCCATTTCATAGAACGGGTTACCATTACTGACCTCGCCCAGCGGTGACGTATGCACAACAGCTGACGGATCCACCTCCACTGGCAACAGAAGGAACCAGCTTGGCACGGAGAGCCTGTAGGTAGGCAATGACTTGTGGAAATAGCTGTTGACCTGAATGCCACATCGCAGCCCCTCACCATCGACGTTGCCCGGCAGCTGCATATGGTGAATGATGAGATGGGATAGGCATATTTGGCATAATTGCGAAACTCACCTGTAGAAGGGCACGCATGGCTGCACCAGCACAAGCGTCCATCAACGCAGACTGAACAGTATCTGGTGGCCAGCCAAGGCGCTGCGAGCAGAATGCCGCCAGGGCGGTGAGATTAGGCTGACGAGATGTCACACAGGTAATGGGGGAATGTCCATCGTCTGACCACGAGGTAAGAGGTGACAGATACATTGCCAGGATGGCGGGGTCAGGGAACTCGAAGCGTTCCTCCTTGATGATGCGAGCGAGCTCGTGGTACCTACGTCCCAGGAAGTGCTGAGGATCTGTTCTTAGTACCTCACAGACATTATCGCGCCACTTAGCGACGAATTCCATGAACTCGACGAATTGGAGTGAGATGGCAGCTTCAAGGAGGGTCCTTCCAAAGCCATAATCTACCAACCGACGGGCGACATCTGTGTCGCACCAGCGGCAACCTGTCTGTAAATCGCACAGAACTGAGTAATGCATTCAGGGTACCAGATGCAGTACTTACATCACTGTCTGCACTGCTCATGAGCGTGATCAGAAGGAGATCACCCCATTCCAGGGCAGCACTATTTTCTATGGCTTCTGCCGAGTAGACTTCCACGTCTTCGTCGCCACGGATGCTATTGTTTATGGAGAGTCAGACAGTCGCACCGGCCATGATTCTATGTGTGAACAGACTCACCTACGGAGAACGCAGGTTGCACCGAACAGTAGTGTGTCGTTGTAAGGGGTCACCACGGCATCAATAAACCCACATGACTGAAGGCAGCTGAGCTCTGCCTCTGCCTCTCCTGGAGCCTGGTGAGTTGCATTAGCGTTGAGCGAGATCCACAGTGAGCGACCTACCACATGCCAATCGAAGCCAAATGCCGTCAGAAGTTCCTGAAAGCGCTGCACAAGGAGCGATGGAGGGGACCAGCCCCCGACGTCCTTTCCCCTCTTGATTTGAGGGCAGTCTGGACCATCGAAAACAAAGTAGGGGTGGAGGAGCATCCGAGAGATGGTGGAGAGGCGACGGAAGATGGTGGGCATTTCATGGGACTGACCTGTACCGGCTCGACGCCATGAGAATACGTTAAGCAGTGAAAACATCCAAGCGCTAGTATCATTCGTCAGGGACGAGATGGACTGAGCATGGCAGGCCACTAACCTGGCATTAAACCCCACGGCAAGCAAACCTGCTTTGTCACCAGAGAGGTCAGAGCGCTCAGCAGCGAACTCGCTGAGTGTGCAGGGTCTTCCTGCAGGCATAAGAAGCTAATTACGAACAGTACATCAATGCGCCAGAAGGGAAGAGAGTCATCAAGTACTGACCAGCCACAGTTCACAGTCTCTCATGATGCTCTGAGCGTGGCAACTCGTCCGGAGGAAGTCGAGCAGGGGAGTGACGAAAAGAGCTGGCTGACATAGCCAGCGCCCAGCTGACAAAGACTAGGCTTACCACTTGTCGATGTAAGATGCTGCATCATGGTGGACGAAGTCGTGAGTGGGAAATCGGTTTCGAAAGCCTATCAGCGCCAAGCAGATAATGGGAGTGGGAATAGCAACATGTCAGCTGGGTGAAACACTCAGATCAGTGCTGGCAGGTACTCACCAATAATAATAATCATTCAACGGCCACGGACGGCAGCGAGAGCTTGAAGAGCATCAGGCGACAAAGAGGGAACAATGGGAGGAGGCAAGGGTTCCTGCCAGCATGCACAGAGCTGCGATACACCATCTGAACCTGCCCTAAGCAATGATGTTAGTGCCGTGATGTCCTCGAGGCCACGAACCGGTTCGAACCGCAAAGTGCTGGATGCAATTGTAAAGTGCTGCAAAGTCACTTTGCAACGGGAAATGTACGCCGATTTTTGCAACCACACTGGCTGGATTCGCAAGGTCGAACCAATAAAATTGGTGAACTATTCGACAGGGCAAGACCCTTGAAGCTTGAAGTTGCCCACTTGCCGACTCGGGTTCCGTGTGATGCCGCAAGTCATTACGGTATTACATACAGTCACTACAGTACTAGCAGGGGCAGGGAGTTTCGTACATGATATGACCAGCCAATTCACGCCGTCACACAGGCACCAGCTAGGGTTACACGGTTACACTGTACTGTACATATACTACGCAGAATGAGTGCAGTCGATTTGTGGTGACCAGTATTCTGTCACTTAGATGGCGGCCCACCTACGATAAACCGCTTGATACCAATAATAGGCCAGGCTCAATACATCATATTATGTCAGTTTATTAGTACGTATATTAGATGCAGCTCGGTACAAACCAATTTAGCTCATGGACCTATCACGGCATTCTGTCATACATGCCAAGTCAACCACTGAGTTCGAGCGCTTGATGCGGCACAGTCGTAGGAGACGCCAGAGCCGCCCCCCACCAACTTCTGAGGTTGCCTGACACACATTCACATTCCAAGAACAGCTAAGACCTCAAAGGCTCAAACTGCCAACTCGTTGTATTGATAAATCTTAGAGTAGGTCTATGTCTCGATACCAATCGCAATCGGAGCCACCCGAAGGTCTAAGCGACGTTGACGGCACTCCCTTCGGACCCTGAGTTCAGTGCTGAAGGTGAGTCACCCCCTACATTTGCTTCCGCGTCCCGACGCCATCCTGCACGATCGACGAAGCCGGTGCCGTCACGAGCCGTCAGACACTCCGAACGGCCATCCCCGCCGCCGAAGACGAGCCGCTGCGGCTGGGAGGCCGACCCAAAATTTGCAGGTCCCACGCACCGCCACCTGCAAATTTTCCGAGATAAACTGACTTTGTATAGGCCGCGTCCAATGCCGGAGGCGTGAAAGTCGTACTAAGTCAATATGACCATTACCTTGGCCAGTGGTGCAGAGTACCCGCAAATAGCGTTTAAAGTCAAACGCCGACCGGTGGATAAACAATTTGTTGAGACGACAAGGCATGAAAAAACCGGTACGTTCAGCAGCGCTGCTGATTTGCCCACGGAGTCAACGAGGATTCGAGCGGCATCGCCGAAACAAAAATCACCCGGCGGACTGCGGCAGATACATATGATCAAGTGTAGGGAGACGGTGCGGTTCGAAAACGCGCTGATGTTCACCATCCAAATATTCGTCTATGTATGGTAGGCGGCCATGCAAGGTAACAAGGATGGTTTGAGGGTGTGCAAACTGCATCGCGGACGAAGGGACTGTTGCTTATTGGCAGAGAAATGCACTGCTGAGTACAAGTAAGGGAATTCCTTCTCGACCAGGGGTTACCTGCTATTGCTCATTCCATGCTGCGTTAAGGGCCTGCTCCCTGAGTAGACCACGGCGTGTTCTTTTACTTTCTCCGAAAACAGTACCCCAGAACTTCATTTCACGGGTCTTGATCCGGACTCATGCAAGTACGAGCTCTGCAGATGCGTGACTGATTGTAAGTTGCACTAATTAAAAAACCCAAGGAAGTGTACAGATACTGTTACATATGCGGGGGGTGAATAAAAAATGAGGAAGGAACAGGACGACCGTCCAATATTGAAAAATATGCCATGAGCAGTCGCTCCCCCTACCGCCGGTGCGTGCGTATGTACTCTGTACATCCCAATTGTCATATGCGTACCTCAGGGGCATCCGCTGCAGTATTGGCGGGCGAAAAACGCTCAACTGTTATTGCACTACTTGCTCTTCGATAGTGGCAGCTGCCTTGTCTTCCTCAGGTCTATTGGACTCGTGATTCTGTAGTCGCATCTCCACTAGGAACTCCTTATCGCGTACGGCCTGCGACCACCTAGACAACAAGTCTGTGGCAGAGACGCACATTCGGGCAAGACCTGCTGCACCGAAAATACCAGGATATGCATGTACAACTGTGGATTGGGATGGGATGATTAGTATTCGGTATCGAACGATTTACAGGTGCGGACACCTACACAGGAATTTTGTCCCGAGAGGAAGTCCAACGACTTCACGTAACAAGTAGACGAAACCTGCAGGGATGACAAGCATGCCTAGCAGACCTGCAACCAGCGGGAAAATGAGCTCCTTCGTAGCCTGTTGCGGGTCTGGGTTTGACCAGCCATTGTTCAGTAGCTAAGACGAAAGTGCAGTCAGCCCGAGCCAAAGGAAGCTAAGGAAAGCGACGCATACTGTCTGAAGTGCTTGCGCGGAGCGACCTGGAAGTTGTATCTGCCTGCGAAGTCGAATCGCAATTTTGCCATATATAAGACCAAGAGACCACATATCCACAATACGTATATTCGGAACCATTGTCGGATCCAGCCCTAACCGGATGGGCAGTATGACATAGACGTCCACGACAAGGCCAAGGAGCGTCGGGATGACGATCCCAAACATGACAACCATATAAGTAATCTTCGAAAGCCAAAGTAGACTTCTTTTCGCGAAGAACACCATAAAGCCCGGTTTAGGACCGTTGATCCGTAACCTCCGCTTGTTCATCCGCTCCGAGGCTTGTGAGATGGCATAGCACGCCCATAGCAAGTAAAACCCAACAAGGAACGAGTACCCGTCGTGCAACTCGGACGGAGTGAACAGCGCGAAAAAGCGTCGCCCTATCTGCACAGGTAGAGCGATACAGACCGCCACTACGATCGCAACGACCGTCCACACCGCAGCGACAAAGGTAAGAATCCTCGCTCGGAACCGCGGTGGGAAGTACACGACAATGTAGTCGGCCTTGATGTCACGTTTGGCTTTGGCAGCTTCGTTGTTCTGCTGCCGAATGAGATCCCTCGCCTCCTCGGTTGCGGGGAGGCCGTTCTCGAACACTTCAGCAGTCGCTCGCATGTCCCTCGGGAGTGCGATATTGTCACTAGCAGGCACTCGACGGAACGTCCCATCACGCTCAGTAATAGCGTCTTTCGTCGACTGCAAGAAAAATGCAGTCCATGTCCGGTACCGCACCGTTGCTTCTTGGTCTGTAGTCCTCTCACCAAACATGTAGGACGTCAATCTCAGCTTGGAAGCCAGGTATCTCCAGACATATATGGAAGTCTCGTGCAGTACCTTGCGAGGTTTCAAATGGCGCATCGTATATGGCAGAACGATTTGGAGGAAAAGCAGATCGATGGGAACGTCGGACAATGGATCACTGTGAATGCTCGAGTGAGCCGAATCGGTCGTCAATTGAGGAGTCGGCACAAACCGTGTCTTCCAGCGGATGGGGAAGGTTGACTTGCTTCCAATAAACAGCAGGATTGCAAGACTGCCGACACCACAGGCAACCACCATCGAATACATGAATGCGCTGATAAGAAGCTTGCGGAACTGCGTCAATGTGGGTCTGTCAAGGATGTCGCGAATGGGATGGAAGTTCTGATCTTGGGGATCCTTGATGAACCACATAGCACCTGGGCGCATAATGCTCCTGCAACCAGCCAACAGGATGGCAAATTGGTACCTGCAGACGCATTAGTCGGAGCACACGAATTGACGAAAACTGTCACTCACATGAACATAGTTCCGGCAACCCAGTGATAGAACATAGCCGTCAATGGTGCTTGCGAGAAGAATGAGACACGCGAGGCAAATGAAGCCTCCGGGAAGACCCATATCGTGCACGCATCGAGCATGATCCCACACCCAAGTGGGAATATAACCAATTCAATGATGATAAACATAGCAACCTAAGTTCACCGAAGTCAGCATTTGACGCTGAACGAGTGATGCGGTAACGCACCTTCACTACAAGTAGCTGCTGTCTCACAGCATTCCTTACCGCCCTTCCTGCACTTCGTGCATTGCCAACAGTAAACACGTTCAGGTAAAGAGCAAGGCAGAGCGCAATCACTGCATAGCCCAGACAAATCGCAAAAGTTCGCTCCGGCGCTCCGTGGCCAAGTGCTAAATGAACCCAAGATTTCTGGGCCCGCTCAGTGGCGAGTCTGATGCTTCGACCGAATTCCGCAAAGTAGGGCTCCAGGAAGCGAGCGATTGCAGAATCGCCTTCGAAGAAATCCTCAATGTGGCTCAACAAGCCCGGAGACGGTTCCTCAGGGGGCGATCGCAGCCATTCCACCAATCTCTCGGACAGTTTCGCGCCTTCTGATGTCTACGTATGCAAGCTTCAGTGAGAACCGGACACCAAGGGGTCAAGACAACACACCACCCAAGAACGTAGCTCAATCACAGTGGCTGCTGCTGTAGGTCCCACCGATTTCTCCGCGGCGAACAGCACAAAATGGAAAAGAAGCTCGAGTGCCATGTTGAACAGTGGAGGCATGAAACGGCTAAGAAGAAACGTGACAGAGTCCACCACGGGGTCGGTAATCACTCTCATCGCGCGGATGGGTAAATGAAGAATATGAAGTGCTCGGGGAGGATCCAACTATCGGAACGTGAGGATGTGACACCTAAGGGATTAATATGTACTGACCGACAACAAAGCGGCTGTCTTTCCCAGGGTGA
The DNA here is from genome assembly GCA_024663395.1 of Pisolithus tinctorius. Classification (NCBI taxonomy): domain Eukaryota; kingdom Fungi; phylum Basidiomycota; class Agaricomycetes; order Boletales; family Pisolithaceae; genus Pisolithus; species Pisolithus tinctorius. Next base: position 32,262 of record JANFAH010000006.1, on the reverse strand, counting down.
AAGGAAGCCATATTCCAAAACCCATGGCGGTATCAAGGACAAGCACCATTAGAACAGCCTACAAGCCTCCTTAAGCTAGGAATAGGAAGAATGATGAGTAAACAACATACGTTCTGTATAACACCAAAAAGCGGCCCTCGGAGCCCAATGGCTAGGTCAAAGATTCAGCGAACTGAGCGCCAAAAATCAGTCGACAAACTCACCTTCAAGCGCGCCCTCCATATCGTCCTCGACACCAGCTTCAAGATCATCAGCACCCTCGTTCATCTGTTCAGCGGCTTCCTGTAATTGTGCTTGCTGTGGCTGTACACCCGGGCGGTTCACGATGTTTAAGTTACCGAAGTCGTCCTCGTCTTCGTCGTCATCTTCATCACGATCAAGATCTTCTGCCTCTAGCTCGACATCACCCTCTTCGTCCTCTTCATCATCCTCGACGGGTACATCCGGTTTGTGCAGGCCATTCAGATCCGGGCCTGGATTCGGTACTTCCAACGCTTCTTTGGGAGTGGCTGCTTCGCGGAAGTAATGGTTGAACTCATCCTCCACCTCCTGTCTCGCGAGCTTCTCCCGGTCCATGTGTCTGCTTGCCGCAGACGACGGTCCAGCCTCAAATTCTTCTGATGGAGTATACGTTGCGATGGTAGCCGAAGAAGTAAGTCCTTCAGACAGGGTGGTGGTATTGGGCATTGAAAACTGCTGGAGGGCAGGTCCGGCTTGAACGTGCGAAGACGAAGGGGATGAGACAAATTCTTCTCCAGGACTTGGAGTTCGACTGGGGACATATGGGCTGCTACTGCCTGGGAAGAAAGCGTATTTCCCTAATGCAAGAGGTACAGTGGGATTGGCATCCAATGTCTCTTTTGATTCTTCAACAAAGGGGCCTCGCGCTACATCGGTTTGGACCTCGCTATCAACGGACGCGTCAAGAGGATCCTGATGGGCAGGTCCAGGCTGTATATAAGAGGGTAACTCGGATGCTGGTGGTTCGTCGTGTACTAGCTCTGGACGGGATGAATAGCTTTCAAAGGAGGTTGGCTCCGGAGGCGCAATTGCGTCGGCATGCCATGGACCTTGGGGTTCCACCTGTGATGTTGACCCAGGAGGGGCGTCGTGGTTGTCATAAGCGGAACCATTGACTGATCGTGGTGCACGGAAGGTAAACTCGAATGCTGCGGGAGGGACGACTGTGGAGGAACCTGGTGCTAACGCTGTGGAGGCCCCCGATGCTAGCATTGCGGATTCGCTAGAATCGGGGAAGGGTGGACCACCGACACCATCTTCATCTTGTGAATCCAGCTTTCTACGGGTCCTGCGGCGCAATCCAGCAAACCCGTCATCATCGAAATCATCCTGATGCCTTGCCTTTCCTTTCCCTGTGGAAGCTGGAGGTTCATTGCTATCGGGAATTTGAAGCGAACTCGGAGGCGGTAGCGGTGGTGGTTCTATGGTAGGATATTGAGGAAAAGGGACGGGAAGAACACGCAAGGGCTGTCCCCTTTCTAAATTGTTCTGCCGTCGCGGGCGTTCGAGCTGACCGTTCTGCATCATACCGCCGCGACGTGCCCGCATGAACCTAGCTTGACGTCGGGCTTCCTCTCTTCCTGCTGCAAAGTCCCTGCCCATGGGGAATGGTGCTCGGGGGTTGAGACGACCTTCGAGTTCTGCCGGGTCTGGAACAATGGGTATTGGCTCCAAAACTGCAGCATTCATCGCAGGAGGTACGCCAAATTCTTCTTCTTCAAATACTCCAGGCCTGGCATTCTGGGAGATCCACTCGCGCAAAAGAAAAACAGCGACAAAAGTGAGGACTATCAGCGACGCTATGATCTGACCGGCAAATATGTCAGCAGAAAGGGATTGCCAAAAAGGCCGTGTCGTAAGTCGAAGAAGGATCGTTGAATTACTCCAAGACGAAACGGTTTCGTTGGAAATTTCAAGTGACACGAGTCCGGCGGAGGAAGAGCTCGGCAGCTGATCACGCCCGCTTATCCACAACGCACTACATGTAGTTGATTAGCCCTTTGATGTGTAGATAGCATTAAGTGTACACACGTGGATTCTCCCATCGTAAAGTACAACCTCCACGTCCATATCGTGATCCAGGGAAGCACGGCAAGCCATATGACGGCAATCATTACAGCTCGAAGGCCGAAGAGAACGCCGAAGAGAGCCTGTTGGGCGAGTCGACGAACGAGAAGTAAGGGCGGGAGCGTGTCGGGCATGTCGGCGGCATAAACTGTTTTTTTCATGAGTTAATTATCGAAGTCGCTAGTGGACATGTGGTATACCTTTCGTGAAGGAGTAAGGATGCTTGCAGACATCGCAGGTTTTCTTTTTGCTGTGTGATAGCCATGTCGTCAAACTAGGTGGTCCATGGGGTCAGTCACCACTGAACCTAGTGTCTTTGGCTGAAACGTTACCAGTCTTGATGGATGTATCGGATAGTACCAGAACATTTACAAGGGTGGAAAAGTGGTTGGTCCGGCTCCCCTGGTGCACTGCATATCCGGCACGTATCTGCGCAGGAGTGAGTACCCAGATGTCCTGTGGTGGGAGTCCGACATACCCAGCTCCTCTGCTTCCTGCATTCGTATTTGCCTGATTCGACGGGTCACGTCCTACACTGCAAAAATTCGCTCAGAGTATGTCCTGCGTGCTGACCAAGAAGGCTGCAAAAGGGTCGTCGAATGGTCCCAGCAGTGCAGCCCGCTGAATATTCCAAGCCTTGCCTTGGGACGTTGTGGTCGATTTGTGATCCTTGACTTATGGGTGCTTGCCTTTCTCTAGGCTAGGCTAGGCTAGGCAGCGGCGCCACCGCCAAATACATGCAAAGTGTTTTCTCGGCACAGCAACATAGCCCGTCGTCTACACAGGATCCCGTACAGCAGCCTCTGCATCACCGCTGCAATCAGAAAAAGATGTATGGGATTTGTAGTACAACATCAATACACCATCAAGAACAGGATATACAGCTTCGTATGTAGTTAATTCTGTAGTAGTTACACTCCCAAGTAAATATGAAGAACGCCCTGGCAACTTTTACCTCTATCAGGAATTACGAAAATGATTCAGCCTACTATCGGCCATCCACATCCATGTAGTTGTAATCCGAGTCCGTGTCGGCATAGTCGTGGACTTCATCCTCGCGAACAAGGAGGTGAGCATCGAAGGTCCCGTCATCGTACTCTGCTATCCGCCACCTCTCCGGTCGATTGGTCACGTCATCCATAATGTACTGCATGAATCCTTCCCCATTTTCATCATCCGAACTCAACCGAATGTTCCACCCGAGAAAGTAGCGGTTGAACTCTTCGTCGTGCGCGATGAGACCCTCGTCATGCGAGTATCGCATCTCATATTCACGCAACATTTGGAGGGTCGCGCCGCGCCGAAGAGCGTTGAATTCACCAGGGACTAGTTGCTCGAAGAGGTAGTCATCCTCATCTACGATCACAGTGGGCGGCTCCCACTGGGGATATACGTACCCGCCGAGGTATGGCTCTTCATCGCTGTCAGTCCCATAACTGAAAACATCCTCGTACCAATCGGAGGAATGGTCGTCGTCCTCTTCATAGTCATCGTCATCGTCATCTTCTTCGCCCTCGTCCCCTTCACTTGCCTCCCCTCCACCCACTTGGCTGTGGGGCGGGAATATACCCTCCCATGGATCCAATTCACTGGTAGCATCACGGTTCAGTGATGCTACGGCAGATGTACCTTTCGCCTTGGCGAGTGCCGCGGCGATGGATTTAACTGCAAAAATAGGAATAGGACGATGGAGGACCGCAGCGCGACAACACGGACATGTCTTGCGGCGATGAAGGATGTAAGCTGGATTATCGACATCATCCATGTCATCGTCACCCATGGGAGCTTTTCGGAACCATTCCTGAAGACAAGTAACACATAGCACGTGGCCACATGGCGAAAGTCTGTGATGCTAGTCAGCAGGCTCACAACCACCACGCCCTCCTGTGCACGTACGCATACGGCTTCAGGAGGAGTTCCATACAAATCTGACATTGTACATTATTCTCCGCTGTGTTCATGAACTGGGCGCAAGCAAACCAGCCCTATAAATTACGCGCAGGTAGATCGGATGGCGACGCACCTCTTCGGCTTTCTTCGACTTACTCTGTAACTTTTGCACCTGCGATTCCGTTTCTTTCAATTTCTACCAAGAGAATCGTCGACGGACATTTCGAACTCCCACACGCGCTGCGTACCTGATTAGTAGTGTTTTCCTGTTGCTTCAACTCTTCTATGAGCTGAGAAGACGTCAATACCATGTAGCTCGATCCGTCCAGAATATTTACCTTGTTTTGCTTCTTGACAACTTTTTTGTTCTCTTGAGCCAACTGCAGAAAAACGTCAATGGCATGCATTATTTCATGAAATAGTGCATACTCTTCTCAAATTATCGATTTCCCGTTTCATTTTAGCAAACTCAGCTGCGGCAAGTGGGCCGCTATAGTCTGAATGCAGGTCAATAAAGTTGCGAGCGGAACTCTCGGCATCTGATGGTGCAGATTTTGAGGGCTGTCTCGTTGACTCCTGAGATTTTGATCTTTCTTCTTTTGGTATGGAAAAGACTGTCTGTACCGGGTGAGGCACTCCAGCTTGTGCGCCGTTCTCCGAGAGATGGCGATTGTGGTGGCGCTGTCTTGCCTTCGACTTGCGGCCACGATCTGAGCTGGCCTCATCGATAGCGACGATGAAAGAACGGGAGGTCGTAGGGACAGACGGTAGATTAACTGGCTTCTTCCGCCTGCTCTGGTCTACTTGGGATGACTCATCAATGGTAGGCATCGCGACATTTGACAGAACCATGTGCTGCACGCTCGTCCGTTCAGGAGAGCCTGGTGGACGGCGGCGACTCGACTGCTTGGGTACTGACTGCACCTCCGTGGGCAGATGGAAGGCGCGCCGGTGTACGTTATTGTTATTACCGCGTCGGGAATTGTTGCGATCGGTAACATTCATCGCAGGGGCTGCAAGGATCAACGTCAGCGATGCTACCACCAATAACACAGAAGACTACGTGCTCACCGTAAACACTATTCAACAATATCTCGCAGGTTGCTGGAGGGCTGCTGCCGTGGTCAATTGTCAAAGGGACCACGCCTGCCCCGGATTGGTCCGTGACTGAGACAATATTAATGTCACATAATGTGACCGTGACTGTAACATGTCACGTGAATTGTGACCCGTTACAGAGGAAATTAAACTAAATTACCAACTCCGAAGGACCTATAAGATAGCAAGTAATTCGGATCGATTAGTTCTCCCTCGTCAATAGTTGAAAACCATGGTGTCCACTTCAAAAGGTCGCGTTTTGTTGGCTTATTCTGGCGGTCTCGGTAAGGCACACCTCAGACACGCCCCGATCTTCACTGAAGAGCACATGTGATCGGATACAAAGATACCTCCTGCATTTTGGCATGGCTGATCGAGCAAGGATACGAAGTTGTCGCTTTTATGGCTGATGTCGGCCAGGAAGAGGTAGGTAACGCGACCGACTATGTTTTTATCTGGACTGTATTCATTCTAATCTGTAGGATTTCGAAGCTGCTCGCAAAAAGGCACTCGCAGTAGGTGCCAAGAAGTTTTATTTACAGGTCAGGCCAGTTTTACAGTCATATTATCATGCTTATCGCGGATCTCCAGGATCTCAAACGCGAGTTCGTGACTGAACTCATATACCCCGCTATGCAAGCAAATTGCATCTACGAGGTGGGTTGCACAGTCTCTTGTCTATCCAGGGATAAACATCGTAGTACGCAGAACGTATACCTTCTCGGGACATCACTTGCCCGACCTGTCATTGCCCGCGGCATGATCGAAGTCGCTGATACGGAAGGATGCGAGTGAGATCATGATTTTCATTGTGGAGTTTCCAAACTCGTTATGACATATCTCAAAAGCTATGTCTCTCATGGGTGCACTGGAAAAGGAAACGACCAAGTTCGTTTTGAGCTTGCGTTTTACGGCCTGCGGCCGGACATCAAAGTCATTGCCCCATGGCGCATACCTGGTACGTATAGGCGGGCACTTCTGCATTTACTATCAGTCACACCGTTACAGAGTTCTATGACCGATTCCCTGGTCGTCAGGCTCTTCTAGCTTACGCAGCAGAGAAGCAGATTCCCGTCCAGCAGACCGCTGCCAAGCCGTGGTCCACGGATGAGAACTTGTTCCACATCTCTTATGAAGCTGGTATTCTGGAAGACCCCAATGTCACTCCACCAGACGACATGTGGAAACTCACTGTCCAGCCCGAAGCGGCGCCCTCTGAGCCCGAGCGTCTTTCCATCGAATTTAAGGCTGGTCTTCCAGTCAAGGTCACGACTGAAGACCAAAAGACGTTCACAGACCCTGTCGAGATATTCTTGGGTCTCAATGCGCTCGCGAGAAAGCACGGAGTCGGACGTATCGACATTGTCGAGAATCGCTTTATCGGTGTGAAGTCCCGAGGTTGTTACGAATCTCCGGGAGCCACCATCCTGCGTGCCGCTCATATGGACATTGAGGGTCTCACCCTCGATCGTAATGTGCGTGCACTCCGCGACCAGTTTATCACCATCGAATTAGGCCGTATACTATACAATGGCACCTTCTTCTCTCCCGAGCGTGAATTTATCACGAGTGCCATTCCCGCAAGTCAGCGAACAGTCAACGGCGTTGTTCGTTTGAAGCTGTACAGGGGTAACGTTATCATCGAGGGCAGGCACTCTGATGAGGTATGTAAACCCGAGAAGTGGCGGACGCGATTTAATATTTCGGCAGGGCTTATACGACGAGGCACAGTCATCCATGGATGAGCTCGGTGGGTTCGAGCCTACGGATACCACGGGCTTCATCCAGATCCAAAGCATCCGAATCAAAAAGTTTGTCCCGCTCTTTGCACTGTTCTATCGTGACTTTAATGCTTTTATTTAATAGGTGGGCCCAGTCCAACATTCGCAAGGGACAGGGAGGTGTCCAAGCCAAAGACGTGTATGGATCTCGTACATAGGCTCACTAGATGTGCCCCACCAAAATGTTCAATTGTATGTAAAACCTACTGGGATGTTGTAACTCTTGTCTGTAATATCCGAGATCCTGGAAAATGGACACCCGACGGTCGGGTACCTTTGCCAACGACCTGCTGAGAGTCCGTACGGTATGCTCGCGTAGTCTCGCTACACTCTTTGACAATTCTACAGAGATATATTGGGTGATTAGTAAGAATGGTCGGAAATTGAAAGTTGACTGCCAGCTGCGATGCTCATATTGTGCTCATATCGCTGATCAATGCTCGGCGCACAGCCATGGACGATGAAGAAGCACATCAATCGCGAGAGCTCATACAAGAGAAGGTCCTTGTCGTTGTCCAGATTCTTACCAAACTAATGGTCGATCTCCTCTCTGGAGAGATCCCTAAGAATATACGGCCATACCACACATCTGCGCTTTCTGGAGAGGCTTGGTTGGTTGAACTGATCCTTGGTCACCCAGACCGTATACGTTGCGAGTTAGGTATGAGCGTACACACGTTCAAAGAAATTACTCTCGAACTCCGCAACCATGGCTACCAAGCCTCGAAGCACACCTCTCTTGAAGAACAGCTCGCAATTTTTTTGTATACGTGTGTCACTGGCCTACCAATCAGACATGTTGGAGAACGTTTTCAGAGATCCAATGATACAATCTCGAGGTACGTTTTGATTCGCTTTTCCGCGCCCATTTCTAACAGCATCCGTACTTAGATACTTCCGCAAAATGGTTACAATCTTTGCTTCTGAACCCTTCTATTCGAAGCACGTATCACTCCCATTCGCTTCTTCAACTACTACTGTCCACCCAAAAATCATGCGGAGTCATAGGTTCTGGCCGTACTTCAAGGATGCGATCGGTGCCATCGATGGCAGTCATATTCCCGCTTCCCCGCCACTTCATGACCGCACCGCATACCGCAACCGAAAGGGCACCATGTCCCAGAATTGCATGTTCGCCTGTGACTTTGGCATGAATTTCACTTATGTATTGACTGGCTGGGAGGGTTCGGCTACGGATGCACGAATTTTCCAGGAAGCGTGCGCATCAAGCCTCGATATTCCCCAAGGAAAGTATCTCCTTGGCGACGCTGGTTTCCCATTGTCAGAAGGAGTCCTCGTACCTTACCGCCGCACACGCTATCACCTGGCAGAGTGGCGACAAGCATCATTAAGGTATGCATTTACTGCGTGATTGATATCCATTTACTTCCCGTTTTACAGGCCTGCAAACAAAGAGGAGCTTTTCAATTTGCGTCACTCGTCTGCACGGAATGTTGTCGAACGAATCTTTGGTGTCATCAAGCGTCGTTTCCGAATTCTTCTTCTCCCTCCAGAATATCCTATCGAGATCCAGGCGCTCATTCCTGTCGCCCTATGCGTTATCCACAATTTAATTATGTCGCACGAACGGGATCCAGATGCTGATGGAGAAATGCCGGAGGGGGATGGCGGAGGTGATGGGGGTACTGGGGAAGTTGGCGACATCGAGCAAGAAGAAAGCGCGCTATCAGGGGATGACGAGGGAGACGACGACCCTCAAGAATTATCAGCCAGGGCGTTGCGCGATTCTATTGCTGAGGCAATGTGGCACGACTACCAGGAGTATCTGCGGAAGCGAGGGCAAACTTGATCGTAGAGATTGTTTTATGTACACTTTTCTCACTTTCTAAATGAATATCTCTGGATCATTCTTTGCATAACAAAACAGCGGGTCAGATAAATTGCGAGCAGGGATACAAACATGATGGAGGTACTACAACACAAGGTCATCTGGAATGAGTTTCTGGTTACGAAGACAAGTCTGAATCCAGTTTCTATGAAGGGTTTTATCATCCAACATGAGGTATAAATCGATCGCCCCCCCATCCATACGGAACGCTTCCATCAAGGCCGTCTTAGCTAACAGGGGAAGGTCGTCATCTCGCCGTGCGAGCATCTCCACGGCGGCGTGCATACGCTCAGTACGCCTTTGCTGTGCGGCAACTGCAGACAACGAACTGATAACAGACCCAAGGTATGAAAGGGAACCCTGTACACCGACGAGTAAAGCGGGCGTGGACGTTTCTTTGCTCTTCTTCGACTTCTTTGAAGAGCGTTCTGCATCGTCCTTGATAGAGAGCGACTGGAGCGCAGCTTGCGCCGATGGAATTTCAGCAGAGGGTGAAGCAGGGTTGGCGTCCGCATGTGTACGCTTCCTACTTGATGGCATAGAGCTGGTAGTTGAGGGGGGATATGAGCTAAGTAACGTCGTAGGGGAAGCGAGAGTCGGCATGGGTGGATTAAATTGCGTTGAAAATAGCTGGGACTGCATGTTCATTCTGTTAGCAGGAGCTACCTTGTCGACGGACATTTGATCGATCGCATCATCTTCAATGATGCCGGCGGAGCTTCCAACCTGAGGAGTAACGAACTGTAAAGCGGCGGAGGACGTGGATGGGGTCATCACCGGATCGCTGGAGGTATGGCTAGACGGGTTTATGGAGAGGCCAGGACCACTGGCGCCGGATACGAATGCCGCAGAAGTCGTAGGATGGTAGGCGCGCATACCACGGGCTTGGTCATTTGGAAACAGCGACTCCATCGCCGTAAGCAGGGGCCAACCGACGTTTTTAAACTGGCGCATAGCATTCCCGGGTCGGCCCTGTCGATGGATGTTATCGATGTCAAGCGATGGACCCAAGATGATGGACACGTACCGCTAACCACTCCTTGAAGTCGCTTTCCTCACTCTCAGAGATAATATTCTCCCCATTTTCATTATCCCAATGCTTTCCAGAACGACCTCGCCATAAGTTGATATCCCTCAGCACAGATTTGAGCTGTACCAATAATGATCGATGAGGCTACACAGGCGCTGGGGAGGGAACAGGATACTCACATTACTGAGCTTCCCTCTGCACATATCAGAGGTCTTCATCGCACCTTTTTGTTTCGGGAATTTCTTGTTTATGTGGGCAGCGGCCGCACTCCAAGTGGTAGACTTGAACGACCCATCGCCCATCTTGCCAGCGATTTTCTCGTCGACAAGGAAAGCGACAAGGGCCTCTTTCTCTTCCTCAGTCCAGTTGGCTCGATCCTTATCGGAGGGCATATCTTCAGTCACTAGCTCGAGGCAAGACTCACCGACGAGCATCGCTAGTGCTGCGATAATCGGTAGGAAGGGTTCCAGGGGTTCACTATCCATCATCGTCGGAGCGGTTCAAAATACAAACTCCGCAGCATGGTGGCTTGCCAGGATCACAAACAAAGTAAAATACCAAAGCCGGCAAGCAACTGTGTAGCGAGACTACGCGAACATACCGTACGGACTCTGAGTCAACTGGTCAGGGCTAATCACTTTTATATGCTAGGTTTGCCAGCGGGTCTTTCGCAGCGGTGCTCAGACCTCGTATGGGTTTTCAGCCACTAGATATGTGCAGCTCACACTTCGCAGTTTCTAATGGCATCTACAGCAGGGGTGCGAATGTCGGCTCTGCAAACATAAAGTAATCAAGTCGACTCGTGGCAAAAACCGCAAACAGTACAAGCTCGAGGAACTTTCGGTGCGTTTTCAAATACAAAAGTCGTTCCTCAGGTGTTGATTGGTCACTAATTTTGCAGACTCATATTCATAGATCCTCCACCATACAACAACTGCCACGCGGGATGGTTAATGTGTTCTGGCTATACATTGGCCTTCTCGAGTGTGTTGTCTTCCAAGGTTGGCGTCAACACTAATAAGCTCCAACTCCACCACCTCTGATGTCCATTGGGAAGTAACTTCTACTGATCCCGACTATCAAGGCTCACAAACGCGCCACGTTGAACTGTGTGGCGCTTTTACACCCTTTGTTTTGGCGGTTACTACCCGAATAAATACCCTATAGATGTCCCCTACCCCTACCTTCCCCCCAGATACCAGCTAAAACAGTACCTTCTCATTATGAAACTCGCTGCATTCTTTGTCTTCGCCTCTGCCTTCTCCCTCGCTTTTGCCGAGCCTATCCTGGGTACAGTGCCAACTTCCATCGGTGCAATAACTCATCCAACGTTCATCACTACTTCCCCAGTTGCCAGACAGTGCACAGATGTCTGCTGCACGATCGTCTCCACTGTTTTTGGACCTCCTGCTTGGTACTGTAACCCAGGGACTTCTTGGTGTGTCTCGCTACGTTGATCAAGGTACAAATGCCACTTATGAGTTTCCCATCTATAGCTCCAGTGACCAGATTGCTACGTGTTGTACCCAGACGAGTAACGGGTGGAATTGTCCATAAATATCTTACATCACGAGTTGCAGTTACTGGTGATGTAGGGTAAGTTGTCGGTATAAAATTGATGACGTTTCAACACATCAGCAGTTGCCAGACACGAGGGTGTACTTTTACATCCATGGTTTTCGCGGTTACTGCTTGAATAAATACTTCCCCTGACCTCATCGGATATCACCTCCGCGAAAATAGTTCTCTCGAGATCCAGCTCGACATGTACAAGCTCGGGGAGTTTCCAGCACGTTTTTAAATGTGTCATTGTCCAGGGCTTGCTTTCATGTCATTCTGATTCTACCGACTTGTGTGTGCAGATCATCCGCCAATCAACATCTAGCATGATGAACGGTTAGTGTATGAGTCACCGAGACTGCGATTGTCCTCCCAGTTCAATGGTATCAACACGTAGCTCCAACATCACCACACTTGATCTTCAACGGAAAGCGGCCCCTACTGATCCTAACCATCAGGACTTGCAGACCCGCCAAGCCGAACGATGAGGGACTTGGGAAGGGAGGGTCCAAGGGGATCATCCCCAGGAAAACGGTGTTTATGTGAAACTAATTTATATTACCGTGAACACTATGCAGCGAAGTACAACAACAATCGTATGTATGTGATATGCAGTGGTACACCTATCACGCAGAACGCGGACCAACCTCAAGCAAGTCCGTAATCTGCTCCATTTCCACGCACTCCCTAGGGTGTTCAAAAACCCTAAATGGAATATGCTTCGGTATCGACAGCCGTGCCCGATATACCCTATTCTGTAGATCACACCGCTTTTTCTCTCCATCTGTGATAGGCATCGTACCCCGTCTGGTCAGCCGCAACGAGTTGGAACTCAAGGACGTCGACGATCTCAGGGAGAACGAGCCTGAAGCCGACGAATCGAGAGATTCACGTGAAATTTCATCCTCGGTCAACTTCGGGGATGAAACCGCCGACGAAAATGATGACGGAAATGACGACGGGAAAAAAGTTGACTTCCGTGATGGTTGGGGGAGTGGCGCGGATCCCGTGCGGAAGTTGTCAATGGTGACCGAGCGTCCCGGGACTGATGAGGTGGCTGGCGGCAGTACAGTACTCCCTCTCTTCGGCGACCTAGGTAGATTCGTGAGAACATCTTCTGCCTGTGTGCCTGTTGGGTCCTGCAGTCCTGCGGCAGTCACGTCCCGGATAAACACGCCCACGATCTGTGCCGGGCGCTCAAAAGCTAGCCTGGCGTACAATTCCAAGTCCTGTTCTCCAGAATCTCCTACGAGAATGAACCTTGACTGTGGAAAATGATCCAGGACTTCAACCACGTTGGCCCTTTTTCTGGTAGCAGGGGCTGACAGGAGGCCATTGAACAGTGATTTGCCGGTATACGAGCGTAGCCGGATAGAGCCTGGTGGAAGCCCAGAAATCTTGATAAACTGTCTCATAACTTGCAGAAGCTCGAATGGAGAGTTGGACTAGCGCCCATCCCAAATTAGCATCGAGCGCCAGCGGTTTCAGCCACGAGGTGACCTACCACATAATGAAACCTAACTCCGTGGCTCCACAATGCTCTATACCATTCTGCCATCTCAGGAATTACTGTTTCTTCCAGATTTTTGGCGAACACATTGTGGAATGCCGCTCGGGCGCCATCGATGACCCTGGACAATTTGACCGTGTCATCGATATCAGAAATTACGCGTAAAGTTGAGTGCGTGATCGGGATCCACCCTAGCGCAGCTCGTGGCGCACGTGTTGTGTGCGAGTGTTCAGGGCCTACGACCCTTGCTTCTACTAGAAGCTCGTGCTCCAGCGTGGTCTTGTCACTGGCGATGTGGGAAGCAACGGGATGGGAACGAACGTCTTCCCAAGGAATTGTGATTGTACTCGCAAAGAACCCATCTGGTCCAGGGCGGACTTCATATGTTTTAATTGGTTGGCGGGAGTGGAGGCGCCGACTAGCGCCGGGATTTGCAGGAGGGGAAAAGATAGACACCTGCACAGGCACTGAAGACAGTGGAGAAGCCCAGAATGGTCGCAAACGGGACTCTAGATTGTCATGCAGCCGCTTCAGCTGAGCGGGTGTGTAGGCTTCAGCTGAGGACAGCGCAGAAAATAATTGTGTTGAGTCGGATGACGGCACGTCAGTCTGGTTTAGACTATCAATAAACCGACGATCGAGGTCTCCGACTTCGAAGTCATCAGAAATTTCGTGAGGTCGAGGCGGGAGCTTTAGACCCCCGTCTTCTAAAAATTGGTTTGTCAGATTTAGCTGCACCTTTGGGAGGGAAGCAAATGCTGCGGGAAGATGTCACTGGCGTTAAACACCATGCCAAGACATGCACGTACTCTTGGCGAGTTTAAGAAATGTCCGCTGGGGGGGAGTGAGTAGTTCAGGGGTGCGCCGAGAAGTAGCAATTCCAGAAATGTGCACTGCGATATCGAATGCTGGAAAGGAAGACTGATTTAACAAGTACAGCACGGGCGATTTCCAGAACACCTACAGTCGAGCTGGTTAGGTTCCAAGCCTCGGGGGCACTCAGTGGCCCAGCCGGGAAAGAGGTCGACTTCATGGACGAGAACAGCCTCGGGGGCATTTCGCCTCAGCTTCTGAGCTGCCCATTGACTCCAAGTTTGCACCACGTCTGGGTGGCGCAATTGGGCGCTGTTCTTCTGAAATGGTCTTAGCGTTCTTACGCGCGCTGGTAGTGAGAATCTGAAGTCGCGTCTGCCAAGGTAATCTTTCCAGCTGGACCGCGACTTAGGCGAGGACATTTTGTACGCAGGGTTCTTGGACGTACAGGAAGCAGGACAACATGTGCGGGCAAAGAAACGCCCGTCAGGCAGTTTATGAGGCGATGTGGGCGACTTCTTGGTGTAGCCACGAGTGGCCATGAGCGCCCGGGCCATCTGGTGTTGGGCGACAGTTGGTGCTACTGCTATCCGCCACTGGCACCACTACGGTACAGCGACGACAAGCGTACCCAACAGACAGATTTCGTACAACAAAAGGTTTCGGTTTCTCGAGATGTCGGCAGAGACGCAGAACAAGAAAAAACCAACACCGAGACAGCGAGGTCACCCCCGAGACCCTCCAGAAGTACGGCTATCCAAGAGTCTATCGTGGCTACTTCGCCATGGCGCTAAGACAACAGGCCTCCAGATTCGTTCAGATGGGTACGCACGCGTTTCGGACGTGGTGAGGACGACGAACATTTACTTCAACGCAAACGAGTTGACCCGTTATCAGCTCGCCAATGTCATGTTCAAAGATGTCACTTTTCTACAACTCCAAGAGATAGTGAATCGGGATCAGAAGAATCGATATCATCTGTTATTTGAGCCATGTCTAACCCCGAGCAACAACTCGGGCGACGACCTATGGTGGATAAGGGCCAATCAAGGTCATTCGATCAAGGTAACGTCTCTACTGCCCATCGCGGTCCTTCAGGTTTCAGGGTACCATCATGCTATCTAGGACGTCAAACTAGACCTTCAACCTATCTCATCTGCCTCTGAAATCCCATTGGCCGTACATGGGACGACGCGCAAGGCATGGGAGCTTATCGGTATGGAGGGTAGTACTAGCCGTGCTCACTTGGAACTAACAGCACTACCCAGCTACTCAAGGGCTTTCCAGGATGAAGCGGAATCATGTGCACCTTGCACAAGGTGTCCCTGGCAGTGGTATCTTGAGCGGTACGTCGTGAGTTTTGGCAATAATAAGCCATCGATTGAACGAGCATCATGCTACCGTCGTGCAGGCATGCGCAACAGTTCCCAGGTCCTTATATTCATTGACGTCCAGAAGGCCATAGACGCGGGCATAAGATTCCACCTCTCCAAGAATGGCGTCGTTCTCACGGAAGGGGACGCAAAAGGTATCTTGGGACCGCAATTCTTCCAACGGGTTGAGTACGCCGACCGCACACCAGTACCAGGCTGGGAGGGGAGCGGGCCTGTTATACCGCGCGAAGTCGAAATTACCCAAATACGTCTTGCGGAGCGAGCCGCCGACCACACCAGTGTAGCTGAATCAGGTCGTGACAATATATCAGCGCTTTAATCAAATCCGAGCAACGTTGTAGTAAGTTTTCGGCAAAGAAGTAAGTCTGTTATCCAACTTAGGTTGGACCAAACGTGACTTACACGCCTCGCCAGCGTGAAAAGGATGGATGACGAACTGAATCAACAATCGACTACAACATACTAACATTGAGGTCCTCGTGCTTCTCGTCAGCATGGTCATCAAATCCACGTTATGTTCGGATTGAAGATGTCACTATCAAAATAGCACTGGCTTTGCTTCCAATTCTCGTTCCTCAGCGAAGTTAAACCCTTCAACGCCTGGAGTGTTATTGCAAATAGTTGCTACTTGCGTGCATTTATGGTGTAGGACTAAGGGATCACAAGGCGAGGTCCTGGTCTGGACTAGCTGTGAGATGAGGGATTAGGATATAATGCCAGCCCTTTCAGCTCTCCATCTAAGTTGAAGCAGAAACGGCAGGAGTTGGGAGGCTGTCATTCCCCTTCTGTATTTGCATGAGTTTTTGAAGCTCCTCCTTGTAGCTATTCAATTCCTTCAATTAAATAAAATGAGCAGACTACACATTCCAGAGGAAACAAAGACTGACAGTGTTGTTTGGTTCGAACTGGAGGCCGAGTGATACCGACTGTTCGGCCTCTGGCAATCTTCTGAGGCCAACGAGTGCTTTGGCCTTTCGGAAATGGCCCTTTGGCCAGTTTCTCCGGATCGAAACGACGGTTTCTGCATCTACGAGAGCACCCAAGTAGTCCCCAAGCTCGAAGAGTGCCGCAGATCTATTTGAGATGACGGTAGAAAGTTCTTCGCGGAACAAGGCCGAGCTTTCCCATGGTGGCCTCTGAACGGCAATGTTAGCGGCCATGTTGTACTTCGCAAGAGCTTCTCTGTGTTTGTTGTGTTTATAGAGCGTCTGAAGCGCGTAAACATGAGCGTGCCACGAGAAGATATGGGTTACATACATTTCCCTCCTCCTTGGTGTTGGTGACTGCTTGAGAGAGCTTCTGCTGCAATACCGTTGGTGGGGGGTGGACAGCGCAGGTTAGGATTGGTGATGAATATCTTGGATATCCGATTGAGAGCTGTGAAGTCCAATTTGCACATGTCGCACTTTTCGACTTTGTGTGGCTGACAGAATGCAAAGGCATGTCCTGGTCCTCCCACTGCGAGGTATACTGGCTTGAAGTCGGCCTCAATACGGGCCTGCATGACCGGGTCAGTCTGGGGTGCCAGCATAGGTCGCTGCACATTTGGCTGTCCTTGCACTGGTTGGGCCATGACTGTTGTCGGGCGGTGTTGGGGTGGTGACCCGGTGACGAAGCAGGAGCATGGGGATGGCAGATGGGACACTCCTTCCTAATATATCCTATGATTAGTCATCGTCATTTTTCATCCTCATGTCTCCCTCCCTTCCAACGTTTCTTCTGTTTCACCCACCAACGACTTAGAAAAATTGCTGATACAAGTCTTAGCAAGTTCGATAATATGTCCAATGGAATTGTAAATGCAGGTCTAGAGACTCAGTTTGGTGCGTACGGTGATCTTGCAGACGAAACGGGATGTATTCACAAGCGTTGTTCTGCTCTTGAAGCCTCTCTTGGGATCAACGGCTCAAAGTCTGCTTATGTTCCCCCCCACTTGAGAAATGCGCAGCGCGCTGCCTCCACTCCTCCCACCAACGGGTAAGTTTTTCCCACTTTTCCTCTCCGGCATCCCTTACTAAATTTGCGCTTATCCCTAGGACCGGCTGGAACGACCCCCCGCGCATCACCCCGTAGTGCCTATGAACCACTGCGCGGCAGTGGCCAAAGCGATAGAAGCAGAGGCAGCGCCTTTGGTAATGGCCCTTTCGCCTCACCGCGCGGTCGTGGCGACTGGGGCGGACGCTCGACGAGCAGCGGTTGGACAACCAGAGAAAATAGAGAAAACCGTGGCGGAGATAGCCAACACGAGTCTCCGGGCTACGGCATCTGGCGTAACGGGACCCACATAGTCGGCCCTCGCAACATGCGCATGGAGAAAGAACTTTTCGGTGACCCAAACGACCCTTCCAAACAGCACACCGGAATAAACTTTGAAAAATATGACGATATCCCCGTCGAGGCTACGGGCGCAGGTGTTCCTGACCCCGTCACCACATTCACTAATCCCCCTTTGGATCCCCTCCTCCTCGAAACATCAGTTCCGCTCGTTACACCACCCCCACACCCGTCCAAAAGTACTCCATTCCCATCGTCGCTGCAGACAGGGACTTAATGGCATGCGCTCAGGTAAGTTCAGATATACAGTCACTTGACTGCGCCGCATGATACTCACATGAATTCCAGACTGGTTCAGGGAAAACAGCCGGTTTCCTTTTCCCTATTCTTTCCGCATCCTTCGCTTCTGGACCCCGTCCACCTCCAGCGGAGACCCCTCAAATGGGGTACGCTCGTACACGTAAAGCTTATCCCACAGCTCTTATCTTGGCTCCAACGCGTGAGCTCGTCAGTCAAATTCATGAGGAAGCACGTAAGTTTGCCTACCGCTCCTGGCTTTCGCCCTGCCGTCGTGTACGGTGGCGCGGACATCAACCAGCAGCTCCGTCAAATCGAGCGTGGGTGTGATTTACTCAGTGCGACACCCGGGCGTCTCGTAGACCTCATCGAGCGGGGTCGCATCAGCCTTAACAACATCCGCTACCTCGTCCTTGATGAAGCCGATCGTATGCTTGATATGGGTTTCGAACCTCAGATCAGGCGTATTGTGCAGGGAGAAGACATGCCTGGTGTCCATGACCGCCAGACCCTCATGTTTAGTGCCACGTTCCCTCGCGACATCCAGCTGCTCGCAAGGGACTTCCTCAAGGATTACATCTTCCTCTCCGTCGGTCGCGTTGGCTCGACATCTGAAAACATCACGCAGAAGGTTGAGTATGTCGAGGATCATGACAAGCGCTCCGTCTTACTCGACATCTTGGCCTCGGAACCTCCGGGTGGTCTTACTCTCATTTTCGTCGAGACCAAGCGCATGGCTGACATGCTGTCCGACTTCTTGATGAGCAACCACCTTCCTGCGACATCCATTCATGGTGATCGCTCTCAGCGTGAACGTGAGATGGCGTTTGCAGACTTTCCGTACTGGTCGCACTCCCATCCTCGTTGCTACTGCCGTGGCTGCTCGTGGACTCGACATTCCTAACGTCACACACGTTGTCAATTATGACCTCCTTCTGACATCGATGACTACGTACACCGCATTGGTCGTACCGGTCGTGCGGGTAACACGGGTGTTTCCACTGCGTTCTTCAACCGCGGCAACAAAAACATCGGCAGGGACCTCATCGAACTCCTTCGTGAGGCCAACCAAGAGATTCCTGCGTGGTTGGACCAGGTAGTACAGGAGTCGACGTTTGGGTCTGGCTATCGTGGCCGTGGCCGTGGAGGTAGTAGGGGTGGCCGTGGCGGTAGCCGTGATTACCGTCAATCTGGTAACTCGTATGGTGGCGGTTATAGCGGAGGTGGTGGCAGAGGGTATGGTGGGGGCCCTTCGTATGGTGGTTATGGAGGCGGAAACAGCTACGGAAATAGCGGTTCGAGCTGGTGGTGAAATGCATCACCCATGCAACCTCATGGATCATCACTCTTTCTCCTTTTCCTTTTGATGTGCAGACCCTCAAGAAATCCCGGCATTTGCCTTGCGGCCGTTCATGGAACCTTTCTTTTCACATGAATAGGCCGACCTTCCACCTCTCGCTCTATGTTTGTTTCCTTGCTCTCGAACACCTTGGACTCTTTGCGCTGCTCTTATGAATCAATTTGTCTCGTTGCACCCCACCTGCTCATCATGAAGATATTACGGCCTACCTTATTCGTCGTTGTCTGTGTTTCTACTGTCATCGGCGCGTCTGTCTATTCATCTAATAGCATCGACTAATCACGCGCTATCCACCCCCATTCATTCCCGTCCATACTATAGATAAACGTAAACGGCGGGGCCGTAGACATGAGCAGATATACATCCTACGCTTTCGGTGTCAGTCTTCCGTCTCGCGATACCCACTTCTTATTGCGATACGCAAGCCGGACATTATTTTCTGATATCCCTCCATTAGCATCACGAGATATTATTTGTTAGAGCATCGCGCCATCATGTGTACCGTAGTGTTTCCTTTTCTCAATTATTTCATCGTTTGGCACTATTCAATGCGGTGTGGGCTGTGAGTCTAACTTGATGGACTCGGAAATGTGAAAAAGGGCCGGCTAAAGCACTGTCACAGCGGCAGCCAGCGTTCTGACAGTGGGACCGTCACAACAAATTGCTTTGTACTTCATTTCTGCAATTCCCTCGGGTGCGTCTACATATCATATTTTGCGTGTTGGATGCTCACGTCTTCAAAGAAACGATGCATCATCGAGGCTCGTCACCCGTTTTTGACACGCCTGAATTTCCGCCTTTGAGAAGGCTCAAGCCGTTGCCTAAGCGTAGACGCACGTCCGATTGTTCTACGGGCACCGTGTAGCGAATCACGACGTCGATATCCTCAAACCTACCAGCTCCCAGGGCAGGTTTCTTTGGCGGTGCCCAATCAATTGGAGAGGAACTCATCATGCAGGCCGGCTCGCTTACGTCCCAAATAGCTCTGCAGTCCTATTACGCATCCCTGCTGACAAGCAGTGGAGTGGGCATTGATGATGCACACGATGGCAGTGCACGAGGGATTCTCAATGAGGCTCACGCTGAGGATCTCTCTGGATCCCTCGGACAGTCATTGGATCTGAACACTGTCTTCCCGCATCCCACGGACGAACGTTTCACTTCGGAGAGGCAAGACGAGGATCAGAGCGAAGGAGATAGCATAGATCATCTGCAGCACCCGGGGAACACAAAGAAGAGGAAAGTTCCGATGAACATGTCCAGGTCTGCAAGTTGGCTGGAGCTGCCATTACGGGGTGAAGGAGACATCGCTGACGTGGCATTGTCGATGGGACAATTTGGCCAAGATCTGGATTTTTTGGTCGCTCCATTACCGGTGGCTCAGACAACCAGGAAAGGAAAGATCTCCCCTTCTGCACTCGCAGGTTTGCAGCACAAAGAGCTTCTCAAACACAGAAAACGCCAGCTTGCTACCGTGCTCGGTGCTTTGTCCTTGGGTGACATCCTACCCCTTGATCAAGCGATCTCGACGCATATTCCTTTCGTCAGTACGATGCTGGACGCATCCTTCGATACCCACAAAGTGAGGCTATCTCACAGACGAGGACCGCGTTTAGCTCGGGCTGCAAAAGTCAAAGCGCTGTCGGACGCGAGCAACAGGGCCGTGTTCCCTACTGCCCAATTCACGTTTTCTTACCCAAGTGCGAGTAAGTGATATGATGTAATCTGCTAATGTCGGAGCTTGATCATGCTGGTCTTTCCTCCAGCCTCCGAGCACTTGCTCGCCACAAAACAGGAGATGCTGGCATTACGTTCGCGCTTTGAGGCCGAGCTTGCACGTCAAACAAGCAAGGCAGCGAAGACAGCTACCCAAGCTAAAAAGGCAGGTGTCGAATCTACCAAGACATCTCGACCCAAGCGGTCGGAGAAGGCACAACAGCGCCCGCGTACGGTTTCAATTGATCGGGCAGTGGATCTTTCCAAGCTGCCCTCTTTAGGCAAGTCTGGTAGAAACAAGAAGAAAACCAGCGTCGCTTCGGATCAGCAGGATCGAAAGAACTATGTCCCATCGCGCCTCGCCGCCACCGTACCATCTAATCAAGCCAACGCCAATCTAAATGTCCAGAATCTGCTTGGAACCCATCCTTTCCGATTTCTATCTGCCAACATACCTCCGCGCAGACGGAAAAAGGCTGTCGTAACGCCGACGGCTCAGATCATAGATCCCGAGGAAGAATGGATATGCCCACATTGCGAATACTCTCTGTTCTATAGTGATGGGCCTGAATACAAGCGCGCAATCCGGAACCGCAAGAAGGCACTACAACGGCGACGGCGGGCGCAAGAGCGTGCTGCAGGTGGATTGAGTACACCAAAAACACTTGCTAAGGCTGCGTCGGTTGACGGAAATTACGACGATTACGGCCAATTCTCCGCCCGATCTCCCGCTATCTCCAAATCTTCTGAATGGAAACAAGGACTGGACGTGAAGGGAGTGAAAGGACAGCAACATCTACAATCAGGATAGTAACTTCCTACTCTAGCATCGCTGCTGCGTTTCATTTGGCTCTTCTCTTGTACACGCAAAGCACACTCGTTTTTGATCAAAGCAGTCGCATCCGCGTTTGTGATAATGCCATCCCGCACTTTTATCTAATAGGCGGACATTTGATTGCACCATAAGTTTGCTGGCCTGAAACACCTGGAGTTCAAACTCCAGCGCAAGATTCATAGGTTTTATGAGTGGTTTGTGTTGACCAGCCTGTTGCGGCGTGGCCTCCTCGCGGTCATGTAGGCCTGTAAAAAGCTTCCGCTGATCGCTGCCAGCGTTAGCATAATAAAAATAAAAAAATCTGAAACCTGCCTAATCACTGCCACAGCGCTGCTGTATGGCTGAGGAGAGACAGAAATTCTATACTGGTGTACAGCAACAAGCTGTTTGATCTTGCAAATAACTTATTCGACTGGACTCATCC
The DNA here is from genome assembly GCA_024663395.1 of Pisolithus tinctorius. Classification (NCBI taxonomy): domain Eukaryota; kingdom Fungi; phylum Basidiomycota; class Agaricomycetes; order Boletales; family Pisolithaceae; genus Pisolithus; species Pisolithus tinctorius. The sequence continues at coordinate 10,343 of JANFAH010000006.1, read as the reverse complement.
CATCGGGATCAACAAAAACCTAGCTTGGAGCGCTGGTGCGTTAGTCATTACCGCTAGGTTTAAGCATCACTGATTCACGTAACTCTGACGGGATGCAATAGTCAGGTGCATCTCCATCGCGGCAGTCTAATAATGTGAGCAAACGACACTCGATCACACTGGCGCAACAGGGACCACCTTGTGCATCTTGGGCCTTCCATTTTTCAGGGTCGTCGTGTTGCTTGATCACGTTCGTGGCTTGCGGCGAGGAAAAGCATATGGGACTCTTCATCGCTTTGTCCCACCGTCAATCATTAATGTCTTTCCATGTTGATCTCGTTCTGACTACTATGTTTCCTTCATTTCGGATATAGAACTAGCCTCGTGCGCACACACCATAATACTGGCTGTACTTCGGAGTTTCCTGCCCCGCAGCCCTGTGATATATTCCGACTAATAAGTCCAGGCATCTCACTCGCTTTTTTCTTGACCCTGTCGCTTGCACGAGAGGGGAACCATGTATCACCATCAACAGGGAGGCTCATCGTATGATTACCCATCGTACCCCGCGCAACCTTTCGAACCTCAGGGGCAACCTCCCCAGACACTTGGCCGGACCATTCGTCAGGGAACCTCTCAAACACACTCACCTCAAAATCAGCAAAATTTCCAGCCTCCGCCGCACTCCTATGCGTCGACGACGTATGCGACCCCGCCGTACAATCTCTCTTCAGCCCCAGCCCAGCAATGGCAAGCAGAACCCTGGGCTGCTCAGCAATATGGCCAAACTTTTGCCTCCCAAGCGATGCCGACCGAAATGTCCTATTCGTCGACGGCGCCCCGCGTTGACCCCCCTACGCCTGTTTCGTCGCAAGAAGCGCGCTTCTCTTCCAGTAGTCTGAGCCAAGCGCAAGAACTTCGTCGACCAGACAGCGGCTATACTGCCCCTGCACCTACTTCACCACCGCTTAGGAATAGGCGGAAAGATAAGGAATCCCCTATGATGCCTCCTGTTCAATCTCCTCCTTCCGGATTGGACTTCCATAAGGTAACCGGCTAAAAAATCCTGCGCGGTCGTACCCACTGAGCACACACCGTTCCAGATGCGGGAGTCTTATCGCCTTATTTTGGATAACGGCACCCACTTGCTAAACAGTGGAGCATTCACCCAGTCCCGGTCTCCACCGGCAGAACCAATGGAGCAAATGGTACAATCCGCTAGCTACGGAATGCATGTGCTTCAGTCCGCTACGGCCCAGTCCAATCCGGAGCCCAAGCCGGCTAGCGGGGTACCTGACCAAGATGCGCCAGCGTCGAAACGGCAGGTACGCCATTTGCTATGGAAACACGGGAGGAATTGTGTCATCCATGTTTTGTTCTTACCCTGCAGAAAGGCGATGAACACGTGCAAGAGGGGCAAACATGCCGAGGATGCGGAGCGACTTCGACGCCGGAATGGCGTAGAGGACCGTTGGGTGAGCAAATCATTTTAACGTCTTGTGGACATGTGGGCTGATAGTAGAAACAAGGACCACGAACGCTTTGCAACGCCTGTGGCCTCGTGTATGCCAAACTTGTACGTCACAGGGGGTGACGCCCTGCCTCAGTTCTGACGCTTTTCATTTCCCAGCTCAAAAAGCGTGCACGAGGGGAGGTGAGGTCCCACGCCCAAGATGGTGTCGGCCAAAGCACACAGCCGGCGATTGACGAATCCGGCATTGTTTCCAGTGGGGCTAGCGAGGATGAAGACTCTTACGGTTCACAGGAACGAAGGAGTGATTTCGGTGATCATACAAGGAGGGGTTAAACTTCAATTTGTCAGATAGGTTTCTCTTTACGTTCTCGTATTCTACGTGTTTTCGTAGGACTTTCGGTTCCCACGTACTGACCGGGATTATGCTCAATTAGTTCAGGCTTATGGTCGACTCGCAGTCGTTGAGCTTTAATGGCCGCACATTCCACTTAGTAGTCGTCGCGCCCATATTGTATTTTGGTTTAAGTAGTATTTTCCAATTTAAAAGGCGGCGTTCGAGGGTTTCGAAGATTAGGCTACACGTAATGACATTTCATCTCTGGAAGCCAGTCTATCGCGCACTACCACGCTTTGATAAGGATAGGGACCGTACCTTTCAGAGCACGTTGTCTGAAATGCCCCAGCCATAGAGCTAACTTTAATGTGCCCCGCCCATAAACCATATGGAAGGAACCCAATTCTATCGGTAATTATAGCACTTGACTTCGGCCTCGCTGGCTTGCCCTTCTCGGATGTATCTTACTGATGTAGAATTTCTCCTGGTAAGGACACATAAGTTGGTGCTTGTCCGAATCGCCATCTTGTCCAACTGCTCGAGCCTTTTTAGTCAGATCTGGCGTAATAAGATCGAAACCATGCGCCACGCAACGCGCAACAATGCCTTTCCAGAACTAATGATCCAACCAACCAGCAAAATGACTCACCTGCAAGCACGACTATCACATATTGAGAAATATCACACAACCAGAGATGAAGGTGACAGGCAACAGGTATCCGTGCTCTGAGCAGGCGCGAGATACTAAGCACATGTCACCCGGTATGCTCCTCAGCGTTAGCCGCCTTCTTTTGGAAATTGGAAGGCCGCAGAGTCATGGGTCGGAAGGCAGAGAGAATCTGGATAGATTGCTGAGACGGGTCTTCTTAGACGTGGCAGCGGTGGACAATGCCAGTCAAGAACTGGGACCCTTGACTTGGCAAGATCAGAAATGAAATATTACCCGGAGCCTCATCAGCGTGTCGCGCGGATAATTCCAGACCCTAAGTGCTCTGCAGACCCTGTGATAATCTACTCGTCGAAGAATGCAAAGAAAAAAAGAATGTCAGGATTGCATTAATCAGTCTCCACGGAGCGAAGTGAGATAACTGGTATATGGGGCGTCGCATATGATATATGAGCTCCATGGGGCCCACTTTCAGTGGAACCCTTGCCCAGGACGCGTTCAGCCGGCCGCTGCGGAAAGCCACTACTAGTGGAGTGGCTGGAACTGAGAATATTAAAAAATGCCACAAGGGACCTGTTCGACTCATACACGCCTGTTAAACGTACGCCCCGAATCTTGAACTACACATGAAATACCTGGTTTTCTCGGCGAGAAAAAAAACGTGGGATGATGCCCACATTCCGTAGAACTCGTTTCATAGGGGCCGACCATTGTGAAGTGTCATTCAACGTGCTGTGACACCTTTTCGGACCTTCCCAGATCATGATCTGGGCCGCTGCTGCTACACGGGAAACTCCTGTAAGGTGCGATATATTGCAATAAATGACTTACTGACCAAATAGAGCCCTCTATGCCAGGGCAATGCAGCAAGAAAACACTTCTTCATCGCGGCGGCCGTAGCCTTGAAGAAGGAACCCTGCTAAACTCAAAAAGGCTAAACATGCACCCCTTGTCTCAGTACTGCGACTCAGCATTACAGTAAGATACGAGCATGCGGACTGTAATCCATATCGAAGAACCGTGGAACTGCCTGTGACAGAAGTGAGACGGACGCGGGAACTCAATAGCCTCGGTTATCAATGCAATCAAATTCCTCCCGTTTCATACACTCGAGCTTCAATGCTGGAGGCTGTTTTCCCACAGTAGTTTGGCGGCCGACGACGTACAGCGAACCAGCCTACAATCGAGCGGTTCACTGAACGAAAATTTCAGTTCTGCCGGCGATCGGCACAAGTCCTTGCCAATTATCGACATGGATATTTACACCGTAGTAGTAGCTTGACGTCAGTGTGGTATATGGGATAGGAGGCCGGGAGAATCTGAAGGGCAGTACGACCGCTGTAGTTGGGCCACGCCAATATCACGGCGACCGATCGGAGCCAACCTTAGGTATGTACTTCGATCATCTATCTAGATCGTATCGTTGTCCCTTGTACCCATCGGACCTTTTTGGCTGTGCCAGGATTGGTCGACCTGGTGAGGGCAGATGTTCTAAGAGCTTTCAGGAAGGGACGTCAACTCTGCTGTATCCGCATCGGTCGGAACTAGGTGGAGTAGGGTGCTTCCTGAGCCTAGATTTTACGGCAACTTTCGAAGTTAAATGTCACGATTGGTAAAGGTCACGATTTTGGTGATCGGGGAATCCCCTCTAACAGATCGTTGCTAGTCAAGTGCTCACAGATTGTTGTTGGTGCTGAGTAGGAAAAAGGGATCACAGTTAAAATGGCACCGGTATGAGTCCCTGAGGCCTGTGGAGACCGCTATTCGAAGGGGGGATGCGTGTAAGAGTCTCATAATTATTGCCAGACGTGCCAAACGAACTTCCAGAAGGGTCTGTTCAAATGACAAATGACAGCGTAAGTAAGATCTCCTGGGAAAAAGAAAACGAAAAAAAGAATGCTACGCCTGCGCCCGTACAGTTGACCGGTATCGAGGCCGTGCTTTTTATAGGTGTTTTGGTTTGTTACTGGTGGGTACCGACTCGGTCAGAGAGCGAGAGGACCGTGTCCAAGTACAAGAAGTCGACATGTTTGCATAGCGAGCCACAACAATTGATTTGCGAACATGTAGCCCAGTGCTGCGCAGTCGAAACAGACTCACCAAAGAGGTCAAGTGCCAATCTGCAGTCGTGGCTAACCAGTGAACCTAATCGCGGATTGTTCATCGTGTGTACCTTGGATAAAATAAAAAGTCGCACGGGGCGGTGATGGTGGTAATATTTCCATACCGCAAAAAGGAGGTGAACGCATGCACCCAAACCCTGTGAAGCGAAGCTAGCACTTACGTTGTGAACTGCGCAATATGAAACTTCAGAATGGATTGCAGTGACTACGTGAAATTGTTACACATCAAACTTCTTCAATTCTGTAGTCTTCATCGTCTGAGGCTTCGGCTCCCTCTTCAACCTTGGCGACCACAACGTCGTTATCTTTTGTCTCTGGGCCTTCATCCCCCTTGATAAGCTGTACCAGCCGTTCTATGTGTTCTGAAACCTTCGAAATGCCGATCGAAACCAGTTCCAGGGGCTATACCAAATGACTTACCTTATCCATGGTCTCTTCCAAGTGCGCGCCACGAACTATTTCATACACAGAATGAGTGCGCAGGTACTCACGACCCCATCGCGTGGTACACAAAAGCAGGAGGGTCTCAACATGGGTCAATCGCAACACTGGATCACGTTCCCTCTTCTTAGTTGGAGGCAAGAATTGGAGAGCGGATGGGAGCGTTTCTTGGACCTAATGCCACAGATAGAGAAAGCGAACATGAATCTGGCTGACTACTTACCTCGAGGTCAAGCTCCTCTGGGCCAGCTAAGGGAAGTAATATATATGGCAGAGCATCTATACCTGGGGCACTAACGGTAGATGGCGGCACCAATGTTAGATCAGTCTCTGGGGACAATATTGCTTTGTGGGCCTTCGCATGAAAAGCGCAGTTTCTGTAACTGTCAGTTAACAGCGCTGTGATTAGACAGGGATCAACCATACTTCAATGTTGATGCAACGCCTCCCCTCCGAATTGTGTCTTGATGCTCTGTAAACGGCACGATCTTCGCGAGAGGATACTCGAGGGCACTATCGGATTTGATAGGGTCGGCAGGTCGTGGTGTGAGGAAAAATAACCGCCCAGCTGGTGACTACCGGAAATGAGACAGGTGTATTTGAGTTGCAGATAATCGGTGACGTCCCAGACAACATACAGTACTGATGTTCGCAAACACGCTGGAAAGAAAGTGTAAATCTCCCTTGCGTGTGCGTTTAGATTTGTCTCCTGATTGGTCCAAAGACGCCCCTTGAACAAAAGCATCGATGAGTAGGGGCAGTGCGAGGATCTCCTGAGGCTCCCCAGAGGGATATGGCACGGGAGCGGGACACGTTCCCGAGCGAGACTGCGGCGCATAATACGAAACTTGAGAAGCAGAGGGCGTTAATATTACCAAGGATACTCTCAAGCTGAGCAAAGCGGAGCATGCGGAAGATGACGCCGTTAAGTTGGATAACAACATGGAGGCTAGATCTGCAAGGATCGCATCCGGATTCTGAGGAGATGTGACCTCGAGCAGGACAGACGAAACAAAACATAGAACCTACTAGTAGATACGACACAAGGTAGGTCAGAAAAGACTGTTCTATAAAAAAAGGGACAAGGAACGTTGAGTCCGAAAGGTTCACAAGGGCACGGAATGCGTCGTGTGCTGTGGCCTATTCAGGTCATTAGAACGCGTAATGAAACCCTATTGAGCTCGAACCAGCTGGTCGCGGCACAATAGCTTTAAGTCGCGAATGATATCAGGTTCTTGAGGCTTCGAACCCTGGATTCCTTGCAAGAATATGTGGCGGTAGGGGGACTCCTTTGCGGTTTGACCAACAAGGTTGGATAGGGCGATATGTCGCACTTGCGGATTCTGATCCCTCAGAAAATGAAACAGCTAGAAACAATTTCAACTGTGAGCCCTCGAAAGTCACAATAATGGTAAATCCCCGACCTCCTTGAGTTGGTCCTCCATAATACTATCAGTTGGCCTGTGCAACTAAGAGTAGTAGGGAGTAGTGAGTTGATTACATAATCAGCCATTGACTCCATTGTTGCCTGTGCCTACCCGGGTTGATCGTCATCGTGGTCCAGGCGTCGACTGGCTGCTTGCTGTGTTGCCCCGGAAGTTCGTTCTTCATTTGGGCACTAGTCAACCCCTCCGAGCGGTATTCGCTTTCTGTGGCGCTTTCGGGACTTCGTGCAGACGAAACCTACTCCTCCAAGGGATCTTCCGGTGCGTCGTAGCTCGGAAGTTAAGTTCGGTAAGGCCTGATTAACTTAAGCTACTCTCCGAACGATTACCGGACTATTTCTCGCAAGGTTCTCGTCTACGACTCATGCAGGCTGATTGCCTTGTTGCGGACCCGGCTCACGCGACTTAACCTACCTAAGAAGAAATGATGGGATACAATATCACTCGCTCTGTGGAAGAACTTTTGGGCAAATATGAATCTTCTCCACCATCATTTTCAATTCATCTGTATCCTGATCATTGGACACTCAACAACGGACCCAAATTTCTATATAACAGCCCTGTTGCGGTGTGTTCAACCAGCCTTGACCTATGCCAGCGCCTGATTTGGGGAGTTAGTCGTTCTTGGACGACATACGTGCGCACAGAATACCTGTGGATTTCATCGAACTGTTTGACTCTGTGCACGTTCCCTTTTATGACGGTACGTTACAGAATTCCCACCGTGTCATCGAGGCAAGACTCACGTGTTCTAATCAGGTTGCATGATAGTTGAGCTGCTTGACTATCGTCCGAAGAGAGTAAAAGACTCACCGCCGGAGAAACCTGAACGTAGTCGCATAACGTTGCACCCTAGTGACGAAACGCTGTGGACAGACCTCTGTCTCATAAACCAACGTCATGGATCCAAGTTTACTGATTTTGATGTTTTGGAGCTGGAAGCACGAATACTGGTGAGTATATGGGAAATGGGCCTTGATCGTCCTTATATCTTCAGCAGCTACACACAGCACCACCCCTTTGTCTTGACCCGGATCCTCACCTCACTCGCGTAGCTAACCACACCCTGAGGGTCTCGACGCCCACTGTCCCGACATCCTTAAAACGCAAGGCTACTGCTATAACCCAGGAAGAAGATGAGTCGGAGAAGGCTCGGCGCGCGAAGATCATGCAATTCATGAACCCGAGAATAAATCATTCACATCCTGCGAGGTATGTCGAACAGGCGATGTCGATGATAATGATCGTAAATGTGTTCTTCGTAGTTATCGAATATTGGAGACATTACGACGCATGCGAGAAAGCCGTCAGGCAGAGGCTCACACGCAAGTGACTGGATTTGCGAAAGTACCATCACAACAGCTTCCGCCTGCTGCTCTCCAACCGGCCACCCCATCTTTGGCAGTGCCTGCTTCTCACCCTCACCCACCGGCCCCTTCTTCACAACCGGGCGATATCACCCAAATGCGCCAGTTGAAGAAACCCGACAGGCAAATGACCCCAGAGAATTCGCGTTCAACCGCAACTCCTGCCCCTCACCCTATCATTAATCAACTTCAAACCCAAACCCCTACGAGGTCCCCACCCGTAAACTCTCGTTCACCCCTTCCTGCGCATGCATATCAGGTGCCTGCAGGCACACCTATCACTGCCCACTCGCCCGGACAGCGCGGGTATACTCAGTCCCCTCGACCTCCATCTGCTCAAGCCGCTCGTTCATCCCCTCTTGCATCAGGTTCGCAACTTCCTCATACAGATCACCGACAGCAACCAACTACGCACTTTATACAAGTAGCGCCGGCTACTTCACAATCGAAGCCCGCGACTCCGCAGGTTGGCTACTCGACATTACCCGCTCCCACACCCCCACCCCAGCAAGGGTCGCTTCAGCAGACTGCGCAGATACCGATGCCACAACCTGCTCCTCCGCAGCCTCAAGTACAAGCTGCACAAGCAGCCCAGTCTTCTATTCCAGCCGTTTATGCTCATTTACAACGTAGCAACCCTTCGCAGGTATCCCAAGCTCAGCTCGCTGCTCAGGCCAGGCAACAGAATGGGAGAGCAACGCCACAGGGTGCTGTAACCTCCAGGAGTCCTATGGTTTCTGCACAAGGCGTGCGGAATAGTCCCGTAATACAGAACCAGGCGCTCGCAGCGCGGTCGCCGATGCCAAATACGGCCTCTCTACCGCAACAGGTGGCCCAATCCACCATACTGCAACCCGGCATGACGCAGCCGACCATGACGCAAGCTACTCAGCAACCGGCAATAGCACTAACTACTCAACACCCGATCATGGCACAACCTACTCAGCATGTCATGCCTGCTTACAATCTTGCACAGTACCGCCAGATGACTCAGGCTGCGGTTGCCCAACATCCTCAATTACAAGTCCACATACCAGGCCAGCCAGGGAATATTGCTCAACAGGTGTCAGATGGGCAACAGGCGATGATGATGCAATATTCTATGTATTCGTATTATCCTCCGCTGGCAGCGCCCGGCAGACGTCCGCAAAATTCGTATAGAATGCCGACTCAAGTCAACGGGCAGGTACCCGGAATGCAGCCCGGTCTCTCGCAGATTCAGGGGAAAACAACTCAAGCTGGTGTTCCAGGTCGATGAAGCTCTGCATTTTTTCGTGTGTTGTATACTGTAATATTTGGGTATGATCGAGGGCTTGGTTTTTGTACCACGACATACTAGACACTTTCGTCCTATCTTACGATGTAGTAATACCTTTTTCGTTGTACAGAGAGGTGGATACGAATTGTCGGATGCACATCGGCCGTGGCAAAACTTTCCAAGCTTGGAAGGCACTGGGTCGATCACTGATAAGATCGCCTAAAACCGACCTCGCTCCAACACAACTACATAGTACTTGTTCTGCCATCTGACTTGCAATGTCCCAGCCAATTGGTATGTATCAGATGCCCAACCATGCCTTGGTTGACGATAGTTGCGATCATCAAAAGCACTACTGTCGGTGTACGACAAAATTGGTCTACTCGAGCTTGCTCGAGGCTTAAATGCCAGCGGCGTGCGCCTTCTCGGTTCAGGAGGGACTGCAAAAAAAATCAGGGAAGCTGGGATACCTATTCAGTGTGTATACATTCCCTCGACTATTGGTCCCTGCTGAATGCAGTTACAGAGATGTGTCTGACATCACAAAGGCTCCTGAAATGCTGGGTGGGAGGGTTAAAACGCTTCATCCTGCCGTACACGGAGGTACTATCTTGTTTTCCTCGTCGGATACCCTTGCTACATGGATTTGACGCAGGTATACTCGCAAGATCTATTCCCTCAGATGAACAGGATTTAGAAAAACAAGGAATAGATAAGATATCCATTGTCGTGTGCAACCTCTACCCCTTCACCTCCACGATCTCAAAACCAGGTTGCACGCTAGCGGACGCAGTAGAAGAGATTGATATTGGAGGTGTTACTTTACTTCGTGCGGCTGCCAAGAACCACGAACGAGTCTCCGTCCTCTCTGATCCGAAAGATTACGACGAGTTCTTAGCAGCCTACAAAAGCGGCCAGGGCGATGTCGGTGAATCCCTTCGTAGCCGCCTGGCGTTGAAAGCTTTTGAAATGACAGCGAAATATGACGACGCGATCAGCGGCTATTTCAGAGAACAATATGCGTCTTCGGGCGAAAGCGGACCAGTCCAAAGAATGCTCCTGCGATATGGCGCAAATCCCCACCAAAAGCCTGCCCAGGCCTTCGTTACTGAAGGGGAGCTTCCCTTCAAGGGTAAGCGCGACTTCGGCGTGGTTGCATGGCCCGTGATATTGACGAACTTGGCTAGTACTCTGCGGCTCCCCTGGATACATTAACCTCTTGGATGCCCTCAATTCATATGCTCTTGTCAAGGAA